>CM065469.1:13144909-13786077 GCA_032872505.1 Leptopilina syphax | reverse complement strand
TTACTCGGGGGTTTTCGGGGTCGCTGATTACGAATTTGATGCCAGATTTTAAAAATTCAAAACGGCGGATCTAATATGGCGGACATCATTTCTAAAAACTGATGCAATTTACCTGAAAATTGTTACATGGGGGTTTTCAGGGTCGCTGATTGCGAATTTGATATCAGATTTAAAAAAATTCAAAATGTCGGACATCTTTTCTAAAAATTGATTCAATTTGCCTGAAAATTGTTACTCGGGGGTTTTCGGGGTCGCTGATTACGATTTTAATTTTAATTTTTTAAAATGTGAAATAGCGGTTTTAATTTAGTGTATAGAATGTCTAAATAAAAACGAGATCAGAATAAAATGTTCGCCTACATTCGTGACAATGTGAAAAACAAATGCCTAACGCAAAACCAGCATCATAATGATTAATGAAATATTCATTACTATATTCGTAATAATCAGAAAAAACAAATGCCTAACGCAACGACGAAATCAATCTAAAATGATTAACTATATTTTGTAAAAATCGGAAAACAAAAGCCTAACATGAGAACGTGATCCGAATAAAATATGAATCTACATTTGTGACCATCCGATAAACAAATGCCTAATGAGAAAACGATGTCAAAATTAAATGATCGTTTTCATTCGTGACTATAAAAAAACAATTGCCTAACACAGACTCTAACATTGGATTAGTAAAGAGCAACCCCGAAAACCCCCTACTAACAATTTTTAGGCAAATTAAATCAATTATTAAAAAAGATGTCCGCCATATTGGATCCGCCATTTTGAATTTTTAAAATTTGCCATCAAATTCGTAATCAGCGACCCCGAAAACCCCCGAATAACAATTTTCAAGCAAATTGAATCAGTTTTTAGAAAAGATGTCCGCCATATTGGATACGCCATTTTGAATTTTGAAAAAAGGACATCGGATTTGTAATTAGCGCTTCCACAATCTCCCGAGTAACAATTTTCAGGCAAATTAAATTTATTTTTAGAGAAGATGGCCGCCATATTTGATCCGCCATTTTGAATTTTTAAAATCTGACCTCAAATTCGTGTTCAGCGACCCGAAAACCTTTATATACGAGCAATCAACCATAAAAATTAATGATAAATTAAAGCTAAAAACTAAAAATACATTCTCCAAAAAATCCATTTCTGCCAAAAATGAAAATTATAAATTTTAAAAAGTTTTGGTGCGAACTGCAAAAATTTACACTAAATAAATTGTTTTTAAAAGGGTTATCAAAAAATTCAAGAGCAGCGTTAAAGCCTAAGACTTGAAGGACGTATACGTTTCATGTTTGGAAACATGAAACTGTAATTACCAGATAAGAGCTTAAAAAATTATTTGTTTTGTAAATAATTTTTTTAATTTATAAACTATAATGCCCAAAACACCATTATGTCAATTTAGAGCTTTCTTCCATTAAACATAAAAATTAATGATAAAATTATAGCTAAAAACTAAGATTACTTTCTCCAAAAATATCTATTTCTGCCAAAAATGAAAATTATAAAATTTAAAAAGTTTTGGTCCGATCTGCAAAATTTTAATCTAAATAATTTGTTTTCAGAAGAGTTATCGAAACATTTAAGAACAGCGTTAGAGCTTAACACTTGAAGGACGTATAGGTTATATATAGTTTGGGGACATGAAACTGTAATTACCGGATTAGAGCTTAAAAAATTATTTGTTTAGTAAACAATTTTTTTAATTTATAAACTATAATGCCCAAAAAACCATTATGTCAATTTAGAGCTTTCTTGCATCAACCATAAAAATTAATGATAATATTAAAGCATAAAACTAAAAATACATTCTCCAAAAAATCCATTTCTGCCAAAAATAAAAATTATAAATTTTAAAAAGTTTTGGTGCGAACTGCAAAAATTTACACTAAATAAATTGTTTTTAGAAGGGTTATCAAAAAATTCAAGGACAGCGTTAGAGCCTAAAACTTGAAGGACGTATACGTGATATATAGTTTGGGGACATGAAACTGTAATTACCGGATTAGAGCTTAAAAAATTATTTGTTTTGTAAATAATTTTTTCAATTTATAAACTATAATGCCCAAAACACCATAATGTCAATTTAGAGCTTTCTTGCATCATTAAAAAAAATTAATGATAAAATTAAAGCAAAAAACTAAAAATACATTCTCCAAAAAATCCATTTCTGCTAAAAATAAAAATTAAAAAAATTTTAAAAAGTTTTGGTCCGAACTGCAAAATTTTAAACTAAATAAATTGTTTTCAGAAGGGTTTTTGAAAAATTCAAGAACAGCGTTAGAGCCTAACACTTGAAGGACGTATACGTGATATATAGTTTGGGGACATGAAACTGTAATTACCGGATTAGAGCTTAAAAAATTATTTGTTTAGTAAACAATTTTTTTAATTTATAAACTATAATGCCCAAAAAACCATTATGTCAATTTAGAGCTTTCTTGCATCAACCATAAAAATTAATGATAAATTAAAGCCAAAAACTAAAAAATACATTCTCCAAAAAATCCATCTCTGACAAAAATGAAAATTATAAATTATAAAAAGTTTTGGTCCGAACTGCAAAATTTTAAACTAAATAAATTCTTTTCAGAAGGGTTATCGAATAATTCAAGGACAGCGTTAGACCCTAACACTTGAAGGACGTATACATAATATATTGTTTGAGGACATAAAAATTAAATTACCGGATTAGGGCTTAAAATATTATTTGTTTAGTAAATAATTTCTTCAATTTACAAACTTTAATGCCCAAAACACCATTATGTCAATTTAGAGCTTTCTTTCTGTAAACATAAAAATTAATGATAAAATTATAGCCAAAAACTAAGATTACATTCTCCAAAAACATCTATTCCTGCCAAAAATGATAATTATAAAATTTAGAAACTTTTGGTCTGAACTGCAAAATTTTTAACTAAATAAATTGTTTTTCAGAAGGGTTATCGAAAAAATTAAGAACAGCGTTAGAGCCTAACACTTAAAGGACGTATACGTGATATATAGTTTGGGGACATGAAACTATAATTACCGGATTAGAGCTTAAAAAATTACTTGTTTTGTAAATAATTTTTTTAATTTATAAACTATAATGCCCAAAAACACCATTATGTCAATTTAGAGCTTTTTTGCATCAAACAAAAATTAATGATAAAATTAATGCCATAAACTAAAAATACATTCTCCAAAAAATCAATTTCTGCCAGATAGTACGTAATCTTGTGTCAAGTTAAAAAATATTAATTTGTTTCCGAGATGCTCGGTCACTTCGTGCATAATTGACAAAAACTGTACCTAATTTATATTTTTTAACTAATTGTAAGAATTTGAAATAAAATTTTTTTTGTTTTATACTTATTATTATATTATTAACCTTTGCGCTCCAGAACGGTCACCAGGGGAAAACAGACAATAAAATGTTGTAAATATACTCGAATTTGCATCAATCAAATCGCGATTTTAACTTAATTTTTATTTGCAATATGCATAAAAACATTATTAATTTACAGTTTTGTATTAACACTAAATTATATGGAAAAATTTTGATGAATTTTAGTTGTTTTTAGAACATAAAAGTAGACAAGCATTTGGTCACCCCGGGTGACCGTATCGGAGTCCGCGCATACAAAAATCGTTGATAGCGCGAAGGTTAAATAATATTAATAATAATGAATGATCGTTAAATGTACACGGAGAGAAATGTGTTACGAATAACGCTAGAGACATTTTGGTTCGCTTTTCGCATAGACATCTGTACCTAATTTTGCAAAGGCCGGTGCTAACTTTGCACAGCTTTTTTCCACTTGTGCTACAGTTGCTCAAATCCATGAAAAATCAGCATGGATTTCTTGCAACTTACGCATGGTGGTGTGTATGCGCTTTTAGTACGGCCTGCTCATGCGCTAAGAGCAACAGATTTCTCTCCGTGTGTAGATAGACGTAAAAAAATTAATGTTTTTTAATAGAATGAATAATTTACATAAATTATTCAACCGAAAAATTTTAGTTCTTAAATTTCATTGAATTTTAAAACATAAATTGTTATATTTTAAACAAATCCTATATAAGAAATCTGCTATTTTTATGATATGATTACGCTTGCTATTGGTCTAGATTCGATGATAACGCTTGGCATTGGCTAAAATTTAATGAAAATGCTTGTTGTTGGTTCTTGCTAATTTTAAGATGATAACGCTCGTCTTTGGTTAGAATTCGATGATAACCCTCGCTTTTGGTTAAAAGTATCGGCGACAACGCTTGCTATTGGTACATTGTTGTGTTAATTTAATTAGATTAGAACATGAATGTTAATTTAAAGTTAGAGAAAAAACATTGAAATACAGTTTAATTAAAAAAAAAGTTTTTGTTTATTTATAAATTTTTTTTATTTTAAATTAAATAATTATCACGAAAATACATCTTTGTGCGCGCGCAGTCATGCTACGCCATTTTTATTCCTTTCTTGGTAGCGTTCGTAGTACTGTCGGGTAAGATTTCTTGTATATATAAAATATATATACTAGGTATTATTACAGTAGTGTTACAGTAATGTCACAGTAATGATACGAAGAAATATCACCGAATTCCATTTAAGAATAATTGTTTTTATCTTTCTTTGCGATAATACTGTCACATTACTGCAATATTGCGGTAATATTACCATGTAATGTAACTGCAATATCTTAAAATATCACATTGGGGTGGACATAGTTAATGTTATTGAAATTTCAATTTGATGTTACATTGGTATATTAATAACATTACATGGAACATTACGGTCACATTACTGTAATGTCGTGTGTTACGAAGGTGATATTTAAGAATACCCTGGATGTTCCCCATTTCTATAAAATTAGGGTATCCCTAGGATATTTGTAGGACGTCCACAAATAACATTATTACATCTAATTTATATCTTAATTTCCAAAGACTAATGAATAATCTGAAGATGTCTACAGGAGATATCTAAAATATTCTACGATATCTGTAGGATATTAGTATTCTTCGCTCTACTTGATATTCGAAATATTTTATGTGAACATTTTCAAGATATTGAAGCATTTGAAAATTACTTAAATGTATTATGGGATTCGTATGATATTTTTAAATGATTTACATATTAAAAAAATTAAACTGTTCATTTAAAGCGTTTTGTTTAAAAGAAGCATAGTCTTTTATAGTTAAAAAAACAACGAATAGGCGCGCGTAGCGCGCAAAAGTTGTGCTAGTATTAATGAAATATTATAAAATTTAGTATGCATACGTAATCGGGTCTACAGAATGCGATAAAATAGTATCGATGCACAGTGGGGCAAAATGACAAAATTTGGTTCAAATTTACTTCTAGACCACAATTTAAAACCAAATAAAAAAAAAATTTTCTCTAACGCAGAACAAAATTCTGAAGAGATCTGTGAGAGTCGATTTTTTAATTTTTGTTTTATAAATTTTTAATGTTTATGCAAAGTGTAAAAAAAATTTTTTTTTTACATTTTTCGATTTCTTTTGCTCAAAAAAATTCTTGCATACTTAAAATTGTATACATTTAATGTCTGGCGGTGTGTAAGTAGTAAAAAAAAAGTTTTTGCATTTAAAAATTGTTATAAACAATTTTTATAAACAATTACAGTTTATAGGAAGTTATGTTTAAAAATAAATTTTTTTAAAAAAGAAATTTGCTTTAGATTATTGTACTTAAACTTTCTTATTGTTAATCTCATATTTTGAAATAATTTATCTTAATTGTTTAAACAATTTTTATAAACAATTGTACTGTAAGGACATTTTTGGGCAGAAATGAATCGAATTTTTTACAAATAATGTTTCATCTAAGCCGTCTAGAGATTTTTTTGTAGAAAAGTCATTTTTCAATTAATGTTATCATTTTTATAAACAAATTATATAAACAATAACATTTTTTTGGAAGTTATGTCTAAAAAAATTTTTTTAAAATTAAATTTCCTTTAGATTATTGCAATTAAACTTTCTTTTTGTTAATCCGATATTTTGAAATAATTTTTCTTATTTGTTTAAACAATTTTTATAAACAATTGTACTGTAAGGACATTTTTGGGCAGAAATGAATCGAATTTTTTACGAATAATGTTTCATCTAAGCCGCCTAGAGATTTTCTTTGTAAAAAAGTCATTTTTAAATTAATGTTATCATTGGTATAAACAAATTATATAAACAATTACAATTTTCGGGAAGTTATGTCTGAAAAAATTTTTTTAAAATGAAATTTGTTTTGGATTATTGCAATTAAACTTTGTTTTCGTTAAAATGATTAATTTCAAAATATAGATTTTCCCTAATGTCCGGAAAATGTGTGAAAATCTATGAATACTCAGGAAAAGTCAAAATAATAAAAATAATCAATTGATGTATTTTCAGAACTAACAGAAGTAATTCAAATTAATTTCTAAATTATTTTTTGGGCTACGAAGAACTGTTGTACGTTTCTTTATTAACCCTTTAACGCCCAAATGGACAAAATTTTAGCATGAAGTTTGAGGACTTATTTCGGTACTTAAAAATCAATAGAAAAATCCACGAATAATTATTTCTTATGTTTTCATATGCACTCTATCGAATGGCAAAAAAAAAGTCAAAAATTTATAAACAAAAAAGTTATTAATGTTTTTTATGAAAAAAGTCCGATTTTTTTCCAATTTTTGTTTAATTTTCAATTTTTTCTACTATGAAATAGCGAAAAAATAATTCCAAATGTTACAAATAACGTGACATAGATATATAACCTAGAAGATAGGACTATAGAGATAATTAAAAATTAAAATGGCGGCTCAAAAATGGAGTTTGAAGTTCAAATTTTTTTCAAAATTTGATTCGAAAATACGAAATTGTTAAAAGTGTTTAGATCAGCTTGAAATTTGTTACTTGGGGGTTTTAGGGGTCGCTGATCACGAAACAGAATTCCAATTTTTAAAATTCAAAATGGCGGATCCAATATGGCGGCTAATTTTTTTTAGAAACTAATTAAATTTGCTTGAAACTTGTTACTCGGGGGTTCTTGGGGTCGCTGATTATGAATATGAAATCCAATTTTTAAAATTCAAAATGGCGGATCTAATATGGCCGACAAATTTTTCAATAATTCATTAGATTAGCTTGAAATTTGTTACTCTGGGGTTTTAGGGGTCGATGATCACGAATCAGAAGTCCAATTTTCAAAATTTAAAATGGCGGATCCAATATGGCGGACAATTTTTCTAAAAACTCATTAAATTTGCTTGAAACTTGTTACTCGGGGGTTTTGGGGTCGCTTATTACAAATATAATATCCAATTTTTAAAATTTTAAATGGCGGATCTAATTTGTCCGACAAATTTTCAAAAACTCATTATATTAGCTTAAAATGTGTTACTCGGGGATTTTAGGGGTCGCTGATCACGAATCTGGAGTCCAATTTTCAAAATTTAAAGTGGCGGATCCAATATGGCTGACAATTTTTCTAAAAAAATCATTAGATTCGCTTGAAACTTGTTACTCGAGGGCTTTTGGTGTCGCTGATTACGATTATAATGTCCAATTTTTAAAATTAAACATAGCCGCTTCAATATGACACACAAATTTTCAGTTAAAATTTGATAATCACAATCTTTAGCCATTAAAATTTTAAAAATATTTTTAATGTTTTCCAACTTTCACCGCGTAGAGGTAAACGTGAACTGATAAGTCTTTTTTTAAATTATTTTTTCTTTCGATTTAATATATTGATAAGTAAATTTAATCGAATTAAAACTATGAAGAATGATTTTTGAAAGGTTTTACAAGAGCTTCAAGCTGGAGATAAAAAAAATTGTTTTTTTCATTTTGACCCTGAAATAAGTAATGATTAAAATAAAACATGCATTTCTATTTTTTTACCTTCAAATTCAAAAATATTATAATAACAAATAAAAAAAAGAAAAATACATAAAAAAATAAAACAGTAAAAAAAATATATAAAATTTAAAAATAAGAAAAAAGATTTTCCAGTTCACGTTTACCTCCACGTGGTGAAAGTTGGAAAACATTAAAAATATTTTAAGTATTTCAATGGCTAAAGAACGTGATTATCAAATTTCAACTGAAAATTTGTCGGACATATTGGATCCCCATTTTAAATTTTAAAAATTGGATATTATATTCGTGATCATCGACCCCTAAAACCCCAGAGTAACAAATTTCAAGCTAATCTAATGAATTTTTAAAAAATTTGTCGGCCATATTAGATCCGCCATTTTGAATTTTAAAAATTGGATTTCATATTCATAATCAGCGACCCCAAAAACCCCCGAGTAACAAGTTTCAAGCAAATTTAATTAGTTTTTAAAAAAAATTAGCCGCCATATTAGATCCGCCATTTTGAATTTTGAAAATTGGACTTCTGATTCGTGATCAGCGACCCCTAAAACCCCCAAGTAACAAATTTTAAGCTGATCTAAACACTTTTAACAATTTCGTACTTTCGAATCAAATTTTGAAAAAAATTTGAACTTCAAACTCCATTTTTGAGCCGCCATTTTAATTTTTAATTTTCTCTATAGTCCTATCTTCTAGGTTATATATCTATGTCACGTTATTTGTAACATTTGGAATTATTTTTTCGCTATTTAATAGTAGAAAAAATTGAAAATTAAACAAAAATTGGAAAAAAATCGGACTTTTTTTATAAAAAACATTAATAACTTTTTTGTTTATAAATTTTTGACTTTCTTTTAACGCCATTCGATAGAGTGCATATGAAAACATAAGAAATGATGATTTGTGAATTTTTCTATTGATTTTTAAGTACCGAAATAAGTCCTCAAACTTCATGACAAAATTTTGTCTATTTGGGCGTTAAAGGGTTAACGAGAAAGTCGGAAAAAAATTTTTTCAAACATAACTTGCCAAAAAATGTAATTGTTTATATAATTTGTTTATAACAATGATAACAATAATTGAAAAATGGTTTTTTTTACAAAGAAAATCTCTGAGCGGCTTAGATGAAACATTATTATTAAAAAATTCGATTTATTTTTTCCCAAAAATGTCTGTACAGTACAATTGTTTATAAAATTTGTTTAAACAATTAAGAAAATTTATTACAACAGATTAGTATAACAAAAAGAAAATTTAATTGCAATAATCTAAAGGAAATTTAATTTAAAAAAATTTTTTTTAGACATAGTTTCCCGAAAAATGTAATTGTTTATATAATTTGTTAATAACAATGATAACATTAGTTGAAAAATGAGTTTTTTACAAAGATAACCTCTGGGCGGCTTAGATGAAACATTATTATTAAAAAATTCGATTTATTTCTTCCCAAAAATGTCCTTACAGTCTAGAAGTCAATTTGAAACAAATTTTGTCAAATTTTGTCATTTTGCCCCACTGTGCGATGATAAAAAAAGTTAATTGTTCCGAAATGTATTATTGTAAATAGAGACCTTAACCCTTAAACCGCACCCTGGGTGTGCGACACCCATATTCTAGCTTTTTACTCCAATATTTCGGTTAAATTCGTAAAAATTGAACATGTGTTGATATTGGACGGTACATTTTGTACTTAAATTTATGTTTCGTGAGTGACATTAGTCTGCCAAGTGTCTTTGTGTATTTGATAACTTTATGAAGTTGTCGGCGAAAAATTTCTGCCTGTCTGACACCCAGTTTTTGGTTTAAGGTAATTTCAGTAGTTTTAAAAAACTCTTTTTTAATTATTAAAATTAAATAAATCATTATGAAACCTATTTTCCTTTAAAATAGATGTACTGAGCTATATAAGATAATTTTTCCAAAAGATAATATCCTATTCCAGCTTGGAGAAAAACACTTAAAAGTCCCCGGGTGTCGCACACCCAGTGTGCGGTTTAAGAATGGATTCGGCAGTGTGCGGTTTAAGAGTTAAACATGTTTAAGGCAATTAAAAATTTTATTACTTTCACCAATAAAAAGTCTCAGTGGAATTTCAAAATTTAAAGGATTTCCAGTAAGAGATTGGTTACTTCTAAATAAGGAAGTTTTTTGGAAAATTCCAAGTTTAAATGTGGAAAATATTAATGTTTTAACCCATTAAGGACCAGACGGACGAAAAATTTAAATTGACTTTGAGGACCACGTTTTTTATTTTTCTCATTTTTACTAAAATGCATATAAAAAAATTAGCACATACCATTTTTAATGTAAAATTTACTCCTCTTTCAGATTTTGCTGTTAAAAATTGTTTATACTAAATTGTTAAAAAGTTATAAACAATTTTTTTCAAAAAAACACGATTTTTCGAGAAAAAATTTTTATTTCGTATTTTCACCGGAAAAAGTAGGTAGATACTCTCAAAAGCTCAAAATATCGCGTCTATGGACCCTCAGCTACAAAACCCTGAAGCGACCAATTTTTTTTTCAAAATGGCGGACGCTAATATGGCGGTAAAACTAAAAAAATTGCTCACATATGAAACATAGTGCTCCAACTTTTTTAAGTCACTGAAACCACCTGAAACTTTTAACTTGGGGTTCTTGGGGTCGCTGTTTACGAATATGATGCTAGTTTTTAAAAAATCAAAATGGCGGATCCAATATGGTGGACAATTTTTGTAAAAATTTATTGGATTTACTTGAAACTCGCTACTCGGAGGTTTTTGGGGTCGCTGATTACGAATATGAGGCTAGTTTTCAAGAATTTAAAATAGTGGATCTAATATGGAGAATGAGTTTTGTAAAAATTAATTGGATTCATCTAAAACTCTATACTCGGGAGTTCTTGGGGTCGCTGATTACGAATATGATGTCAGTTTTTAAAAACTTAACCCTTAAAGCGCGCCCTGGGTGTGCGACACCCATATTCTAGCTTTTTATTCTAATATCTCATTTAAATTCTTAAAAATTGAACATGTATCGCTATTGGACGGTACATTTTGTATCCATATGTTTTTGGGGTCGCTCTTTCGAATGGCTTTTTTAAAATCTCTAAAAAGTGACATTTACCCCTTTTTTCCAAAATACTAAAAAAATACAAAATTTTTGAAAGTATTTTTTTCAAATCCAATGTTAGTTGTGATATTGATTTTTCTAGGTCACCTAAAGTATACAAAACGTGTTGCCGATAGTTCTTGTTTAAAAATATGTTTCGCGTTTTAAAATTTTTTATTTTTTAATTTAAAATGGCGCCTGAAAAATTTTTTTTTTCAAAATTTAACACAGGATGGATAACATTTTTAAAAGTTGTTGAATTAGCTTGAAACTTGTTACTCGGGGGTTTTTGGAGTCGCTGATTACGAATCTGAAGTCAGATTTTAAAAATTCAAAATGTCGGATCCAATATGGCGAACAAACATTTAAGAGATTTACTCGATTTGTTTAAAACTTGTTACTCAGGAGTTTTTTGCGTCTCTAATTACGAAACTATAATCAGATTTTTTAAATTCAAAATGGCGGATCCAGTATGTCAGACAAAATGGTTAAAAATCAAATCTAGCCGCTGACTAGATTATTATTAGGAATTACCTGGAATGTTCACCAAACACAATATTATTTACATTCACTGGAAAAAGAGGTGTCTTATTTTGAGACGTTTTCAGTGTCTCAGACACCAAAAACGTCTTAATTTAAAACGTCTCAAAATAAGACACCTCTTTTTGCAGTGATTGATATTAAAATAAAAGAAGTACCTTTGTCAAATGTAATTCTAATTTTCTTAGTACAAAATGGTATCAGATTGACTATACGAACACTCAAAAATTAAATTCAAAAATAAGATGTTAGAGAATCAAGTTGCATGCAGATCGATCAATTTTAAGAAGTGCTATTCACAATAATACAAATAATATATATTGAATTTTCAAAAATTAATTATATATCAAACTACAAAACCACTGAAAACTCCTTCGTAAACGACACATTCTGACATTAAATAGGAACAGTTTAAATGACAAGTAACAAGTTTTAAGCGATTTCAACAAATAATGAAGACATTTGTTCCTCTATATTGGATCCCCACGTTTGAATTAGAAAATCTAATGATATATTCGTAACAAGAGGCACATTTTGTATTTTGATAATCCTAAAACAAAAACATCTAAGTAACAATTTTCAAGCGAATCGAACAAATTTTTAGCCATTTTGTATTTTAAAACTTCGTTTAAAGATTCGTCATGAACGACCTCAAAAACATATAAATTCTAAGTTCTATTATGAATTATATTTTAAATAAATTAAACACAAAGTTTCAGTGGTTGCAGGCTATAATGGGTTAATGCGTGTGACAGTTAATAATAATTTAAATTTTCTGAAAAGTGAAAATGTCAGTTGTAATAAATATTTACTTAATTTTACAAGACGAACGTTTTTTCTTTTTGAAATTTTGTTGTATATTGTAAAGATAGCGAAAAAACTTCGAATTCTCATTTTTGAAAAAAAAAATTTTATTCCTGTTTAACTCGCGGGACCCCGATAAATTCTGTTGGAAAATAATCGTTAGACTTCCAAAAAGTAATAAAAAATCGAGAGGAAAAAAATGCTGGGGTTTATAAGAAAATTTGATTTTAATTTTTTTCGAAAAGTAGCCGCCATTTTGTTAAATTTTAATTAAACCTGTGGGATTTCAAAGAACATTTAATCCGAAACTAGGGACAAAAAGAATCTTTACATTATAGGCAGATACAAGAAAGATACAATAATTTTAATATTTTTTACCGTAATTTTCTTGAAATCAGACTTCGCAGTTTTAAAAATTAAAATGCGCCTAACTTCGTTAAATAATTTTTTTTGCAAAACGGCAAAATACGTGTCGTCTAAAATTGTGTGAAAAATATTATATTTCCAAAAAAAACGATAATTAGACTTACGTACATATAGCCTGTCTGAATTGAAATGGAATCAACCATTTATATTTTATCATTTATATCTCAATGTGTACACTACATTGGTTCAGCAATTTTAAATTTTGAAAATCTGACTTTAGAGTCGTAATCTTCGACCCCAAAATCACACGAGTACCGATTTTTAAGCGAATTCTGTCGATTTTTAGATTTTATGTCCATCATATTGAATCCACCATTTTAAATTTTGAAAATCTGACTTTAGATTCGTAATCAGAGACCCCAAAAACCCCTGAGTAAAAAGTTTTAAGCGAATACGATGAAGTTTTAATTTTGTCTTCGGCAATATTGGATCCGCCATTTTAAATTTTGAAAATCTGACTTAGGATTTGTAATCAGCGACCCCAAAAACCCCAGAGTAACAAGTTCTGAAGCGAATTCAACAACTTTTAAAAATTTTATCCATCCTGTGTTAAATTTTGAAAAAAAAATTATTTTCAGGCGCAATTTTGAATTTAAAAAACAAAAAATTTTAAAACGCGAAGCATATTTTTAAACTAGAACTATCGAAGTAGAAACATCTATTGATGTTTCTATTTCGATAGTTCTAGTTTAAAAATCACATATGGATATGTGATTGCAGAATTTTTAATAATTTTCTTCTTCTAATAGAGCTTGAAATAGAAGTTAAAAATCAGCACATTTGGTCGTTAATGGATTTGTAAGTGTGCGCTTTAAAGGAGGGTTAAAATGTCGAATTTGATCAAAACTCGTTACTCGAGGGTTTTTGGGGTCACTGATTACAAATCTTATGTCAGTTTTTTAAAATTCCAGATAGCGGATCCAATATCGCGGATGACTTTTATAAATAATCTTATTAACCTGAAACTTTTTACTTGGAGGCTTTCGGGGTCGCTGATTTTCAAACTGACATTATATTTGTAATCAGCGAGCTTGAAAACCTACAAGAAAAAAGTTTTAGGTTAATTGGAACACCGAAAACTGACATCATATTCGTAATCAGCGACCCCAAGAACCCCCGAGTAGAGTTTTAGGTGAATCCAATTAAATTTTACAAAACACATCCGCCATATTGGATCCGTCATTTAAAATTTTTGAAAACTAGCATCATATTCGTAAACAGCGACCCCAAGAACCCCCAAATTAAGAGTTTCAGGTGGTTTCAGTGACTTGAAAAAGTTGGAGCACTATGTTTTACATGTGAGCAATTTTTTTTGTTTTACCGCCATATTAGCGTCCGCCATTTTGAAAAAAAATTGGTCGCTTCAGGGTTTTGTAGCTGAGGGTCCATGGACGCGATATTTTGAGCTTTTGAGAGTATCTACCTGCTTACGTCTTAAATGAAATTTTTTTTCTCGAAACTTGTTTCGTCTTCAAATTATGTACTTTGTTGCAAAACATAAAGTAACACAATTTTTATTTTCTATAGTCTTCCGGTTTAACGCATACTTTGTGGACATTGCTTTTGTAATTTTGTAAAAGAAAAGTATTTTTTTGTACTCAAATTATGCGCAATGTATATAAATATTGTGTTTTATATACAGTAGAACCCGGTTAATACGATTCTGTAGGGACCGCGCTAAGAATTCGTCTTATGCGGGAAAACGTATTAGGCGGGAAATAAAATGTATGTCTTTAATTGCAGGGACCACCATAAATGAGCGTTTTAAGCGGGAAATCGTATTAAACGGGATCGTATTAACCGGGTTCTACTGTATCACTTTTTACGATTATATGAAGGATTTTTGTGCTTAACATATATTTTGAGGTCTTATCCTTCGTAGTTATGTATTAAAAAATTTACTTGTTTTGTCCTTAAATTATCTACTTTGTTGCAAAACATAAAGTAACATAATTTTCATTTTTTATAGTCTTCCGGTTTAACGCATACTTTGTGGACATTGATTTTGTAATTTTATAAAAGAATAGTATATTGTGCAACAAGTACAGAAAGAAGCTGTTTTCCGACGAGTGCAAAGTTTGCTGTCCCGAGCGAAGCGAGGACAGCAATTTGCACGAAGTTGGAAAATCTTCTTTCGTACGTGTTGCACACAGTACTTTGTGCAACACCTTTTGGTTTTGATAAAAAAGCTGTTTGGAAACGCTAGTTGACGCCAACATACGTACTGTTTAGCAGGGTTTGGAACGTGTTACCGCACGTAATATACGTGGTTTTCTACGCGTATATTACTGTAAAGAACAGGTATTCTACAAATAGAAAACAAATACCTATGTATATCACCAAAAAAACCCAAAAGTTTAAGAACTTTGCCGCACTAGTGCGGCAAAGTACTGTTTTGCGCCTACTTTACAGGCATGCAAAGTATTACTTTTCTTACAGGTGTTGCACAAAAGTATTTTTCTGTACTCAAATTATGCGCAATGTATATAAATATTGTGTTTTATATATCACTTTTTACGATTATATGAAGGATTTTTGTGCTTAACTTATATTTTGAGGTCTTATCCTTTGTAGCTACGTAATGAAAAATTTACTTGTTTCGTCCTCAAATTATGTACTTTGTTGCAAAACATAAAGTAACATAATTTTTATTTTTTATAGTCTTCCGTTTTAACGCATACTTTGTGGACATTGATTTTGTAATTTCGTAAAAGAAAAGTATTTTTTTTGTACTCAAATTATGCGCAATGTATATAAATATTGTGTTTTATATATCACTATTTACGATTATATGAAGGATTTTTGTGCTTAACTTATATTTTGAGGTCTTATCCTTTGTAGTTATGTAATGATAAATTTACTTGTTTCGTTTTCAAATTATGTACTTTGTTGCAAAACCTAAAGTAACATAATTTTCATTTTTTATGGTCTTCCGGTTTAACGCATACTTTGTGGACATTGCTTTTGTAATTTTGTAAAAGAAAAGTATTTTTCTGTACTCAAATTATGCGCAATGTATATAAATATTGTGTTTTATATATCACTATTTACGATTATATGAAGGATTTTTGTGCTTAACTTATATTTTGAGGTCTTATCCTTTGTAGTTATGTAATGATAAATTTACTTGTTTCGTTTTCAAATTATGTACTTTGTTGCAAAACCTAAAGTAACATAATTTTCATTTTTTATGGTCTTCCGGTTTCACGCATACTTTGTGGACATTGCTTTTGTAATTTTGTAAAAGAAAAGTATTTTTCTGTACTCAAATTATGCGCAATGTATATAAATATTGTGTTTTATATATCACTTTTTACGATTATATGAAGGACTTTTGTGCTTAACATATCCTTCGTAGTTATGTATTGAAAAATTGACTTGTTTCGTCATTAAATTATGTACTTTGTTGCAAAACATAAAGTAACATAATTTTTATTTTTTATGGTCTTCCGGTTTAACGCATACTTTGTGGACATGGCCTTTGTAATTTTGTAAATAAAATGTTTTTTTTCTGTACTCAAATTATGCGCAATGTATATAAATATTGTGTTTTATATATCACTTTTTACGATTATATGAAGGATTTTTGTGCCCAACATATATTTTGAGGTCTTATCCTTTGCAGTTATGTAATAAAAAATTTACTTGTTTCGTCTTCAAATTGTGTACTTTGTTGTAAAACATAAAGTAACTTTGCGACTTGACTTTTGTAATTTTGTAAAAAGAAATTACTTTTCTCTATTCAAATTTTGCTCACCGTACATTGGGGAAAAATCCAATAGACGGCATACTTCGAGAACATGAGCCACATTGAATATTTTAGGGACGTCCCCAAACTATGCTATAGATCTATTAAGTTTACGATTGTCTGGTCTTCAAATTATGCCTTCTATATATGAACAGCGTAAATGTCTAAAGCATAGTTTGAAGACCAGACCGTCGTAAACTTTTTACTAGATCTATAGCATAGTTTAGGGACGTCCTTAAAGTATGCTATGTGACTCATGTCCTCAAAGTATGTGGTTTTATGGTTTTTTCCCTCTAAATTGTTTATTTATAAATATCTATCAAAAAAAACTTTATGGGGGTACTACTGGAGACTCTACGAAGCCATAGACGCTGAAAAATTCGGGTGTCCCAAACTATGCGTTGTACAAACATATATATATATATATATATATATATATATATATATATATATATATATATATATATATATATTGATATTGAATTTTAAATTAATGCGCGAATTATAAAGGAAAATTAAGCGGAAGTAAACTAGCGACAATGTTTAGTGTGAATGACGTCAGAGTGAAGGAGAAGAGAGTTGGCGATCGAGAGTGTGCGTAGAGCGTCGTGCGAATTGTTCGGAAAATCGAGCGTAAACCTCTTTGAGTTCGTCTAAATTGTCTAAAAGTTTGTCTAAATCCGACTTATTGTGCGTGAACATTTTCTTGTCCGTTTAATACTTATTTTATATATTTTTATCCTAATTAAACATTTATATTCTTTTAAAACGAGACTTTAATTCATTCGATTCTAAAGTTCCTGACATCGTCCACGTTTTTAATCAATAATTTGAAATTCATTATTAAGTATTCTAAACTATTTAAACAAATCCTTTATCAATTCAGAAGTGGTGATGAGTGCCTTAACTTTCTGATTACGTCGAGTTGGGTAGTTAAAATAGTTAATTGGGTGTGAAAATTGTGTGATATTAAAATTTTCGTCGAGTCAAAAATTTTATTCGAGCGTCATGTCATATATCGAGTGAACCTAAGGAACGTGAGATTTAAACCATTAAACGAGTGGAAACCGGAACGTGAATCAAGTACAAAAACAAACATGTCTGACGACAAAAATTTCGAGAATCTAGGCAATCTAGGTGAGGACGATAACAACGAAAAGATCGACGATAAACAATCATCACATCACGATACAGACTCTGATTCTGAGAGTCTTTCGAATGCCGGCGACGCCATTAAGAAAGTTGTTGAAGCAGACATTCATGAGACACCGAAATTGAACAATAGTAAAAATGCAGGATCGGCGAATGGAAATTTATATGATACGAGAGGCAGACAATTCATGAACCACGATTCCGGTGAAATCATGAATTCTACAGAAGTGATAAACCTTTTATGCGAGAAAATCGAGAAAGAGATATGATGTTTAATAGACTTATGCAAACGTTTGCCAACATCAACATCACTAAACAGCAAAATCAGGCAGCTGCACCTCCACCATCTTACCACATTATGCCAGATCTAAGTCGAAACATAATTGACTTTGACGGAGAATCTGGAAGCATCACAGCGAGCGAATGGCTTCGTAACTTGAGGAGTATGAAGCTATTACACAATTGGCCTGATAGTTTCACTTTAGAAACAGCAAGGTCACATTTAAAAGGCGGAGCTTATTTTTGGTATAAAACCCGTGCCAATGAAGTGAATTCTTGGGAAAATTTTCTTACGATTTTTAAGAAAACTTTCATAAAAACCGAAAGTAAAACTACACGCTGGAAGAAAATGTCTGAAAGATCACAGAGAAAAGACGAATCATCAACCGCTTATTTCCACGAAAAAGTTAAATTGTGCCATGACGTCGATTTGGATTTTGAGGAAACGAAAGAGCAAGTTCTAATTGGACTTTGGTCTCGGGACTTATGCACATCGTTAGTGTCTAAGGAACATACCGACATCGATGATCTACTTCATGACATAATTAACCTGGAACGCATCTCAAACCAACGGACAGACAGAATTCGAAGTCTCAAGGATAACACCGTCACTAAGAAACCAGCGAACACCTTAACACCTGCAAACTCAACAACACCCGCGAGCACCACATCAGCTAAAGTTGAAGTGAAACGACAAGTTACAAATGGTCGAAACCCGGATCGCCGCCCCCCAGTGAAAAGTGATTTTGGTGAATTAAAGTGTTATAATTGCGGGAAATTTGGACATATTTCAAGAGACTGCCCAGATCCGCCTAAAGAGTTACTTTGCGTCAAGTGTCATGCCAAGGGGCACACCCAAAGACATTGTACCGCCACCTCACCGTATGGAAAGCCGGAAATAAATTTTATTTCTGCCCCGAAAGATACCTCAATCGCAAAATACATAAAGAAAGTGTTTGTGAATCAATTCGAGCTCGATGCATTTATTGATACCGGTGCATCTGATTGTACAATAAAAGCCTCTGTGGTTCTATCGAAAGGTTTTAATATGGTGCGTGACAAGATTGTTTTTCAAAGTTTCGGTTCGCGTAACTTTAAAACAAATTCACCCGGAATTGTTTACGCTGACATTTGTGTTGATAATGTGTTGATTGAAAACGTCGGGTTACGTGTTGTGCCAGACGATGCACAAGCCCTTGATATTCTTATCGGTCGTACCTACACAGAGAATCCCCGAGTGATATACAAGAAAGAAAATAATCAATTAATATTTTCTGAGAACACTTTGAATAACATTCAAGAAGACACTTTCATTTCTGGTAGAGTTAGTAATTGTGAAAAAATTTCTCTCCCCCCACACTCGATAAATTTTGTTAATGTAGTTAGCACCGGAGAGAATCACACAATCCCTATTTTAAATTTAAATCGTTCTACGAAAAACCTTGAACAAGGTGATATGATCATTAAAGGTGAATTATCCGAAGTTATCCCCGAAATTACAGTGCCAGTTCGCGAACCAGTGACCATCGATGATATTAACGTTGCTGATTGTGAAAACGAAAACGAAATTGTCGACTTATTAAAAATATTAAACAATTTTCGAGCAGCGATTTCCAAAAATTTATTCGAACTCGGTTGCACCGACTTAATTGAAATGCGTATTATCGAGAAACCAAATAGTCAACCCGTGTGTTCAAAACCTTATCGAGCCAGTGATGAAGAACGAAAAACTCTAAAATCGATGTTTAGTGAATTTCGAAAAGCGAATATTGTAACTGAAACCGACTCACGTTACGCTAACAAAGTATTACTTATTAAGAGAGCAAATGGTTTACCGCGTGTAGTTCTTGATACCCGAAAGTTGAATAGTCAAACAGAACGAATTCATTTTCCTCTACCTAACCTCGATGACCATCTATCCTTGTTATGTAAAGCGGAACTTTTTATCACTATTGACTTGGCGAACGGTTATTTACAGGTTCCGATAGCTAAAGAAGACCGGCATAAAACGGCGTTTATAACCCCAGATGAAACCGGAGAGTTTACACGTATGATTTTTGGACTAATGAATGCCCCCTTTTATTTTTCAAAATTAATGAAAAAAGTATTAGAGCCACTACGAGACCACTGTATTATTTTCTATTTAGATGATATCTTGATTGCAGGTACAAATTGGTCAGATCTTCGAGAAAAATTAATTTTGGTTTTAAAAGCATTGTTAGACGCTAAATTAACAATCAATCTTGCAAAATGCGCGTTCCTTAAACGTGAAGTAAAATATTTAGGATTTTTAATTTCAAAATGTAAAATTGAGCCAACTAATTCTATGATTGCGGGAATTGTCGACTATCCAACTCCAACAGACTGTCATAGCCTCCGGAGATTCTTAGGTTTAGCAGGATTCCTACGACGATTTGTATATAAGTTTGCCGAGATCGCTGACCCGTTATACGCACTACTAAAAGGTAAAGAATTATTTATTTGGTCCGAAAATTGTCAAAAAGCATTTATTGAACTCAAACAAAAATTGTCGAGCAAACCTGTTCTACAAATCTTTGATCCGAATGCATCAACGGAGTTACACACTGATACAAGCTCAAAAGGTCTTGCGGCGATCTTATTTCAAAAATGTGCCGATGGAAAATTCCATCCCGTCTATGCGATTAGCAGGCGCACCAACGAAGCCGAAAGGAATTATCATTCTAGTAAATTAGAATTGCTTGCGATAATTTGGTCTGTTTCACGATTGCGTTCAATGTTAATAAATATAAAATTTAAAATTGTAACAGATTGTCAAGCTTTAATGTATTTGAGTACACAAAAGACGAAAAACCCTTAAATTATCCGTTGGGCAAATTTGCTAAGCGAATTCGATTTCGATATTGTACACCGATCTAGCGACAAATTAACTCATGTTGACGCACTTAGTCGAGCTCCGACTGAATGTGCAGAATATGAAACAGAAAGTGAGGATCGTTTGCGTGGTGTGTTTTCGATTGGAAATATTGACGACGAAATTTTATTGTATCAATATGTCGATCCAGTTCTAAAACGAAAGCGTGAGATTCTAAAAAAAACAATTAACGAGCGAACTAATTTGGAAAAGAACGATGTGAAAGACTTTGTGTGTGAAAATGAAATTTTGTATAAACGAGACGGTAAGAAACTTTTGTATGTAATTCCTGATAAAATGCGAAAAAGTTTTGCTGTGCAGTTTCATAATTTGCAGAGTCACACCGGCCTAGAACGTACTTTGGCAAAAATTCGAGAATATTACTATTTCCCGTACATTAGACGTTATCTAAAAATGCACATTCGTAGTTGTTTACATTGTTTAATGATTAAGGCGAAAACAGGAAGACAAGCCGGATCCTTACACCCAATCCCTCCAGCGAAGCGTCCGTTTGCTTTGGTTCATTTAGACCACGAAGGTCCATTTGTAACAACTCCTCGCGATAATAAGTATGTATTCGTAGCGACTGATAATTTAACACGTTACACGATTTTAAGTGCAGTTAAAAATACAAAAGCGAATAATGTAGTTCGAGTTCTTGAAACTTTTGTTTTAGATTTTGGAGCACCCATAAGGTTCGTCACAGATCGAGGAACGTGCTTCACCTCGGATTTGTTCAGAGATTTTTGCTCTAAACACGGCATACAGCACACATTGAATTCACCACGTCACCCTCAAGCTAATGGAATAGTCGAGAGGACTAATGCGACACTTATTCCGGCAATGCAGTCCAATATCCACCAACCAGATGGCAAAGATTGGGATTTACGTATTAAAAAGGTACAACGCGATCTGAACGAATCACCAAATCAAACAACCGGATTAAGCCCATTTGAAATGTTATACGGCTATACTAATCGTCACGATGAAGGCGAAGTACGACAATTGACCGTGGAAGACAATGTAAGATACACAAAACCAGAGTTACTCCAAGAAGAAGCATGTAAACGAATTCTAGAAGAACAAGATCGATATAAAAACCGTTTTGACAAGAACCGTGCGAAAAATGTTACATTCAGCGTTGGAAATCTCGTTGTGATGAAGGATGCAATCATTTCAACTGGAGAATCGACAAAATTCCAGAAACGATACCGTGGACCATTAGTGATTACCAGAGTTTACCCGAGCGACACTTACGGAGTGGCCGCAATAAAATTCGACAACAAAGGACGTCGATACGCTGCAACTGCTCACGTTAGCCAACTTAAATTATGGTTACCAGCAGAGGATGAGAATGACGATGTGGAGAATGATGTTAGTTCAGCCAGCGAAGAGGAAGACTTCGAAGTTGAAAGTCAGCAAAACGAAGAAGACCCACCGTTGATTGAAAAACCCATCATTGATCATCAACAGCGTAGAAGTACAAGAGTTCGTCAACCGATCGACAGATTTCAAGCGTAAATTAATAAACAATTAAAATTGTATTCCAGGATGGCCGAATGATATTGAATTTTAAATTAATGCGCGAATTATAAAGGAAAATTAAGCGGAAGTAAACTAGCAAAAATGTTTAGTGTGAATGACGTCAGAGTGAAGGAGAAGAGAGTTGGCGATCGAGAGTGTGCGTAGAGCGTCGTGCGAATTGTTCGGAAAATCGAGCGTAAACCTCTTTGAGTTCGTCTAAATTGTCTAAAAGTTTGACTAAATCCGACTTATTGTGCGTGAACATTTTCTTGTCCGTTTAATACTCATTTTATATATTTTTATCCTAATTAAACATTTACATTCTTTTAAAACGAGACTTTAATTCATTCGATTCTAAAGTTCATGACATCGTCCACGTTTTTAATCAATAATTTGAAATTCATTATTAAGTATTCAAAACTATTTAAACAAATCCTTTATCAATATATATATATATATATATAACGTCAGATTCCTCTTAGTTAATTAAAAAAAACCAACTAATATAAGACAGTTTCTCTTCTAGACAGTTTGAATAAACAAATGATTAAACGACAGTTCTTTTAAGAAAAATTTAAATGAACAACTGAAATACACGACAGTATACGATATGTGACGATGGTAATAAATATACTTAAATGACGAAATTAATTATTTTGAATAATTTTTAGTTACTGAATGAAACTCAGACATAATGATTGGTAGATTGGTAGATGAGCTGTTCGAAAGGTGTCCTAAGTTTTACAGAAGTTACATATATCAAATTCGACAATGCTGAAGTGTCCAGAATATTTAACTTGAGAAAGGATGGACTTGAAACGACTATATTTAAAATAAATTGAGAAACTTATAAATTATTTTAGCTTGAAATTTGTAAAATTGATAATTTTTATTTATATTGTAAACGAGTCAATCTCGGGAGGGAGTGTTGAAATATTGTATATTCGCGCCTAATATCTCGCTTGACTCTAACAGTAGTTGATTCTACGTCACTGCCGTGTGCGCACGCACTCCTTCTACTTCTCGATATCGCTTCGACCGTGAACGTCTCGATCGTCAACGAGCTCTTAATAAACGACCGATTTCATCCGTATTTGTGTGTTCTTATTGACTACATCCTGCTCTAAATAATCTGCATGCCAACAAATAAATTAAGCTAGTTTTTTGTGAATAACTCTAAAATATAATAAAGAAGAGCAGTGATGTGCAAAAGTTTTAATAATTCTAAAATAAATTATAAAAAAATACTTTGAAATCGGAAAATACGAGAAATTGATTTAAAGTGATTTTGAGAACTGATAATTTTAAAGTTATTTTTTAGTAAATAATTTTAAAAATACAAAAACTTTTTCACATCACTGCCCTTCTTTATTATATTAAAAAGTTATTCATAAAAAAACTAGCTTAATTTATTTAATATTTTAAGAGAAAAGTGGTCGAAAAAATTAACATTGAATTCTGTAACAATCACATGTTGTTAACATTGTTCGATTTGCTTCAAACTTTCAGGAAAATTTTTTTTTATAGCTTGATTAATTTTTTGGAGTGAGACCGATGATTTGAAAACATCGTCGAAATAAGAACCACCCTAATAAATATATATTATAAATAAAATAACAAGAGCCAAGAAAAATTATATTTTATTCCAGATTTTGAGCAAAAAACTGTCCAGTTAATGGTCAATTACTTGTTAGTCGTTTGACAAATTTACTGATCAGTGACTCCAAAAGCACCGCGTTATATTTTAAACCAGTCACTTGTCAGTCACTTACCAGTATTTGGAAAAACTTCCCTGTGACTGGTCAGTACTGAGTTGAAATTTCTACCTGTGCAGCAGGAAACTCATGCAATAATAATTCATGAGTTCATTCCTCTACAACTGCAGCACAATTTTTCTAGCAAAAAATCGATGGAATTTTTAAACCGAAAAAAAATTTACTTCCAAAAATAATAATAAATAATTTTTGACTAATGCGAATAATGAAAATACGCCAATATCCAATAGTGCTCAATAAAACAGCATAAAAAACTTATAAAAAATGCATCATCCGCCGAAAGAAATTATTCGTGATTACTGTGAGAATTATGGTTAATACGACCATAGTGTATTGTTGGATTTGTTACTGTGATACGATATCACTATTTTAGCCATTCTATTTTTGTTTGTTTCGAATACGTCTGCGCACTACGCTTTTAAAAAACGCACCTAACCTTGTGTTTCACACACGAAAGCTGGGTTTTTAATACTGACACTCAGTATGGTTAAATCAGCCAGAAAACGGAATAGGCAAAACTGACATAAAAATTGTAGTAATCCAAAGATACAAATCACAGAGTTGCATTTAAATATGATTGATACTGTCATTCATAAATTTTTGAAACAGAATTATAATTTATACATGTATTAATAATATTTTCAATTTAAAATAGATAAAATAAATGTTTCCTCTGAATAACTTTGTCAGACAAAGTAGTACTTATGTTTTTCAAAATTGTGTTTATTGTTATTATGATGCGTTTGGCTAAAACAAAAGAACCTTATTTTCCAGTTAATAAGAATTTCCTAACCAAACTTTTATTGTTAATAATGTCTAAGCATTTCTTTCAGTGTCGTGGCAACAAACTACAGACAGACACTTCCCTAAAAACCACTTTTTGAAAAATTTAGGGTAGCAGTTTACATCTACGATGAATACCAATTCATATATATCTATTAGGGTGTCCGTTATTTCCCAAGTTAGCTATTTTCATTTAGGTATCGTCAAAATCGTTTCTTTTTGACCTAAAAACAATCCTAGAAACTACAAAAAATTTTTACGATGCCGTTTAACCCTGCCTAAATAACAATACTTTTCCCTATTAATTAACATGGGAATTTTGCACTTTTTAGAAAATAATTTTTATTTCGTTTATAATACTCTTTGACTAACCAACAATGCTTGATTTTGCTTCTATTATGATTCCTTTAGATCGAGAAATTTTCATATTATCGCGAAAAATTTATTACACAAGTTTTAAAAAGGTCAATTTCATTTTTATTGATTTTTCTGATTATTTTGCTAAATCTACTTATTAATTAATTTTTATTCGGTATTTCATTGAAAGTTTCTTGTTTTATGCATCCAATTAAACCATAAGAATTTAATCAATTCATAAACTATCCAAGAATCACACAGTAGACTGAATCCATTTAAAGTCAGTCATGTCGACCATCTTCATGTTATAGAAAAAAAATTGTTTTGCTTGTCATTTTTTTTCTTTTGAGTATAATTTAATTTTCTTTCTTGGGTCTTGTAGATGGTCTTGTCCTGTTCACTATCCAGTTTGAGATTTAAAAAAATATTTAAAATTCTAAAAATAGTGGATGATTTTCCGAAAATAAATAAGATCAATTTTCTCAAAACAACAACCTTTTTTTGTTATCAAATTTTTACTACAAATTCTTAAAATAATTATGAACAATTCCTTTGAATTTCAAGCGGGCTAAACCATTCTGGCAATCAGGAGAATTTTTTTTGGAAATTTATTTTTACAAATTTTCAAATTGTTAACGTTTACGTCAACAATGTTATAACGATTCATTTGTTTTTAAAAATGCAAGTTAACAATTTGAAAATTTGCAAAAATAAATATTTAACCCTAGAAGGAGTACGTTAATTTACTCACCCTCTAAGGAGTAACTGGGATGTCCCGACACCCCACGCTTTAAACTTGTTTTATAAGGTTTATATTTGACGTAAAAAAATTTATTATAATGAATTGATTGGTTTTTCAGTAAGGAATACAATGATTTTATTCATATTTTAATAACTTAAAAATTTTTTGAAAAAAACCCATAAAAAACACCAAAAAATTACAAAATTGACTTTTTTCACAAAAAACATTGTAGTTTCTTAAAAATTTGACTAATTTAAAAACTATTTTAAGTTTTTAAAGTTAAATAGATACACTTTTAGCGAAAAAAATTAGTTTTTGTATTACTTCCAAAAAACATAATTATTGGAACATCTGAAGTGAAAGAAATTAAAGACAATTGACGAATAGTGAAAATCATAAAAATGAACTATAAAATGGACTTAAACAATTAATATTTACTTTAAAATGGTGTTATAAATTTAAAATTTTACAAACTTAATATATCTAAATATATATACATTAGGGGAGAGTCGGTAGTAGCGAGACACTCTTTGTTTTTTTTGTGTAGGACTCATATTTTCATGAATATTTGGTCTGCTTTTGTGCAGACAGACTAGTGAGACTATCTTTTACAAATTTACATAATATAGATAGCATATGTCTTCAAAAAAAAAACTTATTACCGAATTTCAAAAATGTCCCGCGACTACCGACATTCAAAAACGTCGGTAGTGGCGAGACATTACTTTAAATCGCAAATTTTTCAATTACAATGTCTTTTACGGCTTTCAATTTCAAAGCATTTGGGTTACTTTGTGTCCCTTTTAAATTAATTACGTTTTTTACATCTAAAAAAAGAGTTAAGATTATTATTTTTATTATTACGGATTATTTGAAAATACATACGCAACTTTAAGATTAGGTTATTGTTATGCAAAATATTGCCGACAAAACTTAAAAAAAAATAATACCGAAGTCATTTAGAAATGTACTATTTTATTAGATTTAAACAAGCAGTGTCCGGACACTGCCGACAATAAGTGTCTCGCCATTGCCGAAACAGTGATTTACGGTAATAACGATCTACAATTGTGTCTATTGGACTATTATACATAATGTTCTAGGAATTTTGAAGAAATCTTACATACTAATAACTTAAAATATTTGCCGTTAACCAAATTTTAAAAAGTTTAATTTTATAAACACTTTTTCATACGAAGAATAAAACTTTAAAACTTGCTTAAAACTATTGACAGCATTATAGTGACAGATTTTACATCCAGAAAGTATGTTTCATATAAAAAAGCTTCAACAGAATAAAACTTTACTTTTACACCAAAAAAAGCAACACTGTCAACTCAGCTGTTTGAAATATCGCAGTGTCTCGCTATACCCGCTGTCTCGCCACTGCCGACAACGCCCTAAAATTAATAACTTATGAAATGATTCTGTAAATTAATATAATTTAATCAAAGTTTTAATTAACAATTTTTAATACCTCTAATATATGTTAAAATATTATTAACAATATAGAATTTATAATTTAAATTTGACTGTCATATACTACATTTTTCTGTATTAGAATTTAATTTCTGACTGTAAAGAGAGCACAGAAATTTTTAATAAATCTTAACTCAAATTTCATAAGTTGTTACAAATACAGAATGTCTATTTTTCATAAAAATAGAATTTTTGTATAAAAATGTTTCTTTTTTATAAAATACAACTTTTTCATGCATAACCTATCAATTTATACTTTATCAGATAATTTTAACTGATTAAAAACGATTTTTTTTTAAAATTTGAATTTACTTATCTTGACAATTTTTCTAACGTTGGGGAATAACTGGGGTGTCCAGACACCCCAGACGTATTTTAACAGGAGATAGAGCTCTTCTAAGAGCAAAACTTTTGGCGGCACATATAGGTGTCAAAAGATAGAGGTTTAAACTAAATTATCAACGGGTTTTGAGCGTAAAAAAATTATTGGTTAAGCCATGGGAATACTTTGAATTTTGCTTGGGGTGTCCAGACACCCCAGTTACTCCTTATAGGGTTAAAAAAAATTCTCTTGATTGGCAGAATGGTTTAGCCCGCTTAAAATTTATAGGAAATGTTCATAATTATTTTTAAATTTGTAGTAAAAACTTGATAACAAAAAAGGTGGTGTTTTTGAGAAAATTGATCTTATTCATTTTCAGAAAACCATTCCCTATTTTTATAATTTTAAATATTTTTTCAAATTTCAAACTGGATTGTGAACAGGGCAAGACCATCTACAAGACCCAAGAAAGAAAATTAAATTGTACTTAAAAGAAAAAAAATGACAAGCAAAACAATTTTTTTTCGATAACATGAAGTTAGTCGACATGCCTGATTTGAAATGGATTCAGTCTACTGTGTGATACTTGGATAGTTTATGAATTGAAATTATTGTTATGGTTTAATTGGATGCATAAAACAAGAAACTTTCAATGAAATACCGAATAAAAATTAATTAATAAGTAGATTTAGCAAAATAACACAGCCACACAAAAAAAAAATTTGTGTTCTGACCCAGAGGTCTCACTATGTGTACTTTACCCCAGAAAACCAATATGGCGGACACCTTTTGAAAAAATTCATCGGATTCGCTTAAAACTCGTTACTCGGGGGTTTTAAGGGTCGCCGATTACGAATTTGATGTCAGTTTTCAAAATTAAAAATGGCGGATCCAATATGGCGGACATTTTTTTGAAAAATTCATCGGATTCGCTTGAAAATCGTTACTTAGGGGTTTTTGGAGTCGCCGATTATGAATTTAATGTCAGTTTTCGAAAATTCAAAATGGCGGATCCAATAAGGCTGACACAGACATATTGGATCCGCCATTTTGAATTTTGAAAAAGCGACATCAGATTCGTAATCAGCGATCCCAAAAACCCCTGAGTAACGATTTTCAAGCGAATCCGATGAATTTTACAAAAAAGTGTCCGCCATATTGGATCCGCCATTTTGAATTTTTGAAAACTAACATCAAATTCGTAATCAGAGACCCTTAAAATCCCCGAGTAACGAGTTTCAAGCGAATCCGATGAATTTTTTCAAAAGGTGTCCGCCATATTGGTTTTCTGGGGTTATATCAAAACCCTGAACTGATGGGGTTAAATGGACCTCGGATTCGGACTCAGCGACCCCAAAAACATAAAGTACACATAGTGAGACCTCTGGGTCAAAACACAAATTTTTTTTGTGTGGCTGTGTAATCAGAAAAATCAATAAAAATGAAATTGACCTTTTTAAAACTTGTGTAATAAATTTTTCGCGATAATATGAAAATTTCTCTGTCTAAAGGAATTTAGACTAAAATCCCATGTTAATTAAATGGAAAAAGTATTGTTATTTAGGCAGGGTTAAACGGCATCGTAATAGTATATTGTGTGGCAAGGGCGGAAAGTTGTCAATTCCTGACCGAGTTCGAAATTTGCCGCACGAGCAAAGCGAGGGCGGCAATCGTACGAGGTCTGAATTGACATTTCCGCCCGAGTTGCACACGATATTTTTTGTCCAAATGCGCGATAAACAAGACGCATCCGTAAATTCAAAAATGAATATGCACTAATTATTAAATGTGTATGAAACATTTTTATTAATCCTAAGGCGAGTCCGAATATTTTTGATAAATTTAACTATAAAATTTTACTTAAAAATTGACTTTGTTCTGATTTAAAGTAATAGAAAGTGATAATATAATAGTTAGTAGTATTTATTTAGTACTGCTAAAGCAGCGGGCGGAAAAGTCGTTTTTCCGCCCGCTGTTGGTAGTCGGGCGGCAAAAGCTTACTTTCCGCCCGCTATGCATGCACGGAAAGTCGAGTTTATTGCGCATGTTGGACAAAAAAATTTTTTTGTCCTACCTGCACGAAAAGTATGTCATTTCGGGCACTTAAAGTGGGCGCAAAGTAACTGATTCTCGCCCGGGGCCGGGGAAACGGGCGCAAAAGTACTTTTACGCCCGCTTCGCTCGTGCCCTCAATGCCATACTTTTCATGCAGTTAGGACAAAAAATTATGTTCGCAACATGGCATCGGCGCAAAGGTGATTACGACTTTGGCGAGATTTCGGGTCAAAAAAGTCAAAAAGAAATGATTTTGACGATACCCAAATAAAAATAGCTAACTTGAGAAATAACGGACACCCTAATATCTATTATTGTAATGATAAATTAACTTCGGGTTCGCTTCCTTTCTTTTCTTTACAGATAGCGACGTAAATGCTATCTGCAGCTGCCAATATATGACTATTATTATAGAATTAAATATAATGCAAAGCGAACAAAGAAAACTATTTTTAATTAATTTTCAAAAACTGGAATTAAAACCCAAATTCCATTTCCCGTAATTTTCTTACTGAATTACTGAGCATATACAAATATTGACAAAGTTATATTAAATAACACGACAATGTAAAAAACAGATAATTTCCCTTAAATGAAAATAATTAAATTTCTTTTTCTTTTGAAGAAATTTCTTTGTCAGCCATAAAGTTGATTATTAATCGACATAATTCGTTGGTATATATTCGTTATCATCTTTTTAAACGCAAGGTTCGTTTCACCCTTTTATTTCTTTCCGTTTTGACATGTATATATATATATATATATATAAGCAGCTTCGATAATTAATAAAACGCGGTACACATTTTTCACCACGCTTTTTTTTATCTCAAATGTCTGTCGCTAAAGGCCCGGAAGCCAGATAAAAAAGATGCAAGAGGGGGTTTGTGTTTAAAATGAGTTAATTAAAATTTTTCTAGAACAAATTTAACCTCAAAGTAAATACTCCATATTTCGCTTACTTTTTCCTTGTTACATATTTTTTTATTATATATAATTCTCTTTATAATTTCACATTACTTTCTAATAAAAGAAGAAAAATAGATTTATAATGAATTAATTTACATTATTTACAATGTTAATAACTTGAATAGTTGTTAGCGTGCGGAGGAAAAATATTTTCGTGGAATAATAAAAGACGGTTAATTCTCGCAAAAGTAAACTGAAATGAAAATGAGAACAGTGGAAGGGGAGAAAGGGAAGGGAGAGGGCTTGACCCGTGCAAGAGACTGCATCAGAATGGCCGCGCTGTTAATGAGGTAGGAATTAATTAAGTTCAGGTGAAAAGAGGGAGATGACTTTTATATAACAGAAAAGGATAAAAGAAGAAGTAATTAGGGGTCTATAATTGCGCAGAGTCAGCTTACGTGGCCGCGTTTGAGTGGCACCCCTGCGTATATAACATAATGTCACACTATTCTCTGCTTATTCGTGTTTCGCTCCGGATAACATTGCAAACTGAAAACGGAAGCCGGCGATACTGCATTAATATATACGGTACTCACTGGACTTCAAAAATTTCAGAGAAATAAGAGATATTATAATATATTTCGGTCCTCGAACTCAAGCTTAAATCAACTTCCGCTGATAATGTCATCGCTTTTTATTTACTGCATATAAAGACATCGCCATCATGCAATATTTCATCATTTATTTTCTCATTTTTTATTTTATATTCATTTCCTTTCTATATTCACCAGTTTTTATTTTATTTCATTATTTCCTTTTTATATATCGTTTCATAATTTACTTAATATTGGCTAACCTTTTTTAACCCTTTGAGGACCAAATTTTTTCTTACAAAATCGCAATTTTCGATTTTTAAACAAGCCTTTTAGGGAAAGTTATTGGACTTTTTCATTTTATGTTACCTGAAAACAACACTGGTTCTCAAAGAGTTAATCGAAAACATCATTTGTAGCTTACCATCTGAGACGTAACAGTGGGAAAAAAGTACACTCTTTTGGACACAAACTCAACTGACAACTCAAACCTTATAACAGATTTCAATAAAGTTTTCAAATAAAAATACTCAAAAAATGTTGTCCTCAAACGCTCAATTACGATTTTTAAAAATTATAAACATAAAAATTCCATTTACCTACACTACCGGCAGAAATTGTCGGTACGAACGACGGGCGAGCTACGAAAAGTTGCTACCGAAATTAAATTAACATATTTTATTATTGAAAAATGATAGAAACTTGGTTCTTGGATCGTTTGAAAGCCAATTAAATTCTGCGTCGTTTGATATATAAATGAAAATTATTTGATATTTTTGAGAGATTTTATCACCTAAGAGATTTAAAAAAAAAATGATTAATTTTTCTATTTTTGTGCACCATGTTTGTGTGGCTGCACATTCTAGAAATATTTAAAGAAAAATTTTAAACTCTAGCAACATAATGTTTAAAGTCTCAGCTTTTATTTGAGCCTTGAAAATTGAAAATCCGTTCAGTAGTTTTTGAAATATCTAAAAAAATGTCCAAGCATGTTGTTTTATAATTTAGGCGGTGATACACACTTATTGCACTCTCGCTGCTCACCTGGTTCGTTGCAGCACGGCCGAATAAGCGGCATATAGAGTGGGGGTCATATTTGGAGCACTTTTTAAGTTTTTAGTAATTTTAGATTTAATATTTATTAAAAATTTAATAATTGTTAAAGTTAATTATTATATATATAAATAAGTTATCATTTTACAAACTTTCATGATCAAATAGTCGTTTATTTCTACGTACAAATTTTCACTTTTCTAACTTTTTTTCTTAAATTAAACGACTAATTGATCATCAAAGTTTGTAAAATGATAACTTATTTATATATATAATAATTAACTTCAACAATTATTAAATTTTTAATGAATATTAAATCTAAAATTACAAAAAACTTAAAAAGGGCTCTAAATATGACCCCTACTCTATATGCCGCTTATTCGGCCCTGCCGCAACGAACCGGGTGAGCAGCGAGAATGCAATAAGTGTGTATCACCGTCTAAATTATAAAACAACATGCTTGGACATTTTTTTAGATATTTCAAAAACTACTGAACGGATTTTCAATTTTCAAAGCTCAAATAAAAGCAGAGACTTTAAAGATTATGTTGCTAGAGTTTAAAATTTTTCTCTAAATTTTTCTAGAATGTGGAGCCACACAAACATGGTGCACAAAAATAGAAAAATTAATCAATTTTTTTTTAAATCTTTTAGGTGATAAAATCTCTCAAAAATATCAAATAATTTTCATTTATATATCAAACGACGCAGAATTTAATTGGCTTTTAAACGATCCAAGAACCAAGTTTCTATCATTTTTCAATAATAAAATATGTTAATTTAATTTCGGCAGCAACTTTTCGTAGCTCGCCCATCGTTCGTACCGACAATTTCTGCCGGTAGTGTGCTTGCTCTCTAAATCTGAATATGTGGAAATTCACATACAGTAGGATCTTTCAATAATGCAGTCATCGGGAATATTGTGCACTGTTCGAAGCAAGCAAAAACTAAAACATTTAGGTCTGTGTCAAGAAAATTAAAGGTCCTCCACTACTAAATACCGGGCACCACTAAATGATACTAAATAATCAAATGAGCGACGGCACTGTATTTGACGTCACAGATTCCCTTTCTCTTTGCCCCCCGAAACCCCTTGTCTACTCAACTCACTAATGACTGCACTGTTCAGAACTGCACTATTCAAAGATCTTACTGTATTTGTACGTTATAAGTCGTCTTCTCGATCAATAAGTGCATATTCACTTATAATAAGTGAAATTTTACTCAGAATAAGTGAAAAATTTACTTATTTATATAAGTGTATATGCACTTGTTGATCGAGAAGACGACTTATAACGTACAATAAGTGAAATTTCACATATTTAGATTTAGAGAGTGTGAAACCTAAATTTTAAGATGGTTAAAACAATAGACAAATGGTTTATTTTCTAATTCCAGAGTGTTGAGAAGCTTTCTTGATTACTGAGTACTAATTTGACATTTACATTGGAAATTTTTAAATATCAAAATGGCGAATCCAATATGGCGGACGACAGTATTAAAAATTGAAAATCGTCACTAATGCAAAGCCTCCTCATGAGGAAGCAAAAAAATCGATTCAATTTGCTTGGAACTCGTAATTCGGGGTTTTTTTTGGATCGTTGACACTTCTACACTTAAAATTTTTTAAATCTGACTTTAGAATCGTAATGAGCAACCCCAAAAACCCAAACAATTATCATAAAATATGCTATTATTTTTAAAAATAAAGTAGCCCATATTCAATCCGATCCTTTGAAGTTAATAATTATTAGTGCTGGCGCAGTACAGAATTTTTGTTTCGCCGAAGCTTGGACAAGCCACGGCGGCAAGTGCTGGCTGAGTATAGAAAAATTTTTCACAACGCTCTTTGCCAACATTGCTTTTTTAACATGAACTTGAAAAGAATTATAAAAAAAGTTTTTGAATGTTTATAATTTATAAATTTATTGAAAAAAATTAATATTTTACTTTTCAGTTGTTCATTTTTTATTTTTATTAAATTTAATAATAACAATTTAACATAATTGTCTAATTTTGTAAATAATAAATTATTTAAACAAATTAGAATTATAAACAAAATTTAAACTTTAATCTCAATAATAATTTGGTTCCTATTAAAATACTATTATACTTCTTGCTATGAATAAAAGATGGGTGGAGTTCCGTATAGCACCCCCGTCCGATTTTAATGAAATTACGTTTACTTACGTAATTTTGTGGGCTGATTACGAAAATGATAGTGAAAACTTGCGCAAATTTGATTTTCATGGTAAAAACCATAAGAAACACCATAAAATTGTGTTTTTTGCATTTAATTCGTAAAAAACGCAAAATTTTTAAAAATGTTTCATACAAAAGATATACATTTTACAAAAATACACATTTTTTGTTTTCACTATTTTTTCCTAAATTTGATAGTTTTCGAGAAAAATGCAAAAAACCATAAAAAGTGGTTAAAATATACTTTCACCTAAAATGACATCTAATTATAACAAAATATACATTTTTAGTGAATTATGATGCGCTGATCACGAAAATGATAGTAAAAATTAAGGCAAATTTGATTTTGATAGTAAAAACCATAAAAAACACCATAAAATTGTGTTTTGTACATTAAACTCGTAAAAAACGCAAAATTTCAAATTATTAACCCTCAAAAGGGCTGATTGTGAGTGTATCAGCCCTGAAAAGGGATGATTGTGAGTTTATTAGCCCTGAAAGGGGCTGATTGAAAGTGCATTAGCCCTGAAAAGGGCTGATTGAAAGTGTATTAGTCCAAAAAAGGTCTAATGGCGAGTGTATTATAGCCCTTAAAAGGGCTAATTGATAGAATTTCAGTTTTTATAAACTTTAAATATGCTTAACCTGTGTGACCTGGATAACAAAGCTTGATATCTTTTAGTATTTGAAGAAAGGGATCTACTGACAGCTTGCTGTTTCTTCGACGCCAAAGAAATTCACACAAGTGATCAGCCAAATTGCTCTTGCGAACTCCTCCACGACTAAGAGAACGCCGCATCCACCTCCAAGAGGACTCTATGTTTTGGGTGTGGGCACCGTTTTCGTGATTGACGAATTCTTCGGAATGATTCACAGTCTTATGGACATATCCTTCGCTTTCCAGATTGATGTAACCCTTCCAGCAATCGGTATGGATTTCTGTCCCAACAACCACGTGTTTTTTTTATCAGATTAATTAATGTTGTTTGATCACGTTTATTGTTGGGACAGATTTCCAACCGATATTTGGAAGGATGTCCCCTGTGAATCATTCCTAAGATCCACGACCCCTCAACCACCCGTCCTCTTTCAAATTTACGGCGACCGATCTTGCACTCGTCAATCTCGACAATTTCTCCAATACCACCAATTTGCCCTTCCTCTTCAAGTTGTTGATCAAGTGCAACCATACATATTTCCCGACAATAAGAGAATCTGTCAGCAACTGTCTCTCGTGACAATTGCTGACCTTCTAAGATACTTGATTCTCTTAGAGTTTGGTTGAAAGTAAAGTTGACTGATAAAGGGGTCGCTGATTACGAATCTGACATCAGTTTTTCGAAATTCAAAATGGCGGATCCAATATGGCGGAATTTTTTCAAAATTCGGCGAATTTGCTTGAAACTTGTTACTTGGGGGTTTTAAGGATCGCTGATTGCGAATCTAACATTAGTTTTCCAAAATTCAAAATGGCGGATCCAATATGGCGGACAACAAAATAAAAAATTAATTATAATGGATTGAAACTGAATACTCGGGGGTTTTTAGGGTCGCTGATTACGAATCTGACATTAGTTTTTCAGGGTATTTATCAAAATTTGATTTCACCAAATTCCTTACACGTGTTAATATAGAAAGAAAGTCAAATTGACTTTCTAGTTGGTACTAGAAGGTACCCAACCCAGAACCAATGCCCCCTCCAACATTTTTTAAATATAACCTTTTTTATAGGTGCCCCGAAAATACACCACTTAGAGGCGGGCGAAGCCCGCCGCACGTATTTTCTTTACACGTGTTAATATAGAAAGGAAGTCAAATTGACTTTCTAGTTGGTACTAGAAGGTACCCAACCCAGAACCAATGCCCCCTCCAACATTTTTTAGAAAAATCCTTTTTTATAGGTGCCCCGAAAAGACACCACTCAGAGGCGGGCGAAGCCCGCCGCACCTAATTTCCTTACACGTGTTAATATAGAAAGGAAGTCAAATTGACTTTCTAGTTGGTACTAGAAGGTACCCAATTGATTTGTAATTTTATCGTTCGCCATGTTGGACCTGTCATTTTGAAATTTGAACATCTGATATCATATTCGTAATTAGCAGCCCTAAAAACCTCAAAATAAAAACTTTCAAGTAAAGATTGGTTCTAATTCCCTCGTCCGCCATATTGAATCCGTCATTTTGAATATTAGAAATTTGACTTCAGATTCGTAATTAGCGACCCTAAAAATCGTATAGGTAGGCCTGTGCGTTTAAATGGGTTAAATTTACTTTAAAATAAAAAACCTTTTTTAAGGTTTTTTGTGACAATTTTGAAAATATTTTAGTATGAAAGTTATAAATTTAAATAGAAAATTTTGTTTAAATGAATATGATTTTCTTGAAATAAATAGGGTAAAAGTGGGTATTATTATTCACTCTTGGAATAGTTTGAAGAACATTCTGTGTAAATTTCGTGGAAAAATATTAATATTTAACGAAGTAGTCACGAGTTGAAGTCAAAAATTCAATAAAATTTCTTAACTTAAAAAAATACGTTTTTTTCAATTTACGTGAAAACGAGAAATTATATAAAAAAATTTTTATTAGAAAAAAAGTTTCGCCTTGAAATTCTGTACAAGAAACAATAATTTGAAATTCATTTTGAACAACTTCAAAATTTTATCTCCAGGGGCCAACTTATTTGCCGTGTGTTCGCGCGTGTGCCCTTTTAAGATCCGGAGCCTCAATTTTTTATAATCTGACATCAGATTATATCGTAATATATTTAAAAATAAATAATTTTGTCTCAAAAGGTTGTTGTGTGAACTTAAAATAAAGTGTAAAAACATATTGTTTAATTCGTTTTATGAAAAAAGTAACCTACTGCAAAAAAAATTATTTTTTGTTTTTCCCCTCCGTGAAATAATTAAAAAAAACATAATAAAATTAAAATTAATTGTAATATGAACGGAACAAAATATTGTAAAAATTTGAAAAAAAAATATAATCAATAAAGAAGAAAAATCAAATAATTTTTTTTTCATTAGCCGACCACCTGACGAAGACTTTAAAACATTCATGAAAATCCAATTTTAATTAAACCTTTCTAAAGTTTTTCAATAAACATGAATATAAACGAATAAAGAATTTATTAGTAATCGAGTTAATTAAAGTCTTTTTACACTTTATTGAATTTTTAAGGGCTTTTTTATTCATTTATTGTTAACTCCCGGTATTACAAATTTATAGGGAATGTTAGTTTTTTCCTGAAATAAAATGAAACAATGAAAAATAAAATAAACTGAAAAAATATTTGGAAAAATAAAATATATATAAAAAAATAATCCTAATGAACTAAAGCAATAAATAAATAAAAGAAATTTTCACAGATGCGCGTGAATATTAACAGAATTAAAACTAAAAATTTAACAGTTGAATGAAAATTAATCCAGTGTAGGTAATAAAATTCTCGTTAAGAATTAATATTCGAATACGAATGAGAGTCAAACCACGAGGCGGAAATCGCGGGATCCCGCAGTAATCGAGTTGGTGATCATCGTTCCATTAGCATCGAATCGAATTGCTCGAAATTGACTTGAATTGAGTTTGCCAAATGCTCCGAGAGTACAATAATGACTATATATGTGGTACATCGTTCAAATTGGGCATAACGTTACCCTCAATACTAACTGAATTATTTTTATAAAAGATGTAAGCCCCGAGTGCACTCAATATCCTTCTTTTTACTGTATACTATATTATCTATCAGTTATGGTGCTACATGCATACACATATATAGGAAAACAAGAACCCCAAGCGTTGAATTCATAAAAGCTATATGAATAAGGGTGTCATTCTATACATATCATTCGAAATCACTGATGCTGGCCTCAATTTTATTATTTCATCAGAACTTCTTTATTACACTTTATTCTCTATTCAATTCAATAAAAATTCAACAATAATTTTCAAATTAATCTCTTATACTCTGGATATTTTTTTTTACTTTCTGTTCTCATATTTTCAATTAGATTAAAATTACAAAACTATTTTTATATTCACAAAGGTTTAGTTTTCTGTTTATAACATTGCTTAACCTTTGGAGAGCCGGTAAATTTGCACAGATTTTAGTACTTATTTATTTTAAAAAATTTACAAATAAGAAGTCAATTCGATAAAAAGATTCGTCAAAATAAATGGTGGCCACTATACTGACCATCCCGGCCCTCAGAAGGTTAATGAAAAAATTACCTCGCATTGCATTACCTCTAAATTTCAGTTGTGGCTAATAATAATTATAGGTCATTTATAATTTATCATAGGTATTAATTAATAAATTATTTTTTCAATTTTTAAAAGATGTTTCAAAGGTGAGAGAAAAAAACGCTGTCTTTCACTTTTTTATAAAATTGACGATGTTTCGGTGGTCTAATTCGCCACCATCATCAGGTCACTTTAACCTTCGCGCTCCAGAGCGGTCACCTAGGGTAACCAAGCAATGAATCATGTTGCAAATCTGCTCGATTTTTCCATCAATCGAATTGCAAATTGCACTTAAAATTATTTTCAAAAAACAAAAAAAATTTACGAGAATTAAAAAGTTAAAAACAATTCATAACAATAATGGTAAACTTTTTACAGAAAGTTGTACTATTTGTAAGAAAATCTTTAACTTTCAATGTTTTAACTTTATTATAATTTTAATAATTTATTAAAATGCCTTTATGTATTATATTGCATATTAAATTATTTATTTTTTGGTGAAAAATTATCATTTTTTTGGTAATTTTTTCTCGGTGAATGAAAGAAGACATTTTATCGTCCCATAGTACTCCAACGTTCCATCCCCAAATACAGTTTTTCATATATCATTCTACTAGTAAATATATCTATTTCAAATTACGTTGCTACTTGCTGCTACTTTTGTACGTAGACATAGTTATACTTATTTATATTAAAACAGGTAACTAATTGATTTTAACACATTTATTGGAATATATTACCGTTTATGCATAAATCTTCTATTGTTTTTTCTTCCATCTCACTTGTGAATAAGTTTGGCATTTATTATTGTTGGTTAGATAAATTTATTTTCTTATAAAATACATTGAATTTTAGTTTTAGTTTCATAATCATATTTACAGGTTAATGAATTTTAATAATTTGTTAATATGTAAATATTACATTAAATATACTAACAATTTATTATTAAAAATATATTATTTGTGTTATGCATTATTTATTATTAATTTATTAGTTACTTCTTAAGTTTTTAATACGGAAATATTCTGAAATTTCAGAGTGAACATGAAAAAATTCACAAAACGCGAAATCATTGATGTACTTTTTAGTAAATACGATGTTAAAAATGAGAAAGACGATATTGAAGTTGCATTAAAATTTATTTTGAGTCAATTTAAAATTCAGATAAATTCAGTGGAAGAGAAAATTTTGGAAAAATTAAGAATTTCTTTGAGAAAACTCAGAAGTGATCGAAATAGTAAATGGCAAACTGTTAGAAGAATCTCGTCTAAGTTTAAGACAAAATATAAAGAATGGTTAAATTCTGAATTCCTAATTCCCGATTTAAAATCTAATTTAGATATTCCTGTAGTAACGTCGAATGCGAAAAAAGGAGCTGGTCGACCTCCTCTTCAATTTCATGAAATGTCAAATCGATCAAAAATGCGAGAAATAGGAAGGATATCAAATGAAAATAAAAATGATTCTGTAAGATTAATAAGTGCTTGTCGTTATGCAGCAAAAAAATCTAAAGAAAAAGACTTGGAAGTTGTTCTTAAAGAACTTGAAGAAGGTCCCGATAAAGCTAAAAAATACGAACATTGATGGAAGGGCAAACTGTTGTTAAATTGAGTGCAGTTCAAGCATTATCGTTTCTTCTATCTCGCTCATTTTTCAAAAAGGATTACGTAAGGACACGATTATTAGTGAAACAACAAGGAGCCGACATTTTTCCACCATACGAAAAAATATTAACTGAAAAACAGTTATGCAGGCCACCAGAAAAAGACGTATTAATTACAGAAATTGAGGCAAAAGTTCTTCTTCAACCATTATTAGTTCACACAACTAAAAGAACTTTCGAATTGCAAAAAGATGTCCTCCTTAATTATTTATCGAAAATAGATCAATCTTGTACAGAATTAGAGACAGTTTTCATATTTTCATACGGATTTGATAGAAGCTCTGGACAATCTCGCTTCAATCAAAGGTATCAGGACATGTCGCAGAAAACAAACGACGATGGCAGTTTATTTGCTACCTCTCTGGTACCATTGAGATGGCTGACATCAAATAATATCGTCTTGTGGAATAACAGATCTTCGCAATCTGCATCATTTGCTCGACCTATTAGTTTAATGTACATGAAGGAATCTAAAGAACTTATTTTGAAAATGAAAAATAATCTAGAAAATCAAATAAATGAATTGGAAGCTCATGAAATAATTTTGTCTAGTATTAAAATTAAAGTTCATTTCTCCTTATGTTTGACTCTCATTGATGGTAAGGTTTTGAACATAATAACTCATACAAAGAGTATGCAGACCTGCCCTATCTGCCATGCAACTCCAAAAATGTTTAATACACTTTCGAACAAAGATACAAGTGCCTTTATTCCAAATCCTCTATCGCTTCAGTACGGAATAAGTCCTTTACATGCTTGGATAAGGTTATTAGAGCATTTGTTGCATATTTCATACCGGTTGGACTTCAAAACATGGCAGGTGAGAAGTAAGGAACACAAAATCAAATTTGCGGAAAGAAAAGCTAAAGTTCAAAAAATGTTCTGGGAAGAGTTATCTTTGCATGTTGACAAACCTAAACCTGGCGGAAGTGGAACAACCAATAATGGGAACACGGCACGAAGAGCCTTTGAAGATCCAGTGAAATTAGCCGAGTTATTGGGACTTGAAAAACAATTAATTATAAACTTTAAAACAATTTTAATAGCGTTATCCGTTCAGCTCCCGATCGATGCAAATTATTTGATGAAGTATGTTTTTCTACAGCCAAAATATACGTCAAGCATTATTCGTGGTTTCCAATGTCAGCAACTACTCATAAAATCCTTGTCCACGGAGGTGACATAATAAGGAACAGTGTGGTACCTGTGGGAATGCTTGGAGAGGAAGCATCTGAGTCTCGGAACAAAGATTACAAGAATTACAGACAGAATCACAGTCGAAAATGTAGTCGTCTTGTAACTTTGACAGATTTATTTTACAGAGTAATGGACACATCTGATCCCATAGTTAATGATTTTAACTTAACCTCTAGAATTAAAAATCGAAAAAAATTGGCACTTCCAGAAGAAGTAAGGAATTTGCTGTCAATGAAAGAAATAGAAAGAGAAGAAACAGGAGAAGAAGAAAAAGAAACTGATCCATCCGAACTTTCGGAATTTTATAATCAGTTAGAGGATGTAGAACTATCATCAGAAGAAGAATTTGAGTAACACTCCAGAATTTTATAAAATATATGGGGGATTTCACGGGAACTGATCTGGCCTCATGCGTTTACACATCATACTTTGATGACTTGTAGTTTGCTTTAAAAAAAAGATGTAAATTAGATAAAATATGTTTTGGAAAGGGGTTTTCGTGTACTTTTAAATAAAGATGTTAGTTTTAAAAAAAAAAAATTTTGACCTTGAAAATTAAAAATTAAAATTTAATTTTCATTTTTTTGTATAATCGGTATTTTTAAAAAAAAATTTTTTTATTTAGAATGAAAGCTGAGCTCTTTTCCTATCAAAAACATATCTGCCCAAAATGGGACTAGAATTATGAATTCTAGTTAATTAATTTTACAAAAAAATGAAAATTAAATTTTAATTTTTAATTTTCAAGGTCAAAAAATTTTTTTTTTAAACTAAAATCTTTATTTAAAAGTACACGAAAACCCCTTTCCAAAACATATTTTATCTAATTTACATCTTTTTTTTAAAGCAAACTACAAGTCATCAAAGTATGACGTGTAAACGCATGAGGCTGGATAAGTTTCATCTAATCCCGATTATAATTTGAATTTTGGCAGTTTTTCGAGTCCTTCAGACAACTGTGCATTGCAAAAAAATACAAATAAAATCATCAAAGTTTTGCAGTAAAAATGTTTTATGTCAAAAAATACAATATATTTTGATGTTGCAATGATTTTTTTATTTGTTTAAACAAATGATTGTTGTTATTTACCAACTTTTTGCAGAATGCATCTAGAAAGACGCAGTTTTTGCAGATTTTGAAATTTAGTACACTCTACATGATTACAGATAAAGAATAAAAATTGAATTATTATTTAAATATTTTTTAATCAAATTATTGTTGTTATTTACCATCTTTTTAAAAAATGCACCTAGAAAATTGCAGTTTCTTCCTAATTTTACAATTTACTACACCTTATTTGATTACAATTTTTAAACAAATTATTAATTTGTTTAAAAATTGTTTAAATAGTAATTCAATTTTTATTCTTTATCTGTAATCATATAGAGTTAAGTAAATTTCAAAATTAGACAAAAACTGAAACTTTCTAGGTTCATTCTGTAAAAAGTTGGTAAATAACAACAATCATTTGTTTAAATAGTTTTTTAATAACAGATACTTATGACTAGTTTCAGTAAATACTGTCTTTAATTTATTAATTTAATAGTAAGTAAAAATAAAAAAACAGGACAAGTGCGAGTAGAATTCGTACTAAAACCAAGGGTTCCGCACCCTCGTTTAAAACTTCTACTTTTTCGCAAAATAAAATATGAAGATGAACTCCAATAATTTTTTCTGTATTTTTTCTGTAATCTACACGTGAAAATAAATAAAAATGCCCAACGCCAGTCCACTAGACTAGGAATTGACAGAACTAGCATAGGTATAATTATTATCAAAAATTGAAAAAAAAATTTTAGGTTTTCGCTCAAAACGCAATGAAGATCAATTCTAATCATTTCCACTATATTTTTCCTGTAATCTATACGTGAAAATACAAAAGTGTACCAATTTTTAGCTCTCTAGGTAAAAAATTGTGAGCGCTAGAGTGAAATACACGCTTTTTTTGACGAAATTTTTAAAAACTTTGAGTTTTTCGCTGATAAAAATATGAAGATCAAATCCAATCATGTTCGCTATATTTTTCCTGAAATCTACACACGAAAATACATCAAATAAGCAAAGCTTCAGTCGAATAGGATAAGAATGGTGAAAACCAAGAGGGGGGGTAGACACTTTTTTTCGAAAACGAAAAAAATTTTTAGTTTTTCGCAAAAAAATATGAAGATGAACTCCAATAATTTTTTTTGTATGTTTGTTGAAATCTGCACGAAAAAATAAATAAAAATGTATAACGCTAGTCCACTAGGTTAAGAATTGTGAGAACCAGCAAGGGTTAAAGAATTTTCGAGCCTGCATACCAATTTTCATCTTTCTAGGTAAAAAACTGTGAGCGCTAGGGGGGGGGGGTACATAGTCATTTTCCGTAACCGTTTTAATAGGGCTCCTTCCGGGTACGGAACTATGTACATCTTCCTTCTTATGGTTAATAGTAAAATTATTGCATTTAATATAAATCATCTTAGAAATTAATAGTTTTTTATAAGAAGTTTCATGATCTAAAATTATAATAATAATTATAATCCTCTATATTATATTAACTTAATGTACGACCGACCGACCGACCGACCGACTCACACCTCTTTCTATCTGTCTAACATCTATTAGAATACTTCACTCACACACATGTCCAAAAAACATATACCCATGTATGTTACACATATACTCTAAACACATATGTACATGTCATGTCACGCATGCGCAGTAGTATCCTATCAATGTTAGGCATGCGCAGTAGTGTTTTACCAATGCTAGGCATGCGCAGTAGTGTTCTATGAATGTTAGGCATGCACAGTAGTGTGCTACCAATGCTAGGCATGCGCAGTAGTGTTTTACGAATGTTAGACATGCGCAGTAGTGTTCTACGAATGTTAGGCATGCGCAGTAGTTTTCTATCAATGTCACGCATGCGCAGTAGTGTTCTATTAATGTCAGACATGCGCAGTAGTATTCAACGAATGTTAGGCATGCGCAGTAGTGTTCTACCAAAGTTAGGCATGCGCAGTAGTATTCTGGCAATATTAGGCATGCGCAGTAGTATTCTACGAATGTTAGGCATGCGCAGTAGTGTTCTACCAATGCTAGGCATGCGCAGTAGTGTTCTACGAATGTTAGGCATGCGCAGTAGTGTTTTACCAAAGTAAGGCATGCGCAGTAGTGTTCTACGAATGTTAGGCATGCGCAGTAGTGTTCTATGTATGTTAGGCATGCACAGTAGTGTTCTATCAATGTCAGGAATGCACATTAGTGTTCTATCAATGTCAGGAATGCACATTAGTGTTCTATCAATGTTACGCATGCGCAGTAGTGTTCTATGAATATCAGGCATGGGCAGTGGGGTTCTATGAAAATCAGGCATGCGCAGTAGTGTTCTATAAATATCAAGCATGCGCGCAAATCACCCACACATATACACTAATCACATGTACATGTATGCTCACACATATACATAAATAACATAAACATGTATACTGACTCATATGCAGATATAAAATCATACATATACACAAATCACATATATAGATTTAATAAACGATTAATAATATAAGTTGTTGAATTTTTTAATTTTGTGTATTTACTTATTTATTTGTTTGATAGAAATTAACAATAATTTTTTAAATGGATAATCAGTGAAAAATGACTAAGATTTCTGTAAGTGTAATTTTCTGCTGATTTTCAGTAAAATTATTTGTTTGACAGAAATTTGCAATAATAAAAAAACATAATAAAATGACAATCAGTGAAGAATGACTGATATTTTAGTACTTTTCAACTGAATCCAGTATAGCGGACGAAAATGAAAGATTTAGTAAGAGAATACGTAAAAATAACATTTCGTATAATGTACAATGACAATTTTTTAAAATGTCACTTCTTAATTTTTGTCTTATTACACAATGGTTTTAAATAAAATAATTTTTATTCTTATAAATATTAATAATTTTTTACATTTCTAACCACTATAACCCAGTGTACACGTACTGGAACAATTCTGGAACCGTTCCAGAACTGTTCTTTATTTCCATTAACTGTTCTAGAACAGTTCTAGAACGTGCACACTGGGAGGTTTTTATTTTGTAAATGTTCAAACTCTGGTTTAGAAAGAAAAATTTATATTATTATACAACTATATTGCCTAGACTTGCAAAAACGCAAAATTTAGACAAAGTCGTAACAATATTGTTACAATATATATTGTAACAATATTAGTGACGGTGATGTGCGTAAGAATAGTGCAGTAAAAATTTCAAAAAAACATTTCTCAAAAAAATTAATAAAACAGCATTTTTATATACTTTACGAGATAAAAATTCTTAAAAAAAGTGTTGAAATTGGGACGCATGATTATTCCCCAAATGTCATTTTTCCGAAATGTCATTTTACCGAACTGCACTTTTGCGAATAGTCATTTTTGCGAAAAGCCAATTTTGCGAAATGTCACTTTTGCGAATTGTCATTTTTCCTAAAAGCTATTTTTGCGAATTGTCATTTTTGCAAATGGCCATTTTTACGAATTGTCAATTTTCCGAAAAGTCATTTTTGCGAATCACCATTTTTACGAACTGTCAATTTTCCAAAAATTCATTTTTGCGAATTGTCATTTTTACGAAAAGACATTTTTCTGAAATGTCATTTTGGCGAAAAGCCATTTTTGCGAAAAGTCATTTTTACGAATTGCCATTTTTGCGAATTGTCATTTTTAAGAAATGTCATTTTTGCGAATTGTCACTTTTGCGAATCGCCATTTTTACGAATCAACATTTTTACGAATTGTCATTTTTACGAATTGTCATTTTTGCGAATTGTCGTTTTTGCGAAAAGCTATTTTTGCGAATTGTCATTTTTGCAAATCGACATTTTTACGAATTGTCAATTTTCCGAAAAGTCATTTTTGCGAATTGTCATTTTTGCGAAAAATACAATAGTGAATTTATAGACCTACAAGTTTTCTATTGTATTTTTCGCAAAAATTACTTTTCGGAAATTTGACCATTCGTAAAAATGGCGATTCGCAAAAATGACTTTTCGGAAAATTGACAATTCGTAAAAATGGCTATTCGCAAACATGACAATTCGCAAAAATAGCTTTTAGAAAAAATGACAATTCGCAAAAGTGACATTTCGCAAATTTGGATTTTCGCAAAAATGAATATTCGCAAAAGTGCAGTTCGGTAAAATGACATTTCGGAAAAATGACATTTGGGGAATAATCATGCGTCCCTTGAAATTATGTGATTGGGGAGCGTTTACAAATGATGTCACGCAATTTTTCGGGATTTTATATACCCCCCCTCCCCTCTGTCACGCAATTTCATGCAATTTCACATGTAAAAATACATTGTGTCACGTTTAGTAGAGACCCTTCACCCTCGCCCAAAAAACGTGACATCATTTATGAACGCTCCCTTGCAAATATCTTGCAAAATATTAAAAATTTTGTAAAACTTTTTGGCACACTTATTTAGGACCCTAAACACTATCAAATTACAAAGTACCTAAGTAGCACGGAATATAACCTTAAGGTACTACTACACTTTAGAAGGCTCTTAAAAGACCAAATTAAAAAAAAAATTTTCTTAGGTCTTTTATTATAAATATTTAAAATACTTTTTTGCCTATATTAGTACATATTTGAAGAATAAAAATAATGGTTTGTTTTTAATTTTTATTTAATTTCATCATCTGCAGACGGCATTCAGATTGAAACTCCAAAAAGTTAGTTGTCCAATTGCGGACAGTTTATCTCAAGATTGACAAATCGGAAACAAAAAATCCAAATTGCTTTTTAAAAAGGAAGGTGTCTTGCATAGAAATCTACCATTATTAATGAAAAATGGACTAAAATAAAAAAATAGCAGATGTTTTAATAATTTTTGTCAAAATACACTATGTTTTTCAGTATTTTTCTAGTCTGCAAAAATGTTTTTTTTTAATTTTTTGACCATTTTCTGATAAATTCTCACACAGAACATGCTACCAAACAAAACGAGTTATTATTTATTAAAATCGGTTCAGTAGATTCAGAGATAAACTATCCGCAATTTGAGAAAACGTTATTTTGAGAAAAACTAGTTTAAACTTAGATGTATCGTTAGAGGCCATCCATAAATTACCTAAAATTCTTTTGCAAATTGAAACCCCACTATTTTTTTTATGTCAGACACTGTCACATACATTAGCACTAATGTTTCTACTGGTCGTAACAAAAAGCTGGACCCCACCATCCCCTTAAAGACTTACTTAATTTGTCAATGACTTTTTACATTAATTGAATATTTTTTGAGAAATTTACTTTTATTTCTTACAATTGGTTTTAAATACTTTAAGAGGTGTTTTCTGAAGTCATAAAGAGTTAAAAAAAAATTAAAAAAATAAAATTTTTTAAAATTCTAAAGTGTAGTAGTACCTTAAATTGAAGGGAATAATGCATTTCATATTGGGAATATTTCAGTGGAATGTTTCAAAGATCTTAAAGTAATATTAAAATGTCTGCCGCACAGGAATATTCCAAGATAACATTTAGGGAATGTTTCACGGTAATATCGAAGTAATATTCCAGGATGATGTTGAAGGTATGTTCCACCGTAATATTAATGGAATATTCCAGGGTGATGTTGAGGGAATGTTCCCAGATAATATTAAATATGTTGAAAATACCATTGAATTCGTTTTTACTAAAAAAAGAAGATAAAGAGAAAAAAAGTCAAATTTTTTCAAAGTATAAAATTTTGGAATATTTTCAGGGAATATTCCCTTAATATTCATTTAACATTACCTTGGAATATTATATTAATATTACGGTGGAACATTGCCTGAACATCATCCTGGAATATTACTTCGAAATTACCGTGGAACATTCCCTCACACGGAGAAAAAAGAATAATCAAATTTACCCTGATGAGTGTCAAATTTGAAAAAGTTGATACTTTTCTGTTTAGAACTGAACCTAAGGAGAGTTAAATTTACATCATAGTAAAATTAATTATCCTTAATTATTCTTTTTTCTCCGTGTAATGTTATTTTGGAATATTCCTGTGGGGCGGACATTTTAATATTACTTTAAGATCCCTGAAACATTCCACTAGAATATTCCGAATATGAAATGTAATATTCCCTTCATTTTAAGGTTATATTCCGTGCTGCTTGGATATAAATTATAAACAAAACCAAAATTTCGTCGGTGCATCCCAATGGGAAATTTACAACTGGCGGAGTACTGCGCCAGCACTGTCAGCTACGCTGACAGACAGCACTGGCATAACGCTGGCTAAGTACTGCTTGCCAGTGCTGCCAGCAGCGCTGGCGCAGCACTGGACCAGTGCTGGCTGAGAATATTGCCTCAATAAATGGCGTATTGTTATTAATTAGTCGTAAATTAATAATTATAAATAATTTAACAACAAAATGGTAAATAATAGTAATAAATAGTTATTATTCACAAAATATTTCTCTTCTTAAATAAATTGTATTAAAGATGGAGACTAACAATGGATATAGTAAATGAAGTAGAAAAAAATTGTTTATAATATGTACACGGAAAAATTTGAATACCAATTGCTGTTAAACTCACAATGTATTGTTAGTAGATTGACTACTAAAGTGGGGAAAAAGTGGTCAAAAGACGAAATTTCTTATTTAATAGAAGTTTCGATAATAATACATGTTCTCTTTTTTCAATATTTAGTAGTCAAGTTAAGAGAAACTCGTTTATGATGTACGAGAAAAAAAAGTTGTTGAAAAAGTGAATGTCGAAATTTTATTTTCTATATTCGTAAGATTGATATTTTCTTCGCGCTGCGTTTACAATTTAGTAGTCAAACTATCAGAACTGCACGCATACAAACGAATACCGCTGTTCGTGTAGTCACACATAACCACTTAATCTCGTGTTCGAGTTAAATGGCCGCCGTCATTCCACCTGGTTCTCTTTTATCAGTAAATGTGAGGTTATGTTTGAACAAGTCTTTTAAACTTGAACAAAATGTTTATATATTTCATTGTCACAGAATTGACCTTTAATATTTTTCTCAGTGTAATTGTTTTTTTAATTAAAATTTGAAATTAAATTAAAATTTTTTAAATATTTGAATTAGATTTAAGAAGATTTTTCTAAATTTCTTAATAAATATTTATATGATTATTTTTAATTAATTGAAAAAATTTTAAATGATTTCTATTAATGTAAAATTTTTTTTTATATTAAAAAAATAATAATTAAATTATTTAATTAAATTAATTAATTAAATAAACAATTTTACGAAATAATAATGACATTATATTTTATTTTTCTATATGTCAAACATTTTTATAATTTATTACAAGAATCCTGTTTGATGAAAATTAATTCTGTTCATTTCAAAAATAGACCTTATTAATTTTAAGTAATTAATTGATTTTATCAATTTTGTATAACAAACAAATATTGTTTAAAACGGCATTCAACATATGCATACAAATTTTCTCCCAAGTGGAAATACAATTGTTGGATTAGTATATAAGAACACTGACTTATTTTCTCTATATGAATTGTATATGCATTCCGTCGATTACAGTGTGCGTTACTTTATCTGTATGTTAGGGAATTAGATTAGGTTGCGTTAAAATTAAGTTATCAAACAACATTAGGTAAAACAGATTTCTTCCTTACTCATTAGTATGAGTGGCGACATTCTGTATACCTGTCACTGACATTCGACATTGTTTTTTTAGCGAAATCGTGAATTTTAAATGTTGATCAACTGACTACTAAATTTTCAAACTCTTTTTCTGTGTTTAATAGTCAGACTACGAAATATTGATACCGTTGCAGTTTTTCTCCACTTTAGTAGTCAATTTACTAAGAACACATGGTGAGTTTAACAGAAACTAGTATACAAAGTTTCTCCGTGTATAACATTTAAAAATTAAATAATAGACAATTACAGTAAGTGTGCATTAGATTTATATATTTTAGTACCTAACGATTGGGATCTAGAAATATCGCAAACCTATGAAAATAAACAAAATTGCTGACGAGGGGAATCGAACCTACGATCTACGGACTTACAGACTAACGCGCTAACCACTATGCTAACGACACATGTGTACAGGAAAGTTCTAATATCTCAGTATCATTTAGACTTACAATTTTTGAATCAAAGATGAGAAAAAAAATACGTTAGAAATAATAAATTAAACTAAATTTTTAATAATAGAATTAAATAACTTTACTTATTGCATTTAACATTTTACAAGTGGTAATTTTTAATAATTTTTTATTCATAGTAAGAAGTATAATAGTATTTTAATAAGAACCAAATTATTGTTGACATTAAAGTTTAAATTTTGTTTATAATTTTAATTTGTTTAAATAATTTATTATTTATAAAATTAGACAATTATGTTAAATTATTATTAAATTAAATAAAAATAAAAAATGAATAACTGAAAAGTTAAATATTAATTTTATTTAATAAATTTATGTTTATAAACATTCATAAACTTTTTTTATAATTTTTTTCAAGTTTATGTCAAAAAAGCAATGTTGGCAAAGAGCGTCGTGAACAATTTTTCTATACTCAGTCAGCATTTGCCGCCGTGAAAATCGACACTCCATTACAGAAATTTGGTTAAAAAAATTTTTATTTAAAAGGTTAATAAAATGATTTAAGGCTTAATTATTTATATGTTAAAAATAACGAAAATCACAAAATATATCTTGAAATATTCAAAAGTTGGGTATAAATTGGTTTTGAAAAACATTATTATTTAATAGTTAATTGCAACTTTCCCTTAATTTTACACTTTAATTTGATAGCTTAATAGTGAACTAATTAAATAAAAAAAGTTTATTTAATTTGCCCCCTGCGTGGCCCTCGCGTTTGCCCTCATCTTTGCCCTCGACTTACCCTCGACTTTATTTTTCACAATTTAGTTAATAAATTAATTATTAACTATAATAAACTTCGTATTCTTTCATTCAGTCTGTCCAGATCGTGTACATTCTGTCCACAGTGAGAGAGAAAGGTTGATAGAGAGAAAGAGAGGGAAGTATCGCCTCTCCTTTTAGTTTAGAGTAGGAGCGAAAGAGAGGCGAATATTATTATTATATTTATATATATTAAGTTAGTCTTTCCTTATATATTCTGTTTACAGTGAGAGAGAAAGAGAGGGAGGGAGGTATTGTCCCTCCTTTTAGTTTAGAGTGGGAGCGAAAGAGAGACGAATAGTTAAGAAAGTAATGCCCACTTTTTGAGTTTAGAAGGGGGTATAATGTTTTCTCCATTTTTCGGGTCAGGTAGAAAGAGAGGAACAGAATTTGATGGAGGAAGGAAAAGTTGGGAATTTTACTTTCAAGCCAAAATACGAAATGGGCGTCTTATTTCCTTATTGGCTAATTATTTTTCTTTTCTCACTCACAGATAGATTAATGAGTAAAAAAGAGGGCGATTGAGAACGAGGTATATGTTTTTGAAAATAAATCTACTTTTAAAAAAAAATTTTGAATTCAATAATTTTGTTATTGAGTAAATACATTTATTTATTTTTGTTAATTTTGTTTTGGATAAGTTTTGATTAAAATGTTTTGGAATTATAATAGGTAAGGTATTGCAATTTTTAATATATTTATTTGTACTCATGTGCCTATGATTTATATGGAATTATGTGCTTATGATTTATATCAGCTTTATGAATTGTATGTGTTTATGATTCATTTGAGTTTCATGAGTTATATGTGCTTATGTGACTTCACTGTAAATAAATGGTTCTAAATGAGAGCTGATTTTTGGTATTTAAATAGAACCAAATGAAGATTCAGTACCAAAATTTGTACTAAATTAGTACCATTCTTTTTACAGTAATTATAAAAATTATTTGATTTATATGGGACAAAAATGAGATTTATGTGACTTATGTTATTTATGCGAATTTATGATTTATAAGATAAATATGAGATTTATAAGAAGTTAGATGACTATTTATTATTAAAATTAAAATATATAATAAATAAAATAAATTTAAATGTAAAAAAATGTTTATATAAAAAATAAAATATAAAATAAATTATAAAAATTTATTTATATTCATTTATTATTTTTATTTATTTAGTTATGATTTAAAAGTTTTAAGTTTAAACCTATTTTCTAAAAATAAGTTTTTGAAAAATGTTCTATTATTTGTTCATTTTATTAAAAAATCATGTCTAACAAAGAAGAAAAGGTTTATTTAAGTGATAAAGATCATAGAGTTCTACATACTGAAGGAAAAATGTTAAATGACAATCATATTACTGAATTTGGAAAGTTGTTGAGAAGAGAATCAAATTTAGCATTTAACATGCAAAGTACTTTATATTTAATTACGCCTGAATTCATTATTCCGATTGATAAAAATCAGAAGCACATTTAAATACTTTTTAGTGGTGCTTGCAAATCTGGTCATTGGATTTGTACTTATTATGATGGATTAAGGCTATATATTTATAACAGTCTTAATAAGGGATACTTAAATGAAGATCAAAGAAAATATTTACTTAGATAATATCCTTTCAAACCACCGGTAGTTTTTTCATGTTAATCTACAGCCGAATGGAATTAACTGTGGCATATATGCAATAGCGTTTGCAACATCTTTGTATTACAATGAATTGCCAAATACTGTTAATTATATTCATAGTGAAATGAGACGACATCTAATTTTTATGTTTGAAAATAATCGTTTAATTTTATTTCCTTCTGTGGAATTGACAAATGTTATTAAACCTTTTTTTGTTGAGTATGATTGAAAACGTCTTTTAACGGATGGAGCTACAAAACTCATAGAAATACCAAACTCGTCTTCCATTTGTGAAACTAGTATCAGTATTAGTAATAAAAATGTGAATAGAGGTATATCTACAGAATATTCAGAGGAGAAGCTTAATAAAAATGAAAACTATGAGAAAAAGAGACATCGAGCAATAAAAGATAAGGAGAGGAAAAGGGAGGAAAGGCTCAAAGAAACAGATGAACAGAAAATAATCAGACTAGAAAATGATAGACTGAGAAAACGTAATTACCAAAAAACTATAAATATAGATAAAGAGAAATAAGTCAAAGATTGGTGAAAAATTGTCCTCGTAGTTTATGGACGGCCCCTAAGTTTATACCGCGGCTTATATCATGACTATCAATAAATCTCGGTGTCAATCTTTTGACAAAGAAGGAAGAATACTTCAATAAAATAATTCTTCAAATGTGTAATGAATTTATATAAAGTTTTTCTATCGCTTGACTAAACTAATCGAAACAGAAACCATTATTTTGTGATTTGACTTGCTTGGTTGCAAATGTTTGGTATCACTTGTTTACATTTAGTTTTGAGTAGAAAATTATGTGCAATGTTGTCAGACGTTTAAAGAGCTGTTCAATATATTAACATACAATATAGCATAGTTTATACGAGTTTAAAAAAGTATGTTTTGTATTATTACATCATAAGACAAAAACAACCGACAGATTAGCTCGGTCGGATAAATGCCTGGCTCGGTGGGCCGACCAAGGGTACTTGGTTTGCGCCCATTAGCCTGAGATTTTTCCGGCACGTGAGATAATCTGAGCGGGAGGTTTAACGTCGAAGTATAATAATGTGCACCGTCGATTATTGTCCGGTACACACTATTAGAATTCGACTGTCGATAGACCGGTTGTACTCGGAGAGGTTTTCTACAGTTTCCCTCTCCACTGGCGAGAAAACCCATTGACCGTTGGTCCAGGCAAATGCGAGTACTCCTAACCTCAAAGTCGTTCTGTAGAAAAGCAAAAACAAGTTGGTATATAAGAGTGTGTATTCTGACAGTTGGCTAAGCCTGAAGTCATTTTAAAAAAATAAGACAAAAGCAGAATTATCGCGCGCGCAGCTCTGCTAGTTTATTAATAATAAACAAGTTTAACTATTAATAAATAACACTGTTATTTAACGATTTTTACTTTCTTTAATTAAATCGTGACCAAAAAAAAAAAAAAAAATCTAACGCACTTAGGAATAGAACCTACGACCTACGGACTATCAGACAAACGCTTTACCACTGTGCTAAGGGACTTACTTGAAATTGATTTCTTTATAGTAGGTCACTAGCTGACTTGCTTTTGATGATTCAATAAAACATTATTGACACTAATACACCATAACAAAAAACGTGTTTTTCATTGTTTAAAATCATTATAAACATTAATTTTTGTTATGTAAAAAAATATTTTTTGTTTGGACTTAGAAATTTTTGCAATTTAATGATGTGGGCGATACAGCCATTATCTGTACGATATACCAGTACAGTACCTGGTACAGTGCGAAGGTACATGGCTAGTACAGTAATAGTACGCTGGTTATCTGGGTATATATATATATTGGCCTCAGAATCAATCTACGAGTGCGAAAAGGACACTCATGCTTAGGGCCTATCACCAAAAGATATGAACGAATTTTTTTCCATTTAAAAATCATATCGTAGATTATTTTCCTTGGGACACGTTTCACGTGTTTTCAACGAAAATTAAATTAAAAAATCTTTATAATTCACTGGTGAAGTCACTCACTATATGTGAGTGAATATAAAGTTAAATAAGTGAATTATTAGTGAATACATCGTGAATCAGTAAAAAGTGATTTAGTGAATAGTAAGTATTAGTGAATTTAATTAGTGATAATAAGTGAATAGTAAATAATAATAGAATTACATTAAGATACTGTTTTCTAAATTTTTTCAATCATTAAATAATTAATTGAGTTGTGTTTTGTGTTTGATGTTAATTATTAATAAAGTTGAAAAATTTGTTATAATTTTTTTATGTTTATTAATAAATTTAAAATTTTGTTATAATTTGGAAATCGTCTATAATTGGATAAAAGGCAAAACTAGAAATTGGCTATATTGGATAAAAGGAAAATTTGGAAATTGGTTCTATTGGATAAAAACATAGCTGGAAATTGTTTAATTTGGATAAAAGAAAAAATTGGAAATTGATTATATTGGATAAAAACAAAGCTAGATGTTGGTTAAATTGGATAAAAGAATAAATTGGAAATTGGTTCTTTTGGATAAAAACAAAGCTGGAAATTGGTTAAATTGGATGAAAAGAAAAATTGTAAATGAATTATATTGGATAAAAACAAAGCTGGAAATTGTTTAAATTAGATAAAAGGCAAAATTGGAAATTGGTTATATTGGATAAAAACAAAGCTGGAAATTGGATAAATTGGATAAAAGGAAAAATTGGAAATTATTTGTATTGGATAAAAACAAAACTGGAAATTGGTTAAACTGGATAAAAGGCAAAATTGAAAATTGGTTATATTGGATAAAAAAGCTGGAAGTTGGTTAAATTGCATAAAAGGCAAAATTAAAAATTGGTTATATTGGATGAAAGGCAAAATTAGAAATTGGTTAACTTGGAAATTGGTTCTTTTGGATAAAAGGCAAAATTAGAAATTGGTTCTATTGGATAAAAGGCAAAATTGGAAATTGGTTCTATTGAATAAAAACAAAGCTGGAAATTGGTTAAATTGGATAAAAAAGGCAAAATTGGAAATTAGTTAAATTGGATAAATATTATATTTGATAGAAGGAAAAATTTGAAAGTTTTGAATAAGGAGAGAATAGTAAATTTGTTGTTATTTTCTAAAAGAGGCCAAATTTGGTAACATTGGATAAAATTAAATTCGTCCAGTATACCATCTCTGAGAAATGCAGGGTGGCCAACTTAGGCCCACGGACAACTTAAGACCACGCTCCCTTAAGTGAAAAACACACTTCAACTAAGAAAAAACTTCAAGTTGAATCCAAAATAGAATATGCTGAGAACCTTAAATTAAAAAATAAAAATAGTGATACATTTCTTTGTCAAAAACAAAGAATACTCAAAGTCAAAGAAATTATTGTGAAGGAGTATTAAAGCATCAAATTCAAAATGAGTTGAATGTTGAAAATTATCAAGGTCCGATAAATAATTACTGCACACATTGTCAATCTAGACAATGTGTGTTGTGTTAACTTTAATACAATATCTAGATGAATTAAGGCTTTTGTTAGAAGGGTTTTATAAAAAATCAGGTCATTTTAAAAAGAATATAAGGCTGTATAATAATTCTTTTTTTTGCATCTTTAAATGCTAATGTAATTAATTTTAATGACAGAAGAAGAGGACCATTCTGTTACAAAATTCAAGGTCAAATTTACTATCAAATTAATAGTGCTTTATATTCGGATAAAGGTGAGGATCCATGTTTTAGTCAATTATTTATTTATGACCCTGAGGAATCAATCAAATACAGATTAAGAAGTAACAAAAATTTGAATGAAGACGGTTAAAAATCTATAGAAAATATTATGAGAAATTCTAATGCATACACAAAATCTCACATGATGATGTCAGAGGTAATTCAAATAGAAGCTGAATTAGCAAGACAAATAATGAAGAAATTTCTGAGTTACAATTATTGTTCACTTTGAAAAAAAGCTTTGATAAAAATAGATACAATTCTCAAAGTTTTAATGAAGTTGCTGCAATTTTTAATATAAACTCTGAAGGAGAAATACCAGAATCTTATGAAACGATTAATAATAAATCTACAAAGGAATTAAAATTGGTTAGTAATTTAGATCCGAATGTTGAACCATGGATTTATCTCATATTTTATCCACTTGGAAATAAGGATTATAATATTAATATGATTCGTAGTGATAGTGATTACAGAATTAGAAATCATACTATTTATAGGTCTGCCTACATTAAATACAAAATTGCTGTAAGAGATAAGGAATTTAATCAATTTTTATATGGAGGTAGATTGTTTCAACAATGGGTGGTTGAAAATGATGTAAAAATAGAAAAAGATAGATTAAGATTTTGCGCAAATAACACAGGCACACAAAAAAAAAAAAGTGTCGTGGCCGAGACACTACAGTAGTATATTCCCATGTATTTTTGGCCGCTGAATCCGAATCTGAAGTCCGAATGCTCAAATTGGTTCTTTTTTTTGAGTTATACTCAAAAAACGACTCAAAACACGAATTTGAACCAAAAAAATTAAAAATTTTTTTTGTGACATGACAATAGCATATTTCCATGTATTTTTTCCCGCTGAATCCGGATTCGAAGTCAGAATTGACAGATGTGCTCAAAATTATGAGCTAAACTCAAAAATCGACTCAAAAAACCGAATTAAAATGACGAAAATGAAAAATTTTTTCTGTGACATTGCAAAAGTATATTCCTATGTATTTTTGCATGCTGAATCCGAATTCGAAGTCAAAATTGACAGATTTGCTCAAAATTTTGAGATAAACTCAAAAAACCACTCAAAAAAAGACTCAAAAAACCGAATTAAGATGAAAAAAATTTTTTATGACACTACACTACTATATTCCCATGTACTTTTTCCCGCTGAATCCGAATTCGCAGTCAGAATTGACAGATTTGCTCAAAATTTTGAGATAAGCTCAAAGAACTGATAAAAAAAGCGATTTAAAATAAAGAAATGGAAATTTTTTGCTATGACACTACATTACAGTATTTCCATATATTTTTACACTCGGATCTCGCATTTGAAGTCAGAATTATTCTAATGGCTCAAAATTTTGAGACACACAAGAAAATCTGTTAAGTTACAAAAATGAAAGTCAAGAAACTCTACTTTTCTTGCTAGTACACTACATTAGTATATTCTCATGTTTTTACATCTGCTTCTAAATTCAAAGTTAAAATTATTAAATTGGCTCAAAATTTTAAGTTAAATCCAAAAATGCTCAAAATTTAATTTAATGCAAAAGAGTTCATTTTTTTGGTATTCGGTAGTGTATTCTCATGAATTTTATATACGCTGAATACAAATTCGAAGTTAGAATTATCAGAATGACATAAAATTTTTTAGAACTCAAACCCTGGTTACAGGTACAAGCATGCATGTTTTTGAGCACTTTTAATGAAATCCAAAATTTTGAGCCACTTTGAAAATTCTGACTTTGGAATCACAGTGAAAAAATACATGGGAATACACTAGTGTAGTGTCATAGCAAAAAATTTCCTTTATTCATATTAAATTACATTTTTATCAGTTTTTTGAGTATATCTCAAAATTTTGAGCAAATCAGTCAGAAATCTGTCAATTCTGACTTTAAATGCGAGATCCGATATGGAAATACTGTAATGTAGTGTCATAGCAAAAAATTTCCATTTCTTTATTTTAAATCGCTTTTTTTATCAGTTCTTTGAGCTTATCTCAAAATTTTGAGCAAATCTGTCAATTCTGACTGCGAATTCGGATTCAGCGGGAAAAAGTACATGGGAATATAGTAGTGTAGTGTCATAAAAAATTTTTTTCATCTTAATTCGGTTTTTTGAGTCTTTTTTTGAGTGGTTTTTTGAGTTTATCTCAAAATTTTGAGCAAATCTGTCAATTTTGACTTCGAATTCGGATTCAGCATGCAAAAATACATAGGAATATACTTTTGCAATGTCACAGAAAAAATTTTTCATTTTCGTCATTTTAATTCGGTTTTTTGAGTCGATTTTTGAGTTTAGCTCATAATTTTGAGCACATCTGTCAATTCTGACTTCGAATCCGGATTCAGCGGGAAAAAATACATGGAAATATGCTATTGTCATGTCACAAAAAAAATTTTTAATTTTTTTGGTTCAAATTCGTGTTTTGAGTCGTTTTTTGAGTATAACTCAAAAAAAAGAACCAATTTGAGCATTCGGACTTCAGATTCGGATTCAGCGGCCAAAAATACATGGGAATATACTACTGTAGTGTCTCGGCCACGACACTTTTTTTTTTTTGTGTGCCTGTGTAATCAAGCTGGAATGAGAAGTGAAAGATATAAAGAACTGATGGATTATTTACACAATCATGTGTTGGAAAATGATGTACACGTGTAAAAAACGCGTATATTGCCTTCTACTTTTATAGGACCACCTCGCAATATGATGCAACAATATCAGGAGTCGATGGCTATTGTTGCTCGTCATGGTAGACCAGATTTATTTATCACAATGATGTGTAATCCGAATTGGAAAGAGATACAGGAAAATGAATTCCCCTATTAAACTGCTGCTGATAGACCTGACATAGTAACTAGGGTTTTCGCATTAAAAGTTAAACATCTACTTAAACCTATTGTTGATAATAAATTATTTGGAGAAGTCAAATCTTAAGTTTATGTTCTTTAATTACAAAAGCAAGGATTGCCACACATTCATTTGTTAGTTATATTGAAAGAAAATTCTAAAATATTAACATTTGAAAGTGTTGATCGTTATATTTCTGCAGAAATTCATGATAAAAATATCAATCCTATTTTACATAAAATAATAATGCAAAATAATATTCACGGACCTTGTGGAGATTGGTGTTTAATTAATGGTAAATATTCAAAAAAATTTCCAAAAAGTTACCAAGAAGAAACTACAATTAAAGAAAATTGCTATGTTCATTGTCGTCGAAGAAATAATAATAAAGCGTATGAACGACCAAATGGATTTATTGTTAATAATTCTAATGTTGTTCCGTATTGCCCTAAACTTTCAGAAATATTTAATTGACATATTAATGTAGAAATAGTTTCGAGTATCAAGTCTGTTAAATATTTATATAAATATATTCTCAAAGGGCATGATGATGTATCTATTGTTATCACAAATGCGAATGGTGAGGTAACTGTTAATCATAATGAAATACATCATTATGAAGAAAATAGATATGTTGGTCCAGTTGAAGCAGTTTGGAGAATTCTAAGTAAACCTTTAGAGAAAAAGAGTCATAGCGTTAATCGCTTACCCATACATTTGCCAAATGAACAGAATGTTATTATTCCAGAAGAAAAAGATAAAAACGGCATTTCTTTCGATTTAAATACAAAACTTTTGGATTATTTTAAACTTAACCAACGAGATAGTAATGCGCAAAAGTATTATTATTCAGATATACCAGAGCATTATACATGGGTAACAAAATCTCTTAAATGGAAACAAAAAATTCGTAAAGTAAAAGTATAGGGAAGAATGTATTCAGTTAATCCACATCAATTGGAGTTATTTCATCGTAGATTATTGTTGCTCACAGTAAAAGGAGCAACTTCTTTTAAAAGTTTGAGAACAGTTAATGGAGTTGTTCATGAATCTTTTACAACTGCTTGTTTGGCATTAGGACTTGTAGAAGATGATAGTGAGTGGATTAGGACAACCGAAGAAGCTGCATTATGGATGATGGCTCATTTACTTCGCCAATTATTTACAAGAATTTTAATTCAATGTCATCCTGTACATCCGGATAAACTATATATGGGAACAATTTAAGGGTCAAATGTCAGAAGATTATTAAGAAATAAACGACATTGAAGCTGAACAAAGAGCTTGTAGAAATATTAAAACAATGTTATTTAACGAAGGATATAATTTAACTGACTTTCAGGGGTTATTAGATATATACAAGATAAAATTTTTACTGAACAAGTTAATGATATAAATATTGCAGAACATATTAACATAGGAGAAAAGAGTTATGCTAAATTAAATGTAAAACAAAAACTTGTAGTTGATTATGTACTTGATGCCCTAAAGGATTCTTCTTTTGATGGTTCTATGGCAATTGTTAAGAAGTAAAGGAATAAATGTTTGCAACATGGCATTTACAGGTATAGCTGCGACTCTGCTTCTTAATGGAAAAACTGTTCATAAAGTTTTAGGCTTACCCGGTCCATTATACAGTGATTCATATTCAAACATTAAAGTTCAATCTTTAGAAGGCCTCTTTTAAAAAACTATCTAGATGTTTTTATTTGGGATGAAGCACCAATGGCTCCAAAATATGCTTTAGAAATTATGGATTATCTATTCTAACGAACCTTTTGGTGGTAAAATTGTAATTCTAGGCGGAGATTTTCGACAAACTTTACCAATTAAAGAACAGGGTACTAAATCAGAAATAGTAAATTTATCAATAAAAAATAGTATACTATAGAAATATTTCAAAAAATACACATTAACAGATAATATGATAGCTTTACCACAAAAAACGGAATTTGTAGATTTTTTACCTAAAGTTGTCAATGGTGAATTAAATGATGCAGATGATAATGTTATATTACCAGAACATATTATTCAAAAAGGGAATAGGTACACAAAATTTAAAATAAAATTTAATCCTTTAAAGATAAATTGTTTTTAATAACTATGTGTGTATCTTTAGAGTAATATTAGAAACTTTTCGGTGTAAAAACATTTTCATTTTTAATAGCAGAAAGAAAAGGGGCGTGCGTAGCGCGCAAAAATAGTGACTAGTTTATAATAATAATATCTACGTATATAATTAATAAATGTATTAGGGGCGGGCAGTAAAGGTCATATCATCTTTTAAAATACACTGATATAGGCGCTGCTTAGTTAGCGCAACGCACAAAAACTCGTAGAGCAAACTTCAAAAATTTTTTTCTAAAAAACATCAAAAATCACTTCTTTAAAAATTTAACCACTTATTAAGGAAGACTCAAATTTTGAGAAAATAATTTTTCTAAAAAATTCCATGATGTCCTTTGCTTTTTTTAACAATAAAAAATTATTGTTTAAACAAATTATTGAAAAATTAATTTTTCTTAACTTTTTTTAAAAAATTATAAAAAATTGACATTTTTTTTACAATTTTGAATAAATGACTTTTTCTTGTAGAATCAATAGTTTTCGAAATAAAAATTCTCAAAAAAAGTCATTTTTTCAGTTTCCGATTTTTCAAATCTAAATATTTTGAAAAACATTTTTTTTGCAAAACTGTTTAGCACAGTTATTTAGTACCCCAAGTACTACAAAATTACAAACTTTAAGAAAAGTCAGTGATCCACCATTTGCTTTTCGTATGGAACTGCCAGTCAAGTAATTATTTATAGCATTGAACAGAATTCTTGAATTAACAATTTAGTATTTGGCGGAACTAAATATGTTATTATTTCAACCAAATATTTTACTTATCCGAAGTACTAAAAAGTATTGAATCTAGAATATTATGTTCTTAAGCGAAATAATAAAGTATTGTCTGGAGAATTCATGTTTCTTGAATCGAATCATTTTATTTGCTTTGAAACTTTTTTTTACTTAACACAATGCCGGTGTTCTTAATCCAAGAAAATATTTTTCTTCAAATGGTTATGCAACTTTAAAAATCAGTTTTTTAAAACTGTCCATTGAGGCTAGGATGGCAAGTGGTAGCGTGACGGCTTCTGGTGATTTTAAATTAATATATTCTGCATTTCTTACATACTATTTAATTTCTTGATCGAACTCCATATTTTCTTGGATCAAGAATATGGTGGATATCACGTCAAAACTCCACCCAAAAAAAAAATGTTGTCCAATTATTCCCAAATTTTTTTTATGATATGCCCTATAGGTTAGTAATTTATCATATAAATTTTTTTGAATTTTATAAAAAATTGTCCAAGGGGGAGGGGGTAGAAGTTCTGAACTTTTGCGTGACGCGCTCCACTTTGATTATTTCTTATAATTAGAGGAAAAAATTAAAAAAAAATTAGAATATGGGTTTTTTAGATTTTTTCATGGGCTTTTGAATAACAAAGTCTATTTTCAAAAATTTTTTTATTTTGACATAAATTTTGAAAAAATAAAAATAAATTTTCACTTTTCGCATCTTTGGGTTCATTTTTTCTTTTTTCTTTTATTTTTAAATGAAAGCTGAGCTTTTTTCTGATGAAATACTTGTTTTCCAAAAAACCGTTTTTTTTTTGTTTTCGAGAAATGAATTTTTGAATATAGCGCATCACGTCGTCGCGCCACAATTTAATTTATAAAACGTTACAATGAACTATTTTCTGCATTTTACAGGGTTGAGACTGACATTAGAACAATATAATGCCTGCATTATAGTTTTTTTTTATTTTTTTAAATTAAAAAAAATATTTATTTTTTTAAATTTTTAACAAAATTTTTTTGCAATTTTATTTTTAATTTAATGCCTGTATTTTATTTTTCTGTTCGCTTTTTTTTACTTTAGAAATGAAAATAAATAAATTGTAGGCATTAAATTAAAAATAAAAGTCTAAAAAAAATTTTTTTTTAATTTTGTTAAAAATTTTAAAAAATAAATATTTTTTTTAATAAAAAAAAATAAAAAAAAACTATAATGCAGGCATTATATTGTTCTAATGTCAGTCTCAACCCTGTAAAATTCAGAAAATAGTTTATTGTAACGTTTTATAAATTAAATTGCGGCGCGACGACGTGATGCGCTATATTCAAAAATTCATTTCTCGAAAACAAAAAAAACGGTTTTTTGGAAAACAAGTATTTTATCAGAAAAAAAACTCAGCTTTCATTTAAAAATATAAGGAAAAAGAAAAAATGAACCCAAAGATGCGAAAAGTGAAAATTTATTTTTATTTTTTCAAAATTTATGTCAAAATAAAAAAATTTTTGAAAATAGACTTTGCCATTCGAAAGCCCATGAAAAAATCTAAAAAACTCATATTCTAATTTTTTTAAAATTTTTTCCTCTAATTATAAGAAATAATCAAAGTGGTGCGCGTCACGCAAAAGTTCAGAACTTCTACCCCCTCCCCCTTGGACAATTTTTTATAAAATTCAAAAAAATTTATATGATAAATTACTAACCTATAGGGCATATCATAAAAAAAATTTGGGAATAATTGGACAACATTTTTTTTTGGGTGGAGTTTTGACGTGATATCCACCATATCTGTTCTTCTCACAAAATAAATGTTTTCTTCATCTAAATCTTGAATTGCTTGAACGAACGTTACAAAAAATTGAATGAATAAAATAAAATAATTCAATTGACTATATATATATTCTTAGAACAAGAAAATATTTTATTCATTTAATACATTTCATATTTCGTACAAGACGATTAACTTCATGGTCGAGTCCCATATTTTCTTGGATTAAGAATATATGTTCTTCTCCCAAATATTCTATGTCAAGAAAATCGTTTTCTTGAATCAATACTATAATAGTCTTGGCCGTATTTAATCCCTCGATTTGCTTCAATCAAGAAAAATTTTCTTGGTTCAATACTTTTTTTCAGTGCAGTAAATATTTACTTAGTTCAAATAAATAAAGATAAAGAAGTAAAAACATATAAGTTTAAATACAACCAAACGAGCGTTAGCGAGTGAGGTATATGTCGCTAGTTATAATTATAATAATCTAAATTACCAAAATTTCTGCATCGTTAAAATTAAAAGAATGATTATAATAACTTTGATGTTTGTTTACAACAGAATTGAGATTTTTGTTTTTACTAGAACCAAAAGGGCGCGCGTTGCGCGCCTACTTCTGGTCCTTTCCCACAACAAAAACCTTAATATAACCTTAAATTAAATCTTAATTAAATAAAAACATATGTTTATATTTTAAAAATTATTTCTCTGTTAATAAGATTGTTTAAAAGTTTTTTAATTTTTTAAATGTAAGTTTGACAAATTGAATTTTCTAAAAAAAAATTACACGTTAATGCCTATAAAAAATTCTCATTCTGGAGAAAATCACCTTTAAAATAAGCATAACATCATTAAAAAGCATTCAGTATTTTAGAAGTTATTAAAATTTTTGTAAAACATTGAAAATTATCATTTTTTAAAAATGTCTAAATAAAATATTGATCAAATGACTTCTAAAAGATCTTGATCTATCCAAAATTTAAACATCTTTTAAAACTTAAAATATACAAAAATTTTAGGTTCCGTACATGATACGTTTTAAAATGTTTTTCATTCTCCTGAAAATGGGTATGGTCTCTAAATTTTAACTAGTAGTGTATATTATATTTTTATTAGAGTTTTTCTTATATTTAATATTGAAATAATATTTATATAATATATATATATATATATATTACAAAACTAATTGTGTTCATAATATGGAAATTACAAAGTAAAAACGCTACAGATATTTTCCATCAGTTTATTATATTTTTACTTATATTAGGGACAAAATAAATGAAACCGGCCACTTGAAAAATTATAGCAAAACTCCAAGGATTAAGTTAAAGAAAGAAAAATCAGTAAACTTCTATATTATAGAAATTGTGTAGATTTTTCTGCCAAAATACAGGCGAAAATTTTTTTAAATTAATACTTGGAGTTTTGCACATCAATACATGGTAATTTAATTTTTCCAAAATATTAAGAACATTCTTGAATTTGCAATTGTTTATAAGAATTGTTGATAACAATTTTAAATTTTAATTTTTTAATAATCTTTTTATTTTATCATTAAAGTATAGACATTTAGCTATAATTAAAAGAAATTACTTTATTATCATTATTTGTTTTAAAGTAATAATAACATGAAAATAAAATGATCCAGAACTTCAACACCAAATTACTTTAATAATAAAATTTTTTTGAAATTGTTTCACTTATTTGGACCCATTATATTAAAACATCAAAGATTTTTTTGTTGGGAATAAATTATTCTCTGATAAATGATTTATTACGATTTATTAAATCAATTTTAATTAATTGTACACTATCTGCGAAAATTGTGTAAATACTACATGTTAGTGCTATAAATAATTTTTTTATTTTGCAAAATGTAGGTATTAATTAACATTTTTCCCGTCTAAGGCACTAAAACTCAATATAATTATTCAAAAATTAATCTTAAAAGTAAAATTTAACTATCTTTCTAAAATCATTAAAAAGATACTTGAGTTTGTCTTGTTTTAATAAAATTAATATAATTTTAGAAATACTTTACACGTGTTTATGTTCTTTGGATAAAGCTGAAATATGCATTCAGTTTATTTTAATACAATTAATGTTTTTTAAAGATAGTATTTAACATTAAAATTTATAAGTAAATATGTAAATAAAAAAGCCGAACAAGTTAGAAACCTAACTTCTATGCTTGGCCATTTCTGGTTAAAAAAATATCAAGCTAAAACAAAAATTGTGCCTTTTTTAAAACATTTACAATATAAAATTTTTTTAATTTCTTATTTGAACTCATAGTAATCATAGTAATACAACACTATCCTACCTAATTTTTTTTACACAAAAAACATTTTTATAATAAAGTTCAAAAATTTAGAAATTAAAAAATTACATTATTTTATTATTATTTTATTATTATATTATTTATATTAATTTATTTTTATATTTATAAGAAAATACAAAATTTTTATAAATTAAAAGAAATTTAAATTTCAGTCAGTTAAGTAATTTTTAGTTTTATTTAAGTATTTCAACATTAAATACTATTATAAAAATACTTTAAAATGAACAGTACAGATGGTCACTTTAAGCTTTAATTTTTTACTAATTTTTAAGAATTTAAAGTTAAAAATCAGTAATCAAAATTACTTCTAAAATAAGTCAAAAACATGATTCTTATACTGGCACCTTATTATTATGGCACCTGTTTATTACCTTAAAGACTCTAATTTTGAACTGAAATAAAAAATATTCTTTTTTTAAGACAACATAAATTTTTTTATAATAAAAAACTGGGTACTTGTTTAAGATTTATTAAAAAAATATTAAACCATGTAAAGTATTATTCTGAAATTATATTAAGTTTTTAATAAAACAAGGCAAACTGAAGGATGAGCTCAAGGATTTTTTAACTGATTCTAGAAAGTTATTTAAATTTCTTTACAAGTTTAATTGTTGAAAAAGTAGATAATGTTTGTCACTTAGACGGGAAAGATGTTAATTTATTAATTGCAATTCTTAATTACAAATAAGAAAAATTATTTTATATAATTAAAAAGCATTATTTTACACAATTTTTTAAAACTGATCTCCTTATCCTTATTTTTAATCACAAAATTTTTTTGTCTTATTTTTTTTTAATTTGGAAGAGAGAAAAAAACGTGTTCTTAACTTTGCACTTTTATTTTTCTGTATTATATACTGTAAAAATCTGTTAATAAACTGTAACTACTGTAAACTGTAACTACTGTTGAAGCTCTTATAAACAAAGAAAATACACCAATAGCAAGCGTCTCCGCTAGGATTTCTGACCAATAGCGACCGTCATCATCGGTTTTCAGCCAATAGCGACCGTCATCATCGTCTTTCAACCAATCGCGACCGTCACCATGATATTTTTAACCAACAGCGACCAACATCATAAAATTTTAGCCAATAGCGACCGTCATCATCGGATTTTAACCAATCACGACCGTCATCACCGTATTTCAACCACTCGCGACCGTCATCATGTCATTTTCACAACCAATCACGACCGTCACTCTCAAACTCTAGCCAAAAAAAATAGCTGTTTTTCTATTAAGGATTTTCACTTATTCTTTTTTTCAAGGTACGTTTCGATTCACCAAAATATGTGGCTGGGCAACTATTACAATTAAATTTACAAACAATATTAGTCCTATCCCACTTTCTCGTCAAGTCCTTTCCCAATTTAATTACAGAGCTTAGGCTTTTTCCCACAATAAAAATAGACAGTAAATTATATTTTTTTTAAATATTAGATAATTGTTAATAAATATTATTAAGAGGAATACATTCTTTAGGTAGTTTTTGGTAAATACTAACATTTATTAGTTTGCTTTTTATCTATTGTTTTGTAAATTAATGAATGTTTTCTTTTTAAAAATTTTTTTTTGTATAAATTCTAATGAGTGGGTAATCATTTTTCTGCAAAATTTCAAAAATTTGTTTAATGTTTTCTTTATGAAAGGAATTGTGAGACAATAAGATAACTCTATCATACAAATTGTAAACAATATTCTTGTTTTGTTAAATTGGATGACGTGACGTGAAAAATAATTTATTAATCTATTGGAAGAAATGGATTTATTAATATTTTTTATAATATAGTTTATTAAATAATTGTGGAAGAATTTACTAAAAATATTGATATCACATTAATTATTATTCATAAAATACTTTGGGGTTGTTCATAAATCATGTGGACCATTGTTCACGATGCGGGAAGGAGGGATCAAAGTAAATGTCCACGTGGACCTAGAATAAATCTCTTATATTTTGTTTATCCTACTTTCAAATTTTGCATCACTGTTTTATTTATTTCAAAAAGAATTGTGATCTAAAAAATTGTTTTACTGGATATTATAACTTCTGACTATTTCAAAAAATTCTACTTTTTTCGACTTATTTTCAAAAATTGAGACTTTTTTTTACTTTTCTTCCAAATATTGCAATAAAATAATACGACATTTTTAGTATAAAATGCAACAAAAGTTATTCAAGTTTTTAATAATTAAATTTAGAAATCTAATATTAGATTTTAAAAATTCAAAATGGCGGATCTAATATGGCCGACTATTTTTAAGAAATCAATCGAAATCGCTTGAAATTTGCTACGTGTGGGTTTTTGGTGTCGCTTATTGCGAAAATAGTATCAGGTTTACAAAGTTGAAAATAGTTGACCAGATATGGGGCCTTTCATAAATTACGTAAGACAATTAGGGGGGAGGGAGGGTCAGCAAGTTCTTACGAACAATAGAAAAAATGGCACTAATGTATGTAAAATATCTTACGAGGGGGGGAGAATGGGTCAAATTTTCAAAAAAAAATGTCTTAAGTAATTTATGGACAGCCCCTATGTTGGATTTATTTTAAAAAATCTAAAGAAGTAGTTTTAGATTTATTGTTCGTGGGTTTCAAGGTATTTTTATCACGATTTTGATACTATATTCGTAATCAGCGACCTCAAAAAACCCCGAATAGTAAATTTCAAGCAATTTCGATTGATTTTTTAAAAATAGTCGGCCATATTGGATCCGCCATTTTTAATTTTAAAATTCTGATATCAGATTTGTAATCAGCAACCCAGAAAACCCTCGAGTAACAAGTTTCATGTGATTTAGTTGAATTACTCCTTAGAATCTTAAGGGCAATAAAATTTATCTATTAGATATAGCTGATTAAATAATAATTAATTGAATATTACTTTCATACAACAAATTATAAAAGAACATTTCTTTCTAAGTAAATAAAAATTTCTTCATAATTAAAAAATTATTTCCTTTTAAGTTTTCAAAAATCGTAATTAAATTGCGCAATAATTGTAAAATATCGTCGTTATTATCATCATTAAAAAAAGGAGAGTGAGAAAGAGAGGGAGAGAGGGAGGGAAACAACAAAATGTGAAAAACTCGTCTCTAAAGCAAATAATGAGAAGATCGTGAACGCACATTGTTTTGTATATAACGAAAAACGAATTAACTGTGAAATGAAAAATATCCGAGAAGTTTTTCCCTAAATTAATTAGACGCAATTAACTAGACTTTTTCTCAGGATACGACTACCTATACTGCGTACTCCTTTTTCGTGGACGACAGAGAGTGTCTCTCTGCCACCGTCCGCTAAGAGGGTTTGCTTGTATCCCTTGAGATGCGCATGCGTCATCCGATTAAAATTACTAATTAGCTAATTAACTTTAGCGTGCCGCTCTACCCGGCTAAGTAACTTGACCGCCTGATTATGATGCATTGCTTGTGACTTAAAGTCGACAAAAAAAGTAAAAGTAACGTCATTTTCCCATTATATGACTCGCCAATGCAGAAAGAAAAGTCTTTCTCTCCCTCTTCAATCTATTTTTTCTATAACCTTTTAATTGTACATATTATATTTTACAATTTTTAAAGTTAATGTAATAAATAAATATTAATTTTAATAGTTTAGATGTTGTAGTTTAATACTAAAGTGTTATTTTTAATCCTTTTGTGATAAAAAACAAATATAAATAATAATAAAAATATTTAAACTTTTATTGATTAAAATTTTTCAATTCAATTCCTTTGATGCGAAAAAAATGAAAAAAATTATTATTGATCAATTAAGTAAATTTTTATTTAAATAAAAAAATAAGTCACGTTTAAAATTAAAAGGAAAAATTTGTTTCCTGACCTCAGAGAGTAATGCTGCAAAAGGAAATCCTTTTTTTTAACAACAAAAAGTTTTTTCTCTGTGTAAAACAAAACCGATCTATCTTCCTACAAGTGATTGAAGACAATAGAAAATTAATGTATTATCTTGAGAGTGATCTACTGTGGACCAAAAGTGTCTCTGATTCAAAGAGGTGTGGGAGAGGGACGAAAGACGTATCTGGAATCTTGAAGTGCTTTCCCGTGTTCCTTAACGGACCATTCTCTCGTTTTCCGGACTGCCCTGCTCTAAAATAATCTAAAAAATAGTTCACTTCTTCCCTAGTTTACTCTGTACCCGTATTTGTATATAGGTATATATACATACATTCAAATGGTTTACTCTGTTTCCATTGATATCACACAAAATACTTTAAAAGCGATGCTATTAGGGTAAATGTGGGTATTATCGAGGAATTTTGTATATGTCATACATCCAAGTGGTTTAAAAATTATAAATAAATGTATATAGCTTTGTTTTTTTAAATGAATATTTAAGCTTTCTTTTCTTTAAAAAAAAAATTGCCAATGTTATAGAAAATAGTTTTAATCGTTAAATAAATGATTAAATAGAAGACTCCTTTGCTTGTTATTTCGCGGGACTTGTAATGGCTTGAGGGTATTTTCGCGTGTCAAATATCGCGGATGAGTGTATTATCGCGTGGTAAATATCGCGGATAATTTATTTATTGCTTTTTGGATTTTTGTAATAGTAACTTAATTAAAATGTAGTAAATGTAAAAAATTAAAAGGAATAATAATATAGTTTTTAAAAATATAAATATAAATATCGCAAGAACTTCAATTAGGTAAACAAAATTTTAAGCATTATAATAAATGGATGAATTCAATAGTAAACTAGTATCACAAGAAGAAAGATACTTGGTTTTTTTATAATAATTTAATTAGTCTTATAATATAAAATAATACTCTGATAAAATATTCTAAAGCAATTATTATCAAATATTTCTAACGTATAGTCAATTCTCATTTGACACTTTTGCTCCTTTTTTATAGCTATTAAAAATTTTTTCCTTAAATATACAGATCTCACTTACTTTAATTTTTGTATCTTTTTCATTACTCTTTATTTTCTTGCTTGTATTTTGTAACTGTTATAAGATTTACTACAATTCTGAACGTTCAAATAAACGAAATTTTTATTGTGTCTAAATGTGTTTAACAGTTACTGTGCAAAGTGGAAAAACAATGTTAATTCAACATTTATTTAGTTGAAAATTAATTTTTTTTTTATATACATACAAAGTACTTTTATTAAAATATAAATTAAAAGAAGCAAAAATAATATCGGCTATAATTTCAACGTTTTAAACTTTAGAGACACACTGCTTACCTTACTTTCAAGGGTTATGATAGGAGCCGCAAAAATACCCACATGTTAAAAAAAAGATGTCTCCATTATCGTGACTGTAAATATTTAATAAAAATCAATTTTTTTTAACTAAACAAATTTTTTTATGAAGAATAACAATAAATTTACTAAAATATATAAAAAAAGAATCATCTCTTAGAGTTTTATGGAACATAAGAACAATAATTTTTGACACCACTGTAGAGTTGAATCTGAAACCAAGGTGAGCCATTTTGAACTTTTTTCAGACAACAAATTTTAAAACATTTTTAATAAATTGATTAATAGAAAAATAATCAAAAATATTATGCATATTATAATGTCTTAGTTGTCAGGTTCAAGGAGTGATTTTTTAGTGTCAAAAATTTTTTATATTATTTGAAATATTCATTAAAATATAAAATACCGCGATAATACCCACTTTTACCCTATTTATTTTAAGAAAATCATATTCATTTAAACAAAATTTTCTATTTAAATTTATAACTTTCATACTAAAATATTTTCAAAATTGTCACAAAAAACAAAAAACCTTAAAAAAGGTTTTTTATTTTAAAGTAAATTTAACCCATTCAAACGCACAGGCCTACCTATACGATTTTTAGGGTCGCTAATTACGAATCTGAAGTCAAATTTCTAATATTCAAAATGACGGATTCAATATGGCGGACGAGGGAATTAGAACCAATCTTTACTTGAAAGTTTTTATTTTGAGGTTTTTAGGGCTGCTAATTACGAATATGATATCAGATGTTCAAATTTCAAAATGACAGGTCCAACATGGCGAACGATAAAATTACAAATCAATCAAATTTCTCTGAAAGTTTGTACTCGGGTTTTTTGCAGTCACTGATTACGAATATAAAGTTATGAATTTTCAAGATTCATAACGTCGGCTCGAAATTTTTCAATTTTAGTAAAACTACATGAAAATTGCTATACAGTAGGATCTTTCAATAGTGCAGTTCTGAACAGTGCAGTCATTAGTGAGTTGAGTAGACAAGGGGTTTCAGGGGCAATGAAAAAGGGAATCTGTGACGTCAAATACAGTGCCGTCTCTCATTTGATTATTTAGTATCATTTAGTGGTGCCCGGTATTTAGTAGTGAGGGACCCTTAATTTTCTTGACACAGACCTGAATGTTTTAGTTTTTGCTTGCTTCGAACAGTGCACAATATTCCCGACGACTGCATTATTGAAAGATCCTACTGTACTTAGGGGTTTTTGAGGCCTCTGATTACGAATATAATGCCAAACTTGCAAAATTCAAAATATCATAAAAGGAAATTTTAAGAAAAAAATTACAATTATACGATTGAAAAACAAAATTTTAATTAAAGTAACATAGAAAATAAATGTTGTGTTACAGAAACACGTAGATAATACAAGTCATTAAAAAATGTGTATCATCATTTGTTCGCGCACGCACTCTTTAAATAATTGGATTTAATGCAAACAAAAGAAAGTGCTTATGGGGTCGATAGATGCGAGGCCTCAAGCAGTGGTATTATTCATATGTGGTATTTTTTGAGGTGTATGTAGGGTAGCATACCATTTAACGTGTCAGATTAGCATCACACACAAAAAAATGTACTCGTAAGTGAAGGCACAGTGTTTGATTTCAATTAATATTACAAGCGCCGTTCCCTTTCTCTTCCCAATGGGAAATTTACAACTGGTGGAGTACTGCGCCAGCACTGGCAGTACTGGCAGCTACGCTGACAGACAGCACTGGCATAACTCTGGGATGATAACGCTGTCTAACGCTGGAGAAGTACTGCCTGCCAGTGCTGCCAGACAGCGCTAGCTAACAATGGATATAGTAAATGAAGTAGAAAAAAATTGTTTATAACATTTAAAAATTAAATAATAAACAATTGCAGTTAGAGTGCATTAGATTTTCATATTTTAGTACCTAACGATTGGAATCTAGAAATATCGCAAACCTATGAAAATAAACAAAATTGCTGACAAGGGGAATCGAACCTACGACCTACGGACTAACAGACTGGCGCTCTAACCAGTATGCTAACGACACATGTGTACAGTAAAGTATTAATATCTCAGTATCATTCAGACATACAATTATTGAGTCAAAGATGAGAAAAAATAGGGATACGTTAGAAATAATAAATTGAAATAAAATAAATTAAACTAAGTTTTAATAATTAAATTAAATTACTTTACTTATTGCATTTAACATTTTACGTAATTCTTAAATTACGTGGTAATTTTTTAATAATTTTTTATTTATAGTAAGAAGTATAATAGTATTTTAATAGGAACCAAATTATTATTGAGATTAAAGTTTAACTTTTGTTTATAATTCTAATTTGTTTAAATAATTTATTATTTACAAAATTAGACAATTATGTTAAATTGTTATTATTAAATTTAATAAAAATAAAAAATGAACAACTGAAAAGTAAAATATTAATTTTTTTCAATAAATTTATATTTATAAACATTCATAAACTTTTTTTATAATTTTTTTCAAGTTTATGTCAAAAAAGCAATGTTGGCAAAGAGCGTTTTGAACAATTTTTCTATACTCAGCCAGCACTTGCCGCCGTGGCTTGTCCAAGCTTCGGCGAAACAAAAATTCTGTACTGCGCCAGCACTAATATTGTCGAGGCTCGGCTAGACTACGCCGAACAATCGTCTGAGTACTAAGCCAGTGGTGAACATCGGCACTACACTGGCATTTCCTATTGGGAATTCGTATTTTTCCTTAATATTGACGTCATTTTCTTTTTAAATTATATTTGTTAAAAACCCTACGTAGAGTTCACTAGCTTTTAGCATCTTCTTTCAAAACCATTTTGGTTTTTCGTTCTAGATTATAAATTACGACCTGTAGTGAAGGCCGCCAATGCAAAGTCCTTGGAGAAAAGGAATTTTTATTAGTCATCTACTGTATCGCCATTTTTTCAAAAAAAATGTTAAAATATATTTTTGCATAATTTAAGAATTTATTTTTATATGTAAAAACCCAAACATTAATAAATTTTATACCTTTTTCACAAAAAAATCAGAAAAATGATCCTACCTTTCTGCACACAAGGTGGTATTACTCCTTAATATTTATTTTAATATTAATTCATATTAATTTGTTTTTCATTTTCAATATATAATTATATAACAAGTTTTGTCAATTAGAAGTTTAATCATAATCAATATTTTATAAATAAGCGTAAAAGATATTGAGTTTTCAAAGTTGAATCGTTACCGAAATTTCCTATTACCTGACGCGCTTCTAAGTATATTTCTATATACGTAAAGGTAATGCATGTTAAACACGTTAGGTAATTAACGTTCACATTACACGTGCACCTACACGCCAAGGTGGAACTCTAATTATACCAAAGCATGTCACGTGCATAGGAAAATATACTCGCCAAATGCTAAGAGAATATGCAAAATTTCTCCCCTTTTCCCATATATTAAGAAATAATTTATAAAAAAAATTGTTTTTATTAGACACAAACAAAAAAACCATAAGTTTTATTTGGGAAAACATTTTTTAACTCTTTAAATCTAAATTAATATAAAAACTTTAAATACTTTGAATTAGGGGCTGATTGTGTATTTTTGATTTAATTAAAAGTTATTATATATACACTACCGTCCACGAGTATCAGGACGATTAAATTCGACTCTATGAAAAAACATGCTATCACTTTTTCAATCATATCTCGGGAATAAAAGGAGGTACAAAAAAAACTTAAATACGGTTAGAAAGCTGATTAAATTCTACGTAAAATAAGCCATCTTTGAAGTCATTTCGTTAATAATTTTTTTAATTGTAGAGTGAGAAAGAAATAAAAAAAATTATCAAATTTTCTCATTTTTGTCTCTTGACTTCAACATTTTCAAAAATCTAGCAAAATTTGGATAAAATTTTTCTAAAAACACAGAAATCTTCGTTAGAATTTCAGCTTTAAAATAAGCCTTCGAAAATTAAAAAAGGTTAATCCGTCTTTGATATATCATTAAAAATGTGAAGCCGTGTTTCGACCGATTGGTGCATTGAAATTCAACTGTGACGACTCGATTCTGGCTTCGCGCGGCAGCGAATGAGTGAGAAAACAAGTACGAAATCATGCGGGGGAACGATGAACTTTTGAGTTTCTATATATGTATTACTCGTGAAACATCATTATTTATTATTCTCCAGCACAAATTCGTCCCTGTTTTCTCTCTTATTCGCTGCCGCGCGAAGCCAGAATCGAGTCGTCACAGTTGAAACAGTTGAATTTCAATGCACCAATCGGTCGAAACACGGCTTCACACTTTTAATTATATATCGAAGACAGATTAACATTTTTTAATTTTCGAAGGCTTATTTTAAAGCTGAAATTCTAACAAAGATTTATGTGTTTTTAGAAAAATGTTATCTAAATTTTTCTAGATTTTTGAAAAAGTTGAAATCAAGAGACAAAAATGAGAAAATTTGATAATTTTTTTTATTTCTTTCTTACTCTACAACTTAAAAAATATTTAACGAAATGACTTCAAAGACAGCTTATTTTACGCAGAATTTAATCAGCTTTCTAACCGTATTTAAGTTTTTTTTGCAACTTCTTTTATTTCCGAGATATGATTGAAAAAGTGATGGCATGTTTTTTCATAGAGTCGAATGTAATCGTCCTGATACTCGTGGACGGTAGTGTAGGTAATAAAATTAATCAAAAATTTATTTGACTATTTTTTAAGGAATTTTTAATTAAAAAATAGGTGACAGTCTGTAATACCAGTAAATTTATTTTTATACAAAACTCATATTAGCTGGATTAAAATTGAAAAGTTCGGTTTGTATTGTAAGCCGTGATATAAATTGAAAGAAACGAATCTTTTTAGAAAAATAAATTTGGACAATGGAATTTAAAGGAAAAGAGTGTCCCATCAGACTAGTTAGCCCGCATGAAAGGGTGACTGACTGGTAAAATACACTGATCATGGGGGCTCGAAGAAATCGTAATCAAGAGTTAAACCGTCGACAGTTTTAGAATTAAAATAAATTATACACATATACGGGCGAGTGATGTTCTCTTTGCTCGAGAAATTTTTACGCATGAACAGATTTTCACTATGTAACACGAACTTAATACAAAAACATCCAGTAGAATAAGCATAATAATATAATTTTCATAAAAGAAATTCACAAATAATTTCAATAATGTAGAAAATATCTCATTTAAGTTACTAAAATGTTTCGTTTTAAAATAAAAGTTTTCCGCATCACAGTTACACCATAGAATTTATTTTTAATTTAAATTTGTGCTTTATAATTTTGATTACATTATAACTTTTATAATTTAACCTTTCAAGTACTTATTATAAAAAGAATAAGAATTCTTTATATATCATTTTAATCTGAAAAAAACCTTAAGAGGCTTTCGAGGAAGTTTTGGCGGAAATTGAATGTGCCCTTTACAATACTTTAATGAAGATGCATTACCGTAAAGCTCTCTCACTCTCCAAGAGAGGCTGTGAACCTATGGCTGTGTTAGTGTCACCCACAATTCCCTTAAGATGCCACACTAACGTTAAAATACTCAGTTTAAAATATAAATCTTTTAGAAAAGTTTCAAAAAAAAGCATCTACACTGAAATCTTTTTAACTTATATATCTTCATTTTGTAAATAGTTTATCATTTCATTTATGTTCCTCATTTCATTTAAATCTATATAATAAGAATTTAGATTATCCTTTACAAAAAGAGGTGCCACTAATCACATGTTTTTTATTATTTGTTTTTAAGATTCAAAAAAGCTTTTACGTCCGAGTTGTTTTTTCAATTAATAGGTAAAATAAACTTTTTACACGAATACATTCGGACAAGTGGCTTTTTAATACAAAAATTACTCCAACGTTTCGAAATCAATACGATTTCCTCTTCAGGGAGTCAATAAAAAATGTTTTTACATTACATGTCGAAGAAATTCAAAGAAATTTTAGTCCAAAAAATGGAATGTGTCATTTTGGAGTTAGTAACAACAGGAATGTAATCCGTTGTCAAAAAAAGTTATATAAATAATAAAACGACATAAAAACAAATAAAAACAAAAATTTGTTTTCACCAATTTACAGTAAGAAACAAAAACCACTAAACTAAATCAAACTGTAACAAATGTAAATTGTGAAGTCAAGATTAGGGGCCATCCATAAACTACGTTACCAATTTAGGGGGGCAGGGGGTCCAAAAATTGAAATTTCTACATGCAACGCAATGGTAACGAAGAGGGAGGGGGTCTAAAAAGTCTGAAAAATTGGTAAGTAGTTTATGGATGGCCCCTTAAAACTGTACTGTCCGAATGTATTAGTGTAAAAAATAATTTATTTTATGAAATATTAAAGTTTATTTTATCTATTAATTGTTTTTAAGAATTATAATTTTTCCTGTAGTCTTTTCTGATAATTAAAACAAGTGTACCAATTACTATGACTTTAAGATTGAGTATTATTTTTTTCATTGTTAATTTTCAGGCAGATGAGTAATTACTAATTATTTACTATTTAAGAATTTTTAAGGTTAGTAAACCTGCAAGTACCACTATAATTTGAATAACTAACAAAATATAAAAAACAATAAATTGTATTATCAAAGATTTAAAATGAATTTTAAATTTAATATTCTAAAAAATGACTTTTTGAAAAACCTTTTTGGGTGTCTTTTACTTAAAGACTGGAAACTGTATATTAGCACAAATAAATATTTATTAAAGATTTTTAATTTTCAATGTAACATAACATAAAGTAACAATTTAATTAATCACAACTGCAAAATATAAATCTTCAATTTCTGAAATTTAACGTTACAAATAGAAATATTTAAAAATTTCTAAATATCTGTTTTACAACATCTTAGATATGGGGGATTTCACGGGAACTGATCCGGCCTCATGCGTTTACACGTCATACTTTGATGACTTGTAGTTTGCTTTAAAAAAAAGATGTAAATTAGATAAAATATGTTTTGGAAAGGGGTTTTCGTGTACTTTTAAACAAAGATTTTAGTTTCAAAAAAAAAATTTTTTGACCTTGAAAATTAAAAATTAAAATTTAATTTTCATTTTTTTGTAAAATTAATTACCTAGAATTCATAATTCTAGTCCCATTTCGGGCAGATATGTTTTTGATAGGAAAAGAGCTCAGCTTTCATTCTAAATAAAAAAAAAATTTTTTTTTAAATACCGATTGTAGAAAAAAATGAAAATTAAATTTTAATTTTTAATTTTCAAGGTCAACAATTTTTTTTTTTTAAAAACTAACATCTTTATTTAAAAGTACACGAAAACCCCTTTCCAAAACATATTTTATCTAATTTACATCTTTTTTTTAAAGCAAACTACAAGTCATCAAAGTATGATGTGTAAACGCATGAGGCCAGATTAGTTCCCGTGAAATCCCCCATATATTCTATAAAATTCTGGAGTGTTACTCAAATTCTTCTTCTGATGATAGTTCTACATCCTCTAACTGATTATAAAATTCCAAAAGTTCGGATGGATCAGTTTCTTTTTCTTCTTCTCCTGTTTCTTCTCTTTCTATTTCTTTTATTGACAGCAAATTCCTTACTTCTTCTGGAAGTGCCAATTTTTTTCGATTTTTATTTCTAGAGGTTAAGTTAAAATCATTAACTATGGGATCAGATGTGTCCATTACTCTGTAAAATAAATCTGTCAAAGTTACAAGACGACTACATTTTCGACTGTGATTCTGTCTGTAATTCTTGTAATCTTTGTTCCGAGACTCAGATGCTTCCTCTCCAAGCATTCCCACAGGTACCACACTGTTCCTTATTATGTCACCTCCGTGGACAAGGATTTTATGAGTAGTTGCTGACATTGGAAACCACGAATAATGCTTGACGTATATTTTGGCTGTAGAAAAACATACTTCATCAAATAATTTGCATCGATCGGGAGCTGAACGGATAACGCTATTAAAATTGTTTTAAAGTTTATAATTAATTGTTTTTCAAGTCCCAATAACTCGGCTAATTTCACTGGATCTTCAAAGGCTCTTCGTGCCGTGTTCCCATTATTGGTTGTTTCACTTCCGCCAGGTTTAGGTTTGTCAACATGCAAAGATAACTCTTCCCAGAACATTTTTTGAACTTTAGCTTTTCTTTCCGCAAATTTGATTTTGTGTTCCTTACTTCTCACCTGCCATGTTTTGAAGTCCAACCGGTATGAAATATGCAACAAATGCTCTAATAACCTTATCCAAGCATGTAAAGGACTTATTCCGTACTGAAGCGATAGAGGATTTGGAATAAAGGCACTTGTATCTTTGTTCGAAAGTGTATTAAACATTTTTGGAGTTGCATGGCAGATAGGGCAGGTCTGCATACTCTTTGTATGAGTTATTATGTTCAAAACCTTACCATCAATGAGAGTCAAACATAAGGAGAAATGAACTTTAATTTTAATACTAGACAAAATTATTTCATGAGCTTCCAATTCATTTATTTGATTTTCTAGATTATTTTTCATTTTCAAAATAAGTTCTTTAGATTCCTTCATGTACATTAAACTAATAGGTCGAGCAAATGATGCAGATTGCGAAGATCTGTTATTCCACAAGACGATATTATTTGATGTCAGCCATCTCAATGGTACCAGAGTGGTAACAAATAAACTGCCATCGTCGTTTGCTTTCTGCGACATGTCCTGATACCTTTGATTGAAGCGAGATTGTCCAGAGCTTCCATCAAATCCGTATGAAAATATGAAAACTGTCTCTAATTCTGTACAAGATTGATCTATTTTCGATAAATAATTAAGGAGGACATCTTTTTGCAATTCTAAAGTTCTTTCAGTTGTGTGAACTAATAATGGTTGAAGAAGAACTTTTGCCTCAATTTCTGTAATTAATACGTATTTTTCTGGTGGTCTGCATAACTGTTTTTCAGTTAATATTTTTTCGTATAGTGGAAAAATGTCGGCTCCTTGTTGTTTCACTAATAATCGTGTCCATACGTAATCCTCTTTGGAAAATGAGCGAGATAGAAGAAACGATAATGCTTGAACTGCACTCAATTTAACAACAGTTTGCCCTTCTATCAATTTTCGTATTTTTTTAGCTTTATCGGGACCTTCTTCAAGTTCTTTAAGAACAACTTCCAAGTCTTTTTCTTTAGATTTTTTTGCTGCGTAACGACAAGCACTTATTAATCTTACAGAATCATTTTTATTTTTATTTGATATCCTTCCTATTTCTCGCATTTTTGATCGATTTGACATTTCATGAAATTGAAGTGGAGGTCGACCAGCTCCTTTTCTCGCATTCGACGTTACTACAGGAATATCTAAATTAGATTTTAAATCGGGAATTAGGAATTCAGAATTTAACCAGTCTTCATATTTTGTCTCAAACTTAGACGAGATTCTTCTAACAGTTTGCCATTTACTATTTCGATCACTTCTGAGTTTTCTCAAAGAAATTCTTAATTTTTCCAAAATTTTCTCTTCCACTGAATTTATCTCAATTTTAAATTGACTCAAAATAAATTTTAATGCAACTTCAATATCGCACGGAAAAAATTTCGGGCGCGCGGCGGTATTACCTATGGTAATGCTGTTCTACCTTATCCCTGGTGCATAAGGAGAACCAGAGTGGGAACTAATCGCTCTCACGAGTGGGAGCCTCAGAGTCCCACAGCAGAGAAAGAATATACTTTAGACAAGTATATATATTACGTATACAGAAAATCTGTTCTACACCACATACAGAGGGCTCTGGGCTCTGCCTTTGGTAGTTCCACTTTATCTCTGTGGGACTCCACAGCTCCCACAATGAGAAAGCAGATATCTCACTCTTAGAACATCGGCATTCTTTCATTTAGCACTGCAATCGTACGCGTAGGTAATGCTGCGCGCCCGAAATTTTTTCCGTGCGTCTTTCTCATTTTTAACATCGTATTTACTAAAAAGTACATTAATGATTTCGCGTTTTGTGAATTTTTTCATGTTCACTCTGAAATTTCAGAATATTTCCGTATTAAAAACTTAAGAAGTAACTAATAAATTAATAATAAATAATGCATAATACAAATAATATATTTTTAATTATAAATTGTTAGTATATTTAATGTAATATTTACATATTAACAAATTATTAAATTTGATTAACCTGTAAATATGATTATGAAACTAAAACTACGAAATTTAATTAATAAAATGCTTGAAAAACTTACCTTTATTGCATTAATAACTTTTCGAAGTGTAAATATTGGAAGTACTTCTAAACGATCATTTATTAAATAAATTCAATGTATTTTATAAGAAAATAAATTTATCTAACCAACAATAATAAATGCCAAACTTATTCACAAGTGAGATGGAAGAAAAAACAATTGAAGATTTATGCATAAACGGTAATATATTCCAATAAATGTGTTAAAATCAATTAGTTACCTGTTTCAATATAAATAAGTATAACTATGTCTACGTACAAAAGTAGCAGCAAGTAGCAACATAATTTAAAATATATATATTTACTAGTAGAATGATATATGGGTGATTTTCACGTAACTGTGCAATTTCAAGATCAGTTTTAAAAGAAAAAAAATTTTGTTTTTTTAATGTTAAATATCACTTTTCCTCGTCATTAGGGCATAATATAGTTGTAATTTGAACGGTTTTACTACAGCTATAATTATAAAAAAATTATAACAAATTTTCGAAAATTGGCTGCCACGGAGCTGACCACCCTATGCATTGAATAATACTGCCGTCAACTGGGGCTACGTTATGTACGAGGTATATTTAATAAATAAAATTATTAAAAAGAACTTTGTCAAAAAACCAAAAATAATTTAATTAAAATCCTTAAAACGATTAAAACTTCAACCGGTGAGGAACATAACGGCAAAAAATTAACTTTAATTAATATTTATAAGTTTTTCAAATTAGTTTTAAAACTATTTCTCTCGTTTCTCTAATAACTTGAAAAGTGTATTAGATATTAAATTGTTATTCATTTAACCTTAAAATATTAATTTCAAGTTTTTGAAAAATATCATATTCAAAACGTTTAGAAAAGCTCCTTTAGAAATGATGAGATTCAAAGTTATTTACATGTGTTTAAATGATAGTATTATAATTATTATAATGTATTATTGTAAAATGTATATTTAAAAAGGAAAAGTGTTATTTATTTTTTGAGTAATATAAAATTTGAAGAAAGGTTGTTAATTTTTAATAAATCATGATTTTAGCAAAATCTTAATGTTTTATTTTACATTTTGTTGTATAATATTTACAAAATTTTTTGTTTAATATCTTATTCTTTTTAATTTACTCTGAAATATCTACACAAAAGATTTAATGAATAAGAAAGGATCAAAAAAATGTTTACGTAACATTATAAAAACAGAAAGATCAATGCACAAAGTAGCCCTATCCCGAGGTCTATTTTGTGCACAACTTTTATTGACTACAACTCCGACAAAAAAATTTATTTCATTGACTAACTCATAGGAAACCTTCAGAAGGAAAGTGTAACATAAGCAAAAGTTGATTTTCTTTTAATTCTGAATTTGAATAAATCACTGAGTAAAGAAAAGCATTTTGATGCACAAAATAGCCCCAGCAAAAATATTTACTATTTACTATCAGCTTGACATAACCAGAGAATTTTATTTTCATAACATTATAAAATTAGCGTATGAAACTAATTTTAGAAAAGTATTCACAAATAAAAGCGTTACGATCAACAGTAATACTGTGCTTCTGCGTGGTTGACATAAAGACATTTCAAATTAAGCACCAAAAGTAAAGGCGTGTTTTTTCGAATATTAAGGTGTTTTTTAATAAGTCAACGGTTGCCGAAGCTATAAACAGTTAAATTATAGGGAAAAAATCTTATTACAAAATTGAAAAAATTTGTGGACAAAACTATTTTACATTTTATAATTTTATAAGAAGTATTAGAAGATGCATTATATGTACAAATTGTTCACCTATATACATAATTCATATTACAAAAATTCTCGTTTCCTGTTTCGGCGTTTTCAATAAAATTTCTGAATTTTAACTTAAAATTTTAAAAAACGGACACGCTACGGAGCTGAGATTTTGGAGGGAATTCCGCAATTTATTAAAAATTATAATATCTATTTGTACATATTTGTGGTTGCGAATAGGTTTTATATATACCTGTGAAATGTATCCATACCCAAGCAAAAATTTTTTATTTTGAATGTGTTTTCTGTGACGCCGCCAAATATTACAGTTACGTGCAAATCACCCATATGAAAAACTATTTGGGGATGGAACGTTGGAGTACTATGGGACGATAAAATCGACGCCTCCCGTTCATAAAATGCTAACATAAATGTCAGAGCAAGATAATTCTAATTGAAAAACAAGTGCAATATAAAGTTAACAAAAAAAATGGTGCAAGATAATTCTATCTCAATATTCCGTGTAAGACAATTCTAATTGAAATTTGCGTGCAATATAATAACACGTGAAGTTGCGGACAATATAATTCTATCAAAAATATTAATGCAAGACAATTCTAACTTCTGACACAACGTAAAACAATGCCCACTCAACCTCAAAATAATAAAAACGTTCAAAAATACTCTATGGTTTTGATATTATCGGTTATGTGAAATATAGTGAAGCAAATTTTTGTTAATCAAAATTTGAATTGACAAATTGGTAATTGTCGATAAATGGACAAATAATATCTCTTTAGATTTAGAATTGTCTCGTCTATTTGTCAATTCAAATTTTGTTGTGGGCTTTTTATATAATTGCGATTTCAGTTTAAAAAATATATACATATGAAACTAAAATTTTGAAGTTTAAGCTATTGAAGTCTCTTTAAATTTTTATTTAGGGTAACTCTCAATAACGAATAATAATTTTTATCGTAAAAAGATGGAAAAATGTCTTAAACTGCTACCTACAATTGTATTATTATTATGAGTTCAAGTAAGAATTTTATATATAAAACCACGAAATTACTGAGAAAAATATTACTAGATTTAATTGTAAATTAATTGTTTGCATAAATAAATATTGGAATTTTTAGATCAGAGATTCAGTTAAAGTAAACAGAAATGGAATTTTTTTATTTCTATTTATAAATATATTTATTTATAAATATTTTTATCTTCTATTTAACAATAATTTAATCTATCAAAAAATTCAAGTAAACTAATTATGATTCTAATGATTAAAAAAAATTTGCTTCATCATATTTCACATAACCGATAATATCAAAACCATAAATTTAGAGTATTTTTGAACGTTTTTATTATTTTGAGGTTGAGTGGGCATTGTTTTACGTTGTGTTAGAAGTTAGAATTGTCTTGCATTAATATTTTTGATAGAATTATATTGTCCGCAACTTCACGTGTTATTATATTGCACGCAAATTTCAATTAGAATTGTCTTGCACGGAATATTGAGATAGAATTATCTTGCACAATTTTTTTTGTTAACTTTATATTGCACTTGTTTTTCAATTAGAATTATCTTGCTCTGACATTTATGTTAGCATTTTATGAACGGGAGGCGTCGAAATGTCTTCTTTCATTTAATGAGAAAAAATTACCAAAAAAATGATAATTTTTCATCAAAAAATAAATAATTTAATATGCAATATAATACATAAAGGCATTTTAATAAATTATTAAAATTATAATAAAGTTAAAACATTGAAAGTTAAAGATTTTCTTACAAATAGTACAACTTTCTGTAAAAAGTTTGCCATTATTGTTATGAATTGTTTTTAACTTTTTAATTCTCGTAAATTTTTTTTGTTTTTTGAAAATAATTTTAAGTGACATGTAAATTTTCTATTACTTATTTAGAGAATAATAACGTTAAATTTGAATTCAATAATTAACCTTAAATTTTGGCAATTTTATAACTTTTTCAGATCACTGTGCAAAGTAAACATTTTTAAAAATCTCTTCTACAGAAATTTAGAGCTAATTCTCTCAACCTCAAAAACCACTTTCCGAAAATAAAAAATCAAATTACATGACAAAAAAATCAAATTTTTATAAAAACTCTTTCACAGGAATTCGGAGCTAATATAGTGCTCTAACACATTTTATTCTCTTTGAATTTGGCTAAATGTGCGAGTAATTTTTCTCTATTAAAAAGTGTTACATTCTTTTATATATAACTATTATATGTGTATGTCGAAAAACTTATCCGAAAATGAATTTTGTTGGTTTTGCGCCGACACTTTTTCATTTCACGCCGAAACGATTCGAAGTGACCGACGTTAACGTACCGAAATATTCAGGGGCTATATAGGAAAATAACGATTTCGTATATTAATTAGGTTGGCGAGGCGTAAAATCGAGGTTTACGGTTTACCCTTCAGTTTTACGGGAAATGCACGCGCGCACGCCACAAACACGTGAATTTTCTTTAATAAACGACTCTCTCTGTTTGAAAAAAATAAATACAATCAAATTTGAATGATAAAATTTTATAGAATACATTATTATACACTGAAAAAAAAATTTATTTGATTCGAATAATTGATTACTTGTCTACCCAATGGGAAATGCCAGTGTAGTGCCATTGCTCACCACTGGCTTAGTACTCAGACGATTGTTCGGCCGTAATCCAGCCGAGCCTCGACAATTAGCGCTGCCGCAGTACAGAATTTTTGTTTCGCCAAAGTTTGGACAAGCCAAGGCGGCAAGTGCTGGCTGAGTATAGAAAAATTGTTCACAACGCTCTTTGCCAACATTGCTTTTTTGACATAAACTTGAAAAAAATTATAAAAAAAGTTTATGAATGTTTATAAATATAAATTTATTGAAAAAAATTAATATTTTACTTTTCAGATATTCATTTTTTAAAATTAAATTCAATAATAATAATAATTTAACATAATTGTCTAATTTTATAAATAATAAATTATTTAAACAAAATAAAATTATGAACAAAATTTAGGACCAGTTTCATCAACTCCGATTAAAAGTTAATCAATGATTAAAGTCAGTTTAACCGCCCATGATTGGTCGGTTAAGAATTAATTCATTGATTAACTTTTAATCGAAGTTGGTGAAACTGGCCCTTAAACTTTAATCTCAACAATAATTTGGTTCCTACTAAAATACTATTATACTTCTTACTATGAATAAAAAATTACCACTTGTAAAATGTTAAATGCAATAAGTAAAGTAATTTAATTTAATTATTAAAAATTTAGTTTAATTTATTTTATTTCAATTTATTATTTCTAACGTATCCCTATTTTTTCTCATCTTTGACTCAATAATTGTATGTCTGAATGATACTGAGATATTAAAACTTTACTGTACACACGTATCGTTAGCATAGTGGTTAGAGCGTTGTCTGTAAGTCCGTAGGTCGTAGGTTCGATTCCCCTCGTGAGCAATTTTGTTTATTTTCATAGGTTTGCGATATTTCTAGATTCCAATCGTTAGGTACTAAAATATGAAAATCTAATGCACACTTACTGTAATTGTCTGTTATTTAATTTTTGAATGTTATAAACAATTTTTTTCTACTTCATTTACTAAATCCATTGTTAGTCTCCATCTTTTAAAAAAAGAAATATTTTATGAATAATAACTATTTATTAATATTATTTACTATTTTGTTGTTAAATTATTTATAATTATTAATTTACGACTAATTAATAACAATACTGCATTTATTGTGGCAATATTCTCAGCCAGCACTGGTGCAGTGCTGCGCCAGCGCTGCTTGTCAGCACTGGCAGGCAGTACTTCGCCAGCGTTAGACACACTGTAAAAAAAGAGCGTCTTGGTTTAAGACGTTTACGTGGTCACATTTTAGACGTTTATAAGCGTCTTATTTGCCTTCTAAAATGCATGTATTTGGAGGTTATGTTTTTCATTTAAGACGCTCAAATAAGACGCTTATTTACATAAGACGTTTATAAACGTCTAAACGTCTTATTCTTAGACGCCATTTTTTGCAGGGCAGCGTTATCATTTCAGCGTTATGCCAGTACTGTGAGTCAGCGTAGCTGCCAGTACACTGTAAAAACAGTGTCTCAATGTAAGACGTTTTTGTCCTCACTTTTGAAACATTTGAGATGTTTTCCCTCAATAATTTTGAGGTAAAACACCTCAAATGTTTCAAAAGTGGAGACAAAACGTCTTACATTGAGATACTTGTTTTTACAGTGTACTGACAGTGCTGGCGCAGTATTCCGCCAGTTGTAAATTTCCCATTGGGATAGTATCAAATAAATATTTATTTGAATCAAATAATTTTTATTTCAATCAATTAAATGGTTATTGAACCAATAAATTCATTATTAAAAACAAATACCACTTAATTGATTTATTATAATATATATATATATATATATATATATATATATATATATATATATATATATATATATATATATATATATATATATATATATATATATTGCTATTGGCTACTATGGGGACATTATTATACGCACTGTTTTCTCAATGGAAACAGGAATACATTCTCTTCCTGATTATAAATATACAATTGTACATTATAAAAATTAATATATTATCATCAAAAAAAGTAATTAATCACATAATGAGTACTACTGGGACAATTTATGTATCGACAAGTTTAAAGACATGTACAGAAAATGTATACTATTATCGCAATGGCACCTACAAGGACTTAAATATTTTATATGTATATTTAGATAGATAAAGTCGCCCTGAATGTTAGTATATAATTTCTTTTGATGTACCTTTAATTTTACAGCCATAAAAATCCATTAAACTTACAAAATTGATAGAACGGCTATTACAAGGACGTTTAATGTTTTGTATATATATATATATATATATATATATATATATATATATGTATATATATATATATTTATATATATATATATAGACTCTTATCTATAGTTTTCCTTGCGATGAAGGAAGAAAGAAAATATTATAAATATACATTATATATATTACCTAATATATATGAGGCATTCCATGTCAAGTGATCCGGGTGGAGAAAAATTTTTCTCCAATCGTAGCAAAACTTGGGGCTTTTGTAGTACTAATAAATAGTAATTTTTCGTGAAAATATTTTTTTACCTAGTCCAATATTTTCCGAGGGGGAGGGGGTTAAATTTTTGGGTTTTTCAGTACAATGCTTATTTCGATAATTTTTTACTCTTAAACTATTAAACATAAAAATTTGGCAAGGTACATTTTGGAAAGGTTTTTTCATGCTCTTTCGATTGAAAATAAGCATTTAAAAAAAAAATTTTTTTGACCCAAAAAAATCAAAATTAAAAATAAATTTTAATTTTTTGGAAAAAAGGTCCCTTTTTTTTTTTTTTTTAAAAACGAAAGCTGAGGTTTTTTCCTAAAAGAACATATAAATGAAAAAGTGGGACAAGAATGTTTAAACATTGAAAAAATGAATTTTCTCGTAAACAGAGCTAAAAACCGGGTTTAGAGAGTAGAAACCTCTGTTTTTCAATGTTTAAACATTCTTGTCCCACTTTTTCATTTATATGTCCTTTTAGGAAAAAACCTCAGCTTTCGTTAAAAAAAAAAAAAAAATGGGACCTTGTTTCCAAAAAATTAAAATTTATTTTTAATTTTGATTTTTTTGGGTCAAAAATTTTTTTTTTAATGCTTATTTTCAATCGAAAGAGCATGAAAAAACCTTTCCAAAATGTACCTTGCCAAATTTTTATGTTTAATAGTTTAAGAGTAAAAAATTATCGAAATAAGCATTACACCGTAAGACACCTGGATCACTTGACATGGAATGCCTCATATATATTATATATATTATATATATTATATATATATTATAAATATTACCTGGGTCCCTTATTTACAAAGGCTATTGTTCAAGGGTTCGTATTGCTTGTGGCAATCCTTCGTAGGGTCTAATACAGATGAATGTATATATGTATATACATATATGTATATAATATATATTGGCCTCAGAATCAATCTACGAGTGCAAAAAGGACACTCACGCTTAGGGCCTTGCACCTAAATATAAAAACGAATATATTTTTTTATTTAAAAATCATATTCCTAGATTATTTTCCTTGGGACACGTTCTACGTGTCTTCAAGGAAAATTAAATTAAAAAATCTTTATAATTCACTGGTGAATTCACTCACTATAATTATGTAAGTGAATATAAAGTTAAATAAGTGAATTATTAGTGAATACTTCGTAAATTAGTAAATAGTGATTTTGTGAATAGTAAGTATTAGTGAATTTAATTTGTGATAATAAGTCAATAGTAAATAATAATAGAACTACATTAAGATACTGTTTTCTAAATTTTTTCAATCATTAAATAATTAATTAAGTTGTGTTTTGTTTTTGATGTTAATTATTAATAAAGTTAAAAAATTTGTTATAATTTATTTGATGTTTATTATTAAATTTAAAATTTTGTTATAATTTGGAAATCGTCTGTAATTGGATAAAAGGCAAAATTAAAAATTGGTTATATTGGATTAGAGGAAAATTGGAAATTGGTTCTATTGGATAAAAACAAAGCTAAAAATTGTTTAAATTAGATAAAAGGAAAAATTGGAAATTGATTATATTAGATAAAAACAAAGCTCGAAATTGTTTAAATTGGATAAAAACAAAGCTGGAAATTGGGTAATTTGGATAAAAGGCAAAATTAGAAATCGGTTATATTGGATAAAAGGCAAAATTAAAAATTGGTTATATTGGATAAAAGGCAAAATTGGAAATTGGTTATATATTGGATAAAAACAAAGATGGAAATTGGTTAAATTGGATAATAGGCAAAATTTAAAATCGGTTATATTAGATAAAAAAGCTGGAAATTGGTTAAATTGCATAAAAGGCAAAATTAGAATTTGGTTATATTGGATAAAAGGCAAAATAAGAAATTGGTTAACTTTATTCTATTCGATCAAAACAAATCGGAAAAATTATTGGAAAAATTGGAAATTGGTTATATTGGATAAAAACAAAGCTGGAAATTGGTTATATTGGATAAAACGCAAAATTGGAAATTGGTTCTATTGGATTAAAATAAAGCTGGAAATTGGTTTAATTGGATAAAAGGACAAATTGGAAATTGGTTATATTGGATAAAAACAAAGCTGGAAATTGTTTAAATTGGATAAAAATGCTGGAAATTGGTTAAATTGGATAAAAGGCAAAATTAGAAATTGGTTATATTGGATAAAAGGCAAAATTAGAAGTTGGTTATATTGGATAAAAGGCAAAATTGGAAATTGGTTCTATTAGATTAAAACAAAGCTGGAAATTGGTTAAATATGATAAAAGGACAAATTGGAAATTGGTTATTTTGGATAAAAACAAAGCTGAAAATTGGTTAAATTGGATATAAGGAAAAATTGTAAATTGGTTAAATATTGGATAAGAGACAAAATTGGAAATTGGTTATATTGGATGAAAGGCAAAATTGGAAATTGGTTCTATTGGATAAAAACAAAACTGGAAGTTGGTTAAATTGGAAAAAAGGAAAAATTGTAAATTGGTTAAATATTGGATAAGAGATAAAATTGGAAATTAGTTAAATTGGATGAAAGACAAAATTGGACATTGATTATATTTGATAGAAGAAAAAATTTGAAAGTTTTGAATACGGAGAGAATTGTAAATGGCAGGGAGTCAATTAAACCCTTTCCAGTCCTACAAATACTCGATTCTACAAGGCCAACTGTACAAAATAATACTCTACATGCTGATTGATTCTTCATTAACCAATTCTACAGAACCCAACTGTACAAAGCATAAAAAATAACAAACAGTAAAATCAATGATCGACTGTTCAATGCCCGACTCTACAAATATATATATATATATATATATATATATATATGGGACATTCCACGTCAACACAGACAGAGCTCTAAACAAAAATTGCTTTGATGGATTTAAACGTTCTAGGGCTTAAAAGATTTCTACGTTCATGAACTTTAAAGCTGAATCCAGATGAATGCCTAAAAGCGAAACAATCCGTTAAACGGACCCCCCACCACAACTTCTTGACGGAGGGGAAATGTCAGTGGTTCTCATCACACTCTGAAGTTTATTTACATTTAGAGTTTATGATACACAATAATGAAAAAGACAGGTTACATTTGATAGAATAAGAAAAATACACAAGTGAATTTAATTAAGTGTTTTTTTCATCGGTATAAAATTGAAGATGGGAAAATATATTAACATAATCTAATGTTTCAAATGAAAGAGTGCTCCAGTGATAGATTCATCATATTATATGTATATTATTAAAAAGGAATGGTGACACTCATTTTCAAAAGACTAAATAAGTTAAGTTAAGTGTTTTTCTATTATAATGGCAATTTTGTTTAATATTGTAATATTATATTAGTGAATTAAATTACAGAGTGTAAAAGATGAAAAAGATTGACGCTGGCCATAACCAAAAATATAGTTGGATATATATAAGATACAATAGAAGAAGGTGATAATTTTACTTAAACTATTGCGTTTCATTTATGTTCTATATTTTCAATAATAACTTTTTATTCTTACCCTTTTAATGTTTAATATTTTCTTAGTATTATATAATTCTAAATTTGACAATTGCTACACCTATTTTGGTTATTTTTTCATCTTTATTTTCACTTCTGTTCAGTTGTTGAAATTGTTTGATGTAGTAAATATTATTTATTTTTTTATTTAAAAATTAAAAAAATTATTAATTATTAAATAAAATGAGCTAAATTTAATTTATTTTCAACTCTTTTAGAATATGTCTTTTTGAGGATATTTCAATTTTTATACAAAAATTTTAAATTTCGTCACAAAAATTCAATTATTTTTATAAATAATAAAATTCTTTATGAGAATTCCAGTTGTTTTCATAAATACTAAAATTATTTTCAAAAATTTCAATTATTTTCATAAATAATAAAATTCTTTATAAGAATTCCAGTTATTTTCATAAATAATAAAATTATTTTCAGGAATTTTAATTATTTTAATAAATAATAAATCTTATTGCAGAATTTCAATTATTTTAATTGAACTACCAACAATTCGCGCGCTAAAGCAGGCGACGAACTTCTTACTGCCTTTTTAAAATAAAATTACCAATTTTAAAAATAATAGAATTTACAAATTTCTAATTTAAATTTTTTTGAAAACACTTAAAAAATACAATTTTAGAGAAATTACAAATAATTGCAGAAATTCAATTATTTAAAAAAAATAAAATTCAACTGTTCAAAATTTGTAAAAAATTCTCTTAAAAATCCCAATTATCTTTATAAATAACAAAATTTTTCTCCAAAGTTCAATTATTTAATGTAAAAAAAATTCTTGTCCTTATTTCAATTATTTTCAACATTTTTTAAAATTTAAATTATTTTCAATATCTACTATTTTAATAAAATTTCTTCTATTGCATTCATTCATCCTCCTGTTGATTTGTCAACCAACGTATTTCGATCTTTTTAGATTTTTTTAATATAAGAATTAATTGTGCTCTTTTTTTAGGTAAATCTGAAAATAGAATGGATCACGTGAATTACTTTGTAGAAGAGAGGATCTTAGACTTAATTCAAAAAGGATCTGAAAGGTTTGGTAGCGCTCACAAAGAAGTGGTTACCACAGTCAAAAATATATGTCTTGAATCTGACAATCAAAATTCGATCCCCAATAATTATCAACAAAATTATTGGGGGCCAAAGTTGAAGATCCAGGACATTTTTTCAAATTCTAGGACATTTCTAAAAATTCTAGGACTGGTAGACACCCTGAATATATAATTTAAACTTGAAAACTTTTTATTTTTATGTAACCTAAACTTCTTTGTAACAATATATTCAACTTGTATGGTAAACAATTTTTTTATGTTAATGCTTTAATAATATTTTTAACGTATAATTAAATACTTGTGTATAAAACTAATAAATAATTATTAAAGTTAAAATTATTGAAAAATTATCTAAGCAGTATTCAAACCAAGAAATAGTATTTAAATGTTCTTTGAAGCATATGTCATTAAAAAATTGAAAATATTTTAATCAGGGTTGCCACAAAAATTGGACATTGTATTTTCCTGATTTCCAGGCAGAATATTGACCTTTTTCCCTGACCATAAAAAATATTCTGAATTACACTAAAAATTATTGAGATACTGAGACAAATATATTTTAACATTTATTTAAAAATTTCTTTTACTGTACAATTATTCGAAAACAACAATAACTTCTTTTTAAATAAATATTTAATCATTATTATTTGTTAATAGAAATTAAGATTTATTTTCACTTCTTCGAAATTATTGCAAAGAATTGTATTATTTTATTGAATAGTTACATTATTTGATAAATTTTATGAAAATAATAAATATTGAAAATCGTTGAATTGTGCGATAAACGTTTGAAAATAATTGAGATTTTGTAGAAAAGTTTTGCTATTTATAAAGATAATTGAATTCTTGACGAAATATTCGTTACAATTTTTTTAAATAATTGAATTTCTTCAAAGAATTTTATTATTTTTAAAAATAATTGAATTCTTGTGAGGAATATTGTTGTTTATGAAAATAATTGAATTTTAAAAAGAATTTTATTAAAATTCCTCAAAACAATTTTGTTATGTACCAAAATAATTGCATTAAAACTTTAAAAATAATTAAATAATATTAAAAAATTGATTCTTGTCAGAAAAGAAAAAAATTTTGAAGGTTTTTTATTAAAATTCGTATAGTAGTTTCATAATTCATGAGGAAAACAAAAATGACACCAAAATCTTCTCTGACCTGTGGCGACCCTTTTAATGTATATAGCCTACAATACTCGCAGGTTTCTAGAATTTAAAATATTTCCTACAAGATAATATATGTGGAACATCTTGGAATATTATTTAAATCTTCTGTTTCTTCCCTCCTATACTAGACTATTCTTTTAATTTATCCACTTTACCATCCCTCAAAGTAAATATTAAAATTAATTAATAAAAAATAAATAATAATTTATTAAATATTTAAAGAAAAAAAGCAAAATTATAATAATAAAGACACTAAAATTTTCTACTTTATTTAAATATTTCTATTTTATCCAATAAAATAAGGAATAATGAAAAAATACTCATTAAGGTAAAGGTGTCTATATTCTGAGACACTTCTTTAAGTAAACTTGGTAAATTTATGGCAGACTGCAAATTATTCATGTCGGAAGCGAGAGGTCTCTATTTCTGAGAGCGCCTCAAAACCTTTTACTTAGGTCCTTTTTAAATTAAGTATAAAATCCTCTCTTTGACAAAGTAATTTACGTGATTCATGGGTTCAGAGTTACCTAAAAAAAGAGCACAATTAATTTTTATATTCAAAGAAATCGAAAAAGTTGGTAGATTCGTTAGTTGACAGTCAATAAGAGGATGAACAAATACAATAAAAGAAAAATAAAAAATACATATCACTAAAAACACATAAAAATTGTTATATAATGATAAATGCTGACAACTCTTTAAACATGGCAGAGAAATTATTATCCACAGATGATAAGAGTATAAAAATGTTAACCTTAAAAAGACATATTCTTTTGATTGATTTATACTATAACAAAAAATGAAAAAATGTTCTCTTATTAATAGATGGTGTGCAGAAGCAATGCTTTAGAAAAGAAAAGCGTTTTAAAAATGAAAAGGAAAGCTGATATACTCAGATAAATCTACTTTTGGAAATTTGTTTGAAATCCTAAATTATTGAAAATAATATGTATTATGAGTATTATTAATTTCTTTAGAAAAAAGTTTCCAAAATGACTTAATTATTTATATTCTATACTTACAAAAAATAGGTAAATTTAAAAAAATTTAATTTAATTCACTAATATTACAATAAAAAACAAAGCTACCATTAAAATAGAAAAAAATTGACTTATCTTATTTACACTCTTGAAAATAAGTGTCTTTGTTATTATCTGCTATCACTGCTGGAGCACTCTTTCATTTGAAACATTAGATTATGTTAATATATTTTCCCATCTTCAATTTTATACCGATGAAAAAAACACTTAATTAAATTCACTTGTGTATTTTTCTTATTCTATCAAATGTAACCTGTCTTTTTCATTATTGTGTATCATAAACTCTAAATGTAAATAAACTTCAGAGTGTGATGAGAACCACTGACATTTCCCCTCCGTCAAGAAGTTGTGGTGGGGGGTCCGTTTAACGGATTGTTTCGCTTTTAGGCATTCATCTGGATTCAGCTTAAGATGCCGATGGGCGTTTTTTGAGAAATTCCATTTCCGATGCCAATAGAACTGTCAAAAGTCAAAAGGTCCAAAAATATCAAAATACTTTTATGAATTAAAAGCAAAAAACGAGGTAAATAATTCTGTAACTCATTCTTTATTAGTTTTTAGGGTTCCCGAATATAAATCTAAAGTTTTTTTTTTAAATCCAAAATGGCGAATTCAATATGGCGGACAAAATTCAAATTTGATCAGATTCGATTAAAACTTGTTACTCGGGGGTTTTTAGGGTCGCTGATTACAAATCTGAAGTGACTTTTTAAAAATTCAAAATGGCGGATCCAATATGGCGGAAAAAATTTTCAAATTTGATCCGATTCCCTTAGAACGTGTTACTCGGGGGCTTTTGGGGTCGCAGATTATGAATATGAAGTTACTTTGTAGAAATTCAAAATGGCGGATCAAATTTTTTAATTTGATCAGATTTAATTAAAAAGTGTTATTCGGTGGTTTTTAGCGTATCTGATTATGAATTTGAAGTCTCAAACACAAAGTAACTTCATATTCATAATCTGCGACCCCAAAAGCCCCCGAGTAACACGTTTTAGGGGAATCGGATCAAATTTGAAAATTTTTTCCGCCATATTGGATCCGCCATTTTGAATTTTTAAAAAGTCACTTCAGATTTTAATCAGCGACCCTAAAAACCCCCGAGTAACAAGTTTTAATCGAATCTGATCAAATTTGAATTTTGTCCGCCATATTGAATTCGACATTTTGGATTTTTTTAAAAAAACTTTAGATTTATATTCGGGAACCTTAAAAACCCGATAAAGAATGAGTTACAGAATAATTTACCTCGATTTTTGCTTTTAATTCATAAAAGTATTTTGAGATTTTTGGACCTTTTGACAGTTCTATTGGCATCGGAAATTGAATTTTGCAAAAAACGCCCATCGGCATCTTAAAGTACATGAACGTAGAAATCTTTTAAGCCCTAGAACGTTTAAATTCATCAAAGCAATTTTTTTTTTAGCTCTGTCCGTGTTGACGTGGAATGTCCCATATATATATATATATATATATATATATATATATATATATATATATATATATATATATATATATATATATATATATATATATATATATATATCTACCTATATTACAAAAAGATATCGCCGCCGCCGCTGTTTCAAGATTCTGTAAGGGCGCCCTATCCCAAAGGGGCCGTCAAAACTTATGTCAAAATTGACCTATTTTTTGACCTATAGGTCAAAGAGAGGATAAATAACGGCCTCACATTACGTCAAAATCTATGTCTAATTTGATATATTTTTTACCTGTAGGTCAAAAAGAGGATAAATAAAGGCCTCACATTACGTTAATATAGGTCAATTTTGAAGGCAGTTTTGACCTAGGCGTCAAAATTTGACAAAGAATTTCCGCTACCCTCAAAATTTAGGTCAATTTTGAGGGCAGTTTTGACCTAGACGTCAAAATTTGACAAACAATTTCCGCTACCCTCAAAATTTAGGTCAATTTTAAGGGCAATTTTGACCTACCCATCAAAAATTGACAAACAATTTCCACTACCCTCAAAATTTAGGTAAATTTTGAGGGCAGTTTTGACCCAGACGTCAAAATTTGACAAAGAATTCCCGCTACCCTTAAAATTAAGGTCAATTTTGAGGGCAGTTTTGACCTAGACGTCAAAATTTGACAAACAATTTCCGCTACCCTCACAATTTAGGTCAATTTTGAGGGCAGTTTTGACCTACACATCAAAATTTGACAAAGAATTCCCGCTTCCCTCAAAATTTAGGTCAAGTTTGAGGGCAGCTTTGACATAAACGTCAAAATTTGTCAAACAATTTCCGCGCGCAGACTTAATGATGAGGTGAAGTTTGGCATCTTACCTAACAATGTAAGGTAATTTTAAAATTGTGTTTGCTCTTACACCTATCATTTTGACCTAATTTTGACGTTTTATTTTTACTTCCTCATTTAGTTACGTCATAATCTATGTGTAATTTGACTTTTATTTAACTACAACTTAAAAAGGGACAATAAAGGACAATAAACGTATCTATGATACGTCAAAATCTATTTAAAATTTGACGCCTTTTTAACCTATAGGTTAAAATGGGTCAAAATATATGTCAAAGTTTAATCTAATTTTTGACATATATATAAAAAAGGTCCATAACGATTATTATATTACGTCAAAATCTATGTGTATTTTGTCATGTATTGTATGCAATTTATTAAGATGCATTGATATTAAGAAAAAATTACTTTAAATTTATAAAAATTAAAATTAATATAAAAATAGAGATAGGGGGTTGGCGCAATATTAACACATGTATACATATTCACAAATCACGCATGCGCAGTAGTGCTATATCAATTTCCGGCATGCGCAGAAGTGTTCTGTCAATGTTACACATGCGCAGTAGTGTTCTATCAATGTTACGCATGCGCAGTAGTGTTCTGTCAATGTTACGCATGCGCAGTAGTGTTCTATCAATGTTACGCATGCGCAGTAGTGTTATGTCAATGTCAGGCATGTGCAGTAGTGTTCTGTCAATGTTACGCATGCGCAGTAGTGTTCTGTCAATGTTAGGTATGCGCAATAGTGTTCTATTAAATCACGCATGCGCAGTAGTGTTATGTCAGTGTTACGCATGCGCAATAATGTTCTATCAATATTAGGCATGCGCAGTAGTGTTATATCAATGTTACGCATGCACAGTAGTGTTCTGTGAATGTCAAACATGCGTAGTAGTGTTTTATTAATCCATTCTATTATATTAAGTTGAAGAACGACTAACCGCCCCTCACAGTATACATATATCTTTTAAGAACAATATTATATTCAAAAGAACATATTCTTTATTATTGTTTAAATGCATTTACTAATAAACAAAATATTTCACTTTTTAGTGATAAATTTTAAACAAATGTTTTTTAACAAGTGATCACACATAAATTTTATTTATTGCAAATAAGAGCTTATTTTGCCACCTTTATAACGCTTTTTAAAAATTATTGTACGCTAATTTTTAAGATTCTTAGATATTTTTTTTTATCTGTACTAAAATAAATTCAAATGTTTAAAAATCTAATTTATTTTTTTTAATTTAGTTTCTAGTCGACATGAAACTAAATCTAATTTGTTAATTAAGTTTCGGGCCGACACGAAACTAAATTAACAAACTGAATTTAGTTTCGGTTCAACACAAAACTATAAACTCAGTTTGTTAATTTAATAGTTTTGTGCCAACTCAGAAACTAATTGAAGCGTTTTGTGCAGAAACAGCATAAGTCCATAATTCGAAATTGTTCAGGAATCAATAAAAACTGTTTTTCTCGTAAATGTTAAGATTTTTTTTAATTCGGCTTTTTGCATTATATTCTACTAACCTATAAGTTAAAAAATCCAATATGATTAATTATCTACTTAATATAAAAAATTAAAAAATAAATTAACATTTGGACTTATGCTGTTTCTGCACAAAATGAAATAAAAAACACAGAAAATTTATTAAATCCAGTGAAATATCAAAGTTTTATGAAATATTTTATAACATTTATTTAAAATATTAAATTTGGATAATTTTTAGTAACATTTTATAAATAATAAAATTGTTTTAAGAATAAATTTAACCAATTTTCAATATTTTCTAATTTTAAAATAATTCAGTCACCACTGTCACTTTTTGCTTTCCATGAGTGTTTTTATTTATAATATAAACTGTTTAATATAAATGGTTATAATACGTCAAGAATATCACAAATAAATATAAAACTTATCATGGACTTGTGCTGTTTCTGCACAAAGTGATATTTTAATTATTTTTTTAAGGGTTTAGAGTTTAGTCACTTATGTAATATCAAAGATGTTTTTATTGGGATCAAAATACTTTTTGCACACGGAAAAAAATTAATCTCTAAACTTGAAATATTATTAATTTCAAATCCAATGAAATATAAGTGTATCTAAATTAAACATTATACACGGAAAAAAAAAGTTTCCAGATATTTCAGGAATTATTTCCTAACTCTTGGATACGTGGTAACAGCTCTGAACTAGCGACGAACATTCAATGGTAATCAATGAATGTTTGAAAGAAATTCGGGAACTGTATTAGAAAAAGCTGTAAATAGTCCAATAGTCTTTTTTTCATTGCTTTCTCATATAAAGTTCATGGCACTGGCCGCAACTGTTTCTGAAATTTTCGGGAACTCGTCAAGGAATCTTGGTGCGCAGAAACCCAGTGCGCACCAGTCTCAACAAGTCTCACAGTCAGTAAGACTTGCGTGCCTTATATATTTATTTTATGCTAAGGTATTTAACGTTCCTGTTTAGCTCAGATGGATAAGACGCCGGACTTCTATTCCTCGGGTACGCGAGTTCTGTTCCAGCCGCCGTCGATTTTTCTCTAATATGGTTTTTTCTATTTCAGAAACTTAATATAAAATAAAAATTGTATGTGACCTTCAAGGATAAATGTGTGTGTGTGTGTGCGGACGTGTCAAGGAGGGGAAGTGGGAGGGGGGAAGCAGAATCCATTTTTTCTTGCATTTGCCTAACTTTTCGATTTTCTTGGACAGTTCCCGACTTTTTCAAGAACAGTTTGCCGAGAAGTGGTGAAATAGTTATAATTTCTAGAGAAATAGTAAATGACATATTTAAACGAGGCAACCTTTAGTTCTTTGTGAACTACCCGCCGTATCCAAGAGTTAAGAACGAAGTTCCCGAATAATCTTCGAACTTTTTTTTCCGTGTAGTCACAATTACTGTGATAAGTTGTGTTTGATTCTGTCAAACTTTATAACAGAAAACGCCATAAATTCACATCTCTGATTTAGAGATTTGTTAATATCACAACTTTTTTTATATGAATTAGGTACATTGTGTTTTAAGTTAATCAGTGACAAAAAAGATTTAAACCATTTTATTAATAATTAAGTATTAATTTTATTTTCAAATATCCAAATAAAAGCGAATCCTTACGTTCCAAAGGGAATTTTAAATATATTACTCCTTTCCTGCAGTTTCTTTCAGTTTTCATTTTCCGTATTTTATGAATGTTTTTCGCGTCATCACGTGGAACCACCCCGATGCATCGACTATACGAAACAGTAAGTTCACATGCCTCTAAAATGACACCTAAGTTGTAGATGGCGCTACTAATCATGTAAACCTGCTTTTTGTCCGGTGATGTTTTGAAAGTTTTGAAATGAATATAAAGGTTATCAAATTGACCGTTCGCGAAGACAAATTGATTAATTAAGTATTATTTGTGTTATTAATGTGATTAATTTTTTATAAAAATGGCTAAAACGGCTAAAACGGGTAAAAAGAAAAATATTAAAAGAACAAAGAAAGGGGGAAATCGTTGCGTTGCTCCAGGATGTACGTCTGGGTATGATTCCAATTCTAAAAAGGAACATGTTTTTATTGTGCCTAAAGGGGAGGAAAATGTCAAAAAATGGCAGAGAGCCATAATGAGGGATGACATTATCTTAAAATCAGGTCACAAAGTGTGTGCGTTACATTTTTCAAAAGAGGATATTCTGTGGCAAAAAATAATGAAAGGCCCTGATGGATCTGTCCTTGGTGTGGTGAGTATACTTGTTTTTTTATTTCAAAATATGTTTTACATAAATATATAAATTAAATAAGGTAAAAAATAATAAATAAAAATATATCCAATTATCTACTTTAGTCAAATTTATACCTATAAAATCTTATTTTCGTTTAATTGTTAATAGGGCCAGTACAAAGTTCCTCGGCTGAGGAAGGGAGCGCTTCCTACGAAATTTCCAGGTTGTTCTAAATACTTGACAAAGCCTGAGAAAATACAACGATTACCTCCAAAAAACAGAAGTGTTTTACAAGAAAATCGTGGAATAGTTGATTCAAAAAAAAAATATATTGAGGTAATAAATGACGCTTCTCCATGCTCTGAATTTTTAAACAATTTTCAACATTCAACAGATAACCTGTTAAACGATGAAAATTTGTTTAATAGAATTCTGCAGCAAGAAGAAATTATCAAATTACCTCCGTCTTGGTCACGTCAAAATATTCTAAAAGGTGATTGTAAAAATAAAGTTGATGAAAAATGTTCAATAATACAATATTCCCAAAGGAGCTGTAGATTCGTTAAAGATATGGACATTACTTATTCAAAAAGAATATTAATAAATACAAAGTTAGAAGTTTCGGTATATGTGACTGGAAACTTATTGAACCTAGAAAAAATGGGAATTAAAAATGAAATAGGCACCATTAATGATATTCAGAATTTAATAGAAAAAATTGAAAATTTGAAATTCTGTTACGGTAGTCAAATATCTGATGATATTAATTCAGTTGTCGAAACATCAATTGCTTTTAAAGATAAAGACGAATTTACACGACACAAAAATTGCACTCTTCTTTTGTCACCAAATGACGAGGAAAAAAGTTGCAAATTTTGTAGAGGATTAAAAAAAACTCTCGATCAGAAAATTCGAAGAATGGAAAAGAAAAAAAATAATTCTGGGTTTCATGTTCCAAACCTCAGTTTTTGTCAAAAGAAACAGATAAGAATAATAAAGAAAACTTAAGAAATTCAAAAAGAAAAAATAGGCGAATTTTTTTACGCTTAAAGTATTTAAAAAATTGTTTGGAACGAAACCGTCAAGAATTAAAAGAAATTTCTGAAAAATCGCTATTAGAAATTTTGGAGCAAAGAAATGTTTCAGAAAATGAACGTGTTGTGTTCTTAGAAATTATCGCTGCATCGAAATTAAAAAATAAAAAGCAGGCCAGATATTCTCAACGTTGGATGACTTTGTGTCTCCTCTTGCACACACGTTCTCCATCAACATATCGATTTTTACGAGATAATGGAATTCTTCCCTTGCCGTGTATTTGCACTATAAGAAGGTATAAGTCATTTAATTAATAATAATTTCATAATAATTAATAATAATTTAATTTCAGTTATTTGTCACTCATTAAAACTCCATGCGGTTTCGATCCCAATTTTTTTGAATTATTCAAAAATCATATGAATGATTTACCTCCATCAGCAAGTCATGGATTAATCGCAATTGACGAAATGGGAACTAGAAAAGGATTGCTGCTCGATAGTAAATCTATGTCGTATAAGGGATTACAGGATTTCGGAGATGGAGCTAAAAAGAGTTCTGTAACAGAACTGGCTGACCATGGATTGGTTTTACTGTTTCAACCTCTCGATGAGGATTTTGTTCAGCCAGTAGCTGTATTCGCATCCAAAGGACCGACCGATGGAGTGACTTTGGCGAAAATTATTCTAGAAGCAATTATATTATTAGAAGGAGCAGGCGCTAAAATTCATGGCGTTGTTTCGGACGGTGCAACCCCCAACAGGAAATTTTGGTCCGAAGTTGGATGTAGTGGAGAAAAGAAGAATTTTCAGAATTCATTTTGCCACCCTACTGAGCCGGACAGAAAAGTTTTCCTTTTTTCCGATACGCCTCATTTAATAAAAAACGTCCGCAATAATTTATTCGCAAGAAAAGAATTTAAAGTAGGAATATAATTTTTAAAATTATAATATATTATTAAAAATTTATGAAAAATACTTGTTAGATATGAATTTAATTATTTATTTAATAATTTAATAAATCTTATTTCAAACAAATTCCGCTTTTGATATATTGAAAGATTACTTTCTTCAAATCAAAGAGCAAAACAAATCAATAATCAAATATCTCAAAGTAAACGTATTGCCCTTCGGAATAAAAATATTTCGAGGTAGTGGATCCTTTTCTTAAGTCCACTATTATTCAATGGCTCCGGTTAGACGGTATTTATACGAATGTAAATAAAAAGGTATATTGTAACAGGTGTAAGATTGCAATAAAACACCTTTCCATACAGTTAAAATAATATATGGTTTATTATAAAAATATTGTATATTATCTTAAACAGACTGACATTCCCGATTGTATATGTTTATTATTAATTACAAATTAATAATGATAATCTATTTTTTATGCGCAATATCAAGCAAATCAAGATGACTGTGTAGTTGTATAGAGTGTGTAGTATGTTGGACAGTATTAATTCAACTCACCAGAACAATTTTATTACGTTTAACTTATTTCAGAAAAGTATCCGTTTACTTCCTCTGGTGAAACGTTTAGTATACACCTGTTTGTGATTAATATTTCAATATTCCAATTTATTTCCTTGGTCGCCTTCTTATTTAGATATCACTTTTTATATATTTATATTATTTGAAAATTCCACAATGAAAAATAAATTCCTTTTTCTATATTCACTGATTTTGTATGATTGAACAAATATTTAAGAATCGGGGTCACCGTACTTAAATTTTATTCAATTGATCTCTTTTACTTCTATTTTAATTCCGCGTATCTCTTTAATTAATCACCTTTAATACAAATTGAATTTTATCAAATAATGCATAAAACAAACTCGAAATATCAGTTAAAAAAAATGGAAATATCTCAAGAAACTTCACAAAATATATATATATTATTTTATATAATCAAAAAAAAACTCTCAATTCCCGCGAACAACAAAGTAAATATACACAACTTTGTTGCGGGAGGAACCAAGTCAAACTCAATCGTTAAATCGATCGAAATCACGGATCACACCTTGGAATTTCATAACAACGCTAATAGTGGGGAGGCTGTTGCACACAGCTCATTGAACTTATTTGTTGCCAGGCAAGCTTTTCACAAGCTTGCAAATTCCATAAGTTGGCCAACACTTGTTCAATGATCTAAATCCACTATACCTTTAATATGTATTTTACTTTTCTTTGTATTTAAACCAATACATTTAGAGTCTTTCATTGGAAAATGACTCTTTCAAAATTAATAAATTTTATTTCGAAATATGGGTGTTGTCCGTGACTTTTGTAATAATTCTATATAATTTCAATATCCAAATACTAATGAAACCAAAGAAATTTAATAAGGGTTACTAATTTTATAGAATTAAAATTAATAATCTTGTATCAATGCTGAGTTGTTTTGTCTGTCCTTTAAGGTTTGTGATTATGTGTGCTTAACCTAATTACAAGATTCCCAATTTTTATGAAGCTATATAATATAAATAATTTTTAATTAATAAAAAAATTAAAAATCGTTACGATTTCATACGTAACAAATACCCCCCTTTTTCTGGCTGACGTCCCTTGGCAGCTTTATATTGAACATATAATTTTGTGAGATTTACATATAATCCTCCTTTCAATGGTTTTACAATATTTAAGTTGTTGGTTTTGCTGAAAATAATGGTTTTTAAACAGAGGCAAACTTTTAGTTGTAATTTTATCTCAAAAATTCGTTTCCTCTCTTTTTTGTTTTAGGAAGATTTTTAAATAAATGAAGTTTGCTTTTGTTTTATTCATAATAATAATAATAATAATAATAATAGTCGGAAATTTTTTCGTTGTTTAATGACAAGTAACTTTGTATTTTAAATCATTAAGATCGAGCATGGAAAAAAATGCGCTTGAATATGTGATTTTAAACTTGCTTTTTTTTTAAATTGAGTTACTAAAAACCTAAAACTTACTTTACTTACTGATATATTATTGCATTTTTACCAGGCTAGATTTTATTTGTCTTGTTTCGGTGTACAATGATGTTTCTTTCTACAAAAAAATTTAAATAATTTAATTGGTGATGTCTGATTTTTTTTAAATATTAAAAAAAATTATTATAAATTATTATTCATGCTACAATTATTTCGTATTTTAAACGTATAATACATAGAATATATATTTTATAATGAAATGATTTCACAATGTCAAAAATTGAATTTATTGTAACATTTTGTTTAAATTTTAATACAATTTTTAATTCGTCTTTTTTGTTTATAAAGAATTGTTCATCTTCTGAAGATATTTTTTGCTTTTTTTTTTTAAGGAAATTTGTTGCGTAGATTACAAAGTTTTATTTGTTGTATGATTTATTCTTTCTATATTTTTTAAATGAAAACAAAGTTAAGTTATTTCATGCTTTTTATTTGTCTTAAAGAATTACTTTTTTTTATATTAAATAATCTGAAATTTGGTACATCTACATGAAATGACTTTTACAAAATAACCTATATGTCACTAATTTTTGATTTGGTATAATAACAATGATAGATTTTAAATTTATATTAAATTTTATATTAAAAAAAAATTTTTTAAACAAAAAAATATGTTTTATTAATTAAACTTACATTGATGAAATTTTAAATAAGTTTATAAAAAACGAAAATCTAAACATGCTTCGATGATTTGTGTCGGTTCAGAATATTGCAAAATTTTAAAGAAATAATGTTAATTTTTATTGGCTGACATTGTTTCTTTAATATAAGTTTTGCAGAAAATTATTTAAAAAAAATGACAAGCAATAATTAATAAAATTTATGCATACATGGTGCATAAAAAATTGAAAATTTCTGATTTTCTACCCCTATACCCCCCTTTTTATGCGCTGTCGTCCCTTGACAGCTTTATAGGTTTACTAATAGAAAAATTTCTTAAATAGAGGCAAATTTTAATTACGCTTTGTTAAACGGTTCTATCTTTAACTTTCCTTTTTAGGAGAACTTTATTGTAAATAAAAATAATTTGCTTTTATTTAATTTTTTCTATAGTGTACTTGATACATTTTATGAAAAGAATTTGCTTATGATAAATTTAAATTAAGGACTTTTTCCTTTTTTTATGAAAAATTATTTTGTTACAAATTTAAGTATTTAATAATGTTGTAATATTTAAACATTTCTTTTTTTATTTTAAAATTTTAAATAGAATTTGAGGTTTCGAAATTTTAATTCAAATGTCGTGCCAATTTTAAATTATCTATTTGACTCAATTGAATGTTTGGATAAAAGTTTTGTATCCTAATTTTCGAAGTATAATAAAATGCTGAGATTGCTTTTATTGTTTTATGTGTTATAATTTTGTTTCTTAGACATTGTGCATATTTTGATTATTTATTTTGTTAAAATATTATTTTAAATTTATCAGCTATAATTTTTAGAGAACGAGAAATAATAAGAAATATATATTTTTCATTTAAATTACATAAAAGTGAATGAGACATTTTAATTGTCTATTCAGGCATTTCTTTCAATGTTTATATCCTACTGACCTGGTCACCTGAAGTGTAACCCGATCTGGTGTCGCGTAACCAAGTTCGTACACCTAATTTTAAGCATTTTCTCTATATTTAATTTCAAATATTTATTTTTGTATTTATGAATAGTACTGCGGTAGAAGCTTCTAATAAAATCAATTCAAGAGTTAATTTTAGTTACAATTGAAAATAATAATTGCACATTACAAGTATTAAAGCGTGGATCTTAAAAAAAATTAGACTTTGCAAAAATTTCAAATTGAAATCCTTGAAAATCCAAATTTCTGTTATACTTTTCGACTATAACTCTGCAGAATTATTTTTAAAAAAAAAGTTCAATTAAAAAAACTGAATTATTTTTAAAAAAAATTTTATTTCCATATTTACTTAAAGGATTTTTAATGATTACAATTTTTTTTAAATTTAACTATAAACTCTAGATTTAAGAAAAAAAATCTTTTCTTTTTTTAAAATAAATTTTAAAAGAAGTTACTTTAGAAACGGTTCATAGCTAAAATTGAATAACATGGAAAATGGAAATGATAAAAGTAATCTGAAAGATTCACAATAGAAATATTTTTGTTATATAAAATAAAAATTATGTTACTAGGTTGTCTTTAATTATTGTGAGTCATTAAATTTATAAGAGATTCGGACTTAAGACTTTTTTTTAAATTTCCATTTCTAAAAGAAAATAGTAAAGTAGAGTGGGATGAAAAATTCCAAAAAAATACCATCTGAGTTTTATACATACATCAGTTATTAAATCGATCTGTAATCCATTTAGCATGTGAATTAAGAAAATTATTTTTTTTTACTTATTTCAAGTATTGTGACAAGAAAGAACATATTTTCTGCATAAAAATGTAATTTATTTTTTTTTAATGTGAAAAACAACTTTAAGCAAACTTTTTGAAAATTATTTTTGAATTAGTTCTATGATGATTAAATTTTTAAATATGTATATAATGGAATGTTTTTAGAATAATTGAACTTTGTAAAATGTAATTAAACATGATTATAATTTTTTTGAAAATATGTTTGATATATTTTGTATTTATGCTATAGTTATATTTATTATTTATTAAATTGGACATTATTTTGATTAAAAAAAATAAGAAATCGTTAGTGGTGGGTTTAATCTTTATTATTGTTTTAGTTGCATAGTTATTTTTTTTAGTTATTTTTTTTTAAATAATTAGTTCTTTTCTTAGTTTGAGAAAGACAATATTCAATCTAATTTTAAATAATAGTAAAGAATATTAGAGTGGGTTTCTTTTATTGTAATTGAGTCATTAGAAAATGTTGTTAATATTAGTAGTTCAATGTTACATTGTGAGTTTTGATTAATGTTAATCATATAGGTTTACTGTTTTCTTTGTTAACTTTGAGGATTGTTGTCTCTAGTGCTATTTTGTGTTAAATATTACTTTTAAAATGCTATTTGCGGACGTTTACATTTTTTTTTTAAAAAAAGGTCAAAAGCACAATTTTATTAGAGCTTAAATGTCATTTGATTTTATTAGTAAGTCAGCTTGGAATTTCGATAGTTATATAAGAAAATTATAGAATTCCATATTTTTATAAGAGGGTAAAATAACGGAAGGTGTGGCAATTTTGATTCTAAGAGTTACAATAATCTAGTTTTATCCTTTTTTTTAATATTATTGTTTTGATGAAGTTTAATTCATGCCTATTTATAGAAACAAGCGCAAATTATTTACAAGCAATTTTACTTATATTGTTAATTTTTAATACGATGATTGTTTCCTGACAAACGACATTCAATCAAATTTACCCATTTTTACCCACATTTATAAAACATGCATGTTTTGTATTTATAAGTATTTATTTGCTTAATTATGTACTTTTCTTAGAATTTAATAAATCTAAATGTATCCCTTATAGTATCCATAAAATTCTATTTAAATTCTATATCCCATTTAATTAAATAATAAGCTATAATGTATTTTTTCCTTGTAGTATGTTACTGTGTATTGTATGTTATATGCACCCATATTTTTAAATTATATGATTTGCCCGTGTTTATTATATAGTTCGTTTATGATATTTAAAAGCCAAACAACAAAAAAAATCAAGCTTTTCTATAGTCAACCAATACCCAACCTATTGAAGGGAATTTTTGTTACTACTATTTTTGGCACTTTACATTGTAGTAATTTATTTTCTTCAAATCTGTAGATAATTTCATTCTTTTTATTTATGCCAAGTAAAAATATATCCCAAAAATATTTTTGATGTGTTCCTGATAATTTGTTGTGTACTGAGATATAGTATTTTATCATTTCTAAGATTTCTTGATTTAAACTTTTTCCTGAGGGCGGAATCTTATTTATGATAAATTCTTCCACCTTAACATAAGTATTTGTTGAAATGATTTCATCTGCATTTGATATTTGAACACTCAGTTCTTCTTCTTTACTTCCTTCTTCATTTTTGATACTTAATTGTTCTTGAGTTATAGATTTGATTTTACCAGGGGGTTTTCCTTTTTTTAAATTTGTCGTAGGGCTGCCCGAATTCATATGTTCTACTATTGAATGCGAATTATCTATAAATGAGACATTCTCAATGTTGACCTGGTTAATATATAAAAGTTCTTCGCTTTTCTCGATAATTTTTTCGTTGATTTTTTTATCTAATATTGTTTCATTTAGTTTATGGTTACCCTTGGATTTTGAAATATCATTTTTTGGTTGTAAAACTTCGTTAATAGGACAAGTATTGTTTTCGAATTGATCTTCTTCCTCTAACTCCATTGTAAAGTTGCTTCTTTCTGGATCAGGATTTTGTAAAGTGTCCTCCTTATTTCCTTTATCATCTTCAAACATTTCACTGTCCCAAAATTTTATTATTTCCTCTTCTGGAAGTTCTTCACTGATGTTAATATCTTCTTTGTCATCGGAATTATTTATAATAGGATTCGTATACACCGTTATTTGTTCTTCTTCCACTGTCTTTTTTATACTGTGAGTGGTAATTTTGTCGCTGGATTCTTCACTTTCGGTTGCAAGTCGTAGTTCACTTATAGAAGGCGAGATGTTATGATCCCATTGTTCTTTATCCTTTTCAAGGTTCCTGTTTGGTTGCGAATCGCTGAATATAACGGGTGGTATTATGAAATCATCAACACGTTCTCTATTAAATTTGCGTTTGTGTATAAAATAATCTCTTCTATAACAATCATTGTTGAAAGATGGTAGCTGTCGATTGCATAATCTTCTGTAAATTTCCTGTTGTTCGCTGTATTTTCTTTCTCTTTCACTGAGATAATAGCTTCGGTCATCGTTGGTATATGAGTTATTTCTGGAATTAGTGTTATAATCTTCAAAATATTGATCTCTGTTGTTGAAATTGTTCCTTTCATAGTCCTGTGATGTCATGTTCATATTTTGCCAATGTTCTTCAGAATCCCTGTTCCTGTTTTGGTTATCAAATTCATTGTGGTCACGTATCCTTTCATCAAAATATTCACGCTGTTGATAGTTCAGTATTTGACTTTGTTGGTCGTTTGTTTCGTAGTAATAATTTGGTGAATATGATTCATACATTTTGGATTGGTTGCTTGCATTTTGGTAGTTGTATCGGTCTTCATAATACACATCATCATCAAAATAATCAGAATCTCGTCCATACTCACTTTCTTCCCTCCTGTGCGCATTTTGCCTAGTGTTATAATTATTTTGGTATTGATTTGTTTCGAAATTGTCATCTGCAAAATATGGTTCCCGTTGGTTCATAATAGATTCATCATGGTCAGAGCATCTATAGTCTCTATGTCCGTCTCTTTTGTAATCATCCTGTATGTTGCCATATCTTCTACATTCGTCTCTGAGATCTTCGTTTTCTTCGACAGTAAATGTATGTTGTAAATTTCTGGATTCTGGATCTCTAAAATTATTTTTATGATCGCTTATTTCAACGTAATATCCCTCCGTTTTCCATCTTTCTATGTGGCCTCTTTGTAACAGTACGTCATAAACAGATTCCATTTTTAATTTAATATAATTCGAACATAAGTTATTGATTTAACTTCAACTAAGAGAAACTTTGATAAAAAAAAAATTTTAAAACATAATGCAGTAACCCGGTTGTTTTATATCCGCTAATGTTGCATGATTCTAATTTTATTTGATTGTTTTTTCTTTTTTTATTACAAAATTGCTTGATTGTATAATTAGTTGATAAAAGGAAAGACTATGCATTTTTACTGTGTCAATGTATTATTTCTATAATTAATCTTTTTTTGAAATAAAATAAACATTTAACTAGAGAAAAAAGTATTTCTTAATTTTTTTAACAAAATAATAACAAATAAGTTCTAATTTATAGTTTGCTGTATTTATAAAAAATGACACAAATTTTATTTGAGATTCTACACATTGTTCTCTTTAATCCTTTATTCGTTGTGACCGGCCTTGACTTGGAAATTCTACTCCGTTTTACTCGTCAGCATGTTTTCTTCCTCAATCTTGAAATTATTTTTTATGTGTTATTTATTAACACATCTCAATTCATGTCAAATTATGATTTATTTATCAATATTTAGTAAATCTATTATTATCTTAAAAAAATTTTATTTTTCTTTATTTTTATTTTAAACTCGAATGTTTGTTATAATAAAAAAAAATCCTTTTTATATTAACAATTCATTTTTATTCAATTTTTGAATTAAAGTTTATAAACCAAGTAACTTTTAAATTCCAAAGAATTATTATTTCAAAATAATGAAAATTCACTTTTGATTTTCCTAACGAAACCCCTATTTAATCATTATCAGTATTTGACAAATTTTAATCCTCTCACTTGTCCAAGTGGCTACACACTTCCGACAAGGTTGTTATTTTATTCGAGGAAATTAAACCGATTTATTAAGGAAACCAGAGCTTGCCGATCGCAAGGGTGGTTACCGTTCCCTAAACTCGACGTTAGCGAGTAAAAAAAAAAAAAACTTCTAACTACCCGCACTTTATAAAAAACCAAAAAATAAAATTATTCCTGAAAAGGATAAAATATTTCATAATAAGCATATTTTGCCAATAGTAAATCAATTCAGTATTTCATTCATGTATATAATGTGTATAAGTGTAAATGTATGTATATATATTTTTGTTTTTTTCCTTTATATTTTTATAAATAAAAGAAAAGAATCCCACCGCTGCCACCAGTTTGTTAGATATGAATTTAATTATTTATTTAATAATTTAATAAATCTTATTTCAAACAAATTCCGCTTTTGATATATTGAAAGATTACTTTCTTCAAATCAAAGAGCAAAACAAATCAATAATCAAATATCTCAAAGTAAACGTATTGCCCTTCGGAATAAAAATATTTCGAGGTAGTGGATCCTTTTCTTAAGTCCACTATTATTCAATGGCTCCGGTTAGACGGTATTTATACGAATGTAAATAAAAAGGTATATTGTAACAGGTGTAAGATTGCAATAAAACACCTTTCCATACAGTTAAAATAATATATGGTTTATTATAAAAATATTGTATATTATCTTAAACAGACTGACATTCCCGATTGTATATGTTTATTATTAATTACAAATTAATAATGATAATCTATTTTTTATGCGCAATATCAAGCAAATCAAGATGACTGTGTAGTTGTATGGAGTGTGTAGTATGTTGGACAGTATTAATTCAACTCACCAGAACAATTTTATTACGTTTAACTTATTTCAGAAAAGTATCCGTTTACTTCCTCTGGTGAAACGTTTAGTATACACCTGTTTGTGATTAATATTTCAATATTCCAATTTATTTCCTTGGTCGCCTTCTTATTTAGATATCACTTTTTATATATTTATATTATTTGAAAATTCCACAATGAAAAATAAATTCCTTTTTCTATATTCACTGATTTTGTATGATTGAACAAATATTTAAGAATCGGGGTCACCGTACTTAAATTTTATTCAATTGATCTCTTTTACTTCTATTTTAATTCCGCGTATCTCTTTAATTAATCACCTTTAATACAAATTGAATTTTATCAAATAATGCATAAAACAAACTCGAAATATCAGTTAAAAAAAATGGAAATATCTCAAGAAACTTCACAAAATATATATATATTATTTTATATAATCAAAAAAAAACTCTCAATTCCCGCGAACAACAAAGTAAATATACACAACTTTGTTGCGGGAGGAACCAAGTCAAACTCAATCGTTAAATCGATCGAAATCACGGATCACACCTTGGAATTTCATAACAACGCTAATAGTGGGGAGGCTGTTGCACACAGCTCATTGAACTTATTTGTTGCCAGGCAAGCTTTTCACAAGCTTGCAAATTCCATAAGTTGGCCAACACTTGTTCAATGATCTAAATCCACTATACCTTTAATATGTATTTTACTTTTCTTTGTATTTAAACCAATACATTTAGAGTCTTTCATTGGAAAATGACTCTTTCAAAATTAATAAATTTTATTTCGAAATATGGGTGTTGTCCGTGACTTTTGTAATAATTCTATATAATTTCAATATCCAAATACTAATGAAACCAAAGAAATTTAATAAGGGTTACTAATTTTATAGAATTAAAATTAATAATCTTGTATCAATGCTGAGTTGTTTTGTCTGTCCTTTAAGGTTTGTGATTATGTGTGCTTAACCTAATTACAAGATTCCCAATTTTTATGAAGCTATATAATATAAATAATTTTTAATTAATAAAAAAATTAAAAATCGTTACGATTTCATACGTAACAATACTGATGATTAATCATTTTCTCTAGGTCCATCCAGATCAATCACCTATAAAATGGGAACATTTTATAAGTGTTTTTTAGCGAGACAAAATGCAATTTGGAGGCAATAAGAAATGTCCCAAACTAAAGGAAGACCATTTGTTTCCTCACAATTTGTTGAAAATGAGGGTTTCGTTAGCAGTGCAAGTCTGTTAATTTGACATAAATTTATTTATTATTTAAACTTTAAAAATTTATTAATTATTTTTGTTATAGATTTTTAGCAAGTCGATGGCTACAGCGTTAAGACACTACCGACAATTTGACGATTAACTGGAAGATTGCGAACCAACAGCACAATTCTGCGAGAGAATAAATTCTCTCTTCGATGCACTCAACAGAACTTCCAGAGAAAAGGGAGTAACTGTTGAATCTGATGATTTTAAAGTATGCACTTTATTCTTAAAATAGTTTTCCGAAGAATATCAAATTGATACAAAAAAACGTTTCAAAATCATTGCGAAGTAACGTTTTTGTCTCAATTTCATATCCTTAGGAAAACTGAAATAATTTTATTATAATAATAATAATATTTAGGTAATCGAAAATTCTATTAAATGGCTCGATGATTGGGAAGATTTTGTCGGGTGTGGCCTTGTATCTCCAAATAATTTCTTAACAAATAATACTGCACAAGGTTTAAGGATGACTCTACATTCTGCGAAGGATTTGGTAGTATATTTGATTAAAAAATTCGATTTCAAATCGGTGCGCACTGGTAAATTAAACCAGGATGCTTTGGAGGTAAGTTTTAAAATATTTTTTATTTTCCTCAACTATACTAGTTCAAAAGTTTGTAAGAAAATAGTAAGGATAATTTTTCTACTTAATTAATTACTAGTATATAATGATTTTGTGTGCGTGTGTCTTTTTCTATATTTTTCTTTGCTTTTATCTTTTTTATAATAGCTTGTTACTTCTATTGGGTTGCTTTTCTCTTAAACTTTTTATTTTCTTATTTATACTTTTACTGGTATTCGATGTTTTTAATTTTATTAGTTGTTTTACTTAAAACTTGCTTGTATGTTATGTTTGTAGAGGTTTTTTGGCACCATAAGACTTGCTGGAGGAAGCAACGATCACCCGTCTACACCTACCTTCCTCCAAATTTATAAAATTTTATCTGTTTTTAGTCTCCTTAAACCTCCGAAATTGGGAAACTGTTCGGTGCAGGAGAATAGCCCAACAAAATCTCTAATTACAATCACAGAATTAAAAAGTATTTATTCTTTCGATAATCAAGAAAAAAATGCGATTAATAAAATTAAAGAAAGTTTAAATACTGCACTAGAAGGAGTTGATTCTGATTTTAGAGATTTTGTTGTGGCTGATGAGACTGATTTTTCCACCCCTATAATTTTGGATTGCTTGAATTTCTTCACAACTTCCTCAGTTTGCAAAGAATTAAAACCATTTATAAAATGCCAATCTTGCTACACTGCTCTGTTTTCAAAACATAATGGAAATTCGTCTGAGGGTAATGGCTTAATATATCCCAGCCCTTTGATTGCTAATTTTATAAAAAATTTAGAAATTCTTTATCTTAAACATAAAGAAACTAACAATGTTCTAGATTTAATTCTGCATGACATTTCAAAAAATAAATCTTTTTACTTTCCTTGCATGGGGCATGCTCTGGACATATTGTCCTATATAACAAAAAAGTACCTTAGCATCAGAATGAGGCAATATGCTTAGCACATTAAAAGTAGATCCAAAAAATTGACTTATAAAGTTCAAAAGAAATTGAGCAAATGTACATGCGAATAAAGAAAAAATTGAGGGATTGCACATATGATTAAAATAAAAATGTACTAAGTGTGAATAAATTATACTTTAACAGTTTAACACAATTCTTGTTGGACTTCTTTTTTTCCTACTAAATATTATGTATTAAAATAAAAACGAATACTCACAATGATATTAACGCATTATTAAATGTTAAAAAAAGTAATGTGAAAAAATTATAATATTATTGTGTATATGTAGATGTTTAATATGTTTCTTATTTTTTATATTATATATTTTAATTTATTAAATAATAATAATTAAAAATATTTTATATTGAATTAAATTATTAACTATATTTTTATACTTTATAGAAAAACGTTAATATTTGTAAATGTACAATAAATTTTATTTATTTATTTATTATTAGTTATATTTATTATATTATTTTTTTAATTTATTTACTGTAATACATATTTTTTAAGTAATAGGTATTAGATCCTCTCGTTCTTCTAATTTTTCTAATTAATTTAAGAAATTTTTAATACTTTTAAAACTAAACTATTAGTTACAAATAATTGTATTTTTATTGTTTTATTAGAACTCACGGAATTAAATTTATAATATTATTTGTAATTTTTAAACTTTTTAAATAAATATTAATATTTTTTTAAAATTTAGTCAATTGAGTACATTGAAATATGCAGAAATTCAGGTTTACATGATAAGTAACGCCATCTACAACTCATGCGTCAAGAAAGATTCACTAGAACTATAGTCGATGCATCGGGGTGCGTGGAACATATATTTTTATTTATTAGACTTATATATCTCAATGGCAAATGATTTTATTACATCTTTTTGATTAAGTGAAATTTAATAGAGTACTTCCCTGTATTTGTTAAACTTATAATAAATATATGATTTTCTTTTGACACCTGAAAACCTAACCTATAAAAATTTTTACTAAAACATGTTTTTTTATTAAGAAATGGTAAAAGAATGTATATATATATGTATATTGTTTATTCAAATAATATATAAGATTTGAATTTATTCAAATAAGTTGATAGTTTAGAACATATGTTCCATGTCATAAAATTTGAGATTCCTAATATCATTTTTAGGCATAAAAAATACGTGTTCTTCACAATACTAATATTCAGATTAGATATAATACCAAATTTCAGTTTTAGTGATCTGCTTACATCTTAAGGCGCGTATCCACTAGACGAACCGAACACGAGCGCAACACGAATGACCGATATTTTCCTATTGTGTGTTCGGTTCGGCCCATGCTCCAAGTCGATCCACCAAATTTTCCCTGCAAAGTCGCATGGTTTAAGCGTTCGACTAGCCACAAGAAAATATGTACTACATGTGTAGTTATTTTGAAGCATTCGCCACTATTTTTAAGTACATGTAGAAAAAAGGGTAGAAAAAAATTTGGGACCGTTCGGTTCGTGCTCGCAGCCGATCCATCCGTTGTCGGTTTATGACAATACCTCAAAGCAACAATAAAAGTGTGTCCTCAGTTTTCTATTTGCGAGTCCACTAGTAAACCTAAATTTCCCATAAACAAAAAAATTTATTTATTATTCAAAAAATAATTATCAGAAAAACTTTTGCTAATATTTTTCTTTGCAACTATTAAAAAATAACTCATTAAAAAAAGCAAAACAAAATACTAATTATTACAAAAAATTACTCATTTTAAATAAAGAAATCTTTATAAATTAGTCGAATTTAACTAATTATATTAATAAACATTCAGTCGCCTTTAACTGATTCGAATTAAGGTAACATGTTATTATTAAGAATTAATTTTTACTTTAAAAAGTAATTAAGAGTAATAATCATATATATGATTATAATTAAATTAATCACCTGAAATTTTATTTATCTTTTACTATATGATAGTTAAAAATAATACTTTCTGAACTCTTTACTGATTTCTTACTAAAAATATACATATTTTCTAGATTAGGAAATAATTTATAAAAATGTAAACTCTTTTTTACAAATTTTTTATAAATGAATTAAAAAGTTCAAATGTTTCAATTTAGATTTTTAAATTTCCGAACTAAATCTTTATTAATTATCGGCGTCATTATTTTTTCATAGCCAATAAAAATTGTGAACATCAAATTTTTTAATTTATGACAGTAATAAAAAAGTGTCGAAAAACTTTCAAAAAAAAATCATGAGTTGAGCCCTTTTCGAAGTTTCCCCTTTTTTTGCTTGTCCATTTACACATAAAAGAATTTTAAATTCTAACTTTTCTAAATCTTTATTCTTTAAATGTTCGCTGAACGTTTTGGTACGTCCCAACTGGGTAACGTACTGGTTACTAGACGAACCGAACACGAGCGCAACACGAATGACCGATATTTTCCTATTGTGTGTTCGGTTCGGCCCATGCTCCAAGTCGATCCACCAAATTTTCCCTGCAAAGTCGCATGGTTTAAACGTTCGACTAGCCACAAGAAAATATCTACTACATATGTAGTTATTTTGAAGCATTCGCCACTATTTTTAAGTACATGTAGAAAAAAGGGTAGAAAAAAATTTGGGACCGTTCGGTTCGTTCTCGCAGCCGATCCATCCGTTGTCGGTTTATGACAATACCTCAAAGCAACAAAAGCAACAATAAAAGTGTGTCCTCACTTTTGTATTTGCGAGTTCACTAGGAAATTCAAATACTTCCAAAAATATCTGTCAGTTTTAATTTTTAGCTGGTATTTTTTCCTGCAATTTTTAATAACGCATTAAAGAAATGAGACAAAATTCTAATTAATGAAAAAATAGTTAAAAATGACTTATTTACAATAAAAGAATCATGTAAGTCGAATTTATTGAAATAAATTAATTAATACCTTAATATTTAACCCAAGTAGCACGTAACATTACTGTAATGTTACATGTAACATTAGAATAATATTAAACTGTAACATTACAGTAATATTAAAATGTCCGCTTCAAGGTAATTTTGCGATCTTTCTTTGTAGCATTGCTGTGACACAGTTGTAATATTACTGTAACATTTCAGTGCCATTTTCATGTAATGTGTGATTTTAATTACGAGGGAAAAATTATTATTATTAAGAAAATACATTTTTGTACACTGTAAAAAATTTAGGGAGTTAACGGACTCGGGAGTTAAATTTTTCGAGTTAAAAATCAACTCCAAAAGAGAGTTAATTTCAAACTCCCTTTATTCAACACCCGCGCGAGTTATTTTTTCCATAATTATTTACTGAAACATCAGTCATTTTTAACTGACAGTCAATTGTTTTTAACTAATATTCGAATAACAATTATAACGTTAAAGATTTCTTTACAAAATTTTTACAAATTAATTGAAAAGATAAAATGTTTAAGTTTATGGTTTTAAAGTTGAGTAGAAAATTTTTCTGAATTTTCAGCAAAAAACTGGGAATCCCAGAAAATTTTGAGATTTATGACAGTAATAAAAAATATCGAAAAACCTTTTTTCTCAAATCTTTTTATTATGGCACATCTGCGAATAAATATGTGTTTCTCCAAAAATGTAGATAAATATTTAACCGTAAATGAAAAAAGGAAGGGTAACTTTACATTATTTAAACTTTTAACTGAGTTTAGGCTTTGACATCCAAGCAGCGGCATCATCAGTTTTCGCTCAGCCCTTGAGTGAACGTTTACTGTGAAAATTGATGTGAAGTGTTGTTCGTGATATAATAATTTTATAACTGTGAAAGTGGTTTATTTTATTTGCAATATTGAAATGGCAGATACTGATAACGTTTCAGATGAATTTATTCTCCAATTTATTGAAACTTTTAAAATGTACACCGTGCTATGGGATCCAACAGATAAAAACTATATGAGGAAAAATTTAAAAATTGATGCTTGGAATGAACTTGCAAATTCAACTGGTTATTCCGTTGATTGGTGTAAAAAGAAGGTTTCAAGCTTAAAAGCATCACACAGAAGAGAAAGAAAAAAAGAAAAGGAATCAAAGGGAACTGGAAAAGGTATGTTCTGTTTACAATTTATAAAATGTCTTTAATTTTCTAATGTTTAAACAATAATTTTTGTTATTTACATAACTTTACACTCAAAGCTTATAGAAATTTGCAGCTTTTTTCTATTTTTGCAATTAAATAATCTGAATAGAATAAAACCGTTGATTTTTGTGATTTTAACAATTTTCTAATGTTTAAACAATAATTTTTGTTATTTACATAACTTTACACTCAAAGCTTATAGAAATTTGCAGCTTTTTTCTATTTTTGCAATTAAATAATCTGAATAGAATAACACAAAAATATTTTGTAAATTTAATAATTTAGTAATGTTTAAAGTAATAATTGTTGTTATCTACTTACTTCCTTCTGAAAGAAATTATCACTATTTTTAGGAGGTGATGAAATTTATGAGAGTAGGTGGTTTGCGTATGAAGCAATGAGATTTATAAATGACAAGGATAAACCACGAAAACATATAAACACAGTAAGTAAATCCATATTCAATAAGAAAACTTCATGTCAGTCATAGGGAAGTATGGGAATCGCATAAGTCTGTCATAGTCTATGACTGACATGAAGCTTTCCTACTGTATACACTTTAATTTTTTCTTTACTCTTATAACCTAAAATCATGAAGACAGAATATACAATAAAATTTTCTTGCATTTATTGATGGAATCTTTATTTTCTCTTGAAATGTATACAGTTTATTATCGATTTTAATTATGCATATGAGTTTTGCCATTCCACGGCTCCTTCTTTAAGGAAATAGTCTGCAACTTCGTTTTGAATTTGATCGTAATAAAGTCTCCCCCTTCTTGGTACATTTGTTAATGGAAGCAATGACGTCATATCTTGGTCATGTCTCCAAGATCCTTCTACAAAAACACTGTTTTCTTCACGATCAAATGATTCTCGTGGTGAATAAATATTTGGTGAATGTTTCCTTAAATAATTGTGAAGATGCAGACATGCGAGTACAATTACTTGTGCAATATGTGGTTGTAAAAGCATTGGTCTTCTTAAAAATCTAAATACTGAAGAAATAATACCAAACGCATTTTCTACAACTCGACGAGCCCTGCTGAATCGATAGTTAAAAATTCTTTTAGCGCTTCCTTTTATATGATCACCTGGAAATGGTTTCCAGAGATTTTTATTCATAGAAAATGCAGAATCTCCAACAAAAAAATATGGAATCTTCATTGTACGTCCTGGCAAATTTTCTTCTGCTGGCAATCTTAAATTCTCTTCAGACATCATTTTGTAGAGTAATGAATCTTTTAAAACACCTCCATCTGAAATTCGTCCTTGACACCCGACATCAGCAAACATAAAATTGTAATCTGCATCAACTGCAGCCATCAAAACAATACTAAATTGTGATTTGTAGTTAAAGAATTCAGTGCCTGAATTTATTGGTGATTGTAATATTACATGTTTTCCATCAATTGCTCCCACACAGTGCGGTAAATTCCAAAGTTGGTGAAAATTATTTTCAACTTCTAGCCAAGCTGCTTCATTTGTAGGGATCTATAAAAAATTTTAATAAAGAAAAGTCCCATAGAGCACAGAAACCTGCAACAATCTTTTATCAAGCTTGCTACAACCCAGATAGCATGTAATCTTGCAGCAAGCTTGCCGTGAAATACATACAAAATAATACAAAATAACTTTTTTAGCAACAAGCTTACGGCAATATTTCTACATGCTTACCGCAAAATTTCTAGGTAATATTGCAGAAAGCTTGCCGTGCAATGTGTTAGTGGGACATTTCAAACTTGCAGCAAGGTTACGAGCTATGTGGCAGAAAAAAAATATTATAACGCAAAGTTTTATTTAATATTTGTAAAAATGTCATAATTGGATTGAATTTAGAGAATTTAAATCTTTTACAGGAACAAACAGTGGAATTAGATGAAGTCTCAGACAACGAGGATATTAATATTGAGGAGGAAGATGATTCAAATTTAATGAATAGTATGCAAGTACCAACATCACAACCTCAAACACCACAAGCACTAACACCACAACCAACAATACAACAAACCCCAACATCACAAGCACCGACATCAAGAAAAAGAAGAAGAGGAGAAAAGAATGATAACATGATTACGGAATGTTTGAATATCATGAGAAACGCTTCTAGTCGTCTGGAACAACAAAATTCAAATTCATTGACAACAATTTTCGGAAATTTGGTTATGGGAAAGATGAATACTTACAGCAAACGAACAAGACAATTTGTTGAAAGTGAAATTTATAATATTTTGTCAAAAGCTGATCAAGGATATTATGATAATCTAAACTCTAACTCGCAATTAAATTTTTTTCAAACAACTTATACCCCACAAACAAACATCCCTTCGATTTTTCCATCTTATCCACCATCAACTACAAATCAACATCATACTATACCTTTTGAAAATTCTTCTTCTTTCCAGTCTTATTTCCCACTGACACCTACACGTTCATCGTTCAGTCCTTCTTCCTTCCATACACATTCACCTGTGACACCAAACTCTCCATGCACACAAATATTTAATTATCATTCTGAACCTCAAGCATCTCACACATCAAATTCGATTTACACACAATCATTAAATAATTCTTCTTCTCAATAAGTTTTGATTTTATAAATAAACATTTGTTATGACATTTTATGATTTTACATAATTAATGTAATTAATTTCATAAATCGAAAATAAACTTATTTATAACGATAATAGCAGAATTATTCTCTTACTTTTATATTATCCTTTAATTCTTCAATGAGAGCTGTGCATACTTGAGGCACTATTCTGCCAATAGATTGTTTCGATATACGAAATAAGTATTGTAAACTGGAACATGAGTCTCCAGTTGCCAAAAAGCGTAAGGTAACGGCCAACCTATAATTTAAATTTATAAAACGTACAATATTAAAAAATAAAAATCAATTGTAAGAATGATAAATTAAAATATTAATGAATATCCTAGGGATATTTTAGAGATAACAAATAGATAATATTATAGTATCCTAGAGACCTAAGGTTTGGATATCCTACGATATTCTAAGGATATTTATAAGAGAACCCTTGTACATCTAAAAATATCATACGGATATCCCCAGCATATCCTAAGGATATCTCTATCATATCTTTAGGATATCCTTGTAGGCCAGTCGGTGAGTGCAAAAACTGCCCAAAAATCCGAACAGCAAAGTCTAAACGGTTTCTGGTAGTTTGGGGGCTCCTTATAAGAGCCCCACAGTTTGCTCTCGATTTCCGGGTGCGAAAAAGAGTGTAAACAATCGCCAAAGTTTGGAAAACATGGTTTTTCGATGCTCGTTGCTTCCGGTTAAGTTTTAGGGGAAAAAGTTGTTATTGAAAGTTATAGAGCTTGGAAATACCTTTCAAATGATGGATCATACGTTAAAAAAGGTTAATTAGTTTAGTTGCAAATGAATTTAAACCACTAAAAATAGCACTTCTTTAATTGATTATTAACTTTGTTAATAATTATCGAATTTGTTCATAACTTACCAGGAATGTTCTCCTTGCGTAGCTGAATAAATCCCAAAAAAAAATTAACTAGATCGGAGAAATAGTTTATGCATAATTCTATTTGTTAACTAAAAACATGTAATTTTTCAACGGAATTTCCCCACTTTTGGTCCATCGAATTTCGATTTTTTTTTGGAAAGTACACTTAAGAAGTCAAACTTTCATCCTATTTAAATGGCCAATTGATTTTTTTTATCTAAGTGCATAATAAGAAGGGTTAAAAAAGGGTGTGTTTTTTTTACATAAACAAATGGAATAACTCAGTCAATTTTCACTTTATCAATTTAGTGTAAACGGCATTTAATTTTATTTGTTTTCACAAAACTTTTTCAAAAAAAAAATCCAACCTAGTTTCAAGGGGGGGAGAGTTAGTTTTTATTTTTCAAAAAATTCCTGACTAGATAATAATTAATATTTTTAATTGAAAATTGTGCCACTTATAGTTCAATACATGTATTTTACGAAAAAAAATTGAACATAAGGTTTTGTGCATTTATTTTTCATTTACATCAAGTAAAAGTAAATACATCCTTTTTTCAACCTCTAAACGTCGGAGTGGGGGTACTCGGAGGAGCGTGATTCTCGCCGCCACAACTCAATTCAGCCGTTCAAATTTGCAAAAATTGTCATAACTTCGTTAATTATTTACCGATTTTAATCATTCTTTTTTTAATTTGATGTATTTTTTTACGCTGAATGCAAAAATGATTTTATATTTTTTCAAAATACAATATTTTTAAAAATAAAAGAGAAAATTTTTTTAACAAAAAATTTTTAATTATTATTTATAACATTTGACAAAAAATTCTTTTCGTACATATAATTCCATTGCATTCAGAATAATATTATGACATAAAAAAATTCAAATGAATTATTTATAAGCTTGTAGCATTAGGTTCACATATGCACACCTGTCCAACTATTAATACAACGATGCTACACACTTATATAAAAATAATTTGAATTTTTTTATGTCATAATATTATTCTGAATGCAATGAAATTATATGTACGAAAAGAATTTTTTGTCAAATGTTATAAATAATAATTAAAAATTTTTTGTTAAAAAAATTTTCTCTTTTATTTTTAAAAATATTGTATTTTAAAAAAATATAAAATCATTTTTGGATTCAGCGTAAAAAAATACATCAAATTAAAAAAAGAATGATTAAAATCGGTAAATAATTAACGAAGTTATGACAATTTTTGCAAATTTGAACGGCTGAATTGAGTTGTGGCGGCGAGAATCACGCTCCTCCGAGTACCCCCACTCCGACGTTTAGAGGTTGAAAAAAGGATGTATTTACTTTTACTTGATGTAAATGAAAAATAAATGCACAAAACCTTATGTTCAATTTTTTTTCGTAAAATACATGTATTGAACTATAAGTGGCACAATTTTCAATTAAAAATATTAATTATTATCTAGTCAGGAATTTTTTGAAAAATAAAAACTAACTCTCCCCCCCTTGAAACTAGGTTGGATTTTTTTTTTGAAAAAGTTTTGTGAAAACAAATAAAATTAAATGCCGTTTACACTAAATTGATAAAGTGAAAATTGACTGAGTTATTCCATTTGTTTATGTAAAAAAAACACACCCTTTTTTAACCCTTCTTATTATGCACTTAGATAAAAAAAATCAATTGGCCATTTAAATAGGATGAAAGTTTGACTTTTTAAGTGTACTTTCCAAAAAAAAAAATCGAAATTCGATGGACCAAAAGTGGGGAAATTCCGTTGAAAAATTACATGTTTTTAGTTAACAAATGGAATTATGCATAAACTATTTCTCCGATCTAGTTAATTTTTTTTGGGATTTATTCAGCTACGCAAGGAGAACATTCCTGGTAAGTTATGAACAAATTCGATAATTATTAACAATGTTATTAAACAATTAAAGAAGTGCTATTTTTAATGGTTTAAATTCATTTGCAACTAAACTAATTAACCTTTTTTAACGTATGATCCATCATTTGAAAGGTATTTCCAAGCTCTATAACTTTCAATAACAACTTTTTCCCCTAAAACTTAACCGGAAGCAACGAGCATCGAAAAACCATGTTTTCCAAACTTTGGCGATTGTTTACACTCTTTTTCGCACCCGGAAATCGAGAGCAAACTGTGGGGCTCTTATAAGGAGCCCCCAAACTACCAGAAACCGTTTAGACTTTGCTGTTCGGATTTTTGGGCAGTTTTTGCACTCACCGACTGGCCTATTGAGATATTCTGAGAATATCTGATGAAATCCAACAGCCATCCTAGGGATATCACAAACATATTCTATAAAATGTACAATTTTAAAAAATAAAAAATAATTTGTAAGAATGATTAATAAAAATATTAATGAATATCCTAGGGCTATTTTAGAGATAACCAATAGATAATATTATATAGTATCCTAGAGACCTAAGGTTTGGATATTCTGTGACATTCTGAGGATATTTATAAGATAACACTTGGATATCTAAAAATTTCCTAAGGATATCCTTGAGATGTTCTGAAAATATCTCACGATATCCAATAGGGATATCACAAATATATTTTATAAAGCGGCCGTTTGAATATCCTATGGACAACTTTCGAATATCATAGGACATCCTACATTTGTTCGAAATGTTATATGTTAATTTAAATTTTGAAAACTTACCTATCTTGAACTGATATAGGACTTCGTAAGTTTGTTTCTTCTTTTGCAATTTTTGGTCCTATTTTACTTAATAAATTTTCAAAATCAGTTGGCGTCATACGAGTAAAGTTTTTATAATGCCCACTGATGTGTTGAAATTTTAAATCGTGTAGAATTGCTGAACCAGCTCGTTGCTTATAGAGTTGTGTACACCACCATCGAGGAGAATTTCGTTTTTTCTTTTTTAGTTTGTTTAAAATAAGTGAAGCACAACCTAATATTAATGCCACGTTTTCAGATTCTGACATTGTGAATTCCGTCACGAAAAGCACTTTGCAAAGTACGGGTAACAACTAACAGCAATTCATTTAGAGTTTCCTCATAGAGGTCATTCTGTTTTTACCTGCAGCATCTTCTCCTTTCAGAGCGAGCTGGAGGTAATGAACAATAAACCATTTTCTTTCCCAGGTAAAAGAAACTGAGTTCCCTTCACAATAAAAATGTTCTTGTTCATACCTTCATTGAGATACGCAAAACTTATAGTAATTTTATCAATTGATATAGCTAAATTATTATAAATACATTATACAATCTCTAAATCAGTGGAATTTGACTGATAATCAGTGACTTTATTCTCACGATTTAAATCAATAAAATTCTACTAAAAATCACATTAAAATTACTGAAATATAAGTACTTTTTCATTAATTAACTAATTAAAAAACTGCTAGAAAATTCAGTCACGTATATTAAAAATTGTAGTAATTTTTTATATGTCTAATCATTGAAAAATGAAAAATTTACCAATAATTTTTAACTGATTTTCAGAGAAATGTCACTAATTGTAATCGTGAGAATAGTCACTAAAAACATAAAATTTTTATGTAAGAATTACAGAAGAGTTATACTTTAGAAATTATATATAAATTTTGACATTATAACTGTAATAATAATTATTATAATATAAAAATTTTTTAATAATAATTAATATTATATATATTATAATAAAATAAATATAATAATAATAATTATTATTATCATGTCGTTACCTGACTTTTTAATAATAAATTGTTAAAACCGTATAAAAATTACATGCTAAAATATTAAACCTTTCGCAAAAAATTATTAATTCGTCAATAATAATTATTATTATTAATGAATTAACAATATTTTGAATTTTATTAATTATTAATATTTTATTTAATTCATTTTATTATTAAATATGTTGAATAATATTTTTTTTTATATTTATTATTTTTGTTGTTCAAAAAAGTGAAAACAGAATTTTAAATATGACCCTTCTTGAGCCCTTTTTGAAATTCCTGATTCTATGTACCCTTTTTTTTAACAGAAAAAAATTTTTAGTCCCATCTACTCTAAATCTTTGCTCGTCAGAAGTTCGTACAATGTTCTATGTACGTCCCAACTGAAGAACGTTCGGTTCGTGTTGCGCTCGTGTTCGGTTCGTCTAGTGGATACGCGCCTTTACGTCCGATTCCAGTGATAGTTTATGCCTAAATCTCAGATTTAATCTCTAATTTAGAGATTAATTTTTTCCGTGCATCATTAATAAAATTTTAGGGTATTTTATGAAACTGTTTAGTACTTCAGGCTCTACGTTTGTCTAAATGTCAAAAAATCCAATTTTTTTTAGAAAAAATTCAAATATTTCAAAAAATACTTAATGTATTGGAATTTCCTGGAACATATATCGGGATTTTAACCCAATTTATTAAATTCTAGAGTATTTAACAGCATGTGATTGTTAGGCTCTCAATAATAATTTTTTTAACCACTTTTCTCTTCAAATATTTAATAAATTGAGCTGAAATTTTGTACAAAATTCTAAAATACAATAAAGAAGGGCAGTGATGTGCAAGAGTTTTTATATTTTTAAAATCAATTATTACAAATTACTTTAAAATTATTAGTTGTCACGGTCACTTCTAATCAATTTCTCCTCTTTACCGATTTTAAAGTGTTTTATTATAATTTATTTTTTAATTATTAAAACTTTTGCACATTACTGCATTTAATGTCTAACAGTCACATTCTGTTAACAAATCCGTTAAGGAGTTTAGTCTATACGTTTGTCTAACTGTCAAAAAATCCAATTTTTTTTTAAAATCCAATTATTTCCAAAAATACTTAATGTATTGAAATTTCCTGAAATATGTTATCGAGATTTTAAACCAATTAATAATATTCTAAAATATTTACAAATCCGTTTAGAAGTTTAGTTTTCTTTGCTTCAATTCTATAAAAGTTTCTAAAATATTGAATAACCTTATCATAATACTTTCTTTTATCATTTTCTTTATGTTAACTTGTTGTTGATTAGTTTTAATATTGTTAAGTACTTTGTTCAAAAAAGCTTTGTGCCCGTAAACACTAATAAATTAATAAATAAATACCTATATAGGGTAAACCACGCAGTAGTCGGCCACTTAAGAAAATATTTTTAATGAATACTGTTTAAAAATTACAATTAAAATTTCTTTAAAATTTCTTCAATGTGTTATTGTTCCTAATATGGCTGACAGTAGTCAGCCATCTGAAGCAATCTTTTTAATTAACACTGTTTTAAAAGTGCAATTCATATTTTTTTCGAATTCTTTTATTTGATATTGATTCTTTCGATCACACAAAACTATTAAAACAATCATGTTTATAAAAAATAAATTTTTATTTGTTAAAAAAATTAGTAAATAAACAAGGAAGAATCCGACAGTGATTGGCCACTTAAAAAAGCTTTTAAAAACCGTACAAATTTTTTTTTTAATTACAAAAGCTTAGATTTATTTATGATCACCTTAGAAATGATTAGCAACAAACAAAATATTTTTATCTCATACAGTTTTATAGCCATTCAAAATTTAAAAGTGGCCGACTACTGTCTGGTTTACCCTATACACGGTTTTTAATTTTTACTTAGCGGCAATTCTCTACCACGAATCTTTATATAAGTTTCTAAATTGTTTTTTATTATTTTTATAATTCTTTTACGTATGAAAACGGAAAAAGATTCATTTCTTTAACCTTTTAACGCCCAAATGTGCTGATTTTTAACTTCGGTTTCAAGCTTATAATAATAAAGAAAAAAATTATTAAAAATTCTACAAGGACATGTCCATGTGCTTTTGGGGTTGCTCTTTCGAATGACAAAGTCAAAATTTCCAAAAAGTGACGTTTAACCCTTATTTTTTTCAAAAATACTCAAAAAATATAAAATTTTGGGAAGTAATTTTTTTTAAAATCCAATTTCAGTTGTGATACCGATTTTTCCAAGTCATCTAAAATTTAAAAAATGTATTCCCGATAGTTTTAGTTTAAAAATATGCTCAGATTCGTAATCAGCGGCCCCGAAAACCCCCGAGTAACAATTCTGAAGCCAACATATGAAGTTTTAATTTTGTGGTCCGCCATATTGAATCCACCATTTTGAACCGAGTAACAAATCTTCAGCGAATACAATGCATTTTTAAGTTTGTAACAAATTTGAAGCGATTACAAGAACTTTTGAAAATTGTATCCATCCTGTGTTAAATTTTGAAAAAAATTTTACTTTCAGGCGCCATTATGAATAAAAATACCAATTAATAGTATATTTGTCTTAATTAAAATAATTAATTATGAAGAATAATTGCATATTTGATACAAATAAATATTTAGTTATTTAAAAAAAATATTTTATTGATGCAAATTAATATTTATTTGAATTAAAAACCATGCATTATTGAATCAAGTAATTTTCCTATAACTGATTTAAAGTAATATTTATTAGATCCAATTATACCATTTATTTCACTCAAAGAATTTGAATTTGCTACAAATAACTATATATTTGATACTATAAATTAAAATATTTATATCCAGTAAAAATTTACTTAGCACAAATAAATAAAAAGAAAGAAATAAGTAAAAACAAATAAGTTTAATTACAACCGAACGAGCGTTAGCGAGTGAGGTATATGTAGCTAGTTTTAATTAATATGAGAATTAAAAATTCCGACTCTTCAATGACCGACTCTAAAAATTCCGATATCCATTAATATTATAAAAAAAATCTCGATTCTTCAATGACCGACTCTGCAAATTATAATTTGGATTAATATGACAATTAGAAAACCCAACTCTTTAATGACTGACTCTACAAATTATAATTTGGATTAATATTAATATTAATTGTCATATTAATTAAGATTGTTATATGTATAGTCGGTCTTAAAAAATTCGGGTTCTCTTATTGTCCTATTTATTCAAATTATTATTTGTAGAGTCGGTCATTAAAGAGTCGGGTTTCTAATTGTCTTATTAATTAAAATTATAATTTGTAGAGTCGGTCATTTAAGAGTCAAGTTTTCTAATTTTCATATTAATCTAAATTGTATAGTCGGTCATTGAAGAGTAGGGTGGTCCAAAAATACATGGGAAAAAAAGTAAAATTAGAATTTTAATACTCTTACCCCCTAGGATTGTTCTATATGAAGAAAAAAATACACTTATTTTTTTTAAATAAAAAATATTTAGAGGTCGCTTAAAGCGCTCAAAGTTTCCCATGTAAAATGCATGGGAAAAAACACTTTTTCGTAGAATTGGTATACACGCAGAAAAATCCGATTGAAAATTGTGGAGTTCAGCACTAGTAACTTAGATTTCATTCCCAAACTTGTCTACCTTAGGCTTAAAATGTTTTCGTTCTTATGCACACTTATACGCGGAACAAAGCAAACTGAACACATTGATAGGCGCTTCTGGGCGGAATCCAAGGCAAGTCTAGTGCCGAGTCCCATACTGAATATAATGTGAGCAGATCTTCTAGTTACCTACATTATTACTTTTATTAGTCAAAATATTTACTTTTATTGGAATATTCAATTTGAAACTAAATATAAAATCTAAAAATGAAACAACTGAAAATATTAGAATACTTTGAATTTTATAAAACTTCTCACTGGGATTTTTATTATTTTAATTAAGGAAGATTTCGACTATATCAGCAATTAGTGACATCTATTAGACGTCAATTAAACTCTTTGGTTTAGAGTCAGGTGTTATTCTTAAGATAATTATTCCGATATGGTTGTCGGTAAATAATTATATTTTTGAATTTAATTTTTTGATCTGAAAAATAAGCTGCGTGAACGACTGCACTGTGCATCTGTGAGGACTCGAACCCCAGTTAATAGCTGCCTTTCGCGGGACTAACGCCTACCAATGCACCATGCCAACACAGCCTGGACGTTCACGTTTCTTATAATCTCAGATCAAGCCTATACACTAGTCGAAGAGCTGTATAGTTAATGTAGGAAATTATTTGCTGATTAAGAATTTTAATTAAGGAAGATTTCGACTAAATCAGCAATTAGTGACATCTATTAGACGTCAATTGAACTCTTTGGTTTAGAGTCAGGTGTTATTCTTAAGATAATTATTCCGATATGGTTGTCGGTAAATAATTATATAAATAGATGTCACTAATTGCTGATATAGTCGAAATCTTCCTTAATTAAAATTCTTAATCAGCAAATAATTTCCTACATTAACTATACAGCTCTTCGACTAGTGTATGGGCTTGATCTGAGATTATAAGAAACGTGAACGTCCAGGCTGTGTTGGCATGGTGCATTGGTAGGCGTTAGTCCCGCGAAAGGCAGCTATTAACTGGGGTTCGAGTCCTCACAGATGCACAGTGCAGTCGTTCACGCAGCTTATTTTTTCAAATCAAAAATTAAATTCAAAAATATAATTATTTACCGACAACCATATCGGAATAATTATCTTAAGAATAACACCTGACTCTAAACCAAAGAGTTCAATTGACGTCTAATAGATGTCACTAATTGCTGATATAGTCGAAATCTTCCTTAATTAAAATTCTTAATCAGCAAATAATTTCCTACATTGATTTTTATTATTCTTTAGATATTTAAACGTCAAATCTCTTTAAAAATTAAATACAAGTCCTTTGCCATTTTTACTAAAATGATTTGTTTTAAAACGTTTAAAGAAAGGGATTATATTTAAATATCTACAGATTAAATAAAAATCTCAGTGCAAAGATTTTTAAAATTCAAAGTATTCTCTATTTTTTACATATTATTTCATTTTAGACTTTACATTTAGTTGCATAAATTCAACATTACAATAAAATATAATAAAAATTAGCCATTGCACAACCGGCTAAAAACAAAATAAACACACACCTAACCTCAAAATGAGATCAAACATTTCACATAGATATTCTTCCACATTCATTTGTAACACTAGAACTTTATTACAAAACTGCACTCACTATTATATTTAAAACTAGAATTTTTATTAATTGAAACAATTAATACACTACGAACTACACCGAGACTTTCGTGTATATATCAAAAACGAAGAAACTGAACAAACGCGGGCGCAGGCGCGCCACAGAGTTTCGCATTCCTAAAAACTGTTTGGGAATGAATCTAAGGACTCTCGCACAGAACAGTCCCCGTTTAAGTGAACGTTGATACAAAGTTTGTAACAATTGAGTAGCTGAATTAAAATGAATGCAAATAATAATAATTGTACCTAATTCTTTTCACCTTTGAATTAATTACGGAATCTGATTGCACTTGTTGAAAGAAGACTATTGGCGTTTATTAAGATATTTAGCATTGATCTTCATTGAAAATCATTCCTAAACTTTTTGGGATTAAAATCTAAAATTTAATATTCCTCCCTACGATAATAGAAATTACTCAAATGATTTTATATTCAGTCCGAAATCTGAATTTTCATTTTTCTCCGTGTAGAATCCTTAAAAATCAATATTTTTTATTCATCAAACTCTGTTTCTTTTCAGAAGACTTTAAAGAATAGTGCTAAATTGTTTATTTAATTATTTTTTAAATTAACTATTTTTTATAGTGCCCTAAAAAAACCCCATAAATTTTAAAATTATAAAAATACCGTTAAAAAATATTTTTTAGTATTTTTATCAAAGTTTTTTTCTAGTTAATGAATAAATAACACAAATATTGATTTTTAAACATTATTCCATGTAATTGCTAATTTGTTTAAACAAATTATTATTATTGTTTATTTACAACTTTTTATCTAATTGAGCTAAAAAGTTCCGATTTTTTTTTCAATTTTGCAACTTTTCAGGCCGAATGTAACCAGTCACTATCAACTGACTAAGAATATTAATTTTACCAATTGTTTAAACAAATTACTATTGTTTAACTTTCACTTTTTATCAAATTGAGCTGCAGAGTCGCAATTTTTTTCTCAATTTTGCATTTTTCCAAGTCAAATGTAACTAGTGACTGATAACAATCTAAGAATTACAATTTTACCAGTTGCTTAAACAAATTGTTATTTTAAATTTGAAGCTATCGGAGTAGTAATTTGAATGATGTAAATAAGAATTTTTGTACTTAACATTTTTATAATAATAAATTTATTGTTCACAATTTTTACTCGATAATTAAGTCTTATATTAAATATTACCTCACAAAAAAGATAAAATGTACAATTAAGTAAAAGTTGCAACTCTGCAGCTCATTTTGATAAAAAGTGGAAGTTAAACCATAGTGATATGTTTAAACAATTGGAAACATTAATATTCTTTGATAGTGATTGGTTACATTCGGCCTGAAAAGTTGCAAAATTGAGAAACAATCGGAACTCTTCAGCTGAATTAGATAAAACGTTGTACATAAACAATAATAATAATAATTTGTTTCAACAAATTAGCAATTACATGGAATAATGTTTAATAATCAATATTTGTGTTATTTATTTATAATCTAGAAAAATACTTTGATAATAATAGTAAAACATATTTTTTTTAACGATTTTTTTATAATTTTAAAATTTATGGGGTTTTTTCGGGCACTATACAAAATAGTTAATTTTAAAAAATAATTAAATAAACAATTTAGAACTATTCTTTAAAGTCTTCTGAAGAGAAGCAGAGTTTGCTAAATAAAAAATATTGATTTTCAAGGATTCTATACCAATTCTACGAAAACGTGTTTTTTGCCCATGAATTTTACATGGGAAACTTTGAGCGCTTTGAGCGACCTCTAAATATTTTTTTATTTTCAAAAAAAATAGGGGTATTTTTTTTCTCCATATAGAACAATCCTAGGGGATGAGAGCATTAAAATTTTGATTTTACTTTTTTTGGACCACACTATTAAAGACTCGGGATTTTTAATTATATTAATTGATGTCGGAATTTGTAGAGTCGGCCATTGAACAGTCCGGGTTTCTAATTGTCATATTAATCCAAATTATAATTTAACAGTCGGGATTCCTAATTGTCATAGTAATTAACTATAATAATCTTCGAATTCTTTTATTCATTCATTCATTCAGTCTGTCCACAGCCTGTATATTCTGTCCGCAGTGAGAGAGAAAGGTTGATAGAGAGAAAGAGAGGGAAGTATCGCCTGTCCTTTTAGTTTAGAGTAAGAGCGAAAGAGAGGCGAATATTATTATTATATCGATATATATTAAGTTAGTATTTCCTTATATATTCTGTTCACAGTGAGAGAGAAAGAGGGGGAGGGAGGTATTGTCTCTCCTTTTAGTTTAGAGTAGGAGCGAAAGAGAGACAAATAGTTAAGAAAGTAATGCCCACTTTTTGGGTTTAGAAGGGGGTATCATGTTTTCTCCATTTTCCGTGTCAGGTAGAAAGAGAGGAACAGAATTTGATAAAGGAAGGAAAAGTGGGTAATTTTACTTTCAAGCCAAAATACGAAATGGGCGTCTTATTTCCTTATTGGCTAATTATTTTTCTTTTTTCACTCACGAAACATAAATTTAAGTACAAAATGTACCGTCCAATATAAACTCATGTTCAATTTTTACGAATTTAACCGAAATATTAGAGTAAAAAGCTAGAATATGGGTGTCGCACACCCAGGGTGCGGTTTAAGGGTTAAGTGGGGAAAAAAGGATTTTTTTAAATATCTCCTTTTTTGCCTCTAACAGTTTGTGCTTTTTTATCTTTTAAACAATTGAGCCGTTCGCTAGAAAAACGACTTATGTCGACTTAAGCGGTTTTTAAAAATTTTGTTATCAGTGTATTCTACAAGACATATAGATTACATATATCAAGTTTCTAAAGTTGTAGGTCACTATTTATGAATTAATTGAGGTGTTTAAACTTCCTCGGTCCCGAAATTAAAGCACTTACGCAAGCGCGCGTTCACGTCCTCTGCTACCGCGTACAGTGGGAAAAAATGCAGTGTTTTGGACAAAATTCTGCCGACAATACAAATATCCACCGATTTCAATTTTCTTTTTTTTTAATTACTAAAGAAGGTTTTTCCTACAAGCCTTCACAACGAAAACTCAAGAAATACATTTTCCCTTGTCTTTACTAAAAATTTGTAATCGTTTGTTTTGGAATGATATAAACAAAGGTTGTAGAAGATTTTCTAGACATTGCAGCGAATTTTAAGGCTTTTAAGTACGTGAAATTTAAAAGCTTCCATTACCCCACGCTCGCCTGCACAAAAGATAAAAAAGATATTTCAAAAATAATATTTGCCCATCTTTTAGTACTTTTGACCCATTTTCCCCTAAATTTTTTATTAAAACCAGCCAATATCGTAGGTTTTAACTTGTCCAAAATGTGAATCATCTTAAAATGCTATATGGGGCGTTCCATGGCTCTATGAATCGACGAAATTTTGGTTTTGCTTATACCCAAGCAGCACGGAATATAACCTTAAAATGAAGGGAATATTACATTTCATATTCGGAATATTCTAGGGATCTTAAAGTAATATTAAAATGTCCGCCTCACAGAAATATTCCAAAAATAACATTGAGGGAATGTTCCACGGTAATTTCGAAGTAATATTCCAGGATGATGTTGAGGCAATGTTCCACCGTAATATTAATGGAATATTCCAAGGAAATGTTGAATAAATATTAAGGAAATATTCCAAAATTTCATACTTTGAAAAAATTTGACTTTTTTTCTCTTTATCTTCTTTCTTTAGTAAAAACGATTTTCAATGGTATTTTCAACATATTTAATATTATCTGGGAACATTCCCTCAACATCACTTTGGTATATTCCATTAATATTACGGTGGAACATTCCTTCAACATCATCCTGGAATATTACTTCGATATAACCGTGGAACATTTCCTAAATGTTATCTTGGAATATTCCTGTGCAGCGGACATTTTAATATTACTTTAAGATCCCTAGAATATTCCGAATATGAAATGTAATATTTCCTTCAATTTAAGGTTATATTCCGTGATACTTGGGTACTTTGTAATTTGATAGTGTTTAGGGTCCTAAATAAGTGTGCCAAAAAGTTTTACAAAATTTTTAATATTTTGCAAGATATTTGCAAGGGGGCGTTCATAAATGATGTCACGTTTTTTGAGGGAGGGTGGAGGGTCTCTACTAAACGTGACACAATGTATTTTTACATGTGAAATTGCATGAAATTTGTTTGACAGGGGGAGGGGGGTATAAAATCCCGAAAAATTGGGTGACATTATTTGTGAACGCTCTTCAATCAAATAATTTCAACACTTTTTTTCAGGAATTTTTATCTCGTAAACTATATAAAAATGCTGTTTTATTAATTTTTTTTGAGAAATGTTTTTTTGAAATTTTTACTGCACTATTCTTACGCACGTCACCGTCACCAATATTGTTACAATATATATTGTAACAATATTGTTACGACAAATTTGTCTAGACTTTGGGTTTTTGCAAGTCTAGACAATACAGTTGTATAATAATATAAATTTTTCTTTCTAAACCAGAGTTTGAACATTTACAAAATTAAAACCTTATATTGGTTAGAAAATGTAAAAAATTATTAATATGACAATTATCATCCACCCCTCCTTCTTACAATCTTAACCTACATTCCAGTTGACAATAGTAGTTCCTTTAACGCCCAATATATAAAATATGATTTTGAAAGAGCAAGTTTATCTGGATTAAGTGCATATCTTTTTAGTATAGATTGGGCTCTACTTTTCTCTTGTAATCTTAACATTGATGATATGGTGGAAGCATTCTATAACACAGTCTATTACGCTTTCAGTCTCTTTGTTCCAAAGAAAATTATTAAGAAATCAAGTTATCCTGTATGGTTCACAAATGGCCTCAAACATTTAGTTTCTCAAAAAAAATTGGCTCACCTGAAATATAAATGCACAAACTCTTCTTCGGATTATTTAACTTTTTCTCAACTACGTGTAAAATGTAAACGTGAATCTAAGAAATGTTATAAGAACTATTTACATCGTGTTGAAAATTCAATAACTACCAATCCAAAATACTTTTGGAATTATGTCAATTCTTTACGCAAAAATCCTAGGATTCCTAATGAAGTTAAATATGACAACCTTACCGCAAATACGAGTGTTGATATCGCAAATTGTTTTAAATTATTTTTTGGTTCGGTTTATACTAACCCAACAACTAATGTGTCACCTGAAGATTTTGATTCAAATAATAATAATCATGTCAACGTTTTTCAAATAACTGAACAAAGCATACTATTGAAACTAAAATCTTTAGATGCAAGAAAGGGTGCAGGCCCTGATGAAATTCCACCATCAATCCTGAAATCATGTTGCTCTGCATTTGTCGCACCCCTCTATCTCTTATTCAATCGTTCCCTCTTCTGTGGAACTTTTCCACTTACATGGAAAAGAGGAATAGTCGTTCCTGTCTACAAGGAGGGGAACAAGAATGAAGTTACTAATTACCGCCCAATAATAATTCTTAGTAGTATTGAAAGTAAGTAGGAAATTCGATCCGTGGAAGGTAAAAGTATAGACATATTGGTTTTATGTCATATTTTTATTGATGTCAAATAAATAAAAAGATAGCGACGTTTCGATGACTTGGTTTGTCATCATCATCAGGCTAGGCCTAAATAAATAAACAATAAATTTACACCACAAATAAAGAGGAAAAAAAATAAAATATAAAAATGAAAAAAAAATTAATTTAAAAGTAATAAATTTAAAAAAAGTTATTTACCACATCACAAAAAAAACGTTACATATTAAATTCGCACAGTAATAACTGGCACGTCGAGTTATAGAGAGCGTCTCGTCAAGACCAAAATCGTTTTACAGAAAAATAGAACTCCAGATAAATTGGAGGAGTCAATGAACTTGGATGTAAACAACACGTGGCGATGACAAGGTGACAATATTTTGAAGAAAGAAATCAATCATGAATTTAATTTGCTTATTAAGGGAAAATAAATTTTATTTAGGTATAAAATATCAATTAACAAACATACAATTAATAAAAAAGAGGATATTTTATACCTAAATAAAATTTATTTTCCCTTAATAAGCAAATTAAATTCATGATTGATTTCTTTCTTCAAAATATTGTCACCTTGTCATCGCCACGTGTTGTTTACATCCAAGTTCATTGACTCCTCCAATTTATCTGGAGTTCTATTTTTCTGTAAAACGATTTTGGTCTTGACGAGACGCTCTCTATAACTCGACGTGCCAGTTATTACTGTGCGAATTTAATATGTAACGTTTTTTTTGTGATGTGGTAAATAACTTTTTTTAAATTTATTACTTTTAAATTAATTTTTTTTTCATTTTTATATTTTATTTTTTTTCCTCTTTATTTGTGGTGTAAATTTATTGTTTATTTATTTAGGCCTAGCCTGATGATGATGACAAACCAAGTCATCGAAACGTCGCTATCTTTTTATTTATTTGACATCAATAAAAATATGACATAAAACCAATATGTCTATACTTTTACCTTCCACGGATCGAATTTCCTACTTACTTTCAATATAAAAAATTTCGGAAGGGAATATTATCATTATACAATTCTTAGTAGTATTGCAAAATTTTTGAAAATCTTATGTTCGATGAAATATATAGACACTTAGAATCTACTATAATTGAGGAGCAGCATGGTTTCATGAGAGGTAGGTCGGTTGTTACCAATATGAGTCTTTTTTCAAATGATGTACTTCGTAACCTTGAAGCGGGATATCAGGTTGACACAATATACACTGATTTCTCGAAGGCATTCGATAAAGTTGATCATGCTATCTTGTTGGCGAAGCTTGAAGCCATGGGGTTTACAAGTGACTTACTTGTATGGGTGAGAAGTTATTTGCTCGACAGGTTCTTATCAGTGCGTATAGACTACCATTTTTCTGATGTCTTTTTGGCTACCTCTGGTGTACCCCAGGGGTCGCATCTTGGCCCACTTTTTTTTACAATATTTATTAATGACCTACCATCTGCTTTTAAACATAGTTTCTTTCTTTTTTTCGCTGATGATTTAAAAATTTACAAACCTATTAAAGATCATAAAGATCAGATTGATCTTCAATCTGATCTTGGTCGATTACAAACTTGGTCATTAAAAAATAATCTATACCTCAATGTCAAAAAGTGTTGCACGATTACGTTTTCTAAATCAAGAAATACTGAAGTCTTCAATTATAAGATTGGCGACACTGTTCTATCTAGAGTCTCTATTGTCCGCGACCTCGGGATCATGCTAGATGCTTCTTTCTCATATTATGATCACACTATTTATGTAATAAATAAATCAGTCAGGGCTCTAAACATAATTGACTACCGGGATCATGACTATACTGAGTTGAGGAGCGCTCTGGGAATTCCATTGTTGTCACAAAGGTTTTTATTTGCTGATCTGCTTTTTCTTTTTAAAATAATAAATGGAATGCTTAACTGCCCTAAACTTTTGAGTCTGTTTAACTTTAATGTTCCGTATATAAAAACTAGAAACACATTATTATTCAGTCCATCTAAGGCTAGAACAAACTATTTTGATAATTCTACAATCAACAGATTGAGCAGAGAGGCAAATGAGCACCGTGATTTCATGGATTTTTTTGGAGTGTCCCTTAATTCTTTTATTTAGACCGCAAAAGGTGTCATTTTTGATATTAATAATAATAATAGTAGAGCAGCCATTTAGTTTAATTATTACGTTGTAAATTTTTCAACAGTACTTGGTACGATTGGGTTTAAAGCCCGTGTATTTTGAATAAATAAATAAATAAATATTTATAAAAATATAAATTATTTTATTTAAAATCATTGTGTAATAAGACAAAAATTATGAAGTGACATTTTAAAAAATTGTCATTGTACATTATACAAAATGTTATTTTTACGTATTCTCTTACTAAATCTTTCATTTTTATTCGCTAGCCTGGATTCGCCATTTTGTATTTTTAAAAAGTGACGTTGGATTCATAATCAGTGAAATTTTACTGTAAATCAGTTGAAAAGTACTAAATATCAGTCATTCTTCACTGATTGTTATTTTATTGTAATTTATTTATTATTGTAAATTTCTGTCAAACAAATATTTTTAATAAAAGTCAGTTGAAAATTATACTTACAGATATATAAGTCATTTTTTACTGATTATCCATCTAAAAAATTATTGTTGATTTCTGTCAAACAAATTTAATAAATAAGTAAATACACAAGTAAATAAATAAGTTCCCTTACAACACAGACAGCGCAGCATTAGCGGGTGAGGTATTTACGTATATTTAAAAAAATTTCAACAGACACTACGTGCATCAACAAACCTTAAAAAATTCAACAATTTATATTATCAATCGTTTAATAAATCTATATATGTGATTTGTATATTGTATATTTGTATATTGGCCTTACGCACTTCGACAAGAGTCCCCGAGAAATACTTTTTGGATTAAGCATAACCATTCTACTTAGAAATTTTCTATATATTAACCTTATTTGCGTGTACAGCCGACTTTATTAGGAGTACTCGCATTACGCCTGGACCACCCGTGACATTGATAGAACACTACTGCGCATGCGTAACATTGCTAGAATATTACTTTGTATGCGTGACATTGCTAGAATACTACTTTGCATGTGTGACACTGATAGAACACTACTGCGCATGGGTGACACTGATAGAACACTACTGCGCATGCGTAACATTGATAGAAAACTACTGCGCATGCGTAACATTGATAGAAAACTACTGCGCATACCTGATTTTCATAGAACACTACTGCGCATGCGTAACACTGATAGAATACCACTTTGCATGTGTGACATTGATAGAACACTACTGCGCATGCGTGACAGATAGAATACTACTTTGCATGTGTGACATTGATAGAATACTACTATGCATGTGTGACAATGATAAAACACTACTGCGCATGCGTAACATTGATAGAACACAACTGCGCATGCGTGACATTCATGGAATACTAATGCGCATGCGTGACATGACATGTATGTGTTTAGCGTATATGTGTACATACATGGGTAAATGTTTTTTGGACATGTGTGTGAGTAAAGTATTCTAATAGATGTTAGACAGATAGAAAGAGGTGTGAGTTGGTCGGTCGGTCGTTCTCTAACTTAATATAATAGAGTGGATTATAATTTGTAGAGTCGGTCATTAAAGAGTCGGGTATTCTAATTGGCATAGTAATCGAAATTATAATTTGTAGAGTCGGTAATTGAAGAGTCGGGTTTCTAATTGTCTTCTTAATTAAAAATATATTTTGTAGAGTCGGTCATTGAAGAGTCGGGTTTTGAATTGTCTTCTTAATTTAAAATATATTTTGTAGAGTCGGTCATTGAAGAGTCGTGTTTTCTAATTGTCATATTAATCTAAATTATAATTTGTAGAGTCAGTCATTGAAGAGTCGGGATTTTTAATTGTCATATTAATCTAAATTATAATTTGTAGAGTCGGTCATTGAAGAGTTGGGATTTTTAATTGTCATATTAATCTAAATTATAATTTGTAGAGTCGGTCATTGAACAGTCGATCATTGTTTTTAATATTTGATATTTCTTATGCTTTGTACAGTTGGGTTTTGTAGAATCGGTTAATGAAGAATCAATTAGCATGTAGAGTATTATTTTGTACAGTTGGCCTTGTAAAATCGAGTATTTGTAGGATTGGAAAAGGTTGAAATGACTCCCTGCCTTGTAAATTTGTTGTTATTTTCTATAAGAGGCAAAATTTGGTAACATTGGAGAAAAGGAAATTATAAAATTTATAATTAAATGTATAAAACTTAATGTTAAAATTTTAATGTAATATTACTATTTTTAAAATTATAATTCCTTGATATAAGTAAATTTTATAAAATAAAAGAGCATTGTCTAACAAAGGAGAAACTGGTAATTCGACTAATCATGATTTAAGTATTGTTGTCACTGAAGGAGCAATGCTAAATAATGATCATATGTATGAATTTCAAAAGCTATTGGGAAAACAATCAAATTTTTTTTATAATATGCAAAATACTTTGTGTTTACAAACAATTGATTTGATAGTTTCAATCGAGAAAAGTAAGCAGCACATTCAAATACTTTTAAGTGGATCTTATAAATCTGGTCATTGGATTTGTACTTATTATAATGGAATAAGCCTTTCCTTTTGTGATAGTCTTAATAAAAAATGTTTAAATCATGATCAAAGAGATTATTTAATTAGATTATATCCTTTTAAACCACCAGTAGTTTTCACAACTGTTGATTAACAACCTGAATACAGTCTTTCTTATGGAGTATATGCAATAACATTTGCAACATTGTTGTTTTTTAATAGTCTGCCCTACTCTGTCCATTACTTTTATTGTCATATTAGAAATCATTTAATGTTAATGTTTGAAAACAATAGTTTATGTAAATTTCCCTCTGTACAACTTTCTAATAGTAGATCTTGCATAGTTGTGTATGAGTGAAAGTGCCTTTTAAATAAAAAAGATATTAAACTTCAGTATGGAGAATCAAACATTTCTAATAACTCTATTAAGAAAAAAATTTCTTTCTCGAGAATAATAAAACAAAGAATACTCGATGTCAAAGAAATTATTGTGAAGGAGTATTAAAGCATCAAATTCAAAATGAATTGAATGTTGAAAATTATCTAGGTCCGATAAATAATTACTGCACACATTGTCAAGCTAAACATTTTAAAGATGAAAAAGTTGCTGGTAAAAAAGTTAGTTTTAATGACTGCTGTAGCCATGGAGGTGTTGTGTTAACTTTAATACAATATCCAGATGAATTAAGGCTTTTGTTAGAATAGTTTCGTAAAAAATCAGGTCATTTTAAAAAGAATATAAGGCTGTAAAATAATTCTTTTTTTATCTTTAAATGCTAATGTAATTAATTTTAATGGCAGAAGAAAAGGACCATTCTGTTACAAAATTCAAGGTTAAATTTACTATCAAATTAATAGTGCTTTATATCCGGATAAAGGTGAGGATTCATGTTTTGGTCAATTATTTATTTATGACCCAGAGGAATCAATCAGATACAGATTAAAAAGTAACAAAAATTTGGATGAAGACGGTTTAAAATCTATAGAAAATATTATGAGAAATTCTAATGCATACACAAAATCTCACATGATGATATCAGAGGTAATTCAAATAGAAGCTAAATTAGCAAGACAAATAATGAAGAAATTCCTGAGTTACAATTAATATTGTTCACGTTGAAAAAAGGCTTCGATTAAAATAGATACAATTATCAAAGTTTTAATGAAGTTGCTGCAATTTTTAATACAAACTCTGAAGGAGAAATACCAGAATCTTATGAAACGGTTTATAATAAATCTTCAAAGGAATTAAAATTGGTTAGTAATTTAGATCCAAATGTTGAACCATGGATTTATCCCATATATTATCCACTTGGAAATAAGGGTTATAATATCAAAATAATTCGTAGTGATAGTGATTACAGAATTAGAAAATATACTATTTCTAGATCTGCCTACATTAAATACAAAATTGCTGTAAGAAATAAAGAATTTAATAAATTTTTATATGGAGGTAGATTGTTTTAACAATGGGTGGTTGAAAATGATGTAAAAATAGAAAAAGATACATTGAGATTTTGTGCAAATAATCATGCTCAAGTGAGAAGTGAAAGATATAAAGGACTGATAGATTATTTACACAATCATGTGTTGGAAAATGATGTACACGTGTGAAAAACGCTTATATTGCCTTCTACTTTTATAGGATCACCTCGCAATATAATGCAACAATATCAGGATTCGATGGCTATTGTTGCTCGTCATGCTAGACCAGATTTATTTATCGCAATGACGTATAATCCAAATTGGAAAGAGATACAGGAAAATTTATTCCCCAATCAAACTGCTGCTGATAAACCTGATATAGTAACTAGGGTTTTCGCATTAAAAGGTAAACATTTACTTAAACCTTTTGTTGATAATAAATTATTTGGAGAAGTCAAATTTTATGTTTATGTTATTGAATTTTAAAAGCAAGGATTGTCACACATTCATTTGTTAGTTATGTTGAAAGAAAATTCTAAAATATTAACAGTTGAAAGTGTTGATCGTTATATTTCTGCAGAAATTCCTGATGAAAATATCAATCCTATTTTACATAAAATAATAATGCAAAATAATATTCACAAACCTTGTGGAGATTGGTGTTTAATTAATGGGAATTGTTTAAAAAAATTTCGAAAAAGTTACCAAGAAGAAACTACAATTGAAGAAAATTGCTACGTTCATTGTCGTCGAAGAAATAATAATAAAGCGTATGAACGACCAAATGGATTTATTGTTGATAATTCTAATGTTGTTCCGTATTTCCCTAAACTTTCAGAAATATTTAATTGACATAATAATGTAAAAATAGTTTCGAGTATCAAGTCTGTTAAATATTTATATAAATATATTCTCAAAGGGCATGATGATGTATGTATTGTTATTACAAATGCGAATGGTGAGGTAACTGTTAATCATAATAAAATACATCATTATGAGAAAAATAATTATGTTAGTCCAGTTAAGGCAGCTTGAAGAATTCTAAGTAAACCTTTAGAGAAAAAGAGCCGTAGCGTTAATCGCTTACCCATACATTGGCCAAATGAACAGAATTTTATTATTCGAGAAGAAAAAGATAGTAACGGCATTTCTTTCGATTTAAATACAAAACTTTTGGATTATTTTAAACTTAACCAACGAAATAGTAATGCTCACAAGTATTATTATTCCAATATACCAGAGCATTATACATGGGTAACAAAATCTCTTAAATGGAAACAAAGAATTCGTAAAGTAAAAGTATAGGGAAGAATGTATTCAGTAAATCCACATCAAATAAAGTTATTTCATCTTAGATTATTGTTGCTTACAGTAAAAGGATCAACTTCGTTTGAAAGTTTGAGAACAGTTAATGGAGTTTTTCATGAATCTTTTACAACTGCTTGTTTGGCATTTGGACTTGTAGAAGATGATAGTGAGCGGATTAGGACAATCGAAGAAGCTGCATTATGAATGATGCCTCATTCACTTCGCCAATTATTCACAAGAATTTTAATTCAATGTCTTCCTATACATCCGGATAAACTATATATGGGAAAAATTTAAGGGTCAAATGTCAGAAGATTATTAAAAAATAAACGACATTGAAGCTGAACAAAGGGCTTGTAGAAATATTAAAACAATGTTATTTAACGAAGGATATAATTTAACTGACTTTAAGGGATTATTAGATATACAAGATGAAATTTTTACTGAACAAGTTAATGATATAAATATTGCAGAACGTATTAACATAGGAGAACAGAATTATGCTAAATTAAATGTAAAACAAAAACTTGTAGTTGATTATGTACTTGATGCCCTAAAGGATTCTTCTTTTGATGGTTCTATGGCAATTGTTAAGAAGTAAAGGAATAAATGTTTGCAACATGGCATTTACAGGTATAGCTGCGACTCTGCTTCTTAATGGAAAAACTGTTCATAAAGTTTTAGGCTTACCCGGTCCATTATACAGTGATTCATATTCAAACATTAAAGTTCAATCTTTAGAAGGCCTCTTTTAAAAAACTATCTAGATGTTTTTATTTGGGATGAAGCACCAATGGCTCCAAAATATGCTTTAGAAATTATGGATTATCTATTCTAACGAACCTTTTGGTGGTAAAATTGTAATTCTAGGCGGAGATTTTCGACAAACTTTACCAATTAAAGAACAGGGTACTAAATCAGAAATAGTAAATTTATCAATAAAAAATAGTAAACTATAGAAATATTTCAAAATATACGCATTAACAGATAATATGAGAGCTTTACCACAAGAAACGGAATTTGTAGATTTTTTACTTAAAGTTGTCAATGGTGAATTAAATGATGCAGATGATAATGTTATATTACCAGAACATATTATTCAAAAAGGGAATAGGTACACAAAATTTAAAATAAAATTTAATCCTTTAAAGATAAAATGTTTTTAATAACTATGTGTGTATCTTTAGAGTAATATTAGAAACTTTTCGGTGTTCCATTTTTAAAAGCAGAAAGAAAAGGGGCGTGCGTAGCGCGCAAAAATAGTGACTAGTTAAAAATTATAAATACAATCGTTTTTATAAAAAATTTCTTATCTAACAAAAAATTTCCGAAGGTAAAGTTGTTAAAGAAACCAAACTTTTTATTATTTTAACCCGTTGCCTGTTTGAGACCCAACGTTGGGTCGTGGACTTCTTAATGGAAAATAAATACAATTTCTTATAAAAATTATCATATAAATTCTGTTATATCATTATTCACACACTATAGTGTTCAATGATACTAGATTATTTTTAAGTAATATAATAATTTAAATACAAGTAAAATTTCTAAAAAAAATTGTTTAATTTACTTACATTTGGTATATATAGGGGTTTTTGGAGTCGCTGAATTGGAATTTGACTTTTATTTTTAAAAATTCAAAATGGCGGATCCAAAATAGCGGACACAATTTTTAAAATTTATGTCGATTTTCATGAATTTCAGTATCTAGGCGTATTTTAGGTCGCTGAATTCGAATTTCATATTCATCTTTAGAAATTCAAAATGGAGGATCCAAAATGGCAAACACAATTTTAAAATTTTATTTCGATTTTGCTCAATTTCATTATCGAGGGATATTTTGGGTCCCTGAATTCTCAAACTTGACTTTCAAAATAAAAAATACAAAATGTTGAATTTTCATAATGAGGGACGTAATTTTTTTAATTTATTCAGATTTTTATCAAATTTTGTACTTTATTTTATATTCTTTGCATTAGATGATGATCTTTTAATTTTTTACGTCAGGATTAGAATCAGCGACACCAAAAATCTTGCATACTAATTATTATAAATATCTGTTTGAAATTGAAAAATTTTGTCCGACATATTGGATCCGCCATTTTGAATTTTTTTTTGACGTCATATTTGAATTCAGCGACCTCAAAGACCCTTGTATACTAAGTTTCATAAAAATTCATAGACCAGATTTTGCTGGACATTTTAAGCCACTTATATGAATATTTTGTCAAGCACACGCAGAAAAATCCGATTGAAAATTGTGGAGTTCAGCACTAGTAACTTAGATTTCATTCCCAAACTTGTCTACCTTTGCGGCTCCAGGATAGAAAACAGGGAAATGAATCGTAAAAGGTTTAAAGCACGTCAGTAGGCTTAAAATGTTTTCGTTCTTATGCACACTTATACGCGGAACAAAGCAAACTGAACACATTGATAGGCGCTTCTGGGCGGAGTCCCATACTGAATATAATGTGAGCAGATCTTCTAGTGACCTACATTATTACTTTTATTTGTCAAAATATTTACTTTTATTGGAATATTCAATTTGAAACTAAATATAAAATCTAAAAATGAAACAACTGAAAATATTAGAATACTTTGAATTTTATAAAACTTCTCACTGGGATTTTTATTATTCTTTAGATATTTAAACGTCAAATCTCTTTACAAATTAAATACAAGTCCTTTGCCATTTTTACTAAAATGATTTGTTTTAAAACGTTTAAAGAAAGGGATTATATTTAAATATCTACAGATTAAATAAAAATCCCAGTGCAAAGATTTTTAAAATTCAAAGTATTCTCTATTTTTTAAATATTATTTCATTTTAGACTTTACATTTAGTTGCCTAAATTGAACATTACAATAAAATATAATAACAATTAGGCATTGCACAACCGGCTAAAAACAAAATAAACACACACCTAACCTCAAAATGAGATCAAACATTTCACATAGATATTCTTCCACATTCATTTGTAACACTAGAACTTTATTACAAAACTGCACTCACTATTATATTTAAAACTAGAATTTTTATTAATTGAAACAATTAATACACTACGAACTACACCGAGACTTCCGTGTATATATCAAAAACGAAGAAACTGAACAAACGCGGGCGCAGGCGCGCTACAGAGTTTCGCATTCCTAAAAACTGTTTGGGAATGAATCTAAGGACTCTCGCACAGAACAGTCCCCGTTTAAGTGAACGTTGATACAAAGTTTGTAACAATTGAGTAGCTGAATTAAAATAAATGCAAATAATAATAATTGTACCTAATTCTTTTCACCTTTGAATTAATTACGGAATCTGATTGCACTTGTTGAAAAAAGACTATTGGCGTTTATTAAGATATTTAGCATTGATCTTCATTGAAAATCATTCCTAAACTTTTTGGGATTGAAATCTAAAGTTTAATATTCCTCCCTACGATAATAGAAATTACTCAAATGATTCTATATTCAGTCCGAAATCTGAATTTTCATTTTTCTCCGTGCAGGGAAGGGGTTACAGCCACGACTACATACTCACAAAAATGTATTCTAAATTTTAAGAATAAATTTTGCTTCCTACTCAAAACTACTCTATAACTCTCACTTCTCTTCATTTCGTGTAAAGTCACCCAGTGAGAAATTTCTCACCGGTCCAATATCGGTCCAATATTGGGAGCCAAGAGACCGATCATCGGTCCAATAAAGGCTCCCAATATTGGACCAATATGGGCTGATGCTTGGGATGTAACGGGATCGCCAAGCATCGGTTGTTAATATTGGTCCAATATTGGCCGAATATTGGCAACCAAGAGAAAAAATGTTTTTAAATAAATTTTTTTAATTTAATAATAATAATAAAAAATTAATGTTTATAATTTTTGTTTAATATATTTATTTGTTTAATTATTTATTTTTAATAATTCATGTAAATAATAAATAATTTATTATTTATAAATTATAATTATTTAAAAATGCAGCAGCTATTAGAAAATAGCATTCTGCAAAAAAATTCTATCATTGAAAAATCAATGATAGGCGAGAGAAATCCGCGTCTTTAAATAGATTCGCAGATGATAGACAAGAGATATCCGCGTCATTAAACGGATTCGCAGATATACTCTGGTCTCGCGACGAATCTCTCGATACTTATATACACTGGAGTCGCCGTGTCAGTTGCGAGAACGGTTACAGCGTCCCTCTTTCGGCGGAGATAAGAATTGTCACGTAAACTGCGGGTATAATAAGGCGGTCGATAAAGCGATTTAGCAGTTTACGTGACAATTCTTATCTCTGCCGCAAGAGGGACGCTGTAACCGTTCTCGCAACTGACACGGCGACTCCAGTGTATATAAGTATCGAGAGATTCGTCGCGAGACCAGAGTATATTTGCGAATCTGTTTAATGACGCGGATATCTCTTGCCTATCATCTGCGAATCTATTTAATGACGCAGATATATCTCGCCTATCATTGATTTTTCAATGATAGAATTTTTTTTGCAGAATGCTATTTCGATTATTTCCTAATAGTTGCTGCATTTTTAAATAATTATAATTTATATATAATAAATTATTTATTATTTACATGAATTATTAAAAATAAATAATTAAACAAATAAATATATTAAACAAAAATTAGAAACATTAATTTTTTATTATTATTATTATTAAATTAAAAAAATTTATTTAAAAAATTTTTTTCTCTTGGTTGCCAATATTCGGCCAATATTGGACCAATATTAACAACCGATGCTTGGCGAACCCGTTACATCCCAAGCATCAGCCCATATTGGTCCAATATTGGGAGTCAATCGGCGCCCAGCTGCAACCAATATTGGACCGATATTGGACCGATTAAAGTCTATTGGCAATTTCTCACTGGGCATAAGCTTTAATATAATAATATTAATAAAAATTTCCACTAATTCTAAATTAGTCAAAATTTTTACCAATTTTCATTAATTGTCCACTATAACTTGTACAGTTGTTTTAAGATTCTTAAATTGAGATATTAAATATTCCACATTGTATATTTTTGTATAGTTTTCGATAACTTTTAAAAAATTGTTAAACTGTTACTAATACTCCAATTGGAGTTGGTAACAGTTTTTTATATTTTCTAATATTATTTCCTTATTATTATATTTTTTTAAAAATACAAAGCAGTTTTATTCTTAGCAAAAAATATATTTTTAAATTTAGAAATTTTTTTCGGTGTTTATACAATACAGCGGTAGACAAAAAAAGGAATTACAACGATATAAGTAATAATTAAAAGGAACTCTCTAAATCTGAATATGTGAAATTTCACTTATTGTAAGTTATAAGTCGTCCTCTCGGTCAATAAGTGCATATACACTTATAAATAAGTGAATTTTTCACTTATTCTGAGTGAAATTTCACTTATTATAAGTGTATATGCACTTATTGATCGAGAAGACGACTTATAACGTACAAATATGTGAATTTTCACATAGTCAGATTTAGAGAGAAAGAACAATAACCACCTCAAGAGCGAACGAATAATAAAGTAATTTTCCAATAAAAAAACGAATTATAAAGAAAGAATGAAACCACAATAAAGTGTATATATAATAAACAAAAGAAATCTTGAGAAATGCAAAATGATGAATTTCAGGACAAAAAAAATTTCTAGAAAACGCGATTGTGAATAGCGATCAGGCGTGTAATGGGCTACTGGTCAATTAACACCAGCGGACTAAACGTGACGCGCTTGAAATTGAAGTTTTTGTTTCCAATATTAATTCCAGAGACGATGAAAGGTTTTAATTGGTCACGGCTACAAAGCTGTGTGTGCGCCAGTGAGAGAGGGATGTTTGTGTATCAAAAGCAAAACTCTCCCGGGTGGATATAAAAAAACATCTGTTTCATCTACAATTGTATTAACGGATGCAAACCTTTTACAAAAATAATATAAAGAAACATTTTTAGCAAAAAAAGAAGAAACAAACAAACCAAATAATAATAATAATAATAATAATAAAAATTTATTCCGCTTCGATTCACTCTTCTCGACAAAAAAGGAAGCACACCTATACAACATACTTCCGTTGTTGTTTAAAAAAAATTGTAATTAAAACTCACTGCAATTCAGAAATAAAACAATTCCTCTGAGAAAAACAAATAATTTCCAAACTGCTAATGGTAGGTAAAAATTTTTCATCCTGTATTATTTATATTCATTCTCTTAATTATATGGATAATTACAAAAAAAGGAATTATGTAAGCGCGCGCGTAAATAGAAACTTTTGATTGCTGTAACAAAATTATAACTTTCCTGTAAATTAAAATTATGTTAGTTTAAATATTATTTTTTTTAATATTACAGGAAATTGTAACTGATTCAAAGAATAAACAAATGTCTATAATGTGTGATTAAAAATCGAGGGGTCAACAACTCCTGATTAGGTCTTGATGGTTAATTACGAAATGTTACGAAATATTCTTTAACCCTTGGGCGGGCAAGCTAAAAAAATCACGTAAGCGGGCAAGCGGGGTCCATTGGACCCCGCTTTAAAAACGCTTAAGGGGTTATACCTGTTTGGCATTTTTTATTTTTCGATTTTTTCTTTATTGGCTTAAAATATACTATAACATCCCTAGATTAATAATCTTTAACGTCCTTGCATGGAAACAACTTGGAAATGTTTTTAAAATTATTTTTTCTGGAGAAATTCCGAATTGTAAAAATAGAAAATTTTAATTTCAAATGCATTTTTTTTAAAACAATGTTTTTTTTTATTGGCTTAAATATACTATGACATTCCCTATCAAGGGTAATGTCACCTTGAGTGGACCGCCTAAGCTTCTTTTCCAAAAAATTCTTTATGAAAGCTAATTAATCGGAGGTTTCTATTCCAAGCTTTAGTTTAGATCCCTAGATAAGTGTTTATACCATAATAGCTTTGATTTTCTTTTAATTGGAAAAAACAATTAACTTGAAAAAATAGCAAATTTTTAAGGAATGAAAAAAGTGTAACCTTGAGTGGACCACTCCTAAAAAATTGTAAAAGTTATTCTAAATTCTTTAATTTATTTAATATTTCTGATATATTGAAACAAAATTTATGCTTATGCAGCTTCAGACCATGATTGTCTCGAAATGTTTACAAGTGAAACCATTTTTAATAATTTTAGCACATATCACATTAAAATCACAAAAAAATTATTAAAGAACATAAAACATAGTTTTAAACCAATTTATTGTCAATTAATTTCCATAAAAATGGTAAATTGACATTAAAAATATAAAAAACAGGCAGTCCACTCGTGGTTATAAACAGTGGTCCACTCATGGTGACAAACAACTTTTTATGGCAGACACCACAATTTTTTTTAGTCAAAATTATCACTTAATTAAACTAAGACAATCAATTTCGATGTCCAAAGTAGTAGGAAAAAAATAAGTTACCTTTTAAAACTTGAATTTTACACTACTTTTACACTTCCGAATCACTTTACTCATTGTAAGAGCGACTTCTTTTTTGGTTTGTGTTCTTAAAAATGCGTTACATCAAACAATAACGTATATGATTATCGCGGAACATAAATTCTTACGGTTTCTAGGTGCGGTGCTGCTATTCGTTTTATTTATTTCACGTTTCCGCTGTCAGATAACTTAAAAGCTCAAGTGGTCCACTCAAAGTGGCGGTCCACTCAATCTGACATTACCCTAATCAAAAACGTCCTTGCATGAAAACAATTTGGATGTGTTCTTAAATTTAATTTTTCTGGATCAATTTCGGAGTGTCAAAATAGAACATTTTAACTTCAAACGCTTCTTACTCGAAACCATGTTTTAAAAATCGGCGAGCAGTAGAACTCGAAAAGTTTTCGTTCGATTGGCCTGAAAATTTAACTGTAGCTTCTTAGATAGATTATATAGTGAAGTACACACGATTTTTAAAATTGATGAACAGGATTTTTTTATTAATAATTAAAGTCAATTTTTTTGCAAGTCTCACAATTCTTCCAAAAAAAAATTCTAAAATTATAATAATGTGTACTTTACTAGATAATCTTATGTAGTTTATAGAAAAAAATTTTTTTGATTCCAAAAGCAAGCCGATGTTGCCAACAATAATTTAAAACTGTACTCATAAAAAAATTTTGAAAAACACCCTTTTTTAAGCCTCAAAACAGGTATAACCCCCTTAAAAACGTAGATCTTTGTATATTTTGTTTTATTTATTTTTTTTTTTTTTTTTTTTTTTTATTTTGTTTATTATGAATTTTAATGCACTAAATATAAAAATGATGATTAAGATTTTAAATTTAACAAACAGCTAAATTTGCAAAATACCCTGGGAAATACAACACACACCGTTCTTAGTGCAAGGCAGGATTATTTGGTGTAGGCTCAAATTTCTTAAAAGAAAAACACTATTTTGTTATTTGTTTATAGCACAAATTGTAAATTTGGTCTATTCCACTAAGTGGTACTGTAGTCCCCATACTAAATTTTTTACCGTGTACGTTACTGCAATGTTTTTATGCTTATGACAATGTCGGTAAAAAGTTTAAACACCCATGTGGCATCATGTACAATTGGAATATGGAAACTGTAAAAGTATTTGGATGTATTTTTAGTCTGTTTAACAGAATTTCTAGGATGAACTCATTCTTTCATACGGATTCGGAGAAATTTGAAAAATAGATACTCGCGGGGTCCAATGGACCCCGCTTGCCCGCCCAAGGGTTAATGTTTTATTCAAACTTTAATTGAACTTATCAAGCTTGCCACAAACTTTTGATTTTATCCCCCTGCCTGAATTTTATAACTTTTTAATAAAATTTCGACTTTTTCTCTGATCATAAGGAACATATTTGTGACATATTTGGACAGAGATATCTTTGTGTCCTTTCCTATCTCATGCATCTCGTACGCGAATCTATTGTGCGTTGGCCTTTAGAAAGGTACCAAGGAAACATAACCTATAATTCGTTTGCTTATCTTAGGTATCTTCCTTGGAAGACTGGAAGTGCATCACATTTATACTAAAAATAAATACATACACAAAAAAATGTATCTAATGAATCATTCTATTACATATATATTTCGACGAAAGTCGTTGCCGACTAATTTTTAAAAATGATAATAGTAGGCAGGGGAACGTGGGGGAATTGGAACCCCTTAAAAAAATTATTTAAAAAAACCAACTTATCTTCATAATAATATATTGTTGTGATCATTTTCTACTCATTTCGTTATTTATCTTTAATTCCCACAAAGTACAATATTTTTCTGCAAGTTTGCTACAAGTTTTCCATGCAAAGTTCGCAAGTTTGCATCCAAGTTTGCAGCAAACTTGCATACAAATAAAAATGTCACCCACTTGGCAAGTTTGAAATGAAAACTTGAGGAAAATTTGCAGCAAACTTTCTAAAATACCTAAAAAATTTAAAAAAAAATTTTTTTTTCAAATTGCATATATTTTGATGAACGATGCCTTCCCTGTAGGGAAAATGACTAAAATATAGTGCGCAGCTCTAGATGTCATAGTAAACTACTGCGCATACATTTAAGTTTTTGCTATTTGGCGCAAGTTTGCTGCAAACTTGCAGTGCAAACTTGCCAAGTGGGTGACATTTTCATATTTATGCAAGTTTGCTGCAAACTTGCAATGCAAACTTGCGAAATTTGCATGGAAAACTTGCAGAAAATGTCTGTGCTTTGTGGGTTATGTTTAATTATACCGAAAAAAATAAAATCTCAAAGTGAGAAGAAAATTCCGCTTAACAATTATTTTTACATTTTATTTTCAATATACGAATATTTATCTACAAAAGAAAGGAATTTTTGTTTATATTTGAAAGTTTTTTAACTAAAAGATAAATTTTAATCTATCTTCTTTGATTGAAATTATTCCTCTCAAATTGAAACAAATTTATACTAGAAAGAAGATTTTTAAGTTGTTTTTTGTTTTTCTAAACACAGCTTCAAACTGTTTGAAAAGTGACATTTAATAGAAAATATAAAAGAGGAAAATCCTCCTAATTAGAAAGGAAAAATTTAGTGCCCATATACGTAAGAGGAAAAAATGCTGCAAAAGAAGAGGAATCGTCTGAAATTGCAAACATTTTTTTTTCGGTGTAGAAACTTAAAAAAAGAAAGTGAATTTTCAAAAAAATACATTTTTCTCTATCACCCAATTTGTGGGGTATGGGAGCTTTCATTTGAAATTCAAAAAAATTTATTTAATTTCTATTTTTTATAAATATTTTTTGTTTTCTAATAGAAAAAAGTGTTAATACTTACAGTCAAGCCAAAACTTTATACTTACAATAAATTTTTTCCTAAACTATAATTGAATAAAAAAATTTTGAAAAAAATTTTAGATATACATTTTTTCCACCAAAAATTATTTTTTACTTAAAAGTTCTTTCATATGATGATATATTTTACAATTTTTAAAGAAATAAGAAAATCCATAACATAGTAACAAAAATTCTCTGTGCTGACACTTATTCTCCCATTACCCCACATAATTCTTAACCCCTTCAGTGTGTAGCTAAAATATAACAAAATGGTCCCAAAATGTGTAAGACCTTCTTGTGAATAAATTTTCATGACACTAGGTACTAAGGGGTTTTTGGGGTCGCTGATTACGATTCCGGTGTTAGTTTTCAAAAATTCAAAATGGCGGATCCAATATGGCGGACACGATTTTGAAAAATTCATTGGATTCGCTTAAAAATCGTTACTCGGGGATTTTCGTGGTCGCTGATTACGAATCTGACATTAGTTTTCTAAAATTCAAAATGGCGGATCCAAAATGGCGGACACGATTATGAAAAATTCATTGCATACGCTTAAAATTTGTTACTCGGGGGTGTTTGGGGTCGCTGATTACGATTCCGGTGTTAGTTTTTTAAAATTTTAAATGGCGGATCCAATATGTCGGTCATGGTTTTGAAAAATTCATTGGATTCGTTTAAAATTTGTTACTCGAGGGTTTTTGGGGTCGCTGATTACGAATCTGTTATTAGTTTTTCAAAGTTTAAATGGTAAGAATTATGAAAAGAATTTATCAACTTTTGAAATTTTTCAAAATTTTTGGCGGCCATTTTGTATGAAAAATTATTCATTTTGAAAATCTTACTTCAGAATCGTGATCAGCGACCCCAAAAATCCCTGAGTAAGAATTTTTAAAAGAATTTATCCACTTTTGAACTATTTCAAAATTTTTGGCGGCCATTTTGGATGAAAAATTATGTATTCTGAAAATATGACTTCAGAATCGTGATCAGCGACCCCAAAAACCCCCCGAGTAAGAATTTTTAAAAGAGTTTATCCAATTTTGAAATTTTTCAAAATTTTTGGCGGCCATTTTAGATAAAAAATTATTTATTTTGAAAATATGACTTTAGAATCGTGATCAGCGACCTCAAAAACCCCCGAGTAAGAATTTTCAAAAGAATTTATCGACTTTTAAAATTTTTCAAAATTTTTGGCGGCCATTTTGGATGAAAAATTATTTATTTTGAAAATCTGACTTCAGAATCGTGATCAGCGACCCCAAAAACCCCCGAGTAAATTTTTTTGCGAATGTACGTTAAGATGTTTTCTTGTTTGGGCCATGACGTGTATACCGTCATCCACTGTTTAGGCCAGTTTTTTTCATGACGTGTATACACGTCATCCACAGTCAAGGGGTTAAAGGCCAAGATTTAATAAAAAAATAAAAACATAAACAAATTTTATTATTACTTGGACTTTTATACATATATACATATCTACACATATATTCACCTATAACATATTGACAAAATTTAACCAAATAATACGATTTTAACTACTTATTGTGATGTTTGAAAATATTTTGCATTCAACAACAAAAACTCAAAAAATACAGTTTCTCTTGTATTTACTAAAAATTTGTTAAGAATGTGACCGTTTGTTTTCGAATGACATAAGCAAAGATTGTCGAAGATTTTCTAGGAATTGCAGCGAATTTTAAGGCTTCTAAGTACGTGACAGGGCTCTTGCCGGTTTCACCGGGGTGAAACAATAAAACCGGCCGGGGCCATGGCGAAAATCCCGATTTGACGAGCTGCCAGACCGGGGCCTGGTCGGGTTCCCTATTTTATGCGGGATCAGGGCCCTGTTAGGGAAATTTCTACACGCGGGTACTTGGTAGAAATATTATTTTAGGTCTCAAGTCTGCACTGAAAAAATTTATTCTGTAATTAAAAATATATGCTTAGCACATATTTTAATATATTTTATACTTAAATCTAGTATATATTATCCTAAAAATACAGGGAGAGAGTTGGATAGTGAAGGCGACTATCAACAGTTTAGTTAATTTTAGACGGACAAATTTAACAGTCGGATCTAGGGGAGACCGAGGAGGAAAGTAACAACGCTTATATCTTTTTAACAAATTAGCCGATATACAAAGTTTAAATTCTTTTTAATCAGTAGTGCCCTCTACAACGGTAGTGCCCTCTTTTCCGGTTAGATTATGTCCGCTAGTAATATGACGTTACAAAAATACGTCAAAAGTAAGTTTTGGTTTAAATTTTAAAAACCTCTCATATTTATTTAATTGCACAGTTTTATGAAATGTGCGTTTCGTTTTTTTGTTTAGGTATCTGTCTTTAAGTTGTAATAGTGTATTTTTAAATTACGTGAAATACTTTTGTGTAATTTTAACTTTTTTGTTGAATAAAAAGAGAGTGAGGAGGAAAGTAACACGTTGTTACTTTCCTCCTCGTTTCAATATTGTGCATACACCGAAAAAACGTAAATCTGAATTTAAGAATACTATCTTGGCTCCTATTTAAGAATATTGTATACTTAAATTAAGTATATACTATTCTTAAAATAAGAATATATTCTTAAAATTAGAAAAATAATTTTAAGAGGAATATATACTTTAAATATATTTCTGCTATTAAGTATATATTCTTATTTTAAGAATATTATATACTTAATTTAAGTATACAATATTCTTAAATAGGAGCCAAGATGGTGTTCTTAAATTCAGATTTACGTTCTTTCGGTGTACTTTATGAAAAGAATAAAGTAAATAATATTTAAAGTTACAGATTAAATTTTGTTCGTTGAAAATAATGAATTATAAGTAAATTGATTTTTGTTTTGACATATTAACATAACCTAAAAATGGTTTATTAAACCAGAAAAAATTTTTATTCTGTGTTCATATTTTCTTTTATTTTATGTTTGTCATATTGTTAATTTTTGCTTTTAAACTTTAAATAAATTTATTTTCATGTTAATACAATGCGTTGAGAAACTCTCATCGCAACAACCCAGGATTCTAAGCACTGATGAGCGTGTCAATGGAAAATTATTTGTGACAAAATAAAATCTTTATATTCACTTTACTTTAAAAAACACTTAAATTTATTATTTATTAAATTGTCATTAAAATTTTTACATAACTTTGAAGATAAACAAAATAGAATTTAAATTGAATGATATTAAAATAAATTTGTAAAATGTGGACCAAATTCCACTTGATAATATAATTCACTCGCGAACAATATTAAAGAGTTTGAAATTGTGCAAACGAAATTTCGCACACAAACGAACGAGCACGATAGCCCTTTTACAATTTTACACTTAAGTCGCTGAGGTTTTTAGAGTCGCTGATTACGAATCTGATGTTACTTTTTTAAAATTAAAAAGGGCGGATCCAATATGGCGGACATATTTTTTAAAAAGTGATTGGATTTGCTTAAAACTAGTTACTCGGGGTTTTTGGGTTCGCTGATTACGAATCTGATATCACTTTTTCGAAATTCAAAATGGCAGATCCAATATGGCGGACAATTTTTTAAAAAGTGATTAGATTCGCTTGAAAATAGTTACTCGGGGGTTTTTGGGGATGCTGATTACGAATCTGATGTCACTTTTCAAAATTAAAAATGGTGGATCCAATATAGCGGACAATTTTTTAAAAAGTAAATGTATTTGCTTCAAAATGGTCATTCGGCGGTTTTTGAGGATGCTAATTACGAATCTGACTTCAGAACAATATTATGTTTATTCTCCACGTCCGTTAGCCGTCAACAAAATTTTATTGACGTTTCCCAGCTCTTACCACAAGGAGGTCGACGTGCAAAAAAGCTACTTTTGTATATTTTATTTTAAAAATTTTGTTTGTTTTTTTTATTTAAAAATTTTTTTTTTTGGATATTTGAATATTTTTTAATGTAAATAATATAAAATTTTAATTCTGCTTTCTAAATCTGAATCAACGATAATTATGACACTTATATAATTATGACATTTTTTATACAATGATAAAAAAGAGACTAACACTACATGTGGTTTGATTGAAAACAAGTGACTCACATATATATGCCACATTAAAAGCACAATTTTTGTGTCATTTTGTTGCACTTTGCATGATAGTGGCAATATTTTTCGAGGCAAAATCCAAAAAAAAATTTTAAAATAAAAAAAATATTTTAAATAAAATAAAAAGTGGTTTTTTTGCACGTCGACCTCCTTGTGGTAACAGCTGGGCAACGTCAATAAAATTTTGTTGACGGTTAACGGACGTGTAGGATAAACATAATTTTGTTCTGATGTCAGATTCGTAATCAGCGACCCCAAAAACCCCCGAGTAACTATTTTCAAGCAAATCCAATTACTTTTTAAAAAATATGTCCGCCATATTGGATCCGCCATTTTTAATTTTAAAAAAGTAACATCAGATTTGTAATCAGCGACTCCAAAAACCCCCGAATAACCATTTTCAAGCAAATCTACACGGAGAGAAATCTGCTGCTAATATTACTCGAAAGAGCACATTACTTAAATTGCTTAACGTTTCTCTTATATTTTTAGCATGGATTCATATACTTATTGTAAAAATACTTTCAATGCAATAAGCATAAGAGACAGTAGCTAATTTTGCACGAAATCTTTATTATAAATACAAAGAGAACGTGCTATAAAAGTATTAGATTCTTCTTATAAGAATCGCTCGAACTCCGACTGATTTTCAGGCGGACTTTATACAACACAATCTTACCTGTGTATACGCACATATAACTCACACACACATATATTTCTCTCTCTCTCTCTCTATATATATTTGATATTTCTCTGTCCTGTAAAACATTATATATTATATGTAGTATTTAATACTTGTTGCTCTTATAAAAAGATAATATTTATTTAATAGTAAGGATATTAGTTAAAAATTATTGCATTTTTATTCGTGTTTGAATATATAAGCAACATGTGAACATTGTTAGGTTATGTTGTTGCAAACGTCACCGCTTTGTACGCGTTCCGTTCCTCGAAACCATCCAGAGAAATATATGTGTGTGTGAGTTATATGTGCGTACACGCAAGTAAGATTGTGTTGTATAAAGTCCGCCTGAAAATCAGTCGGAGTTCGAGCGATTCTTATAAGAAGAATCTAATACTTTTATAGCACGTTCTCTTTATATTTATAATAAAGATTTCGTGCAAAATTAGCAGCTGCTTTTTGTTTTTATTGCATCGAACTCTCCGTTACATTAAATAGATGATTTCGTATATAAACTATTATAACCTCAAGCTAAAATTCTATTCAGCAGTGACTAATAAAATTTGTAAAGATTCTGCAAGCAATAATAGCAACAGATTTCTCTCCGTGTAATAACTTTTGAAAAAATTAACCGAAATTTTTTTTCGGCCTTTTGCATTTTAAAAAAGTAACATCAGATTCGTAATCAGCGACTGCAAAAACTCCCGAGTAACCATTTTCAAGCAAATTTAATCACTTTTTAAAAAATTGTCCGCCATATTGGATCCGCCATTTTGAATTTCGAAAAAGTGATATCAGATTCGTAATCAGCGAACCCAAAAACCCCGAGTAACTATTTTTGAGCAAATCCTGTCACTTTTTAAAAAATATGTCAGCCATATTGGATCTGCCATTTTGAATTTTAAAAAAGTAACATTAGATTCGTAATCAGCGACTCCAAAAACCCCCGAATAACCATTTTCAAGCAAATCTAATAACTTCCGAAAAAAATTACCCAAAATTTTTTTCGGCCTTTTGCATTTTGGAAAAATGGCCATTTTCATATCCGTCATCTTGAATTAAAAAAAAAGTAATTATGTATTTTTATAGCTGAGAGTTCGAGGACGCGATATTTCTTGCTTTGGAGTCCATATTCTTTAGTTTTCCATGTCAAAATAATAATTGAAAAATTTTTTTTCATAGAAAAGTGTGTTTTTTCGCAATAAAATTGTTATAAATTTTTTTGAGATAATTATAAACAAATTTTAGCTTCATATTCCGAAAGAGCGATAAATTTTACGTCGGAAATGGTAATCCTAAATTTTTAAACTAATTATTTCATACAAAATAAGAGTCAAATCAAATCATGGTACATTTTGCGTCCTGGTGGGCGTTAATGAGTTAAATATTTTAAATGTATCATAAAAAATAACGTTAAAAAATCGAAAACATTCAATAAATTGAAATTTCTTCTAAAAAGTGGCTTTTCTCAAAACAGAAGTAATCGATTTTTTTCTTTCATTAGAACCTCTGATGAATAAAGAAATTTTTCCAATTTATGCTAAAGTGGTGTTTTTTAGGGTTAAAATGATATTTAAAATTATGTCAGTCGTTAATTTTCTAGCAAGTGAATAGAACTTTTCAAAATAACCTATTATTAAATAAATATTTACTGTATCACATAGGTTTTATCTAAATCACTTTAATGCTATTTGACCCAATATTTGCAGTATTTAAAGCAAATACCATTTAACTTAATTTTTAAATTTTAACATTTTTTTGGTAGACAACATTTGTATAAAATCGTGAAAAAGTAAGGAATTTAAATATGTTAATTTAAAAATTAAAAATGTTACTATTTAAAAATTTATTTTTTTCATTATTAATAGAAAAGTCATTAGCAGTTTTCCTTAATGAGGGTTTAAGGGTCTGAGCGACCCCCGCTGTGAAGGTTGCTCGGGACTCAATTATTCCAAGTAGCCCTCGCAACGGGGGGCGCTATGTTCCTTCTAAAGGCGCGTATCCACTAGACGAACCGAACACGAGCGCAACACGAATGACCGATATTTTCCTATTGTGTGTTCGGTTCGGCCCATGCTCCAAGTCGATCCACCAAATTTTCCCTGCAAAGTCGCATGGTTTAAGCGTTCGACTAGCCACAAGAAAATATGTACTACATGTGTAGTTATTTTGAAGCATTCGCCACTATTTTTAAGTACATGTAGAAAAAAGGGTAGAAAAAAATTTGGGACCGTTCGGTTCGTGCTCGCAGCCGATCCATCCGTTGTCGGTTTATGACAATACCTCAAAGCAACAATAAAAGTGTGTCCTCAGTTTTCTATTTGCGAGTCCACTAGTAAACCTAAATTTCCCATAAACAAAAAAATTTATTTATTATTCAAAAAATAATTATCAGAAAAACTTTTGCTAATATTTTTCTTTGCAACTATTAAAAAATAACTCATTAAAAAAAGCAAAACAAAATACTAATTATTACAAAAAATTACTCATTTTAAATAAAGAAATCTTTATAAATTAGTCGAATTTAACTAATTATATTAATAAACATTCAGTCGCCTTTAACTGATTCGAATTAAGGTAACATGTTATTATTAAGAATTAATTTTTACTTTAAAAAGTAATTAAGAGTAATAATCATATATATGATTATAATTAAATTAATCACCTGAAATTTTATTTATCTTTTACTATATGATAGTTAAAAATAATACTTTCTGAACTCTTTACTGATTTCTTACTAAAAATATACATATTTTCTAGATTAGGAAATAATTTATAAAAATGTAAACTTTTTTTTACAAATTTTTTATAAATGAATTAAAAAGTTCAAATGTTTTAATTTAGATTTTTAAATTTCCGAACTAAATCTTTATTAATTATCGGCGTCATTATTTTTTCATAGCCAATAAAAATTGTGAACATCAAATTTTTTAATTTATGACAGTAATAAAAAAGTGTCGAAAAACTTTCAAAAAAAAATCATGAGTTGAGCCCTTTTCAAAGTTTCCCCTTTTTTGCTTGTCCATTTACACATAAAAGAATTTTAAATTCTAACTTTTCTAAATCTTTATTCTTTAAATGTTCGCTGAACGTTTTGGTACGTCCCAACTGGGTAACGTTCGGTTCGTTTTGCGCTCGTGTTCGGTTCGTCTAGTGGATACGCGCTTTAACGGCGAACAGACAAACTAAATGCGAACAGACAAAATAAGTGCGAACAGACAAAATATATATATGGGCAATTCCACGTGAGATTTAAGTCGACCTCTTAAAATCGGCCAAAAATATTTTTTTTCTATTCTGTATCGAAAAAAACAGATACGTATTTTTTTATTTATGTTTAATTGTCCAAATTTTCGAGTTATGAATTTTCGAAAATTTGGACTTTTAATTGTAGACCTATATTCAGTAGCTTATAAGTCCGAAAATATTGAGTTTAGGAAAAAGTTGTCACAAAATGAAAGTTTTAGTTTTCTTTCGACTTTTAAGAAATGCAAACAAGAAATTTTTTTTTTAATTTTTTAGTAAAAAAATTTTTTTTTATAAACAAATTAATTTTTTTAACTTTGGACCGGATTTTTTTTTATTTTTTTATTTTATTTTTTTGTACCTTATAATATAAAGAAAATTTTTCAAAAAGTCCCGAAATGGGCCTGATATGTGTTAAATGAGTTTTAAAATATTTTAAAAAATCACTTGCAAGCATCACAGTGGGATTTTTTTACAATTAACTTTCTAAAACTGTCTACAAGGTATAATTTTTAATATATTTGAGTGTTCTTTGTTTTAAATAAAAGGGTCTACGCTGTAAACAGTTTTAAAAAGTTAAATGTAAAAAAAATCCCACTGTGATGCTTGCAAGTGATTTTTGAAAATATTTTAAAACTCATTTAACACATCAGGCCCATTTCGGAACTTTTTGGAAAATCTTCTCTATATTATAAGGTACGAAAAAATAAAAAAAAAATAAAAAAAATCCGGCCCAAAGTTAAAAAAAATTAATTTGTTTATAAAAAAATTTTTTTTTTAATAAAAAATTTTTAAAAAAATTTTTTTGTTTACATTTCTTAAAAGTCGAAAGAAAACTAAAACTTTCATTATTTGACAACTTTTTCCTAAACTCAATATTTTCGGACTTATAAGCTACTAAAATATAGGTCTACAATTAAAAGTCCAAATTTTTGAAAATTCATAACTCGAAAATTTGGACAATGAGACATAAATAAAAAAAATACGTATCTGTATTTTTTCGATACAGAATAGAAAAAAAATATTTTTGGCCGATTTTAAGAGGTCGACTTAAATCTCACGTGGAATTGCCCATATGCAAACGGAATACAGACTTTAATATTGTTAATTTTTTATTTTGTTTTATGCCAAAAATATAAAACATGAAAAATTTGGCAACTTTTCTTAAGGGGTAACACACTCTAGAGGCAGAAAAAGAGACCTATATCTTTGTTGATTTGTTTTGAGAAAATGAAAAATAGAACAGAACTTTTTAGAAGGTTTATTAAATACTTATTGAAGTATGGAAAAAAACTTTTTGTTTACATTATATAACAAAATTGTGGCGGTAAATTTTTGTGTTCAAAATCGACTATTTTTTTACGGCCAGCCCTGCCAGAATTGGATTTACTATATGTCCACTTTTAAAGTGGACAAATGGTAGACATATAGTAGACATATACGGTAAAAGTAGAAATAAACTATTTAGAAGGTGTTTGATAGCAAAAGGAAGAGTTAAATATGTAAAATGGATGTTTAGAGAATAGATTTTAGCAAATATTGCAATAAATAAATCTCTAAATAATTAATAATCACTTAAAATTCCTGACAGATTTGATAAATATAAATGCGTATAGGTGGTTAGACTTTAAATAGTAGAAAAAAGTTCATCAAAAAAACTAAAAATGTTAGAAAAAGCTCAATTAATAAATTAACTATTCTACAGTCGATTTATCCATTATTTAAGTTGAATTAAATCGTAAATTGTTCAATTATTAATGAAAAATATGCGAACTGTGAGACCTGTCAATGCATTGGTAACATGCGTGATACTCAGTGATACTTGTAGCAGACTACGATTCACTACGATCATATTCTGAATAGTGATGGGATATCCTTAGATAAATATACTAGATGCGGCGAGGCGTTAGTTTAGGCACATTGATCCAGGGCGGCGTTAGTGTGCATCATGTGCCTTTCTTGTGCCTCTTATAAATGGCGGAAATATTTGAAAATATTATCAAAGCGATAATTTCTAATTCAAATTTAAGATTATAATTGTATACAATTTATAAAAAAAATGGTTGTTTTTCTTAATTATATATAATTAATTATTATAAATTATGAATAATTAATTAATTATTTGTTATTTAATAATTTATTTTATTTATTTAATTTTATTTTTTATTTATTATTAATTTTATATATATATATAAATAAATAAATATAATAAATTAAATTCTTTTATTTCATTGTATATTTAAATGTGTGATTTTATTTTTAAAAAAAGTTGAGAATCTTATTTCAGACAAATGTTTTTAAACATTTCTTGATAAACAATTTTCAAAAGAAAAATCTACAGAAAGACGGTGAGAAATACTTTTTTCTCAGTTTTGGATTACAGAATACTATAGATATTCTGAATATCCTACAGACGTCCTATGGATATCCGGAAATTCGTATATTTCCAAATATGGCAAAATTTTTTAATTTTGAATTTAATTTTGAAAAAGCAAGTTGTATTTATATCTTAAACAATCTGAAAATTTCTGTATTTAAAAGTTTATTAATAATTTTTTTTAATAATAATATTAATTATTTCTTCTTCTTAAAGAAAGCCATATTGTGATTTTTATTTCCGCACTTTGCAGATTCAATTATTTAGACTTCTTTATTTTATAATTATTGATTAATTATTTTGATTCTTGTGGACTAATTTTCTCTTACATGTTTTGAAGGATTTCGCTAAATTGGTAGGTGTATTACACTGAAAAAAATTTATTAGATTCAAATAAGCGATTAATTGACTATTATCAATTAAATATTTAATTGCATCAAATAATATTTTTATTGTAGCTGTTAATTGAATGGTATTTGCTTCAAACACTGAAATTATTGGTTCATATACCATTTAATTGACCCCAATAAATATTATTTGATTCAAGTAAATATTTAATGGATAATAGTCAATTAATCGGTAATTTGAATCAAATAATTTTGTATTTCAGTGTACGGAAACGAATACCAAAAATCATTCAGAAGGAAAAAAATAATATCAAAAATACCAAAAAAAATTTGTTTAAGCAATTTTTTAATTTTTGAAAAAAATACATTTTTGTGCTTTTTGAAATAATTTTTTTCTTATTGAAATTTTCATTAATTCTTGGCAATTAGTATATATAAAGATTACTAAAATATTTAAAAACAAGTTCTTCATTTCATGATCACTAAGCTTCCTCAATATAATGTAAACAAATTGTTTAGGTAATTTTTTATTTTAGAATAATTATTTTAAACTATTAAGATAAAATTTCAAAAAATACAAAATTTGAATTTTTTGTGAAAAATAAATATAACGATTAATTTTATAAATAATATTGATAAAAAATATATTTTTATATACATGAATCGATTCGTTTTCATGTCAAGAAATCAGGAATACAATTTTGACAAGAATTAATGAAAATGTTAATAAAGAAAAAAGTTATTTCAAAAAATACAAAAATAAAATGTTTTCAAAAATTAAAAAATTGCTAAAAAAATTTGTGTATCATTTGATACAAAATATTTCTCTTTTTTCAAACTTTTTGTATTTTTAAAAAATTCCTTTTTTTATTTTAACAATTTTTAGTATTTTTCCAAATAGAAAAAGACAAATAAAATATTACTAGAAATATGACGTCACATGTTTGTGGTTTTGAAAAATTCAACTTTTTTAGTCATTACTATTGAAAAAAATATTAAGTTACTCAGCAAAAATTATTAATTTTTAATTTTAAAAATTTTAAATTTAATTTCTAAATATAATATTAAATACTATTTTCTTAAACTTACATTAAATTAATTTTGTATATAAAAAATTGGATTTTTCCACTACGATTTTATTAAAAAAAATTTATTTTAACTTTTTATTCTAAAATATAATTTTTACTTATTCGAAAACATTTCAACTTTTCAATTGAATAAAAATATCTATAATTAAAACGTATTGTAAAGTAATATTCAGTTTTAGATTTTACTATATTAAATAAAAATCAATTGCATTTTGAGTAACAAGGTAAGAAAAATCTGTGAGAATTTTGAAAATTTATCTCTTTCGACGTTTGTAAAAAAGCGCATGATCGCGGACTTGTTTACATCGCTCTTTTGTTTTTAACCAAAAAACGCTGTTACCGAAAAGTCAAGCGATTTTCGTATGCGATATTGAGAAGTGAAAAAAAACTATATCAAAGCGTATTTGTGGCTTATTGTGACAATTTAAAGGAAAATTGTAGTGTGGGTGTTTTTTGCGCAAAAAAATGTATCCGAATAAGCCACAGAATCGGTGCGCCTACAAGGATTGTGGAAATCGTCGGGGAGACGAAAATGTCATATTATTCTGTTTTCCACCACAGGGTACGAAAAAATTTAAATTATGGTGTGCAAATGCAGGTAAGTAACAAATTGTTTTTCCAATATAATAAAATATATGTTAAAACTTAAAAAGTAAGATGTCTAGCGAGCTGGGAATTCGGGAAACCCCGAGACTTTTCTTTTAAATCTGAGAGATTAGATGTTAGACATATTTTTTTTGTCTTTTTGAAAAAATTAAAATCTTTCAAAATCGATGCAATTGATCCATATTCCACTATCAAAAATAAAAAAAATTTATTTTTAAATATTATACAAATTTTTTTGATTTTTCAAAATTTTATTTTTTTGAAAAATTGACATTTTTGAAAGCCATACACAGGATTGAAAAATTAAAAAAAATTTAATAAGTAATTTTGTTTTTAAAAAAAGTTTTATTATTTTGATTTGTTTTTAAAAAATCGCTTTTTATTTCAATTTTATAGATCTGATATTTATACTGTTTTCTAAATTTCAATTAGTTAAAAATAATTAATTTAATAGTAATAAATCAGTCACTGATTCAAATATAGTATTTTGTAAATAAATTTTTAAAAATTATCGAATTAATAGAAATTTTGTTAGGTTCAACTGAAAATAATTAAATTTGTTAAATAATTTCATTAAAAAATTTTTGACAAATCGAATTTTCAAAATATTTTAATTTGATATTTGATAAATAATTGAATTGAATGTTTCTTAGTGCGAAGAATAATTAAAATTTTTATTAGTGGATTTAAAAAAAGATACACACTTTAAATTTCTTAATAAAATTGAATGTTCGTAAAGTTTTTTTTTAAATTCTGAAAAATAAGATTTTAGAAATTTTTCAATTCTATTGTTTTAAAATAATTGGATTTTAATAAAGAAATAATTGAAAATTTTTGAAATAATGAAAATTTCTTTTCATTCTATTAAAAATAATTAAATTCTTTTAAAGAATTTTACTTAAATTTTTCGAAAATAATCAATGGAAGTTAGTTCCGTAATTATAATTTTATTTTTAAAAAGTACTTCGCAATATATTCAATTATTTTCATAAATAGTAAAACTCATTGCAGAATTTCAATTACTTTTAATATTAAAAAAAAAGTTATAAACTTTTAAACTTTTTTTTTTATTCCTTTTCTTTTTTTAAACTTTTATTTTATTATTTTTAATGAAATTCCTCGAAAAATGTTATTATTCAATTATTTATAGAAACTGTAAAAAAATTCTTCTCAAGAATTCAATTATTTTCACAAATAGCAAAATTCTTCAGATTTACTAAATTCTTTTGAATATATTATTTTCAAAAAAAATTTTCATAAGAATTCAATTATTTTCATAAATTTCCATAAAATTCTAATAAAACAATTCAATTATTTTCAAAATTAATCAAATTCTTTGCAGAAAATCAATTGTGTTTAAAAATCTATATTAATAATCGTTGTATTTCGATAATACGTTCGCAGTTTGAAGTTAGCTTTTGTATGTTTTTTTTTTGCTTCTTAACTTTTTTAATTGCAAAGAACTTTATCAAAAAATTTGATAATAATAAAATTCCTTCGAAAATTTTATTATTTAGAAAAATAATTTTGTTAAAATTTTTGAAAATTTTATTCCTTGAATTTTTTTAAATAATAGATTTTTGCAAAGAATTTTAGGTACTATTTATAGATAAAATTAAATTTTTTTAAAAATTGCGCCTTTTATGAAATTTTATTAAAATTGTATTAAAAATAAATGACTTTTTGCAAAGAATTTTACTATTAATAATGTGATTGAATTGTTTCGAAGAAATTATTAAATATTTTTTAAAATAATTGAATTTTGGCGAAAAATGTTATTAAAATTTTTTAAAAAATGCAATTTTATTAAAATTGTTTTAAAAATAATTGAATTTTTTAATGTTTGAATCTGAAATTATTTAAAATATCATATTTGAAAATAAAATTTTTTGTAATTTTCATAACAATAATAAATTCAACATCACGTTCTGCGCGTTAACGCGCGTAACATTTGCTGGTTTTTAATAATTTTCAATATTTCAATTATTTTTATAAATAATTAAACTTTCTCCACAATTCAATTATTTTCATAAATATTAACATTCTTTGGAAGGAAGTAATTACTTTTATAAATAGTGAAATTCTTTGCAGAAATTCAATTAGTATTATCAATACATTTTAATAAAATTGAATCAATCAAATTTTTAATTATAGTTGTGAACCAAAACCAAGGCTATTTTGAGTCATTTCAAGGTCAAATTTATTATTTTCACAAGCAAAAAAATGCTTTTTAATAATATTTCACATTTTATAAATGATAAATCTTTTTAAAGTCTAATATTCTGAAATTTCTTAGGAATCAGTGACAACGATCTCAAGTGGCGAATGATGTGCTGTAATGCTCATTTCCGGATTCGAGATTTTCTGACGAACGAGCGACAAAAAGTTACATCGAATGCGGTGCCAATCGATTACAAGAATCCTGTGGATGAAGATGGGCATCCTGTGTCACTTGACACTGAAATAATCCCGAGAGTGTACGGTAATAATAAAAAAAAATTATTTGAGAAGAATGAGACTGTGACTATGGACAAGTTTTCCGATTTAGTGTCTGAAGTTGAGGAGGAACAAGAAACTTCTTCATTGCAGATTCTTACTCCTCCTCACACTCTGTCGTATGATTTTGAGACATTTGATTTGCCGTCGAGTAATGAATTGTATTTAAAGGCTGAAAATGAGAGGTTGCTTGCGATGATTAAAAACATGAGTCAACAGTTATCTGATATCAAAAAAACGACAATTAAAGATATTCCGGAAGATAATGTTAAGAATAGTATCGACGTTGAAGAGTTTTTTAACTCCAATAAAGTAAAACAGGATGCGCGAAAAACTATGATTAAATTACAATTGAGATCAGATGACTGTTGCCAACCATACACTAATGAGGAGAAACTTTTATCCATGAAAATCCATTACTGGTCGGCTTCAGCTTATGAAAGAATGCGTCAAACCGGGATACAATTGCCTCATAGTAGAACAGTCGAAAAGTGGGTGGCAAAGAATGATGTCACTCCGGGATTTATTAAATTATCGTTTGAAGATTTGCGAGAAGATTTAAAAAATGCACCACCTGAAGCCAAATGGTGCGTAGCAAAGTGGGACGAAATGAGCTGCAAAGAATTCGAGGAATACTCTAAAAAGTATGATTATATAGAGGGCTTCGAAGACTTTGGACCATTGGGAAGAACTGAAAACCGTGCTAATCACGTTTTTGTTTTCACCCTGAATGGCATACATCCCTCTCATCGCTGGCGAATAATAGCGGGCTTTTTTCTTGTTCGTCACGCCATGAAGGGAGGTATGATCGCAACCCTGCTTAAAATGCTACTTGACGAAGCCGACCAATATGGACTTGGTGTTAAAATCACAGTGTGTGATCAAGGAAAGCCGAATGCTAAATGCTACAGTGACTTGTCTGTAACACCTGAAAAACCTTACTTTTATTACAAAGGTAACAAAATTTTTTGCACTCATGATTTTTCACATGAAATAAAAAATTTTGTTACTGCCCTTCTTAATAATGGTAAGATTTTTATGAATGGCAAAACTTTGTATCTTTCTGATATGAAAGCAACATGGGAAGCAGATCAGAGATGTCAATTATCAAGTAATTTAAGACACATCTCTGATGTGCACTTCTTTCCAAATTCATTTCAGAAAATGAATGTACAAAGAGCACGAGAATTATTGGGTGGCAAAATGGGTAAGGCGATGATTGAGGCCGACGAAAAGGGTTTAGTTTCTTCAAAAACCCTTCGGGAATCCGCGGAATGTATTTTGATCATGAATGATTTATGCGATGTAGCTGACAGTACCCAAACTAGGTGTTATAATCCACTGAAAAGTGCTCTTTCTACTGAAAATGCAAATTCTATAAAGATCTTCGAAGACTTTTTATCATGGGTTTCAACCATGCAAGTTCAAACTAAGGGGGGGAAGTTTAAGACATTGCCATGTTTTAAGGGTTTTGAAATGACAGTTCGAGGTCTTTTGGATTTGTTCAAAGATTTGTCAAAAGAAATCCCTGAGTTTAAATTGTGTACCAGACTCTGCAATCAAGACTCAGTGGAGCAACTTTTCTCCCGATTACGAGGGAGAGGAGGTTTCAATAATAACCCAACCTGTCGTATGCTTTGATTAACGTTCCGTCATATGCTTTCGGTAAAGCATAATATTGCTGCATCTCGCAGAGCAAATGTCTCAGAAGAAAACGATGACAGCGTGGGTTACGATGAGATTAGTTTAGATGATTTTAATGTTCAAGTTAAAGAACCGCTAGACCAGAATGAAGTTGCAACTGTAAGAGCAATCTCATATGGAGAAGATCGTGCCTTCTGTGAAGAAGACACTCTTACTAATGATTTGCAACTTGATTCTACTGATGCGAATTTCATCACTGAAAACAACGATCACGATAGTGATGACTGTAGGTCTGACGGAGATGACGATGACTATGACGATAACGATGACAAAGAGGACCCTGTTAATAACAATTTAAATGAATCTAATGCTAACCCTAGTGTTGACAATGACCCCTTTGACGTCATTTGTGACCTTGAACAGTTGGAAACGATTTTGCCTTTTCAAGCGTATAGTGGTACCTATGAAGGTAGTTCAGTTAGTTATTTTGCTGGTTACGCTGCTCACGTAACAACCAAGAAATACAATTGTGATCGTTGTTACGAAGTACTGTTGAAACCTCCAGAGGCAGAAAGTGATCAAGATGACACTTTCATTGAATGTCGCGAATATGAAAGTAAAACGTCATATAAAGTAGTACTATTGAAGAGACCCTCCGATCAATTTCGACAAGTTGTAACCGCGAATTTAATTTCATTTGAAAAAATTATTAAACAAATACGGTATAAGACTTGCGTTAAAGAAACTATTGAAAAACAAGCTATTCGAGACATTCAAAGAATATACCCAATGTGGTATGAAGAGTCAGATTCATGTCATGAGCACAGACTCTTTGCAATGCGTTGCTTATTTACAGCTAAATTGCATCGAGTATGTACTGAAGACAATCGTCGAACAAGAGTTGAAAGTTTGCAAAAACGCCGTGACAATGCTACGAACAAAAAGCTTTCAGCTCCAAATAAAACCCGTGGGGTTAAGCGCAAGAGTAGTTCATTTCTTAAACAAGGAGACAAACCTTCAAGAAAAATGAAAACTATATTGCACTTGTAAATTAGAATTTTAACACTTTGTCTGTAAATAGGGTTAATTTTTAGCTGTTTTAACTTTCCCTTTTGATTACAGAACTTTAAGTTTAGACGTTAGTTTCGTTTTTGCATAATTTTTTAGGTAGAATACCAATCCTCTTCATTTGATTGTCAGGAAATTATTAACATTTTTCGATAATGCACGGAGTACCCAGTTTACAAACGGAGTGTTAATTACATGTATATAAAACAGTATGTGGATTTGTAAAAATGTTATTGTTGTAAATAATGTTATTACCGTACACCTCGGTTCCTGCATTTAACACCAAGTATGTTTTACAAATTTATAGTAAAGTTTCGGTTATACCTATAAAATTAGTTTTCAATTATAAACATTATTTTATTGCTTTGTATAGTAAAAAATATTTGAGATATATGCTTAATAAGATTTTTTGTTTAACGAAATATTATTAAATTTTTTATATTTATTAAAGAAAACTAACTAATATAAAAGAACCTTTTTTATTTTCATAACTTTAATTTTGTGAACATTTCGTTTTTAGTCCTGACAAGGCAAATGTGTTCTATGAAACTTTACTATAAGTAATTGTGATATTATTTTTGTTAAACCAAAGAGTTAAACCAAAGTTTATTGTTAACCAAAGAGTATTTTACTTATGACGTGATTGAACATTGTTAATCTCAGGGCATTTTACTTTTAAAAAATCGTTTTAAAATTATTCTACATGTTGTAATAAACTTTTTAATTATGCGTTTTAAATCATTTTGCGTTGAGAAAAATAATTTAACAAAAATGTATTTATATATGTATATATGTATGTATGTATGTATGTATTGTATTATGTTCAAAATTATAACTTGTGGCCCGATTAGTTATGTTCATTCGTAATATGCTTTATGTTATTACTTAGAAAGTATTTTTAAAAAAACAACGAAAAATTGTACTTAAATTATTATTGTGCTTATTAATCATATTTTTTTCAGCAAAAAAGCATAAGAAAAAAGGTTTATTATTATTCTTAAGGCTTCTTCATCTCTGTACACACACTGCGATTTTATATTATTCTAAACATTTTTTCTTATGCTACCGTAAGTTATGTGGATTTAAGCCTTTCAGAAGTATGATTTGACGACCAACATAAAAAAAATCTCTTTAATTGTTCAATGAATTTGCTTTTATTGTTGAGTTGTATCAGAATTTTGTAGAAAGTAATCGATTTTTAATTTTATCATTAAAAAATGTACTTCTGTTAGGGTTAATAAACTTACGTGTTTTCCCTCTCGATAATTGCTCACCTTGACGTATGATATATTATTTAAGTTTTATAAATATATAAAAAATATTAAATATATATCTGGTGAGAGGGCTCAGTAAATTGTGAAGTTTTTATGTAGGGTTGCCAGTAAAAAGTTTAAAAATTATTTATTCCTTTTTTGTTATTTGCAAAGGAGTTCAAAAATCAATATAGCAAAAAAATTTTAGGAACTTCATAGTTGAAGCTAAGTAGCAATGTAGATTCAGGGTTCCTACAAGTCATGGGAATCATAGAATTGTCATGGGATTTCATTTTGATTCATGGTATCATGGAAATCTCATGAAATTTCTAATCGGATCAAGCAATTTTTTTAGCTTTTGTTGTAAACCCGTGTGATTGAAATTCGCGCTCTTTTATTACTCTGAGTAGTCACAAAATTCATTTTATCAATTTCCCTGACAATTTATTGACATTAAAATTACTTTCCCTAACAAAATACTTTTTACAGAGGAAAATATTAATGTTTCCGGAAAATGAGTAAAATTTATGAATTTTAATAATTTCTAAAAATTACAATTATAACCCTTCCTGAATTTAATTATTTTCCACAATTTTTAACTAAACTTCATCTCTGAATCAATTAATTTAAATAATTTTTCAAAAGTTCTTTTAGAATTCAATTATTTAAATGTATAAACTCAATTTTTTATAATAATTGTGACTCTCCATAGTTTTTTCTTAAGTTATTAAGGTATAATATTTTCAAAAAATTATCATAAAGAAATTCTTACAATTAATTTTTTTTTAATATTTTAAAACAATTTTTGAACGATAATAGTGTTTCAATTTTGATAAATTTCTAAACAATTAAAATTTGGTAAAATCTTTTAAAAATGATTTACTTTTTTAAAAAGTTGTGTTGTATTAATGTAATTATTTTATAGAAAATAATTGTATTTCTTAAAAGAATTTTTGTATAATTTAAAGAAACTAATGAATTTTTTGATGAATTTTAATTAAAAACTTTGAACATTATTATTTTCTCTAAAATGTTAAAAATAATTGTAAAATATTATTTTTGGAAATATGTAATTAAAAATTTTAAAAATATTGAATTTAAAAAAATTAGAAGCTGATTTTTATTTTTAAATTTACCTCTAAAAATTATAAATTTTTGATAATTCAATTATTTTCAAAATTTGCAATTAAAAGTTTTCAATAGTTGTTTTTCAAAAATTGTAACAAAATACTTGAAATAAACTAATTATTTTTAATTAAAGTTAACAAAATTTTAACTATTCAAAAACAATTTTTGAAAGATTTGCTAAAAGTTAATTTTTGCATTATAAAAATCACAATAAGTTGCACTTTTTTTACTAAAAATTGTGGTATTTTGTTGCGATATTTGGAAGAAAAGTCGGAAAAGTCTCAATTTTCTTAATTTCCCTGGCAAATCTTTTTCATGACATTTACCTGATTTAACTGACAGAAATTTTGTTTTAATGTGTCATTGTTTTTAATTTATCACCTGGAAATAATAAAAAAATCATGGAATTTTATAAGGAGAAATTTGTAGAAACCTTGCAGATATTTGTTTTATGTGTGACAACAACTCTTTTCAGATGAAGGTTGATTTAACATTAACTTTGTACAAATTAAAATGAAATAAATATTACTCAAACTTATCAAAGTCTTACTTTATGTATTTTTAGCCTCCCACATTCCCATTCTGTTAAACACAATTTTTTAATTAAAATTCATAATTAAACAAATTTTGTTATGAAAATATTTTATTTTAATTAAAAAAAAATTTTTAATTATTAATTAAAAAATGTTCTTTTAATTAAAAAAAAATAATTAATAAATTTTTTTTATAAAAGAAATTAATTAAAAATAATAATTAGATTTTATTATTTTTTAAAACTTTATATTAAAAAATTGTTTTATTAGTTTCTATTGTTATCTCAAAAACACGCTGTTTTGAAAAAAAAGAAAAAAAAGAAAAGTAGTGATATTGGCGAGAAATGAAATTCTAGCCTTTCATAACTCAAATAATATGATTTCCAAGCGGTAACCTTGGAAACGGCGAAAAGTTGAAGAGGGCGGCACTAACATACACTGAAAATTTAGTATGCTATATATATCGGTAGTCCTCACCATCGACCCTCGCCGCATCTAGTATATTTATCTAAGGGATATCGATATGAAATATCAGATCATATCGATATCTTCGTCACGATAATCGATATTTTAATATCGATATTAACGTTTCGATATATCGTTACCGATATCGATAACATTTTTAATATCGATAATTCTTGGGCAACGACCACACATCACACGTTTTGAGTTTTTTTAGGTTGAGTCCACAATAGGCACTTTTCTTAGAGCGATGCATACCCTCTACATCGATTTCTATTGTTCGAACAATGGAAATCGATGTAGAGGGTATGCATCGCTTTAAGAAAAGTGCCTATTGTGGACTCAACCTTAATTCCTTATGAATTATAATAGACCTTTTCATCTCGAATAATTTTTTCTCAATAATAATAATAACTTCCGGTCGATATTATTCAAATTCTCCAAATGTTAATACCATGGTAAATTTTTGAATTGTGTTTTGGCTATCTGCTTTGCAAAAAGCTATTAAATCAACAAAAAAAAAACAAAAACTATTTGAAGTACTAAATATAAATAAGTGTAAACTCATATATATATATATATATAAAATATTTTCAGAGTAAACAAATATTTTAGCCCATTTTTTTACATGTATTTTATGCGTTAAAAGCGGTAAAAGTAAAGTAAATTTTGAGGTTATGATTGTTATTCATGTTCTTTGAAAATATCAAAAACATGTAACTTATAAAGTTTTATTAAAATCTGTCATTCTTGAAGTGTTAAAAGTCATTTTGTTTACATAAAAAATTTAAAGTTTGCTTTGTTTATTTCAGTTATTGCAAATATGGGACGCATTGATAATATTGTCTGTACTAATAAAATATACATTAATATAAAAATCCTATTTTTTTATTTCAATAATTTCAAAACTTATTTAATTTTCTTCAAAGTTTTTTAAATTTATTTACGTTCTTAAAGGCGCTTGCACACTTCCAAATTTTTAGACGAGCAGCGAATTTTCACGACCTTGAAATGCACATTACTAAAAATGATTGGCTCTGACAAAAGTACATTTTCTCGCAGCTTTTTGTAGAGCCAATCATATTTAGTAATGTGAGTTTCAAGGCCATGAAAATTCGCTGCTCGCCCAAAATTTTGGAAGTGTGCAAGCGCCTTTATATTTATTGATAAATAATAATAAATACACGTATTCAAATTTTTTTTAGAGTTTTGCGCATGCGCGATATCGTTTTTACGATATATCGATATTTGTTTTCGATAACGATATATTTTTAAATATCGATATTATTGATGCAATATCGATAAGTGAAATATCGATGTCAAATTTTTTCGATATCCCATCACTAATTCTGAACGGCGGAACGAAAGGAACTTATTTTGGATAAACGCGCGAAGTTTCAAAATGATGTATAAATATAGTAAACATTGAAAAAAATTGCTTTCTTTGATTTAAGAGATATAACGAATAAAACATATCTTTTACTTTTAAAAAACGTTTTTTTAAAACAATGTGATCAAAAATTAGAAATTTAGCAAAACTTTTTCGATTATTAAAATAAATGAATTTATTTAAATAAATATTATTCAAAGCTAAAAATCAGTATTTTACTTAGAAAAATAAATTTGAATAAAAATTTTTTAAACAATTTCATGTAAAAAATAAATAACATGAACAATTAATTTTGATTGAAAATTAATGATTATTATATTTAGTAGAATATAAAAAATAAAAAAGCAGAAAACAAATAGAAATAATGCTACAATCAATTATACTAAGAAAGATAAAATAGACAATATTTTCCCGTTTTTCTAAAATAATTAGAAAATTTACTTTTTAGACCAATTAAAATGAGATTCTAACTCCTCCTACTTTAAGAAAGCAATTTTTTTATTCGTGGGTTCAAAAAAACGAAATAAAAATTTAGGAGGAGTTTGATTTTTTTATTGGCTAATAGCAGTATTTTTTCGTGAGGTGTTGAGACTTATATTTTTTAAAGTTTAATATTTTCTCCATTTCGTTCTTTTGAACCTACGAATAAAAAATAGTTTTTATTAAAAGGGAGGAGTTTAAATTTTAATTTAATTGGTCTTAAACATCCATTTTATCTTTTGGGGGTTGGGACTAAATTTTATATTTTTTAAATATTAATATTTTCTCCATTTTGTTTTATTGAAGCCACAAATTAACAATATTTTTCTTTAAGAAGGAGGAGTTTAAATTTTATTTTATTTGGTGTAAATCATCCATTTTTCTTTTTGGGGGTTGGAATTATATGTTTTATTTCTTAAATAATAAATTTTTCTCCATTTTGTTTAACTGAACCAATTAATAAAAATTTAGGAGGAGTTTGATTTTTTTATTGGCTAATAGCAGTATTTTTTCGTGAGGGCTTAAGACTTATATTTTTTAAAGTTTAACATTTTCTCCATTTCGTTCTTTTGAACCTACGAATAAAAAATAGTTTTTATTAAAAGGGAGGAGTTTAAATTTTAATTTAATTGGTCTTAAACATCCATTTTATCTTTTGGGGGTTGGAACTAAATTTTATATTTTTTAAAGTTTAATATTTTCTCCATTTTGTTCTATTGAACCAACAAATAGAAAAATTGATTTTGAAAATGGGAGGAGTTTGTTTATTATTTTTATTGGTCTACATAATCCATTTTTTCTTTGGGAATTGGTAATATATGTGTTATTTTTCAAATATTAATTACTTTCTCCATTTTCTTTAACTCAACCAACAAATAAAAAATTGCACTTTGAAAATAGGAGGAGCTTATTTTTATTGGCCAGAAGTTTTTTTTTCTTAATGAGTTAGGACTAAATATGTAACTTTTTAAAAATTAAATATTTTCTCCCTTTTTGTACTGTTGAACCAACGAATAAAAAAATTGCTTTTTTAAAGTAGGAGGAGTTAGAATCTCATTTTAATTGGTCTGAAAAGTAAATTTTCTAATTATTTTAGAAAAACGGGAAAATATTGTCTATTTTATCTTTCTTAGTATAATTGATTGTAGCATTATTTCTATTTGTTTTCTGCTTTTTTATTTTTTATATTCTACTAAATATAATAATCATTAATTTTCAATCAAAATTAATTGTTCATGTTATTTATTTTTTACATGAAATTGTTAAAAAAAATTTTATTCAAATTTATTTTTCTAAGTAAAATACTGATTTTTAGCTTTGAATAATATTTATTTAAATAACCCAGGCGCGAAGTGACGCCGAGTTCAGGCTTTATAAAGATTGGCCGAGCATTGGTCAACATTGATTGAGCATGAGTAAATCAGCGAGAGCAGGACTGATCGAAGCTGTAATGTAACACCGATTCCAGACTGCAGCGCGAGCCTTGATTCAGCATTGAACACCAATGCTCAATCAATGCTGCGGACGCCTAATGCAGGACTGAAACAAGACTGCTTCCACTGTTCCCAAATTTACTCGTTTCTCACGTTTATTCAATATAATGTGAATATTTATTAATAATAATAATAAATATTATTGTTATTATTTTAATTCATGTATGTGTGTATAAATACATTTAATGACAATAAGTTATTATTTTCATATAAATAAGAATATAATACTAACAATAAATATCATTTGTATAGTAATTTTAAAAAAATAATTTTAGTAAAAAAAGACAATTTTTCTGTTAATCGTTACATTTTTTTCTTGATTTTTAACAGACTTTCAACATTATTTATAAACATGTTCACATTTTTTATTCACAACACAACACACAATTTTATTATTTTATATAAACGCTTATAACAAAGAATGAAAAATATTCCCTCTCGCATGTGGGATCGAAACTCACGCACCCCGCCCCTAACGCATACCGGAAGTTCTCAACGCACGCATTTAAACCGCTCGGCCACAGAAGGCTGGAAGGCTCCTCGCCTAATCTACTATATCAATGCCAGTGCCGTCACTCAACATGGGACACCAATGTTCGTCCCATATTCGATTCAAGTCTCAGTAATCTTGTTACAATATTCAGTTCCTTTATTGCCGTGTGCACTGTACAATATTAAATATAAATATTTATAAATTATTTAATATTAAAATATTTTTTCTGATAATTTTATAAGTTAAATTATATATTATTTTTTTTCTCGCACAGTGTCAAATTATTATTTTCAAATTCAAGAGTTTCGTTTATCTGAAAAATTTTCAGTGAAGAAAATGTTCATTAGGTAGTAATAAATATTTATGCCTAGTAGTTTTACACTAGGATTAACTGTATACTGAATATTATCAAAAATATATTTTTCGTCAAACGCGCGCGACTAAACACAAATAACCTTGAGACGTTGCGATTGTCGTGCTCCCACCATCCCATCTACTCAATGCACTCCCCGCCTGTGACGTCATGAGGGGAAAGCATTGAGTAGATGGGATGGTGGGAGCACGACAATCGCAACGTCGCGCTGTAAAGTCTCAAGGTTATTTGTGTTTAGTCGTGCGCGTTTGACGAAAAATATATTTTTGATAATATTCAGTAAACAGTTAAACCTAGTGTAAAACTACCAGGCATAAATATTTATTACTACCTAATGAACATTTTTTTCACTGAAAATTTTTCAGATAAACGAAACTCTTGAACTTTGAAATAATAATTTGACACTGTGCAAGAAAAAAAAATAATATATAATAATTTAACTTTATTGATATGAATCTTATATAATTAATATAAAAGGCATTCCATTTCAAAACGACCCCCTTAGTAAACAATTGCCAATGTAAGACAATTTTTAAATGAATATTTCTTCCATTCTGTAGAACCAAATTACTTTTTATATTAGTGATTTCGAAAGTAGAATTTCTGAACTTTCTGATAATAAAAAAATATATTTTTTTAATAATTTAATTTAAATAGAAAATTGAGTTTAAAAGTTAAACTTTGAAAAATCTCAAAACACGTTACCTCCGATTTTAATAAAATTCATATCAAACGAAAGCTTGAATATTCTTCTTTTTATTTATCAAACGATAATAATGGACATTTCAGTAAATTTTAATTAATTAATTAAATTTTACAGACATTTAGAAGGTTATTATGCATAAATTGAGAAAAACAAATGCCGCCCTATACTTAATAAATGGTTTTCTCAATATAACCTTCGAAATGCTTGTAAAATTAATTATTTTCTCAAAATCTACTGAAATGTCCATTATTTTCGTTTGATAAATAAAAAGAAGAATATTCAAGCTTTCGTTTGATATAAATTTTATTAAAATCGGAGGTAACGTGTTTTGAGATTTTTCAAAGTTTACCTTTCAAACTCAATTTTCTATTTAAATTAAATTATTAAAAAAAATATTTTTTTATTATCAGAAAGTTCAGAAATTCTACTTTCGAAATCACTAATATAAAAAGTAATTTGGTTCTACAGAATGGAAGAAATATTCATTTAAAAATTGTCTTACATTGGCAATTGTTTACGAAAGGGGTCGTTTTGAAATGGAATGCCTTATAAATATTATACACTAAATAAATATTAATATTTATTTACCAATTGATATCTTAATAATAATAATAATAATAATAATACTTATTATATTATTTAATAATAATTAATAATAAGAATAATAATTTTTAAATAGTATAAAAAATTACTAAAAAATATCAGAAATAATATTTTAATATTAAATAATTTATAAATATTTTTATCTAATTTATATCTAATATTGGTAAGTGCACACGGTAATAAATAAACTATCAAGATTGAATCAAGATTAAATAAAGACTGGATGTTGAAGCTCCACTCACGAAGATTGACCGAGTCTTGAATCGAGCATGGGACGAACATTGGTGTCCCATGCTGAACCAATATTGAGTGACAATGATATAAAGACTGCTTCAACTCTGGGTTAGCCACGCTGGGCGTTCAAGACTCAGTCAAGTTTCAACCCATCGTCAGCACTGGTCTTTCGCGCCTGGGAAATTCATTTATTTTAATAATCGAAAAAGTTTTGCTAAATTTCTAATTTTTGATCACATTGTTTTAAAAAAACGTTTTTTAAAAGTAAAAGATATGTTTTATTCGTTATATCTCTTAAATCAAAGAAAGCAATTTTTTTCAATGTTTACTATATTTACACATCATTTTGAAACTTCGCGCGTTTATCCTAATCAGTTCCTTTCGTTCCGCCGTTCAGAATATGATCGTAGTGAATCGTAGTTTGCTACAAGTATCACGCATGTTACCAATACATTGACAGGTCTTACAGTTCGCATATTTATCATTAATAATTGAACAATTTACGATTTAATTCAACTTAAATAATGGATAAATCGACTGTAGAATAGTTAATTTATTAATTGAGCTGTTTCTAACATTTTTAGGATTCCGTACACCTACGGTGTATCGGCGGAACCCTATTGGTGAGACTCTGTTGTCCGTAGCCAAATCGTGCCCCCCCCTAGCGGCTAAACTATTTGACCTAAAGAGCTCAAATTTGGTACAGATATGTATTTTTACACGTAGATTACAGGAAAAATATAGCGAATGTGATTGGACGTGATGGGCATAGCGTTGTCAAGGAAATAACAAGATTTTTGGCCAAAAATGCATAAAAAGTGACCATTCCCCCCCTTAACATCTAAACTATTCGACATGGAGAGCTGAAATTTTGCATGCTGGTGTATTTTTACTCGAATATTACAGGAAAAATATAGAGAACTTGATATGTAATGATAGCCATAGCGTTGTCAAGGAAAAACTAAAAAATTTTAAAAAAAAATTTTTTTTTTCTAACTTTTACATTATTTGACCTAATGAGCTGAAAATTTGTATCCTAGTGTATTATTACAGTCTGACGACAAAAAATTTATTTAAGAAACTTTTTGAAAAAAAATCAAAAAAAATTTTTTTTTGATTTTTTTAGTTTAAACACGTGGCAATAAATATTTTAAGGAAGAGTGAAATTTTAAGAGAATAAATGAGAGATTGTTTTCTGACTTTAATTTCTTAAATAAAAGTAAAAAAAAATTGGACAAGTGCGAGTTGTACTTGCACTGCAATGGCGGGTTCCGTACACAAATATTAAAACAATACTTGCAACACTTATCGGTAATTGGTAGAATTAAAATAAACAATTAAAAAAATATATTAAAATCATTTGATAAAAAAATAACTAAAAAAATTAAAGTATTGTATATCTAATATTGTAAACAATAAAAAGCAGAGGAACTATAATTTTGAAAATTTTGTTTCTCTGCTTATTATTGTTTACAATATTAGATGTATACAATACTTTAATTTTTTCTAATTATTTTTTTTTATTAAATGATTTTAATATATTTTTTTAATTGTTTATTTTAATTTTACCAATTACCGATAAATGTTGCAAGTATTGTTTTAATATTTGTGTACGGAAACCACCATTGCAGTGCGAGTACAACTCGCACTTGTCCAATTTTTTAGTTTTTTTGATGAACTTTTTTCTACTATTTAAAGTCTAACCACCTATACAGTTATGTTTATCGAATCTGTCAGGAATTTCAAGTAATTATTAATTATTTAGATATTTATTTATTGCAATATTTGCTAAAATCTATTCTCTAAACATCCATTTTACATATTTAACACTTCCTTTTGCTATCAAACACCTTCTAAATAGTTTATTTCCACTTTTACCGTATGTCTACTCTATGTCTACCATTTGTCTACTTTAAAAGTGGACATATAGTAAATCCAAATCTGGCAGATAGAATAGTTTTTTTTAAAAGTTTAAGTCCTAGAACAAAAAACAAAGAAAGTTTATAATCTCTATACTATAGGGGAGACCAGGGCGTAATATTAATGGCTCAAAAGCGCAATGAATTATTTCAATTTATTCAAAAGTGATATGTCATAGTAATTTCGGTCTCATCCGCTCAAAATAGGGCAGTTCCATACGAAAAGCAAATAGTAAAATAACCGATTTTTTCTTAAAGTTTGTAACTTTGTAGTACTTTAGGTACTAAATAACTGTGCCTAACAGTTTTAAAAAAAAAAATTTTTTTGCAAGATATTTAGATTTGAAAAATCGGAAACTAAAAAAAATGACTTTTTTAAGAATTTTTATTTCGAAAACTATTGATTCTACAAGAAAAAGTCATTTATTCAAAATTGTAGAGAAAATGTCAATTTTTTATTATATTAAAAAAAAGTTAAGAAAAATTAATTTTTCAATAATTTGTTTAAACAATAATTTTTTATTGTTAAAAAAAAGCAAAGGACATCATGGAATTTTCTAGAAAAATTATTTTCTCAAAATTTGAACCTTCCTTAATAAGTGGTTAAATTTTTGAAGAAGTGATTTTTGATGTTTTTGAGAAAAAAATTTTTGAAGTTTGCGCTACGAGTTTTTGTGCATTGCGCTAACTAAGCAGCACCTATGTAAGTATATTTTAAAAGATGATTTGACCTTTACTGTTCGCCCCTAATACATTTATTAATTATATACGTATATACCCAATGGAAAATGCCAGTGTAGTGCCGATGTTCACCACTGGCTTAGTACTCAGACGATTGTTCGGCGTAGTCTAGCCGAGCCTCGACAATTAGTGCTGGCGCAGTACAGAATTTTTGTTTCGCCAAAGCTTGGACAAGCCACGGCGGCAAGTGCTGGCTGAGTATAGAAAAATTGTTCACGACGCTCTTTGCCAACATTGCTTTTTTGACATAAACTTGAAAAAAAATATAAAAAAGTTTATAAATGTTTATAAATATAAATTTATTGAAAAAAATTAATATTTTACTTTTCAGTTGTTCATTTTTTATTCTGATTAAATTTAATAATAACAATTTAACACAATTGTCTAATTTTGTAAATAATAAATTATTTAAACAAATTAAAATTATAAACAAAATTTAAACTTTAATCTCAATAATAATTTGGTTCCTATTAAAATACTATTATACTTCATACTATGAATAAAAAATTATTAAAAAATTACCATGTAATTTAAGAATTACGTAAAATGTTAAATGCAATAAGTAAAGTAATTTAATTTAATTATTAAAAATTAAGTTTAATTTATTTTATTTCAATTTATTATTTCTAACGTATCCCTATTTTGTTCTCATCTTTGACTCAATAATTGTATGTCTGAATGATACTGAGATGTTAATACTTTACTGTACACATGTGTCGTTAGCATAGTGGTTAGAGCGTTAGTCTGTTAGTCCGTAGGTCGTAGGTTCGATTCCCCTCGTCAGCAATTTTGTTTATTTTCATAGGTTTGCGATATTTCTAGATTCCAATCGTTAGGTACTAAAATATGAAAATCTAATGCACACTTACTGTAATTGTTTATTATTTAATTTTTAAATGTTATAAACAATTTTTTTCTACTTCATTTACTATATCCATTGTTAGTCTCCATCTTTAATACAATTTCTTTAAGAAGAGAAATATTTTATGAATAATAACTATTTATTAATATTATTTACCATTTTGTTGTTAAATTATTTATAATTATGAATTTACGACTAATTAATAACAATACGGCATTTATTGCGGCAATATTCCCAGCCAGCACTGGTCCAGTGCTGCGCCAGCGCTGTCTGGCAGCACTGACAGACAGTACTTCGGCAGCGCCAGACGGCGTTATCATTCCAGTGCCATACCAGTGCTGGCTCTCAGCCTTGCCGCCAGTGCTGCCAGTGCTGGCGCAGTACTACGCCAGTTGTAAATTTCCCATTGGGTATTATTATTATTATAAACAGTTTAACAATATATTTTTAACTTTTCCAAAAACATTATTTTCCTTTTTTAACCCAATAATGGTCACGGGCACAGGAACGCAGGTTTAAAAAGTAACTATTGGGATCCTGGCATATGGTCTAATAATAATTTTTAACGTTAAAAATTAGAAAAAAAATTTTTGAACAATTTGTTATAAACAAATGAAGAAAAATTAATTTTCATAAAAAACTGATAGCGCCATTCGATTCGACGCAAAAACTATTACGAGAACGTATATTAGATAGGTAATTTTTAAAAAAAGACATATTGTAAAAATGTTATAAACAATTAGCCTGCATTTATACTGTATGAGGTAGAAGAATCGTTTTTTAGGTAAAAATTTTGTTTAAAAAATTTTTAACGTCAAAAACTATCCTAATTAAACTAATTTTGTTTAAAAAAATTTTTAACTTCAAAAACGATCCTTCTACCTCATACAGTATAAATGCAGGCTAATTGTTTATAACATTTTTACAACAATATGTCTTTTTTTAACTTATGTAATATACGATCTCGTAGTAGTTTTTTGCGTCGAATCGAATAGCGCTATCAGTTTTTTATAAAAATCAATTTTTCTTCATTTGTTTATAACAAATTGTTTAAAAAAATTTTTTTTTTAATTTTTGACGTCAAAAATTATTATTATGATCCTATGCCACACGGAGAGAAATTTCTGTTACTTTTTGTAAGGAAATTATGGAAAAAATTAGGTACTGTGCTTCCGTATAAAATAAGTTCGTTTTGTTGGCAAAGTAGAATGTACCATTAACCAACACAGTTTATACCTAAAAAAACGAAAATATTTGCTTTCTCTTTAACTACAAAAATTACTGTGCTACCTCAGCAAAGAAAGTACACAGAAAAATAATTTGACATAAGCTATTTGTGTATGTGACATTCTTTTTTTACAATTCATGTAATGAATTAACATAAATTAAATAATGTTTGTTAATTAATTACTGTTAATATTTATTTGTTTTACATGTGACGCGATTATTATATTCCATGTATATCATGATATTATCAAATCAATATTTAAGGTTAAGTTGAAATTCCATAGTAAATTCATTGCATACAAGGCACACAAGTTTGATTTCAAAATTTCTAGGTTATGTGAAATCATGGACAGTAAAAATTATTTCATTTCCAATATTTCATTATATCACTAATTGAAACATAAAATCGAAAACGTCGCAAAAGGCAAAAATTTACCTTGCCAACAGGTGAGGAAAGTACGACAGTAGCAATCGTAGCAATATTAAATGGATGTTCGTGATACTTCGGGTATCATCGGCCTTCTTCAACTTGACTTTATGCAGGCAGCACAGTAAAAATTTGTGGGGAGCACAGTCCATTTTATTAACCTGCGCATGACTATTTCATGGTACGGTTAATATATTTTGCTTAGGACCAAATTAGAAAGTCCTGGTTCAGCAATTTTTCCAGTGCTTTCAAAGAAATATTCCGAGGCCATTTTGGAAATAAAACTGTTTTCCATATGAAATAAAATTGTGCGGACCGACAGATTGGCTCAGTCGGATAGATGCCTGGCGTTGGTGGTCGTTTAAGGACCAAGGGTATAAGTACCCTTGGTTCGCGCCCACTTGGCTTGGTATTTTTCCGGCACGTGAGACAATCTGAGCGGGAGGTTTGACGTCGAGGTATAATGATGTGCACCGTCGATTATTGTCCGGTACACACCATTAGAACTCGACTGTCGATAAACCGGTTGTACTCAGAGAGGTTTTCTACAGTTTCCCTCTTCTCTGGCGAGAAAACCCATTGACGGGTGGTCCAGGCGTAATGCGAGTACTCCTAATAAAGTCGGCTGTAGACGCAAAATTAGGTTAATATATAGAAAATTTCTAAAGTAGAATGGTTATGCTTAATCCAAAAAAGTATTTCTCGGGGACTCTTGTCGAAGTGCGTAAGGCCAATAGGGCAGGAGTATAAACAATAAAAAAAAATAAAATAAAATTGTGCGCAAGTCAATATTTCTAATATACCGATACAAATAGTTCAGTAAAAACATTTTGTAATAATCTTAAAATTTGCCAAAAGGATTTGCTCGCCGGATGGAGTCCGGGTTCTTAGTTTAGTTAAATTCTATCAATTTATCAAAACAATATTTATCTTTAGGACCGTTTTATACCATGATTTAGAATAAGGTGTAGTCATTAATGAGGCATTAATTAAACCTTCGTAAGAAAGTATATTTTAGTAACAAATAAAATAACAAAAATACAAAATAACAAAATAGTATAAATTTAGAACGATAGAAAGTTCGTAGAACTTACAATAATAAAATATAGTAGGCTAGAAAACCTTCGAGATTATCGAGTAATAATTTTAAACAATTCAATAACTTTTAACTCTAGTGAATTTACTTAGTTTACGTTATACTTTTGAACGTTTCACTTATTACATATTTACCGAATTTTACAGTACGTTACGTTACTTAATTAACTAACGAGTTACGTTTTACTAGATTTAATAAAATAATGATTGTTCTGACGCTTATACTCACGAGGGGTGGTTTCTAGAATTAACCCCCTAGATAACGTTAGGGACGAAAACCGAGATTGTGCACGCGAGACGGTTTAATATCTTAAACCGGAACTAGATATCAAATTACGTTTGATATTCTTATCCTGTCCGAAACTAGTGTGAGTATTAAGATGGCTCAGGTTGCATCTCCACCAAGTGTCCCCTTGGTGTGGAGAATTCACCTGGTGCGTCATCTTCGTCGAGAGAGTTGCCCCTCAACTCAACGTACAACCACGTGTGTGTGTGTAAGAGAGCAAAGGGTGGTACCCTGGTCACTGTTGCCCCCGTGCCCCTTGGTACATCTCCTTCTAGGAATTCTTACACAGAGCTAGTGGTAGCGGTAGCCCCCACATTTCACCTGCCCTGTGCAAAAGGTAAAAGGGTTAAGGAAGAGAGAGAGTGTAAGAGTGAGTTGCTGTCAGTCTACCTCGGAGCATGCCCCGAGTCAGTTCGACGGCGAACTGAGAAAATTCGCACTGCAAGCAAGGTATATAGAGGTCTGGTCGCTATCCAGGTAAGTCTCGCGGTGGGGAGCATGACGTTGCCGCGACGCGCGGTGTGTGCGCGGTGGCTACTCTCTTCGCGACTAGCAGGCTGAACGTGCTGTAGTATATACTAGACGACAATTGCGCGCGCCAACAGTGTTTCGAGTTTGACGATGAAAAATTAATTTTCAAAACATAATTAAAAAATCAAATAATTAAACATAATTTATAAAAAATAGACATATTTATATAAAATAAATAATCATATTTTGTTTATTATAAAAAACATTTATTACATGAAGTAATACGAACAAAATCATAAATCAACAAAATCAAAAATTAGGACTAATTTTATTGAAATTTACTCTCTAAATCAGAATCAGTGAAATTCCTACTTAAGATTAGTGAAATTTGACTAAGAATCAGTGACTTTATTCTCGCGATTTGAATCAGTGGAATTAAACTAAAAATCAGTTAAAAATGACGGAAACTGAAAATCAGGAACTAAAACGAAAGTAAAATTTCGAAACGGTTCTTGGTATTTATTCAAAAATAAATTTTATTTACTTATAAAATACATATACATTTATTTTATAATTAATTCAGGGTGTCCTGCAAGTACTAAGAGAAAAATTTCCTGACTTTCCCTTGACTCTTCCCTTCCCTTTTTTATAAGAAATCTTTAACAAAAAAAATTATGTGAGCTGGTAAATATTAACATAATTTTATGATAGTGAACTTAAACACTTTATTTATCATCATTATAAACCTTCTTTTGTTGTAAATAAAGTATTGCACACATAAAATCTAAAAAAAAGAAAGATAAAATATTTTAATTATTTGTTTATTGAAAAACCATGATCTAAAGCCGCGTTCCCGCATGAGATAAAATTAAAATCATTTTCACAAAGTTTTCCAAATTAGAAAAGCCTTTTGATGATGATTTCAAAAATGAAAGAGAACCAATAAACGAAAGTGATTCACTCATTCAAGTATCTGGTCGGCTGAAAATTTAAAAAATTAAAAAAAATCTATTTCTTATGCAATTTAAAAAAAATTCCTGATTTTGATTAAAATTCCCTGACTTCCCTGATCGCTGGACACCCTTATTAATATATTAATTATTTATATATTATTTATTATTAAACTTTTTTATAATATAAATATAATTTTATTTATAACAAAAAATTGTAGGATAATAAAAAATTAATAATATATAAATTTTAAAATACAATATACCGTCAGAAATTGTCAGTACGAACGACGTGCGAGCTAAGAAAAATTGCTGCTGAAATTAAATTAACATAGTTTATTATTGGAAAATGCAGCAATTTTTTTCTTAGCTCGCCCGTCGTTTGTACCGACAATTTCTGACTGTAGTGTATATTTTATTTTAAATCAATAGTATAATTATTATTAATTTCAAAACGTGTTATATAATAATAAGTTATGCTAAGTGTTGCCTTCCTAAGTCACCCACCATGATGTCACAAACTGACCCGAGCACCTCTAGTCAATCAGATTCTGTTTCTACAGCCATGACAAACGAAAGTGTCGAACGGATAATTAAAAGTGCAATACATGGCCTTCAAATTGGCCTTAATAAAGAAATAAATATTTTATCCACAAACATAAACAATCTATCAACCAAGGTTGATGCCGTTACTTTTAAGGTGGATGAAGTAATAAACAATGTTGCTGACCACTCTCAGAGGATAGCAGTAATAGAAGGTACACTTAAAGATCTCAACACAAGCACAATCTCCCAAAATTGCATGTCTGAGATTCACGACCGTCTTTCCCGGTCGTGTAATCTAATATTGTTTGGCCTCTCTTCTGACAACATTAGTCATGTTGACACATTAAATGTTGTCTCGAAACTGTTTTCAAATTTTTGTAAGCCGGACCTTCTTGCTGATTTACAAATATTTAGACTTGGTACCTTTGCGCAGACTCAGACTCGACCAAGACCTGTCAAAATAATTTGCCGTACTGTGGAAAGGGCAAAAGAAATTCACCAGTCATTTTTGGCAGCAAAAAAAAGCGACAAACACCGTCCTTCACTGGAAAATATGCGTCTCTCGTGGGATATGACGAAGATGCAGTTGAAGGAGATAGCTGTGCTGAAGCTGGAACTTCAAAATCGTCAACAGGCAGGAGAGACGGGGATTCAAATAGTGTATCGTCACGGTGTTCCCATGATAGTAAACACAGTTCGACGTCAAAAACGAAAGGACAGTGTGAGTGTCCCGTAGACACGGTATGTCGCTGTGTTGGTGCCGGCTTATCGCATCATGTCAATACACAGACTGTTTCTTTTTCTCATTTAGCCCATATTTTCGAATCAGCTGACTCTCAAGGCTTCAGCGTTTATTACCAAAATGTCAGAGGCTTGAGAAGTAAACTTGAACATCTCCGTCATTCCTTATCAATTATTTTATTTAACATTTTTATTTTTACTGAGACGTGGTTGAATGAGTCTTTCAGTTCTTCCGAACTCGGTTTTTTTAACTATAACATTTTTCGCATGGATAGGAATTCCAACACTAGTGGTTTTTTACGTGGCGGTGGTGTGTTAATTGCGTGTGAATCATCGTTAAGAACTTCAGTCATAGATACTGATAACATTTCTATTGAACATGTTTTTGTTAAATTTATTTATAAGTCTATTCTTTATATTATTGGCACTTTTTATATCCCGCCTAATTCGAACTTATCTATTTATCAATCTGCTTGCGACATTCTCGATAAAATATCTCTTTTATATACGACAGCGAAAATTATTATTTGTGGTGATTTTAACTTACCTTTTATTTCATGGCGCTTACATTCTGATAACGGACCTATTTGTTATTCTAAAGTGCAGTCTTCCCGTTCTTATAACCTGATTGCTAATCGAATTTTGGAAACTTTGGAATTTTCAAACCTCAAACAGGTAAATACGATTGTGAATGGCTCTGGTAACATTTTGGACTTGTTGTTTACTAACATTACAAATTTCAGATTAGAACTATCCATTGAAAATATACTTCCTGTCGATGCTTATCACCCACCTATGGTTTTTTCTGTTACTTTTGATACTGATCCGAATTTAAATAACAATAATGATAATAATCAGTCTCACTATAAGTACGATTTTGTTAGAACAAACTATGCAGATTTAAACACTTACCTTTCGAGCATAAATTGGAATGAAACTTTGAGTCATTTAAACATTGAGGATGCAGTTGCCATTTTCTATGAAATTTTAAATAATGCTTTCGACTTATTTGTTCCCGTAAAAACGTTCATGGCAACTGCTTATCCGTCATGGTTTAATAGCGAACTCAAACGTTTGGTTTTATTAAAAAAGGCAGCTCATGTTACCTTTAAACAAACTAAATCTCCTACTGATTACATAGTTTTTTCCCGTTTAAGAGCTGAGTGCAAAATTAAGTCTAAAATTTGTTATAAAAACTACATATCAAGTGTTGAAAATTCGATTATATCTAACCCTAAAGTTTTTTGGAAATTTGTAAACAATCTGCGAGCGAACTCTAGAATTCCTGGAGAAGTTTTTCACGGCACTAATTTGGCTAATAATAGTATTGACTCAGCAAATTGTTTTAAAAATTATTTTTTTTCTGTTTATACTACCTCCTCATCTGAGGTTTCCACCGCAACCTTGGATTATTATAATAATAATTTTATTAACGTTTCTGCTATTTCTAGAGAATCTATTTTTTTGAAACTAAAATCACTTGACATTAAAAAAGGGGCTGGGCCAGATGGGATACCCCCCTCTCTTTTGAGATCCTGCTGCTCTTCCTTCGTCGAGCCACTGTATATACTATTTAATTTGTCTCTTTCATGTGGTTTGTTTCCATCAGTATGAAAACGAGGGATAGTGATTCCTATACATAAAGATGGTAATAAAAGTAATGTCACTAACTATCGTCCAATAATTCTGCTAAGTACTATCTCGAAAATTTTTGAGAGTCTTATTTATGACGAGCTTTATTTTCAAATTAATCACTTGATTATCGACGAGCAGCACGGTTTCACAAGAGGTAGATCAATCTTAACTAACCTTACTATTTTTTCTAATTTTGCTTTGAATAATCTTCAATCGGGTTGTGCGGTGGATACTATTTATGCAGACTTCGCTAAGGCTTTTGATAAGGTCGACCACGGTATTCTTCTGCCGAAGCTTAGGGCCCTGGGCTTTTCTGATGGACTAATATTGTGGATAAAAAGTTATCTCACTGAACGTACTCTATCGGTGCGAATTAATTATGACTTTTCCGACATTTTTATAGCTACCTCAGGAGTTCCCCAAGGTTCAAATTTAGGTCCATTATTTTTCATAATTTTTATCAATGACATTAAAACGGTTTTTAAGCATTCATTTTTTCTTTTATTTGCAGACGATTTGAAAATTTATAAATCTATCTCATGCATTCAGGATCGACTGGATCTACAATCTGATCTTGATTGTCTTTACAAATGGTCTGTAAAAAATAAATTGTTGTTTAATATTAATAAATGTTACGTCATGTCCTATTCCAGATCCAGAAATGATCCTGATTGCCTTTATCTAATTGGCAATGAAATTATTTCTAAAGTAACAGTTATACGTGACCTTGGGGTAATGCTCAATAGATTTTTTAATTATGATGATCATATTAATTACACCATCAGTAAGGCCAACAGGGTCTTGGGCTTTGTCATGAGAACTGCCTCAAATTTTAGAAACGAGTTAGCAATAAAAATATTGTTCTTTACGTTAGTCAGACCTGTCATCGAGTTTGCGTCTACTTTGTGGAGGCCTTATCAGGACTATTGGGTGGATGATATTGAGAGAATTCAGAACAAATTTATTCGTTTCCTCGCCAAACAGACTGGAGTGCCTTACAACTTCTATGATCATGACTATACTGACCTTAGAAAAAGATTTAATATTCCAACTATATCTCAGAGATTTCTTTTTGCAGATCTCCTGTTTTTATTTAAAGTCATTAATGGTTTACTTAATTGTTCAGATCTCTTAAGCTTATTTTGTTTTTTTGCAGCAAAGCATTCTCCCAGAACTGAAGTTCCATTATTTAATGAACAACTTATTAGAACTAATTACTTAGAAAATTCAGTGGTCAATAGGTTGAGTCGTGAGGCAAATCAGTTTTATGACAGAGTAAATTTTTATGGCGTTTCGCTTAATGCGTTTGTTAGAGAACTACGCAAGCAGATTTTCGACAATAATAATAACAATGCGGTCAACTAGTAACGTAAGATTCTCATTGTTCAGTACATTGTACGAAAGGGCAATATAAGCCCGTTTATATACTAAATAAATAAATAATAAATAAAATTCTTTTAATAACCAAACACTTTTATTTATTATTAATGTTGTCAGTTTCTTCTAACCTTCTTTTCTCTGTTGGTTTATGTATTTCTTTAATAATTTCTTTTAGAATTAATCTTTTTAAATTTATAGATAATACACACTTCTCAGATGAAGCAGATAAATATACGTTTTATTATCTGCAATGAAAGACATTAGTAAAATTAATTATTTTATTAGTTATTAAAATATGTATAAAATTTTTATATTGAATTTAGTCTTTCATAACATTTTTTAACATTTAATTTTAACAATTTTAAATATTTTATATTAGAATAAATTAAATATTAATATTATTTACATAAATTAAATATATATAAAACTTAATCATTTAAAAATTAATTCAATTAAATTTATTTAATTTATTTTATTTATTTATATTTATCTAAATAATTTCTTATCAATAATAATCAATGAAATATAAATAAGTTTCCTTAAAAAGCACATATTTATTAATTTATAATTTATTTAATTGGATTAAATCACTTTATTACGTCAATAATAATATCTAAAGGAATCGCGTTAATTAAGATAACGATTTTCACGAACGTATTTCCAAAATAGATTGAGACTATTTTTCTAAGTACTTGAAAGACGAAGATGATGAAAAAGATTTGGGTAAAGGGAATATAGTCCTCTTACGCACACTACTTTTATTTTAATGTGTAAGTATATGTTCGCATAGTGAATGAACCTCTCTATTTCAAGTGTTTAAAAGACAAAGATAGAAAATATGAATTCAGCCAATTGAGTATAGCTCACGAGTGAAAGCAACCAATGGGATAGGCGTTAGGAACTTCGAGATATTTCGAGAGATTTTCGTTTAGAGATTTTTTATATAGAGATGTCTAATGTGACGTCACCTCAGTCGGTATAGTCGCAGAAAGTAGAGCGATTATCTTCCAGGCCCCAATGTAACATTGGCTTATATGGGAGATTGCAGAAAATAATTTCTTTCTCTAAAATTGAAATAAAAATCATGATAACCAAGTGTGATTTGGATAAAGTAATGATTTTCACAACACATACGTATTTAAAACTAAGTTATAAATTTCCCAAAGTTTAAAAATTACAAAATACCAGTTCTAGCAGAACTAGCAGAAGAGAATTTCGTCTGCTAGAACTGGTATTTTTTTAATTTTTAAACTTTGGGAAATTTATAACTTAGTTTTAAATACGTATGTATTGTGAAAATTTTTACTTTATCCAAATCACATTTGGTTATCATGATTTTTACTTCAATTTTAGAGAAAGAAATTATTTTCTGCAATCTCCCAAATAAGCCAATGTTACATTGGGGCCTGGGAGATAATCGCTCTACTTTCTGCGACTATACCGACTGAGGTGACGTCACATTAGACATCTCTATAGGATAGATATACTGTCTATACGAAATATCATTTCTCACGTTAGATTTTAAATGCTATCGTTACAATTTTGCACACACTTTCAGGTGACAAGCACAGTAATTTTTATTGGAAATTTATCTCCGTGCAGGATCTAAATAGTTACTTTTTATATTATGCGTTCCTGTGCCCATGACCATTAATTGGTTGAAAAAGGAAAATAATGTTTATAAAAAAGTTAAAAATATATTGTTAAACTGTTTATAATAATAATAATAATATATACGTATATAATTAATAAATGTATTAGGGGCGAGCAGTAAACGTCAAATCATCTTTTAAAATACACTGATATAGGTGCTGCTTAGTTAGCGCAACGCACAAAAACTCGTAGCGCAAACTTCAAAAATTTTTTTCTTAACGACATTTTATACAAAACGAGAATGTAATCCGCGGTTACTCGGTGCGTTTTGAGAGAGAAAGCATGGCTTTGCTTCAAGTAGTAGTTTTACGGTCCTAGGACGGTAAAGACTACTTTCTCGTCCTAGGACCGTAAAACTGCTGCTTGAAGTAAAGGCATACTTTGCGTCTCAAAAACGCGCCGAGAAAGCGGGGATTACATACTTGTTTTGAATAAAATAATTTTTCTAGAAAATTCCATGATGTCCTTTGCTCTTTTTTTTAACAATAAAAAATTATTGTTTAAAGAAATTATTGAAAAATTAATTTTTCTTAACTTTTTTTTTAATATTATATAAAAAATTGACATTTTCTCTACAATTTTGAATAAATGACTTTTTTTTGTAGAATAAATAGTAGTTTTTGCGTCGAATCGAATGGCGCTAGCAGTTTTTTATATAAATCAATTTTTCTTCATTTGTTTATAACAAATTGTTCAAAAAATATTTTTTTTTAATTTTTAACGTTAAAAATTATTATTAGACCATATACCAGGATCCCAATAGTTACTTTTTAAACCTGCGTTCCTGTGCTAATGACCATTAATGGGTTAAAAAGGAAAATAATGTTTTTTAAAAAGTTAAAAATATATTGTTAAACTGTTTATAATAATAATAATAATAATAATAATAATAATAATAATAATAATAATATATACGTATATAATTAATAAATGTATTAGGGGCGTGCAGTAAAGGTCAAATCATCTTTTAAAATATACTGACATAGGCGCTGCTTAGTTAGCGCAACGCACAAAAACTCGTAGCGCAAACTTCAAAAATTTTTTTCTCAAAAACATCAAAAATTACTTCTTTAAAAATTTAACCACTTATTAAGGAAGGTTCAAATTTTGAGAAAATAATTTTTTTAGAAAATTCCATGATGTCCTTTGCTCTTTTTTTTAACAATAAAAAATTATTGTTTAAAGAAATTATTGAAAAATTAATTTTTCTTAACTTTTTTTTTAATATTATGGTGCCGTTCAAAAAATACGTAACGCTTTAGGGGGGAGGGGGGGTTAAGCTATTTGTTACGGTCAGCAGAAAAAATAGCGCTAATGTATACAAAATTGCGTTACATGGGGGGAGGGGGGGGTCCAAATTTCTGAAAATTAGCGTTACGTATTTTTTGAACGGCCCCTATATAAAAAATTGACATTTTCTCTACAATTTTGAATAAATGACTTTTTCTTGTAGAATCAATAGTAGTTTTTTGCGTCGAATCGAATGGCGCTAGCAGTTTTTTATAAAAATCAATTTTTCTTCATTTGTTTATAACAAATTGTTCAAAAAATATTTTTTTTTTCATTTTTAACGTTAAAAATTATTATTAGACCATATACCAGGATCCCAATAGTTACTTTTTAAACCTGCGTTCCTGTGCCCATGACCATTAATGGGTTAAAAAGGAAAATAATGTTTTTAAAAAAGTTAAAAATATATTGTTAAACTGTTTATAATAATAATAATATATACGCCCAGATCACCGATTTTTCTTTTAACCGATTTTTCTTTTTAACTTTGTAGTACTTTAGGTACTAAATAACTGTGCCTAACAGTATTACAAAAAAAAAAAAATTTTGCAAGATATTTAGATTTGAAAAATCGGAATCTGAAAAAATGACTTTTTTGAGAATTTTTATTTCGAAAACTATTGATTCTACAAGAAAAAGTCATTTATTCAAAATTTTCTCAAAATTTGAACCTTCCTTAATAAGTGGTTAAATTTTTAAAGAAGTAATTTTTGATGTTTTTGAGAAAAAAATTTTTGAAGTTTGCGCTACGAGTTTTTGTGCGTTGCGCTAACTAAGCAGCACCTATATCAGTGTTTTTTAAAAGATGATTTGACCTTTACTGCTCGCCCCTAATACATTTATTAATTATATACGTATATAATTATTATAAACAGTTTAACAATATATTTTTAACTTTTTTATAAACATTATTTTCCTTTTTTAACTAATTAATGGTCAGGGGCACAGTTACGCATAATATAAAAAGTAACTATTTAGATCCTGGCATCGGATCATAATAATAATTTTTGCCGTCAAAAATTAAAAAAAAAATTTTTAAACAATTTGTTATAAACAAATGAAGAAAAATTGATTTTTATAAAAAACTGATAGCGCTTTTCGATTCGACGCAAAAAACTACTACGAGATCGTATATTACATAATTTAAAAAAAAGACATATTGTTGTAAAAATGTTATAAACAATTAGCCTGCATTTATACTGTATGAGGTAGAAGGATCGTTTTTGAAGTTAAAAATTTTTTAAACAAAATTAGTTTAATTAGGAGAGTTTTTGACGTTAAAAATTTTTTAAACCAAATTTTTTACTTAAAAACGATTCTTCTACCTCATACAGTATAAATGCAGGCTAATTGTTTATAACATTTTTACAATATGTCTTTTTTAAAAATTACCTATCTAATATACGTTCTCGTAATAGTTTTTGCGTCGAATCGAATGGCGCTATCAGTTTTTTATGAAAATTAATTTTTCTTCATTTGTTTATAACAAATTGTTTAAAAATTTTTTTTTTTTAATTTTTAACGTTAAAAGTTATTATTAGACCATATGCCAGGATCCCAATAGTTACTTTTTAAACCTGCGTTCCTGTTCCCGTGACCATTAATGAGTTAAAAAAGGAAAATAATGTTTTTAAAAAAGTTAAAAATATATTGTTAAACTGTTTATAATAATAATAATAATATATACGTATATAATTAATAAATGTATTAGGGGCGAGCAGCAAAGGTCAAATCATCTTTTAAAATACACTGACATAGGCGCTGTTTAGTTAGCGCAACGCACAAAAACTCGTAGCGCAAACTTCAAAAAATTTTTTCTCAAAAACATCAAAAATCACTTCTTTAAAAATTTAACTACTTATTAAGGAAGGTTCAAATTTTGAGAAAATAATTTTTCTAGAAAATTCCATGATGTCCTTTGCTCTTTTTTTTAACAATAAAAAATTATTGTTTAAACAAATTATTAAAAAATTAATTTTTCTTCACTTTTTTTTAATATAATAAAAAATTGACATTTTCTCTACAATTTTGAATAAATGACTTTTTCTTGTAGAATCAATAGTTTTCGAAATAAAAATTCTCAAAAAAAGTCATTTTTTTCAGTTTCCGATTTTTCAAATCTAAATATCTTGCAAAAAAAATTTTTTTTTGTAAAACTGTTAGGCACAGTTATTTAGTACCCCAAGTACTACAAAGTTACAAACTTTAAGAAAAATCGGTGATCCACAATTTGCTTTTCGTATGGAACTGCCCAATAATGTACTTGATGTACTGTAAGTTTGTACCAAGTTTCATTGTTATTATTTTATTATTTTTATTGTTATTATTTTATTATTATTGTTGAAAATATAGTAGAAAATTTGATATTGACGCTTGAAAATTTTTAAAGTCTTTATTTTTTTGTTATATGTTTTTCAAAAATAGTTGTAAAAAATGTTTGAAAATCAAGTTTTGAGCTTAGCACATTTGTTTTTAAGGAACAATTGACAACTTTTGTCTAATTTACGGAATTGCTAAAAATAACAAAATATTCAACAAACACCTCCGGGGTGTATTGGCTCGTTTATTCTACTAAGAAAAACCTATTATTTTTAAAATTTTAATAAAATAATCCTGTCAAGTTTTATTTTTTTGTAATTTATATAATGATAACATTTTATTCGAAAAAAAATTGAAGAATAGATTTTTTAAATAAATGTAGTTTGTATTTCACTCCAACTTTATAAAATTTGATTATTTCACGGAAAAGTTTAAAGTTCAAATTAAATGTTTCATTTTCAATATTGTTTATTATAAATATACAGTAGAAACCAAAATTGTGAATATTATAATAATATTTCATTTTCTAAATTATAATTTCATTCCTGATTCAATACGCCCTGGGCCGGGGCGTAGTGGCTCACCTTCCATTTCTCCAAAAAAATTGTTCTAGAAATAAAGTATGAGTGATATTAGGACGTATTTTTTTTAATTAAAAGCTGAGATATTGGGGTAAGTTTTACATGTTATAAAATTTTAATTAATGCACGAATGACGAAGTTAAATAACAAAAAGTGAGCCATTACGCCCCTGTCTCCCCTAAACTTTGGAAGTACTTTGGATTTATAAAAATTTCTTGAATTTTTACAGAACTTAGTATCTAGGTGTCTTTAAGGTCACTGACCACGAATTCTTTTGTGGGCCTGTATTCAGGGCACCTCTACGCGGCGATGGCGAGCAACGGATGTTATTCCATATCAGTCAGAGTCCAACCAAGTTCTGAAAAAATTTAAGAAATTTTTATAAATCCAACCGCCATATTAGATCCGCCATGTTGTATTTTGAAAAATGTTATTCAGTGTGACATTTTTCGTTAAATCTAATATGTATTTTAAGGTTAGGAAAAATCCTAACGTGATGGAGCAAAACGGACTTCAGATTCGTTTTCAGCGACTCCAAAAACATATACATAATACACCAGGTTTAGTCGAAGGAACCTTTCATCGATTTTTTTAGAATCTGTGATATTTACAACATTTTCAATAAGATATATGAGGCATTCCATTTCAAAACGACCCCCTTCGTAAACAATTGCCAATGTAAGACAATTTTTAAATGAATATTTCTTCCATTCTGTAGAACCAAATTACTTTTTATATTACCTAGTGATTTCGAAAGTAGAATTTCTGAACTTTCTGATAATAAAAAAATTTTTTTTTTTAATAATTTAATTTAAATAGAAAATTGAGTTTGAAAGTTAAACTTTGAAAAATCTCAAAACACGTTACCTCCGATTTTAATAAAATTTATATCAAACGAAAGCTTGAATATTCTTCTTTTTATTTATCAAACGATAATAATGGACATTTCAGTAGATTTTGAGAAAATAATTAATTTTACAAACATTTCGAAGGTTATATTGAGAAAACCATTTATTAAGTATAGGGCGGCATTTGTTTTTTAATTTAATGCCTGTATTTTATTTTTCTGTTCGCTTTTTTTTACTTTAGAAATGAAAATAAATAAATTGTAGGCATTAAATTAAAAATAAAAGTCTAAAAAAATTTTTTTTTAATTTTGTTAAAAATTTTAAAAAATAAATATTTTTTTTAATTTAAAAAAATAAAAAAAAACTATAATGCAGGCATTATATTGTTCTAATGTCAGTCTCAACCCTGTAAAATGCAGAAAATAGTTCATTGTAACGTTTTATAAATTAAATTGCGGCGCGACGACGTGATGCGCTATATTCAAAAATTCATTTCTCGAAAACAAAAAAACGGTTTTTTGGAAAACAAGTATTTCATCAGAAAAAAGCTCAGCTTTCATTTAAAAATATAAGGAAAAAGAAAAAATGAACCCAAAGATGCGAAAAGTGAAAATTTATTTTTTCAAAATTTATGTCAAAATAAAAAAATTTTTGAAAATAGACTTTGCCATTCGAAAGCCCATGAAAAAATCTAAAAAACCCATATTCTAATTTTTTTTAAATTTTTTCCTCTAATTATAAGAAATAATCAAAGTGGAGCGCGTCACGCAAAAGTTCAGAACTTCTACCCCCTCCCCCTTGGACAATTTTTTATAAAATTCAAAAAAATTTATATGATAAATTACTAACCTATAGGGCATATCATAAAAAAAATTTGGGAATAATTGGACAACATTTTTTTTGGGTGGAGTTTTGACGTGATATCCACCATATGCATTAATCACCTAACATTTAGCACTTGAGAATATTATAATAATGTATAAAAATATAAATTAACTATAATGCCATTTTGTTGTAAAAATTCATTTCGTCTTAAATAACCTAAAATATTGTAGAAACTATTTTTTAAATTATACACTGAAAAAAATAAACATGACATAAATGAAAATCAAAGAGAACTGTCTAACTACAAACATTTTTTTTCTTATAGGGATCCACATAAGATCCTATATAAGAAATTATAGGTCATCCTATTACATTCACTTATAGGAATCTATAAAGAACCCTATAGGAAAAAGTATATATGTTTTTCCTACAGGAAATTTCTTGATAGAAACTTACATATGTTCCTATAAAGAATCCTATAATAATTTACATGGGATTCTTATAGGATTCCTTGTAGGTACCTATATAGAATTTTCCAGTAGGGTACACAGTTGTTTATTTTTCTCAGTGTAACGCAACATTAGATCTTGGTAGGGGAGAATGGGGTAAGAATAGTTAGTTGCTGTAATGCTTAAACCGCTTGTTTAGAAAGCGCGTAATTCATAATATGTTCGCGTCTATAAATGTCTATAAATTTTTAACAAAATTAAATCTTCTAGTTCTTCAATAAAACTTGATGTGTTTAAACTTTAAAAAAATATTCTCGAAACTAATGTATAAAAACTGTCGCAAATATACACTATAAAAAAGCTAGAAAAGGGAAATACAACTGTGCTTGATTCCTATAGGAATTGAGGGAAAGAATACTGGAGCCAATAGACGGTGGAGTTTCAGTTTGGAACTTTGTATGCTCTCTAAAATTTTAATTAGTTAAAAATAACTAATTTGATAGTAAAAAATCAGTCACTGTTTCAAATAGTAATATTTTATTAATGAAATAGTTAATAATAACTAATTACAGTTAAATTCATTTTTTGGTTACACATAAATAGACCTTTTTTAATCAGAAACATTACTAGTTATATTACCTCCGTTACATCGTCTTCTCCAGATTTTGTCAGAAAAATTAGCACAATACAATAATTAGCAAGATATCTAGATTTAAAAAAAATGTAAATAACAATAATAATATTAAGGTGAAAGAAGTTAACAATTTTCCGAATCAATTTTAACAAACAAATAAATAATTATCCTAAATAAATCTCTTGATAAGCTCATGGGTTTCATATGTATCGACAGCACAGCTGCCCTAATACATGCAGAAACCTGCTTAATCTGAAAAATATTTTCGAAATTAATTAATAATTTCAAAATTATTAAAAAACGGGAGCATGGTGGGATAAGAGCCCACGACCTTTCTATTGCCGGTAGACTGCTCTGACCACTGAGCTACATGCACCCCGAGATCCTCCGAGTTCTTTGACATATACTATCCCTGCCTACAGGAAGATTTATTTAAGGCAGTAGTCTCCTTTATAGGCTTAAAAAAATCGACTTTTTTATTTTGTCTTAAATCTATTCCAAAACTATCCAAGAATATGTCTTTAAAATTTTAGAGGCCAATTTGACATATTTTCAAAGGTAGAACAGATTTTGTGACCGATCGTCGAGCACGTGTGAATGCTCGGGCAGACCCCAAAGCGCGCGCTCCGCCCCTTTATGCGTTTTATTGTTTACTTAACCTTGTATCATCTTGTATACACCTAAAAAGGTGTATACACACACTCAAAATTCGAACGAAGCGTTCAATTCGCTTGTGTGGCGCCTAAACCCAAAACACGTCAATTCCGGCTCTAAAATCGTTGAAATAATGCAAAAATTTTGCCGATAATATCGATGCGGAGTGCATAACGAGGAAAAAACGGCGCTCTCTATTTTCGAGCAAGGAGGCTCGGACAGCTCGACGAAAAGAAAATTTTCGACAAAATGAGTTCTTCGAGGAAGAGGAAGGACTACTATATAGTCCAGGAATAGCTGATTAAAATTTAATTGGTGTAAGTATCCAAAAAATTGTATTTTTTGGACCTAAAACTTTTTAAATCGCTTTTTCTCGAATTTTCATATTCACACGTTATAGAAAACGGTGCCGGTGAAAGCAAAAAGAATTTTTGTCTGATTGAAAAAAATCAAAGTGTTCTCGCTTCAGTATTAAATTATCTTCTATTTGAACTAAAATAGTTGGACAAAAGTATTATTTAAACTAAATTTTTGCACCTTAAAGTGAATTTTTTTTAAGTGAACTTTTTTCAAACTTCGAAAAAATTTGGAATTTTTTAATTTCTTCGGTATTTTTTTAGTTCAAATAGAAAAGACACTTATAAAAAGTAAAAAAAAAGTTTGGTTTGACTGTTTCAGATGCATTGTACGACCTCCATCACCGGCGCCGATTTGAAAATACAGACTGCAGCGCTCCACAAAAACCTTTGTTACTAAAAAGAATTTATAGTATATTAAGCAACAAGGGTATAAAGGCAGCCATTTGTTTACGGTGTGACACGAGTGGAGGTTGAGGGCGCCGTAGGCGCCCCGAGACCGGAACGAGTGTCACAAAAATCATCGTAAACAAATTGGCTGCCTTTATTCCCGTGTTACTTACGATATTTTTTATTCCTAATGCACAAAAGTGGCGATTTCAGATAGCAGACGACAGGGAGTAAAAGTCATTCACTTGTTCGACTTGTATGAAAATAGCGGCCTTTTTTTACCTTGGGCAAAAAAAAAGCATGGGACCAGCTGTTTTTTGCCCTTGGGGAAAAAAAAGTCGCCATTTTCATACGGTCGAACAAATGAATGACTTTACTCCCTGTCGTCAGCTATCTAAAAACGCCATTTTTGTGCATGTGGGATAAAAAATATTTTTTTAAAATAAAAGTTGGTTTTTGAAGCTCAAATACAGTAGAATATCACCCAAAAATTTCGTTTACCTCAATCATTTCCTTCCCTTTCAAAAACATTCCTGAAAAAACGCTTTTTTCGCCTTCTAAAGGAGACTACTTCCTTAAGATAATTATTTATTTGGTCTGTTAAAATTGATTCGGAAAATTGTTAACTTCATTCACCTTAATATTTAATTGCTAAATGATAAATTCATTTCCTTTAATAATAATAATAATAAAATAATCGTAAGTTTCCTTTCTGTTAGCAAATTATCTGCATTCATTTGTTTGTTTTAAAAATTAAATTTTGTGGGTTAAGTATTGTCATTTTTTATATTTTTTAATATCAAAGTTTTTAATGTTTGTGTTCTATATTATTGTGCAGTGCTGCCAGATTGGAAGATTTTTCTTTAAATCTGAAGAAAATTAAAGGAATCTGTCATATTTGAAGAATTTGAAAAATTAATGTCAAAACTTAAAGATTTGTTGAAAATTTCGCGAAGGCTGATTATATATCAAGTAATAATATGAAAATATTTATAAACATTTAAATAATATAAATAAACCATTTTTAAAGATAAATTATAATTTTTATTCTTTAAATTATTATGATTATAATAATAAATGTAATGGGTCAGTCCATTGTATTTCACCTGAAGCTGTTGCGGACTACTTTTAAAAAAATCTCATAATTTGTAAAAATGATGTTTAATATCCATAAAATTTATTTTTGAGAATTATTTTATAAAAATTTTTGAATTTAACTTAGAATTTTAATTTTTAAGTTGAGTTGCACAGAAAAAAGGTTAGATTGACAGTTATGTAAATTTAATAAAAAAACATGGAAATAATTTAGATAATACAAATTTCTTGATTGATATTAGTTAAAAATGAGCTAATTTACTTGTATAAATAGATTATTATGTAAACATACTCAAAATAATAGATAAAAATTGATTTTACAACTTAACTATGAAATGTCAAAAGTCACTACATTTTAATTACTTCTTTCTAAAAAGTTTATAAATATTAAAAAATTTATTACTACTTAATGTAAAGTATTTTCAATGTACTTTCATAATATGTGCTAACTTTTTAATTTTATACTATAAAAATATGAAATATTTTACCTTTAATATTGAGTGTTTCATGATTTTCATTGATTTTAATTACATATTTCTTCTCATGTGCAAGACGAAAAAATCCAATTTTTGTCTTAATATTTAAGTTTGAACTTCTTTTCCATTCTATTAAATTTTGGTGATGGAGAACGAGCTACTTTTCATTTTAAATTTAGTTTAAAAAATTTGCTGAAAAAAAGAATTTGTTGGTTAAAATGCAAGTAGATTTTTGCATGACTATTGAGATAGCCAACTTCAGTGTTATAAAATTACCTGCATTTTAACCAACAAATTCTTTTTTTCAGCAAATTTTTTAAACTAAATTTAAAATGAAAAGTAGCTCGTTCTCCATCACCAAAATATAATAGAATGGAAAAGAAGTTCAAACTTAAATATTAAGACAAAAATTGGATTTTTTCGTCTTGCACCTGAGAAGAAATAAGTAATTAAAATCAATGAAAATCATGAAACACTCAATATTAAAGGTAAATTATTTCATATTTTTATAGTATAAAATTAAAAAGTTAGCACATATTATGAAAGTACATTGAAAATACTTTACATTAAGTAGTAATAAATTTTTTAATATTTATAAACTTTTTAGAAAAATTTAATTAAAATGTAGTGACTTTCGACATTTCATAGGTAAATTTTAAAATCAATTTTTATCTATTATTTTGGGTATGTTTACATAATAATCTATTTATACAAGTAAATTAGCTCATTTTTAACAAATATCAATCTAGAAATTTGTATTATCTAAATTATTTCCATGCTTTTTATTCAATTTTCATAACTGTCAATTTAACCTTTTTTCTGTCCAACTCAATTTAAAAATTAAAATTCTAAGTTAAATTAAAAAAATTTTATAAAATAATTCTCAAAAATGAATTTTATGGATATTAAACATCATTTTTACAAATTATGAGATTTTTTTAAAAATAGGCCGCAACGGCTTCAGATGAAATATAATGGACTGACCCTAAATTATTAATTACTATACTAATTGTTACTGTTCCATTTATTATTTTGCAAATTAAAAAATTTTATATTTTCAAATATACCTAAACATTAATTTTTGAATAATTTCAGATTCAAAATTTAAAAAATTTACTTATTAACTACATAATTAACTATTCTTGTTTATTATTTTCAAAAATGTCAATAACAGTTTTCGCAAGAATTAAATTATTTTAAAAAATTGTTAATAATAATAATGAAGTAATTTTAATTAAGTAAAATTCATCGCAGGAATTCAATTACCTATTTTCAATAATTTTCAATAATTTAATAACATTTTTTGGAAGAATTTGATTCCTTTTATAAAAAATAATAATATTTTTTGCGAGAGTTCAATATTATTTTGAATACAATTTTAATTAAATTTTCTCAAAAGAATTCAATTATTTTAAAAAGATTTTTATAAAAATTATGTAAATGACTAATTATTTTCAAATTTTTCGATAACAACTTTGCAAAAATGTAGTAATTTTCAGTGCATTTATTTTTGAAATTAAAAACATTGAAAACAAAAATTTATTTAAAAAGTTGAGAAGCAAACAAAATTACTTTTAAATTGCGAACAGATTCAAACACAGCAATATTAATTTATTTCTTTATAATTCTTTGTGAAGTTTAATTTTATTTATCATATTTTAGAAAAAATTATAACCAAAATCTGAAGAAAGTTTTTTGACTAATTTAAAGATTTCTGAAGGTAAATAAGAAAAGTTTGAAAATTTGTCGTTTTAATCATCTAGCAGCACTGTTATTGTGTTTAATTCAATTTTTAACTTTACAACCATATTTTGCTCTAAAGGTTTTCTATAATTTAATGTTAACATTATTTCAATATTATTGAAAAAAGTTATTTGATATAATTTATATTCAATTGAATTATATTTTTTTAAATTTCTTAATTACAGAATATTTAGTTTTTTAACTTTTTAATAAATTTTTAACTTGCAAATTTCTAAATAATGTAATTGTTAAAAATATAATATTTATAACCGACAGATTGGCTCAGTCGGATAGATGCCTGGCGTTAATGGTCGTTTAAGGACCAAGGGTAAAAGTATCCTTCGTTCGCGCCCACTTGGCTTGGTATTTTTCCGGCACGTGAGACAATCTGAGCGGGAGGTTTGACGTCGAGGTATAATGATGTGCACCGTCGATTATTGTCCGGTACACACCATTAGAACTCGACTGTCGATAAACCGGTTGTACTCAGAGAGGTTTTCTACAGTTTCCCTCTTCTCTGGCGAGAAAACCCATTGACGGGTGGTCCAGGCGTAATGCGAGTACTCCTAATAAAGTCGGCTGTAGACGCAAATTAGGTTAATATATAGAAAATTTCTAAGTAGAATGGTTATGCTTAATCCAAAAAAGTATTTCTCGGGGACTCTTGTCGAAGTGCGTAAGGCCAATAGGGCAGGAGTATAAACAATAAATAAAAAAAAATATATATATATATAATATTTATTTTTCATAATTTATGACAGATATAATTATTATTTGAAATAATTACTATATTATTAAAGACTACAACATAAATTTAAATTATTAAAATATATTTTACAAAATAGTAATTTGATACAATTTTTATTTCTTATAATTTTTATTACCTACATAAAAATATTGTCTAATATAATGTTTATTTTATAAACTTTTAACGTGTCTTACTTTTAATGTTTTTAATTAATACGTGATTCATAGAAAATTCAACAAATCAGTGAAAATCTATATTTACATCAAATATCTATTCTCAATATTTAAATAATGTTAAAATTAAATTATGGACACATACGTGCCGAGTAAATGATAATTATAAAGTTAAAAACTTAATTAAACAATCAATGTATAGAATTAAAATTTGGGGGCTATCATACGCCTAAAATTTACCTGAAATTTTTTTTCTTTGTTTCTAAAAATGAATTTAGAATATTTTTCTTTAATGTGATGCTTCATTATTTATATTACATCTTGTAATTAAATAATTAATGCAAATTATACTTAGTATTTTTACGACAGATAATTTGTTTTCCAAAAAAATTAGAATTAAAAGTTGTTTAACTTTATAATTTTTCAATTAATTTATAATTTTTTGCAGTTTGTTGATTTCGAAAGATACGGAATTCTTTGTTTAAAAGGCTAAATGAATAATTATTTTTTTAATTTTTAGAATAATTTAAAATTTTCGTAATCAAAATTATTTTTAAAATAAAAGTATAAAATTTGGAACAATTTTTGCGAGATTTAATTTTCTTTGTACAACAAGAGAGTTTAACAGTAGTAATAGTATTTTAACAAAATTTATAAAATTCACTTGAAAATTGTTTCTAATGCGTTAAATTTGACATTACATTTTAGAAATTTAAAATAGAGCTTCCATTTGTCTGATGTTAATTTAATTATTTTGCTTCCTCATAAAGGAAGCTTTGTATTAGCAAAATTTTGAATTGTCATTTTTTGACATATTTATAAATTTTTTTTTATTATGCCTAATACTTTAGTACTTTATATATGCACAGGAACTCCCCGTATAAATGTTCTAAATAAATAAAAAAAAAATTCGACGTATTTTGAACTCCGAAGTCCAAAAAACGGATTTTAAAAATTTGTCCCGATGTGTGTGTGTGTACTAACATTACATTTGCCTCAATATCTCAGAACGAGAAAGAGCTAAAGGCATCAATTTTTTTTTAAATTGTAGGTCTCCCCGGGGGACATAAAACGAGAGTATTTTCAGCCCGATTCATGAAGTTTAACTATTTTTTTTTGCATTTTTCATTTTGTAAAAAAACGTTTTTTGGACATAACTTAAAAAAATGTTAGGACACTTATAAATATTTTTCTTTAGATTTGTAGAGTTTTTTTACACGCATCTTTTGAGCCCTAATTGAATATTTTTCGTTCATATTAATCGGAGATATTAAACTTTTAAAAATCTAAAATTTTGAAAAATAAGACTTTTATAAAAAAATTTTTAAATTATGTAAAAGTAACTTCAAAAAATTATTACCAACTTGAAGAGCATTAAAAAACGCTTCGATTGACCTATTTTTTAACCTGATTCGGGCAGAAATTATGAAATTATTGGTATTTGAAAAATCAAAAATTGTGAAAAATATCATTTTTAAACATTCTTGTTTATTAACATATGTGTAATTATTAAACTATTATTACCATCTTATAGAATATATAAAAACACAGTTTTTGGTCCAAGATTTAATGATTTTTAACCCTCTTATAAAAAGTAATTCATATATTTCAATTATTATTATTTCTATGAGGAAGCAAAGTGTTCATGAAATGAACACCAAAATTAGAAAAAATGTACAACTTGGCAGCGGTTTTTTTCGATATGCACGACAAAAAATACTTACCAGGATAAACTACAGATTTCACTTTATTAATAGCGAAATTTTTTAGTGTTTCAATTAATACTTTCGCTATTCTAGAGAAACTTATCGCTGTTTCAAGTAAAACTTTTTTTAGTGTGTAATTATTATTATTTCTTAAAAAGTATTTTAATTAAAATGGCTTTATATTGTTTAAAATAAGCAATGCAAAAGATAAAAATCGCTCAAAAAATAATTTTCTACCTCCTGCTGATTATCGGCTGTTGCTATTTTTTTTATTAATTGTAAATTAAATTCATTTTTATGACCCAGATATTAATTGGAATTGTTCTAGCCATAATTTAGGTCCAGTAATGTAAATACTATTTAAATTGAGACCATTGATTGAAATTATTTAAATTTAAAAAAAAATTAGAAGTTTATATTTTTTTGTAATTTTAAAGTTTCAAAATAATACAAAATTTAAATTTAAATCTCTATAATTGTTATCTTTTTCCACCTTTAATTAGTTGCATATTTTTGTTAGGAAATAATAATTATTTCTTAAAAAAATTTTTAAAATAAAATGGCTTCAAATTGTTTAAAATAATCAGTTCCATACAACATGCCCGCGCGCTTGCGCGCGGATAGTGTGGCTAGTTATAATAATAATTGTAATAATAACAACAATTAAAACAATAATAAAACTAGAAATAAGAATAATAATTGAAGCATATAATTTGAATACACATATATATAAATAAATGAAACTATGATTAAAAGAATTTTTCAAAAGATAAAACCAATTTCACGAATTCTTGAATTAATAAAATTAATTTCGAAATACATTTCCCGGTTTACATGGCTTAAAGGGTATAAAAATTTCAACAAGTTTTTCTAAAAGGAAACGAAAATCTCATGTTCGAACGAGTCGCCGGTTGGTGTTTTCCTTGCGGAAAATCTATCTGCGCCATTTTCGGCCGCAAATATGATATTTTTGCATTCTAGCGTCACGAGCAATGAAGGCTAATATTTGAACGTCAACAGTAATTTGTTTTTCCTACTCGACGGAGGAAAAAAAAAGTTAAAAGTGGCGCCAAACAGTCTTCGCTATCCGCGTAAATCTATTTCTGGTACTGTAAACGTTTTTACTCTTCCAATCTAATACACGTCTGTAATAGTCAATAAGTAATATAATATTTATTTCGATAAACAATTAAGGGAAGATATACATATACACCTAAAAGTTCCAAAAAATTGTTTTTTTTTGTAAATTTCTGTTAAAGGAAACTATATTAGACCCACACAGTGTTACAGATGAATTGATAAATATTAATTAATTAACAAAATTTATTAACAAAACAAATTTTAATTATACTGTATTAAATTCTACATTAACTTACTCAACAGAGACAGAACTTTAACTAATTCATCTAAGAATAACTTAGGTACTCTTCGTAAAAATGTAATAAAATAATTTATTAATTTAAAATAAAGGTAGTGGATTCTTTTCTAAAGTCCACTATTATTCAGCGGCTCCGATTAGACGGTATTTATAATAAAAATAAGGAAGGAAAATATTTTGTAATAGGTGTAAGATTTCAATGATACGCTATTCTATTTGGTTAAAATAATATATGATTTATTATTAACAATTGTATATATTTAACCCAAATGACAATTTTAATTTTATATGCTTGTTATCAATTATAAAAAAACAATAATCTATTCTTTTGCACAATATCATGTAGTATCAAAATGAATGTGTAATTGTATAAATTGTGTGCTGTGATGGACAATATTAAATCAACTCACCAAAACAATTTCATTTCATTCAACTTATTTTAGAAAAGTATCTTATTACTTCCTCAGGTAAAATGCTTAGTATACACCTGTTTTTAGATAAGTATTTCTGTACTCCAATTTTATTTCCTTGGTCACTTTGTTATTTTCAATATTAATCCTCATATATATTTATACTATTTGCAAACTCACGATGAAATAAATTCCTTTTTCTTTTTCACTGATTTCATATAATTGAATAAATATTCAAAACTCGGGGTCACCGGACTTAAACTTTATTCAATTGATCGATTTTACTTTTTGTTTAAATACACTATATTTTTAATAATTAATCACTTTAAATTGTAATGCAAATTCCTTTTTATCAAAATAATGAACAAAACAAAATCAAAATATCAAATCGAAAAATAAAATATCACAGAAACTTCACAAAAAAAATATATATATATATTATTTATATAATCAGAAAAAAACTCTCAATTCCCGAGAGCAACAAAGTAAATATACACAACTTTGTTGCGGGAGGAACCAAGTCAAACTCAATCGTTAATCGGCTCAAGTCTTGGATCACACCCTGAATTTCGTTAAATTATCAATAGTGGGGATACTATTACACATAGCTCATTGAACTTCTTGTTGCGAGGCAAGCTTTTCGCAAGCTTGCAAATTCCTTAAATGGCATGACATGAGTTCAATGATTTCTCACCACAGTAGTTTCACTTGTACGTGTCTTTTATTTAAAATATTTGACATCAATACATATGAGTTTTTCGATGAAAAACAAGCTCTTTGGAAACTGTAATGAAATTCATTTTGAAATATGGGTGTTGTCTGTAACTTTCGCAATAATTTTATAAAATTGACATATCTAAATAATAATGAAACCAAGGAAGTTTAATGAGAGTTACTAATTTAATAGAATTGAAATTAATAATCTTGTAACGATGATAGGTTGTTCTGTCTGCCCTTTTAGTGTTTGTTGTATATGTGTACTTAACCTAATTACAAGATTCCTAATTTTAATGAGGCTATATAATATAAATAATTTTTAATTAATAAAAAAAATTAAAAATAGTTACGAAGTCATACGTAACAAATACCCCCCTTTTTTTGGCTGACGTACCTTGGCAGCTTTATGTTGAACATATAATTTTGTGAGATTTACATATAATCCTTCTTTCAATGGTTTACAATATTTAAGTTGTTGGCTTTGCTGAAAATAATGGTTTTTAAACAGAGGCAAACTTTTAGTTGTAATTTTATCTCAAAAATTCGTTTCCTCTTTTTTTTGTTTTAGGAAGATTTTTAAATAAATGAAGTTTGCTTTTGTTTTATTAATAATAATAATAATAATAATAATAATGATAATAGTCGGAAATTTTTTCGTTGTTTAATGACAAGTAATTTTATATTTTAAATCATTAAGATCGAGCATGGAAAAAAATGCGCTTAAATATGTGATTTTAAACTTGCTTTTTTTAAAATTGAGTTACTGAAAACCTAAAACTTACTTTAATTACTGATATATTATTGCATTTTTTACCAGGCTAGATTTTATTTGTCTTGTTTCGGTGTACATTGATGTTTCTTTCTACAAAAAAAATTTAAATAATTTAATTGGTGATGTCTGATTTTTTTTTAAATGTTAAAAAAAATTATTATAAATTATTATTCATGCTACAATTATTTCGGATTTTAAGCGTATAATACATAGAATAGATCTTTTATAATGAAATGATTTCATAATGTCAAAAATTGAATTTATTGTAACATTTTGTTTAAATTTTAATACAATTTTTAATTCGTCTTTTTGTTTATAAAGAATTGTTCATCTTCTGAAGATATTTTGTGCTTTTTAAAGAAATGTGTTGCATCGATTACAAAGTTTTATTTATTATTTGATCTATTCTTCTTGTATTTTAAAAGAAAACAAAGTTACAAGTTATTTCATGCTTTTTTTAAGAATTACTATTGTTTATATTAAATAATTTGAAATTTGGTACATCTACATGAAATGACTTTTACAAAATAACCTATATGTCACTAATTTTTGATTTGGTATAATAACAATGATAGATTTTAAATTTATATTAAATTTTATATTAAAAAAAAATTTTTTAAACAAAAAAATATGTTTTATTAATTAAACTTACATTGATGAAATTTTAAATAAGTTTATAACAAACGAAAATCTAAACATGCTTCGATGATTTGTGTCGGTTCAAAATATTGCAAAATTTTAAAGAAATAATGTTAATTTTTATTGGCTGACATTGTTTCTTTAGTATAAGTTTTGCAGAAAATTATTTAAAGAAAAAAAAATGACAAACAAAAATTAATCAAATTTATGCCTACATGGTGTATAAGAAAAATGAAAATTTCTGATTTTCTACCCCTATACCCCCCTTTTTATACGCTGTCGTCCCTTGACAGCTTTATAGGTTTACTAATAGAAAAACTTCTTAAATAGAGGCAAATTTTAATTACGCTTTGTTAAACGGTTTTATCTTTAACTTTCCTTTTTAGGAGAACTTTATTGTAAATAAAAATAATTTGCTTTTATTTAATTTTTCCTATAGTGTACTTGATACATTTTATGAGAAGAATTTGCTTATGACAATTAAGGACTTTTTCCTTTTTTTTATGAAAAATTATTTTGTTACAAATTTAAGTATTTAATAATGTTGTAATATTTAAACATTTCTTTTTTTTATTTTAAAATTTCAAATAGAATTTGAGGTTTCGAAATTTTAATTCAAATGTCGTGCCAATTTTAAATTATCTATTTGACTCAATTGAATGTTTGGATAAAAGTTTTGTATCCTAATTTTCGAAGTATAATAAAATGCTGAGATTGCTTTTATTGTTTTATGTGTTATAATTTTGTTTCTTAGACATTGTGCATATTTTGATTATTTATTTTGTTAAAATATTATTTTAAATTTATCAGCTATAATTTTTAGAGAACGAGAAATAATACGAAATATATATTTTCCATTTAAATTACATAAAAGTGAATGAGACATTTTAATTGTCTATTCAGGCATTTCTTTCAATGTTTATATCCTACTGACCTAGTCACCTGAAGTGTAACCTGATACGGTGTCGCGTAACCAAGTTCGTACACCTAATTTTAAGCATTTTCTCTAAATTTTATTTCAATTTTTTTTATTTTTGTATTTATGAATAGTACTGCTATAGAAGCTTCTAATAAAATCAATTCAAGAGTTAATTTTATTTACAATTGAAAATAATAATTGCACATTACAAGTATTAAAGCATGGATCTTAAAAAAAATAGACTTTGCAAAAATTTCAAAATGAAATCCTTGAAAATCAAAATTTCTGTTATACTTTTCGACTATAACTCTGCAGAATTATTTAAAAAAAAAAAGTTCAATTAAAAAAACTGAATTATTTAAAAAGAAAATTTTATTTCCATATTTACTTAAAGGATTTTTAATAATTAGAATTTTTTTAAATTTAACTATAAACTCTAGATTTAAGAAAAAAAATCTTTTCTTTTTTTTAATAAATTTTAAAAGAAGTTACTTTAGAAACGGTTCATAGCTAAAATTGAATAACATGGAAAATGGAAATGATGAAAGTAATCTGAAAGATTCACAATGGAAATATTTTTGTTATATAAAATAAAAATTATGTTACTAGGTTGTCTTTAATTATTGTGAGTCATTAAATTTATAAGAGATTCGGACTTAAGACTTTTTTTTAAATTTCCATTTCTAAAAGAAAATAGTTAAGTAGAGTGGGATAAAAAATTCCAAAAAAAATACCATCAGAGTTTTATACATACAACAGTTATTAAATCGATCTGTAATCCATTTAGCATGTAAATTAAGAAAATTTTTTTTTACTTATTTCAAGTATTGTGACAAGAAAGAACATTCTTTTATAAGAATGTGACTTATTTTATTTGTCTTTCTTAGTGTGAAAAATAACTTTGAGCAAAATTTTTGAAAATTATTTTTGAATTAGTTCTATAATGATTAAATTTTTAAATATGTATATAATGGAATGTTTTTAGAATAATTGAAATTTATAAAATTTAATTAAACATGATTATTTTTTTTAAAATATGTTTGATATATTTTGTATTTATGCTATAGTTATATTTATTATTTATTAAATTGGACATTATTTTGATTAAAAAAAAATAAGAAATCGTTAGTGGTTGGTTTATTCTTTATTATTGTTTTAGTTGCATAGTTATTTTTTTAAATAATTAGTTCTTTTCTTAGTTTGAGAAAGACAATATTCAATCTAATTTTAAATAATAGTAAAGAATATTAGAGTGGGTTTCTTTTATTGTAATTGAGTCATTAGAAAATGTTGTTAATATTAGTAGTTCAATGTTACATTGTTAGTTTTGATTAATGTTAATCATATATGTTTACTGTTTTCTTTTTAACTTCGAGAATTGTTTTCTCTATTGCTATTTTGTGTTAAATATTACTTTTAAAATGCTATATGCGGACATTTACATTAAAAAAATCAAAAGCACAATTTATTAGAGCTTAAATGTCATTTGATTTTATTAGTAAGTCAGCTTGGAATTTCGATGGTTATTTAAGAAAATTATAGAATTCCATATTTTTATAAGAGGGTAAAATAACGGAAGGTGTGGCAATTTTGATTTTAAGAGTTACAATAATCTAGTTTTATCCTTTTTTTAATATTATTGTTTTGATGAAGTTTAATTCATGCCTATTTATAGAAACAAGCGCAAATTATTTACAAGCAATTTTACTTATATTGTTAATTTTTAATACGATGATTGTTTCCTGACAAACGACATTCAATCAAATTTACCCATTTTTACCCACATTTATAAAACATGCATGTTTTGTATTTATAAGTATTTATTTGCCTAATTATGTACTTTTCTTAGAATTTAATAAATCTAAATGTTTCCCTTATAGTATTCATAAAATTCTATTTAAATTCTATATCCCATTTAATTAAATACTAAGTATAATAAGCTATAATGTATTTTTCCTTGTACTATGTTACTATGTATTGTATGTTATATACACCCATATTTTTAAATTATATGATTTACCCGTGTTTATTATATAGTTCGTTTATGATATTTAAAAACCAAACAACAGAAAAATCAAGCTTTTCTATATTTAACCGATACCCAAACTATTGAAGGGAATTTTTGTTACTACTATTTTTGGTATTTTACTTTGTAGTATTTCATTCTCTTCGAATTTGTAGATAACTTCATTTTTCTCATTTGTGTCAAGTAAAAATGTATCCCAAAAATATTTTTGATGTGTTCTTAATAATTGGTCGTGTATTGAGATATAATATTCTATCATTTCTAAAATTTCTTGATTTAAACTTTTTCCAGATGACAGAATCTTATTTATGATAAATTCTTCTATCTCAGCATAAGTATTTGTTGAAATGATTTCATCTGCATTTGACATATGAACACTAAGTTCTTCTTCTTTACTTCCTTCTTCATTTTTGATACTTAATTGTTCTTGAGTTATAGATTTGATTTTACCAGGGGTTTTTCCTTTTTTTAAATTTGTCGTAGGGCTGCCCGAATTCATATGTTCTATTATTGAATGCGAATTATCTATAAATGAGACATTCTCAATGTTGACCTGTTTAATATATAAAAGTTCTTCGCTTTTCTCGATAATTTTTTCGTTGATTTTTTTATCTAATATTGTTTCATTTAGTTTATGGTTACCCTTGGAATTTGGAATATCATTTTTTGGTTGTAAAACTTCGTTAATAGGACAAGTATAGTTTTCGAATTGATCTTCTTCCTCTAACTCCATTGTAAAGTTGCTTCTTTCTGGATCAGGATTTTGTAAAGTGTCCTCTTTATTTTCTTTATCATCTTCAAACATTTCACTTTCTTAAAATTTTATCATTTCCTCTTCTGGAAGTTCTTCACTGATGCTGATATCTTCCTTGTCATTGGAACTATCTATAATAGGATTCATGTACTCCACTATATGTTCTTCTTTCAAATGCTTTTCTATACTGCGAATGGTTTTATGTTCTCTGGATTCTTCACTTTCGATGGTAGGTTGTAGTGCATTAATAAAAGGTAAGACGTTATGATCCCTTTGTTTTTTATCCTTTATAAGGTTCATGCTTGGTTGCGAATCGCTGAATATAACGGGTGGTATTATGAAATCATTAACACGTTCTCTATTAAATTTGCGTTTGTTTATAAAATAATCTCTTCTATAACAATCATTGTTGAAAGATGGTAGCTATCGATTGCATAATCTTCTGTAAATTTCCTGTTGTTCGTTGTATCTTCTATCTCTTTCACTGAGATGAAAGCTCTGTTCATCGTTTGCATGTATGTACTTTCTGTAATTAGTATTATAATCTTGAAAGTACCGATCCCTGTCGTTAAAATTGTTTCTTTCATAGCCTTGTGATGTCATGTCTAAATTTTTCCAATGTTCTTCAAAATGCATGTTCCTTTTTTGGTTATTAAATTCATTACGGTCATATGTCCTTTCATCAAATTGTTCACCTTGTTGATGGTTCTGTATTTGCCATTGTTGGTCATTTGGTTCAAGATAATAATTCGGTGAATGTGGTTCATACATGTTAAATTGGTTACTTGCATTCTGGTAGTTGTATTGATCTTGATAATGAACATCATCATCAAAATAATCAGTATCTCGATCATAATTATTGTCTTCCATCCTGTGTGTATCTTGCTTAACATTATAATTATCTTGACATTGATTTGGATGCCATTGATCTGTAGAATTATTTTTTCGATCTTCTGCTTCAGAATAATATCCCTCCGTTTTCCATCTTTCTATGTGTCCTCTTTGTAACAGCACGTCATAAACTTTTTCCATTTTTAATTTAATATAATTCCAATATAAGTAATTGATTTAACTTTAACTCAGAAAACTTTAATAAAAAAATTTTTTTTTTAAACATGATGCAATAACACGATAGTTTTATATTAGCCCATTGTTGCATAATTCTGATATAATTTGTTTTTTTTTTACAAAATTGCTTAATGCTATAAATACTTGATGAAAAGAAAAACCTTGCATTTTTACTGTGTCAGTGTGTTATTTATGCAGTTATTATTTGAATTTCAAGAAACAATTAACTAAAAAAATGGCTCCTTTTTACAAAATAATATCAAATAAATTTTAGTTTATTAAATAATATATTTTCAAAATAAAAAAGTGACACTAAATTTGTATATAATTGTACTGTTCTCTTTAATTCTTTATTCGTTGTAACCGGCCTTGACTTTAAAATTCTACACCGTATCACTCGTCAGCATTATTCCTTCCTCAATCTTGGAATTATTTTATATATTCTGTAATAACTGAAACTAGTTTTTCAGAGATGTACATATCTCAATTTTATGCCAAATAATTATTTACCAATATTTAGGAAATATTTTTTTTTATATAAAAAAAATAGTAATTGATCTTATTTTTATTTTAAACTTGAATATTTATTATTAAAAAAAAAATTTCTATTAGGTATTTTTACAAATGTTCTTCTGTTAATAATCATTTATTAAACATTTAAAAAAAAATTTTATCCAAGAAATTGAAAAGAAATTTTTATTTTCAATTCTACTGTAATATTCAGATAAAAATCGTAACTAATCGTTATAAATTTTCATAATATTTAATCCTCTCACTTGTCCAAGTGGCTGCACACTTCCGACAAGGTTGTTTTTTTATTCGAGGAAATAGTACCGATTTATTAAGGAAACCAGAGCTTGCCGATCGCAAGGGTGGTTACCGTTCCCTAAACTCGACGTTAGCGAGTAAAAAAAAAAACTTCTAACTACCCGCACTTTATAAAAAACCAAAAAATAAAATTATTCCTGAAAGTGATAAAATATTTCATAATAAGCATATTTTGCAAATAAAAAATCAACTCAGTATTTCATTTATGTATATAATATGTGTATAAGTGTAAATATATGTATATATTTTTTATTTCGTGTTTTTTATATTTTTTTCCTGTATATTTTTATAAATAAAAGAAAAGAATCCCACCGCTGCCACCAATTTTGTTACAGATGAATTGATAAATATTAATTAATTAACAAAATTTATTAACAAAACAAATTTTAATTATACTGTATTAAATTCTACATTAACTTACTCAACAGAGACAGAACTTTAACTAATTCATCTAAGAATAACTTAGGTACTCTTCGTAAAAATGTAATAAAATAATTTATTAATTTAAAATAAAGGTAGTGGATTCTTTTCTAAAGTCCACTATTATTCAGCGGCTCCGATTAGACGGTATTTATAATGAAAATAAGGAAGGAAAATATTTTGTAATAGGTGTAAGATTTCAATGATACGCTATTCCATTTGGTTAAAATAATATATGATTTATTATTAACAATTGTATATATTTAACCCAAATGACAATTTTAATTTTATATGCTTGTTATCAATTATAAAAAAACAATAATCTATTCTTTTGCACAATATCATGTAGTATCAAAATGAATGTGTAATTGTATAAATTGTGTGCTGTGATGGACAATATTAAATCAACTCACCAAAACAATTTCATTTGATTCAACTTATTTCAGAAAAGTATCTTATTACTTCCTCAGGTAGAATGCTTAGTATACACCTGTTTTTAGATAAGTATTTCTGTACTCCAATTTTATTTCCTTGGTCACTTTGTTATTTTCAATATTAATCCTCATATATATTTATACTATTTGCAAACTCACGATGAAATAAATTCCTTTTTCTTTTTCACTGATTTCATATAATTGAATAAATATTCAAAACTCGGGGTCACCGGACTTAAACTTTATTCAATTGATCGATTTTACTTTTTGTTTAAATACACTATATTTTTAATAATTAATCACTTTAAATTGTAATGCAAATTCCTTTTTATCAAAATAATGAACAAAACAAAATCAAAATATCAAATCGAAAAATAAAATATCACAGAAACTTCACAAAAAAAAATATATATATATTATTTATATAATCAGAAAAAAACTCTCAATTCCCGAGAGCAACAAAGTAAATATACACAACTTTGTTGCGGGAGGAACCAAGTCAAACTCAATCGTTAATCGGCTCAAGTCTTGGATCACACCCTGAATTTCGTTAAATTATTAATAGTGGGGATACTATTACACATAGCTCATTGAACTTCTTGTTGCGAGGCAAGCTTTTTGCAAGCTTGCAAATTCCTTAAATGGCATGACATGAGTTCAATGATTTCTCACCACAGTAGTTTCACTTGTATGTGTCTTTTATTTAAAATATTTGACATCAATACATATGAGTTTTTCGATGAAAAACAAGCTCTTTGGAAACTGTAATGAAATTCATTTTGAAATATGGGTGTTGTCCGTGACTTTCGCAATAATTTTATAAAATTGACATATCTAAATAATAATGAAACCAAGGAAGTTTAATGAGAGTTACTAATTTAATAGAATTGAAATTAATAATCTTGTAACGATGATAGGTTGTTCTGTCTGCCCTTTTAGTGTTTGTTGTATATGTGTACTTAACCTAATTACAAGATTCCCAATTTTAATGAGGCTATATAATATAAATAATTTTTAATTAATAAAAAAATTAAAAATAGTTACGAAGTCATACGTAACACACAGAAGCGAAAGTTTTCTGAAATTTTTTCCTAAAGCAAGGATATAAATTAGGATATAAATATGAATTTAGTTTGATAATTTAGTATAATAATAAGTTAGTTTATAAACTTTTACATTAATGTCAGGTGAGGAATATAAGCTAGCCCAATCGTAGGTTGAGAGGTGCGCAAGGAATTCATTCTCGGGGATTTTATTTAGATTACGAATAAAATTAGATTCATTATCGAATGGAGATCGACTTCCCTCAAAATCAAATTTCATATTAATTAAGTCATAGTTGGAAAGAAATGATATCGAATGTTGTCCAAAATTAAGTACTTTATCCATACTATCAACAATCATAAGATCAATTCTGGTGCTAGAGCTGTTTGTATGATGAGTAGAGTTATGAGGGACCACATTCAAACCTGCTGAGTAAACCATTGAAGTTAAGTAGTTTGTAGAGGGAGCTGGTACGTTTAAATTACAATTGAAATCACCCATTATAATAGTATTGTTAAAAAATTGCATAAAAGAGAATATTTGATTTTCTAATTCATTGCCAAATGATGCATTTGGTAGTTTGTAAACAACCCCTATTAATGCACTGTCATGTTGAGATTGTACATTGATAAATAAATATTCAGCAGTAGGATACGGTCCTTCAGTACTCATAGTAACTAGGGAACATTTAATATTCTTAGTAATATATAAGCATACTCCCCACCTCTGCGTAACTCTCTGTCCCTACGATATAGTTTATAATTATTAAGTTTTACTAAGTCGGAATCAACATTAGGTGATAACCAAGTTTCGGAAACAGCAATAATATCATAGTAGCCTGTTGCAAAGAAATCTTTAAATTCGATATAATGTGCACGCAATGATTGCGCATTAACATGACAGATGTTTAATGTCTCCACTTTAATTGACTGACTGTAGCAAATAAAGTTTCAAAAATAATGAAAAATAAAAAAAGGAATTATGAATTGATATTATTGTAAAATTTAAGGACTCCATAAGAAACCAAATCAAACAGGCCTCAAGATTACACTCAAAAACAATTAAACCACTCGTTTCTAAAAAAAATGAAAGTGAGAAGACAAACAAGTAACAAATATAAAAATTAAGAGTACTCGATGAATCTACGTTAATGATGGTACTGTATGAATAAAAATTAAAATTTACTTCATTACATCTGTAGAAAAAATAAACAATAATTAAGAAATTTTTAAATAACAAAGAACAAAACCAAAAATCCTGTCGCTGTTATTGGATTGCGTTTACTGCTTCGAGTGACGTTAATTGAAATCTGCGTTCTCCATCCGCCTTACGTCCGAATATTTTGCCTCCAGCAACCCATAAATATTTGATTTTGTTACTTTTTCTAAGAAGTAGAGCAGCTGAATAAATTCGACGATTCAATGGTGTCAAAGAGTCTCGTAGATAAATGTAGGATTTCTCTTTCTCAGGCCAACCAATATCGACCGTTGAAAAGTTCTTGCAAGTCTTTCGTTGATTAATAATCTTGTCTTTCAATATCTGTGAAGACAACTTAACCACCACAGTAGGTGGGAACTGAGAAACTTCCACGTTGCCTTGTCTACGAATTCTATATATATTATCAATATTATTAATATCAATGGGAGCGTTCAATGCTTTTGTAATATCAATGAAAGTCTGACGCAAATCTTCTTCTTGTCTAACCGGTAATCCATGAACCTCAAGAGTGGAGAGAAGAGTAGACTGTTCCTGAACATTCACAATATGTTCTAGTTGACCGACCTTGTTCTTTAGCTGATCAGATTCAGTTTTTACCATTTTTAATTTTTCAGAAAAATCAGCTGATTCGACCTCGATAGCACTGATTTTTTTGAATTATCACTGATTTCCTTTTTCATAAATAAAATTGATTCATTCAATCCTCTATTAAATTCAGTCTGTTCATTTTTAAAAACATTGAACATTTCTGCTATTTGTTTTTGAAATTCAGCCATTTGATTGCTTTGCCCCTGTTCGACTGCCACACGGATAGCATCTAGGTATTTCGAAGATGGCTCAGTGTCTAATGTGGAAAGAACCGACACGTTTTGTTTTTGACTATTAGCTGCAGTCTTATGTCCATAGGTGTCACTATTGTTCTTGCACTTAGCACAATAATAACTAATTAAACCTTTTTTTAAACAATCAAAGTCTTTTTTGCTAATGTTTACATTGACACATGCCTGGTGCACTAAACCACTACACCTTGCACAAGTCATAGAATCACCCGATGCTCTAGACACTTGTAATTGACATTCAGTACAAAGTGGCATGTCGGTTTTACAAGATATAACTTAAAGCAAAAATCAGTTTATTTATCCAGTCAAATGCACAAAGTCAACACACAACACTTATAAAAGTGCCTATTAACCGATATTCAAGTAATAATTTTACTAAATTATCGATATCTTTTTTAAAAATCAAAAATAACTTAGGAGCAATATAAAGCACGTGTATTCAATAATACTCAGTCGGCAAGAAAAAAAAATAATAATAATAAAATAAAAAAAAAAAAAAAAGCAAGGATATCCTATATCATATTTATATTTATATCTAAAGCGTTCCCATCAGTAGATCATAACTTGTTATTACGCAAACTAAATTCATTTAAATTATCGAAATCGGTCTGTGATTGGTTTCGGTCTTACCTTGGTTCTAGATTTCAGAGAGTTTATAATAGAAATGGTGATTTTTCAGAATGGGATAAACTTGAATGTGGTGTTCCCCAGGGCGCATCACTCTCATCGTTAATTTTCAACTTATTTATAGCAGATCTTGGGAATCAGCTACATTACTGTAAATACCATAAATATGCAGACGATTTTAAGTTTTATCTTTCAGGTCCACTGTCATCGCTTACGGATTTAATTCAAATGATTCAAAAAGATATTGATTATGTTGTCAAGTGGGCGAGTGACAATGGACTTGTTCTAAATTCAAATAAGACATAAGCTATGATAATTTCCTCAACCAATAAACTTTCTACTGATACATTGTTAACCTTACCACAGCTCTTGGTTGGGGGAGTGCCAATAGTGTACAAGGAATTTGTAAAAGATCTCGGTATTACATTAAATCGAACCTTGTCATGGAGAGAGCATGTTTCCGAAATTTCGCGAAAAACGTTTATGGTTTTGCAACAGTTAAATCGAAACAAGGATTCTCTTCCAGCATCTACACGTTTGTTATTAGTTAAATCTCTTATACTACCTTTTTTCGATTACTGTTGTCCAGTTTATGATGATATTAGTGATGAGTTAAATAATAAGTTGGAAAGAGCATTAAACGCATGTATTCGATTTATATATGATATTCCTAAGTCGGAACACATTACACAATTTAGAGTAAAATCGGGATTATTGAACGTTGCAACTAGAAGACAATTTTTTATAGGAAATTTGCTTTATTCAATGTTTAATAATAAGAGCCCCCCTTATCTTTATGATTTGTTTGAGTTTAGGGACTCGGGCGAGTAGAATCTTAACAGGCTTCGAGAAAGAAAATCAGTTTTAAAGATACCTAATCACCGTACATGTAAAATGCAAAGTTCTTTTATGATTAGAGGTGCGAGGTTATGGAATAAATTGCCACCTTCGATTAGAGATGTATCACAACAATTTTCTTTTAAGAAACTATTTTTTGAATTGCTATTTAAATGTAACAATAATTTATTTGAAATAACTTATTGGTAAATTAATTAATATATCTATATTTTTTTTCTTTTCTTTTTCTCTTCTTGTTATTTTGTTATTCATTAAATATAGTTTATATAGGATTATATTTACATTATATCCAGTCACAGTTAATAACTTGAACCAAAGTAACAATATATGTAAGCTAAAAGCATATTATATTATAAGATTAATTTATTTTTATTTTTAATACTCAGTATTCTAATATTACTATTATATATTTTTTTTCTCTCCTTTTATGATACAATATATCATTTAAATATGTATATTATGTACTGTTCCTTGGAGGGCTAATTAGCCCTAGGAACTTTCAAAAGTTAAATAAATAAATAAATAATAAATAAATATAAAAAAAATGCGAAAGAATTTAAAATTTACTTTTACGAAGAAGTTGAAAAGAAGAAGATTAATGATCAATTCAGCCTGATGAGATAAATAAAACAGAAAATGAGATGAAAATAAAAATCTGGGACAAATTTTTGGATAAAGAAGTGTGTATAGTTGTTTCGGCCATCTTTGGGGAGCAATTCGGCTTTATGCCGTTACCTAGGACATTCGCATAACTTTTGCAAACGCTCTCTTGTTCCAAACTAACGGCAAAGTTAAGCGATGGATCACTGGGCGAAACATCCCATGGGATATCTCTTGAACTCAACTTCAGGATAGATTGCGTTACTGCTCCCTGAACAGCTCTAGGCGATTAGGTTGAATCTCCCAGTAGCGTTTCATGAATCGCCTCTTTGCAGTATTGATGCAAAGAGCACAAGGGGTTCAACGATAAAAGCTACTTTATCCAATCAACTTCTAATGTTTCACGTCAAACAATTTCATTTTCTCTATAATTGTATATAGACGTCAAAAAATACTTCCTCTCGACCACAATTCTTTGCGGATATCGAACAATACATTATTTTATACCCGTAATTTAGAAAAGAAATTTCTATTTTTAATTTTGGGTCCTTGAAGTAAGACATCGACTTTAAATGTCTACCATTGTAGAACCAAAAACTTTAATAACGATATATTGTGCATATCTCCAGGACTTAAATATTATGCTACCACTTATTATAATAACTTAAAAGTTGTAAAAAAATGTTCTCATCATCATAATTTAACAATGTATAGTGCATATCATCTATTTAATAAATGTTATAATTTATTAGGAAAAGAATAAAATTATACTTCATTAAACTTGCGTGAGAACTTTTTTTTAAATTTGACAATTTTGCTATCAGCCTGGTGTAATATTTTTAACAAACGTTTTTAAGTAACCGTAGAAGAAGATAAAAATTGTCTGTATGATAAAAAGCAATTTAAATCCTTATACAAATATGCGCCTTACATAAATACGCAAAGACTTAAAAATTTAATTTTCCAAATGTAACTCATTACCAGAAAACTATCTATTTCAATAACACTTGTCAATTTCAGCTTCTTCACAGACAAAAATATTTATATAATATATCCAACACGTTGGACGTTAGAGCGCGATTCAATTAGGTGTTTAAAGCTGGCTGAACCTCTTTCATAAAATTGAATTGTTAACATGTAATTACACAGTAACAAGAAAATCTTTATTTAAGACCAATCTTTAACTTCAGCTGCTTCAATGTAAAATGCTCCAAAATCTAATGTGTAAATTCAGTATTAACTGTCTTAAAAATGTTTCTTCTTAATTTAACACTGCCTTGCTGACTTAAAATAAGACTTTCTTTTTACCTTAAAATTTTTTATTTTAATTGTTTATGTTGTGAATTTTAATTAATGTTAGAAAAAGTTTGTTACACTAAAAAAACTTATAATGTCAATTTTGACATACAAGTATGGTTAAGATGTATAGCTGAAACAGCAATACTGTATTGCTGTTCTTAAAATACAGTATTGATGTTCTCCACATACATATTAATTACATACATATGGCTGTTCTACACTGCGTATTGCTGAAACAGAAATTCTGTATGGCAGTTCCATATCCACCAATATAATATGTGAGAATTGGCTACATATATGGGTGATTTGCACGTAGCTGTAATATTTGGCGGCGTCACAGAAAACAGATTCAAAATAAAAAATTTTTGCTTGGGTATGAATACATTTCACAGGTATATATAAAACCTATTCGCAACCACAAATATGTACAAATAGATATTATAATTTTTGATAAATTGCGGAATTCCCTCCAAAATTTCAGCTCCGTGGCGTGTCCGTTTTTTAAAATGTTAAGTTAAAATTCAGAAATTTTATTGAAAACGCCGAACCTGGAAACGAGAATTTTTGTAATATGAATTATGTATATAGGTGAACAATTTGTACATATAATGCATCTTCTAATACTTCTTATAAAATTATAAAATGTAAAATAGTTTTGTCCACAAATTTTTTCAATTTTGTAACAAGATTTTTTTCCCTATAATTTAACTGTTTATAGCACATTTTAATGTTATCTAAGAATTACAATCTAAAATAAGATCCATTAGCAACAAATATTAGTGAAAAAAAGGTTTAAAAATTGGAAGTTCTACACTCAAAAACAATTTTTTTGTAAAAATGTGAAGGTCACAAAAAAAGTGATCAGTACCGTGGTATTACTATTCTTTTAATCTAAACACTCTCTGTTGTAATTATTACGATTTTTTTGAAGATTACAATAGAAACAAATTATCTGCCCAAAGAAAAGAATTATTTTGCAGAATTTTTGGAGTTAGGTTAGTTTAAATGTCAAGTTTCAGCTCCGTGGTGTCACATAAAATATCAGCTCCGTGGCGCCTGTGGCGTAGAGTGTGAAGGTGCTAATTCATGGATCAACATTTGCTACAATAACACATATTATAGAAGAGGACAGACATAGTTGTGTCCTTTTATATTTTAGTGCTTCGGCAACCGTTGACTTATTAAAAAACACCTTATTATTCGAAAAAACACGCCTTAACTTTTGGTGCTTAATTTAAAATGTCTTTATGTCAACCATGCAGAAGCACAGTATTACAGTTGATCGTAACGCTTTTATTTGTGAATACTTTTCTGAAATTAGTTAATTGCGCTAATTTCATAATGTTATGAAAATAAAATTCTCTGGTTATGTCAAGCTGATAGTAAATAGTAAATATTTTTGCTGGGGCTATTTTGTGCATCAAAATGCTTTTTTTAACTCAGTGATTTATTCCAATTCAGAATTAAAAGAAAATCAACTTTTGCTTATGTTATACTTCCTTCTGAAGGTTTCCTATGAGTTAGTCAATGAAATAAATTTTTTTGTCGGAGTTGTAGTCATTAAAAGTTGTGCACAAAATAGACCCCGGGATGGGGCTACTTTGTGCATTGATCTTTCTGTTTTTATAATGTTACGTAAACATTTTTTTGATCCTTTCTTATTCATTAAATCTTTTGTATAGATATTTCAGAGTAAATTATAAAATAATAAGATATTAAACAAAAATTTTGTAAATATTATACAACAAAATGTAAAATAAAACATTAAGATTTTGCTAAAATTATGATTTATTAAAAATTAACATTCTTTCTTCAAATTTTATATTACTCAGAAAATAAATAACACTTTTTCTTTTTAAATATACATTTTACAATAATACATTATAATCATTATAATACTATCATTTAAACACATGTAAATAACTTTGAATCTCATCATTTCAATAGGAGCTTTTTTAAACGTTTTGAATATGATATTTTTCAGAAACTTGAAATTAATATTTTAAGGTTAAATGAATAACAATTTAATATCTAATACACTTTTCAAGTTATTAGAGAAACGAGAGAAATAGTTTTAAAACTAATTTCAAAAACTTATAAATATTAATTAAAGTTAATTTTTTGTCGTTATGTTGCTTATCGGTTGAAGTTTTAATCGTTTTAAGAATTTTAATTAACTTATTTTTGGTTTTTTGACAAAGAAGTTCTTTTTAATAATTTTATATATTAAATACCTCGCGTACATAAAGTAGCCCCAGTTGACGGCAGTATTATTCAATGCATATATATACATATAGGGTGGTCAGCTCCGTGGCAGCCAATTTTCGAAAATTTGTTATAATTTTTTTATATTGCACTTGAAATTGCACAGTTACGTGAAAATCACCCGTATACAATTTATGGCAGTACCATAAATATATTTTTTTCAGTGTACTAATAACATTGGTAAACTAATAGCGATTGATTTTTAAAATTTTACGAAACCAAAGTTTCGAGACAGTTGTCTTGGAATATTTTCATCGAGAAATTTTGAATGAAAAGAAATATTGTAATAAAGAGAAATAATATTCAGTTTTCATGGATTAGTTGAAGCGTTAACATCTCTGCAAAAATGAGACCGAAAAAATCTGCGAAGAGACCAAATATTTCTAAAAGTGAAAAAGTTAAAATTTGTGTGCAATTTTTAAGTGAGATGTGTGCGAAGCTTCACAGACTTCTATGAACGTTCTGTCATTTAACATAGGCTCATTTTGATATACAGCAAAAAATAAGTTCAAGTTTTTTCTGTAAGATTAATAAGAAAGAAAAATTAGAAAAAAGTTTCACCCCGTGTAGAAAAATCTTCTGTAACTTCTAGAGTCAAGCCTGGCGCAAACTAGAAAGCGTCTAGCTTCGCAAGTCTGGAAGATGTTTGACCCAGTTCTGGTATTGCTTAGCTACAACCCAGACCGTAGCTACTTTGTCTGTTCTGGATTGTCTAGCCAGACCCAGCTCTGATTCAAGTCAGAATTTCTAGATGACTGGAATTTTTTATTTTGCAACTTCAAGGCTGCGGCGAGCGATGCTGGTCTGGAAGGTCTGGCCAGACCCAGCTCTGATTCTAGTCAGAATTTCTAGATAACTAAAATGTTTTATTTTGCAATTTCTAGACTGCGGCGAGCGATGCTGGTCTGGAAGGTCTGGCCATATACTTTTCTCGAAATCTACCGAACCGATTTTAAGATATCAAAAACCATCTAATTCTTTATCTAAAAAACTAGACAACAAATCTCTAAAATTTAACATTTCTTCCACATAATATTTTCTACGGGAGAAGATTGTCCAAAAACACACCATTTTTCGACTTTTTAAGATAAATGTGTAGGTATAAAAAATTGTAAAACATTCAAAAAATAGTTTTTGAGGTTTGTTGTTTAGAAAAAACCTTTATAAAGAGAATCCCGTTTGAATTTTTAATTTATGTTTACTAAGGGAACCAGAAGGTTCCTAGAAAGAATTATTACTGAAAAATGAATTAAATTTGTTGTAAACAACTATAAAACTTTTGCGGTAATTTATAGAAATTTTCGCAATAAATCATAAAAATATGTTCCACATAAATTATAATTAAAAATTTTTATTTTATCAATTTATGGAAATTTTCGCAGTAATTTATGGATAGTAATTTTCGCGATAATTCATCAAAATATGAACCATTATATCTGGTTTCCTTATCTACAATTGAGCCTGAATATCAAGTTTCAAGTCATTACAGTGTTTTAGTCAAAAGTTATAAATGCATTTATCAAAATTTTTTCAAACTAGGCACTTTCAGATAACGAAAAGAAGAAAAAGATTATTTTATCTTGCACCTCTTAAAACATAGTAGTTAAATTTGTAAGGCAATATATTTTGTAAGGGAAATAATTATTAAATAATTTATGTTTTTGTGAACTAATCGGTTGACTGCTCTAAAGCTGATTTTGTAAATACCACGTGAGCCGGAATTTTTCAAATCTATAGATTCTAAAAATTTAATTAACGGATTCTCTATAGAGAATCCGATAATTTAATACTGCCTAATGCAATAGTGCATTAGGCACTCGGACTGTCTGTCCCAACAGCAATATCTACTTCGAATAACGTAAAAGGAAGTAGATTCTAGTCCCTTTATTGGTCAGATCTAGGCTCCACTGAGAGAAAATCAAAGTAGATATTGCCGTATTGGGACAGACAGTACGAGCACCTAATGCACTGAAGGATGCGCACCCTCAATTATTTAAAAAGTTAATGCTAAATTTCTAGGGCAATTAAAAAAATAAACACCACATTAACCCAAATCCACCAAAACCATAAAAACATTTCTGGGTGATTCTCCGCGTAGTGCACAATTCAATGTCCCTTGTATTTTTTAAGCAATTAGTTGCACATATTGCAAAGAATTCAAGGAGAAAAACTAATTTCTGTGTTTACAAACAAAAGCCAGTAGTCGTTTACATTTAAAAATTTATAATTTAGCTTTAAAAGCTATTTTAAGGTGCCAAAACTTCATGGTAAGGCCTGTCCCCAGTACAATGTATATAAAAAAATTGTTATTTTTAATAAAATACAGTAATTAATCTAAAAACTATTCATAGTTTCGTATTGTTTATGTTCGTAGAATTGTGAAAAACAAAAAACTTGCGAAAAAAATTTATTTAGAAAAAATTTTTTTTACGTTAATTCTTGTCCCTCGTTTTTGCGGCATGGTCTGACCTTTTTATAAAATTGTATTATTTACATAAAAATCAAATCGAAACTTTACTCAACATTAGTAAAATGCAACAACGAACTCTCCTAAGTAACTTAATAAGAGAGAAACTAATTTCAGAATTAATTGTTTTGTTTTTACACATTAAAAGCACCAAACTTGCCTAGGGAATCACAGAATCGTCATGATCTGGCCTTCACATACTTCCCAATAAAATTAATAATTATTTATATTTTACGTCAATTAAAGTGTAGTAGTATTAGATCAGTGAATATAAATGACGTAAATATGAAACAGAATGAAAATCGCTAATAAATTGTTTAAAAATTAGTTTTTTTTTAGCGTCATGGTCTGGCCTTCTTGTTATGGTACGGCGTGTAACAACAGAGTGAATTAAAAATTTTTAAACAATTGTAATTTGCAAAATAACATATACAGATAATTATTATTTCATTTGCCTGTAAATATAACAGGTGCTTTCATTTTACCATGGCTGGATATAGCCGCAAAGTATATACATATATATAAAAATTATTTGTTTAAAAAATAAAAAAATTATAAATATTTTGTCCGGCCCACCACTGATATTTTATTCATAAAACACTAAATTTGAAGATTCTATATCGACTTTTACTCAATTTGAAAAAAAATTACACAGAAAAAAAAGTCTTGAATAAAGTCTACAAACGAGCTAATTTTAAGATGTAATAAAAAGTAGTCATCCTAGACTTAAAATTAGTTTGTAAAAAAGAGTCTTAAAAAAGTCGGTACTCAGGCTTGAATGAAGTCGCTATGTAGTCTTAAAATAGCTGATAGCCAAAAAGTGGACTTAAAAGTAGTTTCCTTTTAAACTTCAATTTACTCTGCAAGTCAAAATAGTGACTAAAATAAAGCTTTCTTCAATACTTAAAAGTAGTAAATAATACAGTTCAAATTTACTTTTCTATTGTATATAAAATTATAGTTATTAACTATATTTTCTAAATAAAAAACGTTTAGAAGAAGATATGCATCATAATTCTGGTCAGAGTTTTACACATAAATACTTAAAAGTAGTAAATAATACAGTTCAAATTTACTTTTCTATTGCATATAAAATTATAGTTATTAACTATATTTTCTAAATAAAAAACGTTTAGAAGAAGATATGCATCATAATTCTGGTCAGAGTTTTACACATAAAGAAAACCTGGTTAATTTGACTGCTTTTTAACTATTTTTATTGCAGTTTTAGGAAATGCCAGTAACAGATTGTATAATAGAAGCATCTGTAAGAAAAGTTACATTAACTATTTAAAATAATAAAATGAAATTATTTATTTATTTTTTATTATTGAAGTCCAATTTTTCATATACTTCCATGATGACATTTGTTAACATGTACTATTGGAATTTAATTAAAACAAGGAAGCAGTTCGGTTAAAATAAAGTAGAATCAAATATAATATTAAACTCAAAATGTATTTAAGAAGATATACGTCTTTACAAATCGAGAGCCGGCAAGGGACTAAAAAAGATAGTGTCAAATACATTATGGTCCACACGACTACATGAGCTGGGCCGTATCGATATCATATAAACAAAGTTAAGAAGGTGCACGTGGCACATATATGAATATCTACATTACTACATATATAGTTAAATAATATTAAATTATTTTGTATATTTCAATACTCCCACTTAAAATAATTGTAAAATATTTTCGATGTTTTACATTTTGACACTGAGGTACAAGATTGGTCCAGCATTTGCTGCGATGAATTAGGAAAACCTCAGACAAAACCTAATTAGACCAGAAAAAAGCTTATTGATTTACAACATATTATTTTTCTTAATGGGTACGTATTCGTAGAGTAGTCTCTTTGATGCAGGTGATTGTCAGTTCCGGACAGAAGTTGAATTTCTTTCGTAATCAGATCTCAAACATCCTTTAGTCCTATTTTGTTACGAATTGATTGTAACTGCACAGCAGGCAAGGATTTTGTAAACGTGTCTGCCAATTGGTCACCTGTTGGAATATATTTTAATATTACTTCCTTTTGTTCTACTTTTTCTCTAGAAAAATGATATTTCACATCAATGTGTTTTGATCTTTTGTGATCAGTAGGATTGTTGGCTAAAGCAATACAACCATTATTATCTTCGAATATTGTAATTGGTTTTGAAATTTGCACTTTTGCACTTAGTAAAAGTGTTTTGAGCCAACAGGCTTCTTTTATGCCCTCATAAAGAGCCATATATTCAGCTTCATTTGATGACGTAGCTACTGAATTTTGTCTTTTACTATTCCAACAAATAGTATTTTGGTCAAACAATTTAAAAACATAACCTGTGGTACTTTTTCGGTCATTCTCATTGCTTGCCCAATCCGAGTCAACATAACCAATCAATATTTCATTGTAATCGCTTTTCTTGTAAATTAGTTTTAAATTTAATGTTCCCTTAACGTATCTTAAAACCCTTTTTAAACATTGGCAAAGTTCTTTGTTATTTTTATTTTGATAACGGTTGAGTAAATTGATTGAAACGCATAATTCGGGACGCGTGCACAACATCGCGTACATTAAACAACCGATAACATTTCTACATGGTGCTTCATAATGATCATCCGAATTTAAATCTTTAAAATTTAATTTTGGTGGTAACGGAGTACTTATAGTGTTACAATCTTTCATATTGAATTTCTGCAAAACGTTTTGCAAATATGCACTTTGTTCTAAGGTGATTGTATTTTCTTTTCGTTCAACTTTAATTCCCAGAAAAACTTGTACTTCATTTAAGTCAACCATGGAGAAATGTTTGATTAAATATTGTTTGAAACTAATTATAGTTTTCTTATCAAGAGTGACAATTACACGGAAAAAAAAGTACGTGAATCCTTCCTTGAAAGTGCTTGAATTTTGGATAGGACACAAAATACAAGGCTGTTCCATATACTTTTTATTAGAAAATATAAAAAAGTCCTAGAGTTATTCTAGTACTAGTATGGGCAACAGTGTTTTTTACATTTTAACGAAAAGTCATTTGTTCAGTTTTATAAAGTACGTGAAAGATTAGTTGACTGCGCTTGAAAATTCTGTAGAGCATGCGCAGTGTGCGTTGCGCGTTTCTACCCAAGGTAAATGCCAGCTGATCGTCTGTTTCCGTTTGTGTTAATTTCAGATGTGAATATACTATTATTTTATGAAAAACAAATAGTGTTAATATATATTTGTCTTCAAGAATTGACATTCAAAAAAATATTTTTTGTTTTGTGTTTCTCACAAAACAGAATGTTATGTAAGTCTCAGTTTTCAGTGAAATAGCATGTCTCAGAAGTCGTGAAAAATTTCACCATGTGGTATATAAGAACAATTCGATACGTACTTTTAAGTGTTAAGTGTGTGTTTATATTTAAGTTATACGCGAATATATGTGTGTGTTATAGGTTAGTTCATAAGTGTTGACGAACGTCGAAAAGTGATACAATAATTGTTCTTTGTTTGTGTGATTAATTATCCAAATATGTGAATGAATGAGTGAATTTCAGAAAAACTGTGTGAGCAAGTGGAAATTATTTTTTTTATTTTACAGTTTTTTTGAAAGTCAATGAAATTCTCAAGCAAGGTACTAGAAATTTTCATTGACTGCTTTTGAAACTCTCATGCAAAAGTACTAGACTGTTTTTAGTATTTTGTGTCGTATCCAAAAGTCAAGTACCGAGTCAATGAAAATTTCACGTACTTTTTTTTCCGTGTATGAGATCATCGACATACAAGACTACATAAATATTTTTATTAATGTGTCCTTTGTCGAGAATATATAAGCAACGATCTACCGAGGAGTTCTCAAAACCGTGTTGTTTTAAAACTTGGTCGAAATGTTCAAACCAGCATCTAGCTGATTGTTTTAAACCATATATCGCTTTATTTAATTTACACACGTTTTTACTATTAGTTAATTTAATAAATATTGTTAACTGAAACCATTCGCTACTACCCTTGTTTTATATTTTAATGGATTTCCATGACCATCATGTTTTAAAACAAATGTCCACCTGCAGTCAACAATATTTTTACCATCTGGACAAGGCACTAGAGTCCAAGTATTATTTAGTAAAAGAAATTCAATTTCTTCCTTCATTGCCATCTTTGCCCACTTGAGTCTGTCATCGCGATGTTTTATCTCACTATATGTTTTGGGAGCGTTAGAAACAACAGACTGAGCGCACGTGTAAATGCTTTCTGTAACATTATCTGTTTCTTTGTATGAAATAGGAGTCAAGTCCCTAATTCGTGAACTCCGTCTCAGTATGTTTGGGTTTAAGTCGGTTTGTGAGTTTACGTTAGAGTTTGAAGGCTTATTAACTTTATCTGTTTCTATGACTGATTTGTTAATATTACTTACTTCTTTATTACTAATTTCTAAAGTAGGATCAGTTTTCGTTCTTTTTGCGTCGAGATTTTCTAATTCAGTAATCTCTTTGTTATATAAGGGTGGTCGTGAAGTTTTATAATTAACTTCATCGAAAACTACATCACGAGCGGTGATAAATTTATTTGTTTCCACATTTAGAATTTTATAGCCACTTTGTTCATAGCCTACGAGAATACCTTTGAATGATTTTTTATTAAACTTTGTTTTCATCGTTTTATTATGAACATAGACTGTACAACCAAAAACCTTTAAATGATTTAATTTTGGCAATTTATTGTGCCAAAGTTTATAAGGTGTTTTGTTGTCAGTTATAGCTTTTGTGGGGGTTAAGTTGAGCAAATACGCTGCTGTGAGTATTGCTTCTCCCCATAATTCTTTACCTAAATCTGCTCCGTGTATTAAAGCACGGCCTTTTTCTGTCAAGGACCTGTTTAGGCGCTCCGCAACAGAATTCTGTTGTGGAGTATGTGGTATAGTTAAATGATACTGTATACTCTTATTGAAGCAGAACGATTTAAACTCATTCGATAAATATTCCCTCCCATTATCGCAATATAAATGAGCAATTTTCAGATTAAAATGTGTTTCGCATTTTGCAACGAAATCTTGAAATACAGTAAAAACTTCTGATTTATAGGAGAGTAAATAAACGACTGTATAGTGAGTAAATTCATCGAGAAATGTCACGAAATAATTTTTGTCATTTATAGTTGAGGGAGTAATAGGACCACAAACATCTGTATGAATTACAAACAGCGGTCTTTTGACATGACTTCTATCCCTACTTTTTGAAAAGGGGAGACGTGCTTGTTTTCCATACATACAAGCTTCACATATTTCGTCTGTGGGATTTATAGATTCTAACTGATGGCAATCGGAAAGTAAATTGTTTCTTTTAATCTCTAAAAATTTGGACTTATTTATATGGCCTAAACGTGCATGCCATATTTTGTATGTGTTTAGTTGTGTATTTTTATCAATACTTGCTTCATTACACAAATTTCTATTTATAATAAAATCTACACATATTAAATGATTTCTGGACTCACCCATAAGAATTGTCTTACCGTCTCTGTCGATAGTTACTTTTCCGTTTTTACAGAAAGTAACGCGCATTCCAGCTTCCTGGATTTTACGTACAGAGAGTAAATTATACGGAACTTCAGGTGCATATAAGACGTCCTTGAGCTGTCCATTGAATCCCGAAGTTGTTGAAACATTAATCGTCCCTCTTTTTGAAGCTGTGATCGAGGCTTCCTTTTTAGCGATTGAGATTTTTAATGGTTGTGTTAAATCCATGGTATTTGAAAATACATCCAGTTGATTCACAATATGGTCGGTAGCACCAGAATCCAGTAAAAATGTTAATTTGTTCGAGTCACTTGTCGCCACATTTATAGTGTTCTCGGTATCACTCACAAACACGAAACTTGTATCATTTTCATTTATATGTACTGTTTGTATAGTTCGCGGACGTTCTTCTTGCTGTTGAGAATTTCGCTTGTAATAATAGCAATTTTTCTTCTCGTGATTTCTTCTTTTACAATGGTCGCATTTTTTGTTGTTATAATTAAGAGGCCGTTCAAAAAATACTTAACGCTTTAGGGGGAGGGGGGTCAAGCTATTTGTTACGGTCAGCAGAAAAAATGGCGCTAATGTATACAACATTGCGTTACATGGGGGGAGGGGGGGTCTAAATGTTCGAAAAATAGCGTTACGTATTTTTTGAACGGCCCCTTATTATCGTTCTATTATAGCGTTCAGCAGTACCATTCAATTGATGCACGTATGGTGGACAAGGTTCGATAGTTATGCCCTTTTCCCTAGCGATTCTAAAAATATCTTTGTTTAAATATTCGGTGCCGTTATCGCATCTTAGTTTGACGATCTTTTTACCCGTTAAATTTTCAGTAGTGTTTATATAATCAAGAAAACATTCATGAACTTCGGCTTTTGATTTAATCGTATTTACTCTTGAAGCTTTTCTGTAATCATCTATAAAAGATAAAAAATATTTTTCTCCATTTAAGCCGGTTGTAGAGTGAGGACCATTTAGATCAGTGTGAATGATTTCTAAAATTTCCTTTGCTTTAGTTCTATTGTTTTGAAAAGGTAAATTGTGCATTTAATTCTGAATACAAGTTCCGCATTTTAAAGTTACTGGCTCCAATTCATTTGGCAAACCTTCGACTAATTTATTTTTGCACATGTTCTCGAGATAATTAAAATTTACATGCCCTAACATTCTATGAAACTTTTCTTTTAAGGTCATTTTTTCATTATTTACCGAAGTTACGTTAGATTCTTTATCATTCATAAAACTGTTAATTTTATACAGACCCTTTTCCTTAATTGCGATTCCGATCAAAACATTGTGTTCATTGAAAATTTTAGACGTGTCACCCACTGATATTATTCTGTTTTTATTTGTAACTTTGGCATAGCTTATCAAATTTCGGTCCATTTTTTTACGTAAAATACATTTGAAATATTAATTGGCATTTTTTCATTAACGACAAAATTTGTTTCAATTTTAACAATTTTCGTTGCTTTTAAAATTTTACCGTCTCCAATTTTTACATCAATTTAAGTTTTTAAATTTACGTAATCGTCAAAATAAGATGCATTGTTAATAATGTGATCAGTGCAACCACTGTCCAATATCCATTCAATTCTGTTTTTATTATCGTTCAATTTTTCAACATTCATACTATTACAATTTGAGTTACTCGCTACTTCAGTACAAAAAGATCCTGCAAAACGTTCATTGGTACTTACATTTCGTTGTCGATTACCTTCATTCGGTGGTTTCCAGTTGTTACCTCGATCTTCACGAAATCCTCTGCCTCTGCCTCGTTGACCATAACCTCTTACACCTCGGCCCCTAAAGATGTTACCACGGTGTTGATAAACTTGGTTCTGCTGTGATGTATTGGCATTTCCTGACCAATTTGTTGTACAATTGCTGCCGCCTCTTCCGGAATTTCCTCGCGTCCAAGTATTCGAATTTCTGCAGTTTGATTTTACATGCCCTGGTTTTCCACACCTATAGCACGTTTTCTCTAAGAATTTTTTTTCGGTTTTGAATGCGCTCGATTTGTTGTAATTTTGACTATTTTCACTTTTTTCTCGTATTTCCCATAATATTATCTTGTTCTTGATAAACTCACAATTTTGATCAGTTTCTCGAACAGCGTCGATTAAATCTCCAATGTAACTTAATGATTCCGGTAATGTGCGTAGCATATAATTTAATTTTTCTTTCTCACTTACATTCGCTCCTGAATTTTTTAATTCGTTTATTAATTTTTCGAAGTCGGTAAAAAATGAGCTGGAATCTTCATAATCATTTAACTTTATTTTTCGAGTCTGTTTCTCACACATAATTGTAAAGCTGTAGATTCCTTCAAGTAAATTTGGTAAAATTTGTGAATTATTGCATACGCGCTTTCTTTATCACTGACAAATTCTAGTTGCTCATTGGAAATGTCACTATATATGTAATTCATCGCTTTTAAATTGTTTTCTTTCCATGTGTTTTGATTGTCGGATTCTATTCTTTCTCTTTGCGTTACTTCGTTGCACTTTTTCATTTTTAAAAATAATAATAATCGTTTCTTCCAGATACTGTAATCTCTTCCATCGAAAACTTGAATTTTTATATCATCTGCCATTGTAGTTTCTGTGGACCTTTCTTGATAAATAAACTTTTTTAATGTAACGATATTATATATTCCTTTTTCAAAAATTCTTCTGAAATATTCTGTTCTAATTTTTCTTAATTTTTCATTCATTTAATTCATCGACATAATAATAATCACTTAGCTTTTTTTTTAATAGACCACGTTTTTTTATAACCTCAAAATTTTTGAACCGCCACAGAAACATCAAGAATCACTAAAACCACGGACCTGCTACCATGTTAATATTTGTAGGATGGCAAAGAGAAAGATTCAATCAATATACACAAACTTATTTATTATTATAATTAAGTAAGCACATTAAGACGAGCACATTTTAGATACATACTTCTAAATGCCTTATCACAAAGTACTTCTGCGCATAGAAATTCGTCAGACACTATTTTGCTTATAAAGAATATTAATAGATGTTGCAACATGTATACATTTCTGTATGAATTTACTAATATTTCAACAGCTATTTTACTGAAAACTGAGACTTACATAACATTCTGTTTTGTAAGAAACACAAAATAAAAAATATTCTTTTGATAGTTAATTCTTGAAGACAAATATATATTAACACTATTTGTTTTTCATAAAATAATAGTATATTCACATCTGAAATTAACACAAATGGAAACAGACGATCAGCTGTCATTTACCTTGGATAGAAACGCGCAACGCACACTGCGCATGCTCTACAGAATTTCCAAGCGCAGTCAACTAATCTTTCACGTACTTTATAAAACTGAACAAATGACTTTTCGTTAAAATTTAAAAAACACTGTTGCCCATACTAGTACTAGAATAACTCTAGGACTTTTTTATATTTTCTAATAAAAAGTATATGATAAAAGCTAGTATTTTGTGTCCTATCCAAAAGTCTAGCACTTTCAAGGAAGGATTCACGTACTTCTTTTCCGTGTAGCATTTTTTAATGTGTACGTGTGGTACCCTCCTGTAAGCATCATTGAATGCATACACCAGAATAATAAATGAATAAATAAAACTTGAAAAAAGAAAAATTAGAGAAATGAATTTCGAACTTTTAACTGAAAAAAGAAACTCAGAAAACAGCAGCAATATAGCGACAAAAGCGAGGAATGAGAAGGAAAGAGGCATGAAGGCCTTAATGGAGTCAACAAACAAAAGTAAATCGATTTGAAATAATGGCACGCAGGCGAGCGAGCGAGAGCTTGCAAGCTTGCGAGCTGGCGCGCGACAAATAAAAGCACTCAGCGAGAGCGGCTTTATCCTTATACAACTGTCAGACGTCTTAACACCCCTAGCTATATACGTCCGACTCTCGTGAAGCTCCAAAAGCTTCATCAACACCAATCTTGCAAGTATTCACAGGTTATACTCTAGTTGAGCTTGCACTGTTCCCATAAATTCCCTTTTTTTTATCCGAAGAGTTAAAAGCTTTATAGAACTCATTTTTGTTAACGTTGTGGCCAAAGTGTCCATTCACGTTAGCTTTCAAACCCAGTTTTTAGAGACGTTTCAAAAGAACATCTCTAAGTGATACATTTTTATTATTTTTCACTTAGAAATTTCATTACGGATTCTTATATTTTTTCCTCGGTTTTTTTCTTTTTCTTATATTTCTCAAGATGGTAATTTTCTGGATACATTCCAAAATTTCATAACATATTAACAAAAAGTTAATATAATGTACATAGGTAACAGTTTTTTTATTTTTCGTTTTGAAAACGAGGAAGTAAAGAAAATATATAAAATCTTAAGAAGCTCTGAAAATTTTTTATGCGAAATTATGACTTTAAAATTACTATTTATCGATTATTTTTAAAAAACGTCAATAATTCAGTGAAGAATATTTTATTTAAATAAGCGATTTTTTAATTGTAAATAAATAAATATTTATTTGAAAAGAGACTTTTCCCACCCCACCTCCCTCCTTAAAATTATTTTTTTAGTTAAAAAATATTACTTAGGTATAAAATAAAAACTACACTTTTTAAAAAAAAAATTGATGAAAAAATAAATTGTTTTAATTAAAAAGATTGTTGAAAAAATATTTTTTTTAATTAAAAAAATGTTTGATAAATAAATTATTTTAATTAAAAAAATTGCTTATTACTAACAGTCGAGGTACACATAGAACACCAGAGCGATAAATAATGCAAGCTCTTTTTGTGTAAAATTTTTATGATGAATCGATGTAATTGGGTGCTTACTTTCAATAATAGTTTGATATTTTGTCTGCAGAGCAATTAAAATATTTTTATTGGGGAGCGTTCACAAATGATGTCACGCTTTTGGAGGTAGGAGGGGTCGTACTAAACGTGACACAATGTATTTTTCTCATGTGAAATTGCAAAAATTGCGTGACAGCACAGTGATCTGAAAAAGTTATAAAATTGCCAAAATTTAAGGTTAATTATTGAATTCAAATTTAACGTTATTATTCTCAAAATAAATAATAGAAAATTTAAATGTCACTTAAAATTATTTTCAAAAAACAAAAAAAAATTTACGAGAATTAAAAAGTTAAAAACAATTCATAACAATAATGGCAAACTTTTTACAGAAAGTTGTACTATTTGTAAGAAAATCTTTAACTTTCAATGTTTTAACTTTATTATAATTTTAATAATTTATTAAAATGCCTTTATGTATTATATTGCATATTAAATTATTTATTTTTTGGTGAAAAATTATCATTCTTTTGGTAATTTTTTCTCGGTGAATTAAAGAAGACATTTTATCGTCCCATCGTACTCCAACGTTCCATCCCCAAATACAGTTTTTCATATATCATTCTACTAGTAAATATATCTATTTCAAATTATGTTGCTACTTGCTGCTACTTTTGTACGTAGACATAGTTATACTTATTTATATTGAAACAGGTAACTAATTGATTTTAACACATTTATTGGAATATATTACCGTTTATGCGTAAATCTTCTATTGTTTTTTCTTCCATCTCACTTGTGAATAAGTTTGGCATTTATTATTGTTGGTTAGATAAATTTATTTTCTTATAAAATACATTGAATTTATTTAATAAATGATTGTTTAGAAGTACTTCCAATATTTACACTTCGAAAAGTTATTAATGCAATAAAGGTAAGTTTTTCAAGCATTTTATTAATTAAATTTCGTAGTTTTAGTTTCATAATCATATTTACAGGTTAATGAAATTTAATAATTTGTTAATATGTAAATATTACATTAAATATACTAACAATTTATTATTAAAAATATATTATTTGTATTATGCATTATTTATTATTAATTTATTAGTTACTTCTTAAGCTTTTAATACGGAAATATTTTGAAATTTCAGAATGAACATGAAAAAATTTACAAAACGCGAAATCATTGATGTACTTTTTAGTAAATACGATGTTGAAAATGAGAAAGACGATATTGAAGTTTCATTAAAATTTATTTTGAGTCAATTTAAAATTCAGAAAAATTCAGTGGAAGAGAAAATTTTGGAAAAATTAAGAATTTCTTTGAGAAAACTCAGAAGTGATCGAAATAGTAAATAGCAAACTGTTAGAAGAATCTCGTCTAAGTTTGAGACAAAATATGAAGACTGGTTAAATTCTGAATTCCTAATTCCCGATTTAAAATCTAATTTAGATATTCCTGTAGTAACGTCGAAGGCGAAAAAAGGAGCTGGTCGACCTCCTCTTCAATTTCATGAAATGTCAAATCGATCAAAAATGCGAGAAATAGGAAGGATATCAAATGAAAATAAAAATGATTCTGTAAGATTAATAAGTGCTTGTCGTTACGCAGCAAAAAAATCTAAAGAAAAAGACTTGGAAGTTGTTCTTAAAGAACTTGAAGAAGGTCCCGATAAAGCTAAAAAAATACGAAAATTGATGGAAGGGCAAACTGTTGTTAAATTGAGTGCAGTTCAAGCATTATCGTTTCTTCTATCTCGCTCATTTTCCAAAGAGGATTACGTAAGGACACGATTATTAGTGAAACAACAAGGAGCCGACATTTTTCCACCATACGAAAAAATATTAACTAAAAAACAGTTATGCAGGCCACCAGAAAAAGACGTATTAATTACAGAAATTGAGGCAAAAGTTCTGCTTCAACCATTATTAGTTCACACAACTGAAAGAACTTTAGAATTGCAAAAAGGTGTCCTCCTTAATTATTTATCGAAAATAGATCAATCTTGTACAGAATTAGAGACAGTTTTTATATTTTCATACGGATTTGATGGAAGCTCTGGACAATCTCGCTTCAATCAAAGGTATCAGGACATGTCGCAGAAAGCAAACGACGATGGCAGTTTATTTGCTACCACTCTGGTACCATTGAGATGGCTGACATCAAATAATATCGTCTTGTGGAATAACAGATCTTCGCAATCTGCATCATTTGCTCGACCTATTAGTTAGGTCCGTCCAGTTAGCACCCCCATTATAGCAAATCGAAAAATCAAGTATGCTATAATTAAGTGCTAATTATGTGCTAATTTTGTGCCTAGTTGAAAAATTTTGTGCTCATTGATAAATAATTTTTTTTTATTTATAAGGATGAGGTGCTAGCTAAACGTACAGCCAGCACCTCACCTATTGTAAAACGCAATAATTTTTAAAAACAACTGTATCATAATTTTGTGCTTTTTATGTGCTTTTTATTGGTAGGTATTACAATTTTTTAAAGCTCACCCTTCGTACAAAAATCAACTCTTACCTGTTTATAAAAAGCACAAACAGTTTAGCTCATTCACAGCGCGGGTCTATTATGCTAATATTGTAAATTCTACTCAAATTTTATATCAACTAATTGTAAATTTGAGTCACTAAACTGTTTAATTAATATCGTTTTTATGTATATTTAAACAAATTATTATTATTTATTACCCAGGTAGAAAAATTTAATGGAAGCCTAGATATATGCTAGCGCCACCACTGGAATTTGCATGGCAGTTTATCTCGCCGACGTCTTCTAGCGCCTTGAATGGCGCGAGCACTTTCCGCTAGAATGCAACATAACCTCAAATTTCTGTTGCATATAAACTGTCAAAGGTGTTTGTTTTTATTTTTAAAGTAAAAGTAAATGTTTGCTTGTAGAATATTGTGGCATTTAAAAACAATAATAGTAAAGGATTCTAAGTATTTATATATTTGTAATTGTATTAAATTTAAATATAAATTAATATTGCATTATAAATTTCTTGTTCATTCGTTAATTTATACACTTATTTATAAAAGAATTTTTAGTATATGAAGCTTTATTCAACCTCCAAGAAAATTTTTTAATATATTTTAAGTAATTAATCTAACGATTTATCACCAAGTATAACAATAAATACTTTTTGATGGATTAAATATATTATTAATTTCTCTCTATTCGAATTAGAAAACATAACCTCAAACTAGATTTATTTTTTCTTTATTTTTAATTGACCTGAGAGAAAAGATTTACTGATTTTAAATAGGAACTTAATTTTTTCAATTATTATTATTATTATTATTATTATTATTATTATTATTATAAAAGAATTGGTTAATTTCAAAAATTTTAATTTCAATGTTTAACATGTGTAACTATTTTTGACACTGTTACTGTGAAGAAATAAATAATTTTTTATGGAAATTTAATAATAATTTATTCTTAATATTTCCATATTTAAAAACAATTTTATACAGCAAATAATGATCAAAATTTTGATTAGGCTTGGGATTAAGAATAGGTTACCGTTTTCTGAATTAAAATCTATTACCATAACTTTAAACGAAATGTGTATTTATCTTCAAATACGTTTGAATTTCATTGCAGGCAGATAATTAGTAAATGTTTTTTATATGTACACAATTTTTTTAATTATATTCGTCAAAAGAAATGACATAAGAATCATCTTTTAATTCGCGAAATAAAGTTTTGGCAGGTGAGGTTATGTTCATTCTCGTGTTCATTCTAGCACTGCGAGCAGAATGCGAGAAAGGCGCTAGAATAAAAAAGTGTTTCAAATGCTTTCAGCGCCACTACAGCGCAATGGAACGCAAGAGTGACACCATGCTAGCGCCACCAAATTTTTCTACTAGGGTAATTATTTTAGTTCAACAATAGAAATTTAGTTTTATATAATTTTGTATTATTTGCATTACTTCTATAACTGAAAGAAGAAATTTTTTAACTTATAGAAATAATATATTCAATTTTATAAGAAATTACTGTTACTTTTTAAAATTATGCATAATTAACTATTAATTTTGAATCATGGGGGGAGATTGGGGCGAAAGGTTAAGTGTATTTTTACATGTTTCCAAAAAAGGACAAAACATATAGGGGAGAGTGGGGCAAGACGGGGTATCGGGTACCCTAGTATAAATTTGTCCTAGTTATTCTAAAGGAACTGTCCAGTCGCGCTTGAAATTGTCTAGTTACTTTACAAGCCAACTGGCTAATAACTGGAATGGAGTGTCACGCTTTTTTCATCAAGTTATTATCTAGCCCAACTTTATAAATTCTGGTCAACGGTTCTGTAGAAAAACTAGACAAATTAATTCTTTAAAAATACTGAAAATTTGTTTAATATTAAGATTTACTGTAGTTAACACATTTATTTCATGCAATTAATATAAAATTTCTATTTAGCACCAAAGAAATTCAATAAAAAATATTTTTGGAAAATTTCTGTATATCCATTATAATATATACATAATAAATGGAATAGAATAAAAAATTGTGACGCGATCTGAAGAAAGGGACCTTAAAGCAAAAAATTATAGGTTATGTTTGCAATTTTTTAAATGAAAATACAAAAAAAGGATCAACTGTCAATATAAATCATTAAAGTTTAAGTCTTCATTAAAACTAAAATATTTAATAAACACTGATTTTAATTCGAAATAAGTAAAAAGAAACTTTCAAACAGGAAAAAAGTAACTCTAACCCAACCTTAAAATGATTTGCTTCTAAGGTCCCTTTCTTCTGATCGCGTCACAATTATATATTATAAATTATATAATACCATCAAGGTCTGATTTTGAATGAGAGAGAAAGAGTACTTAGGTATGAATAAAGATTTCAGCAAAATACCCTTTTTGTAATACTTATATAAAAAGCAAACAATTTAAAAATTGACTAAGTTTGCCATAAACTTTTTATAAGAAAAAGAAATCTGAACTCATTTTTGCTGTTTTACAGCCAAAGAAAAGATACATTTCTCTCAAAACCAACTAGATTTTTTATATGCTTCAAATAAATTTTATTTGGTTTAAATTCAATTTTATTTGGTTCAAATAAAAGTTAAATTCGCGAAGATTAAACATTTTTATTTAAAGCAAATAAATAACTTTGTTGCTTCTGAGACAAATATACGTTTATTTAACTCTGATAAAATATATGAGCGGATGGGAAGAAAAACACCTTCGCCCAGCGCTCGACCGAAAGGGATAGTTCTAGTCAGGTAGCAGTGTATAGCCCACAGGCGCTCACTGGTACCTGGCTGATATTATCCCTTATTATATGAGTACTGACGACAGTCTTGATTTATTTTTATATACAGACTGTGCCGATGTTCGTCACATCATTGGCAATCTTTTGCCATTAAAGATTCCCGTGTAGAAATTGCCTTAAGTAAATTCTATTTGTGGTTTGGCCCTGATCAGGATTTACTTATCACAGCCATTCTTCAGGGCCTGATCAGGTTCCAGATTACTTCGAAAAAGCCACATTCAATTATTTAAAATTCATTTTACGTCAGTTTCAACGAAAAAGAAACAGTTCGAATGAAAATAAATAATAATTAATTAAAATGAATTTGAAGAAATGTTCCAAAATGTTCCAAATTCTGATGAAACTAAAAAAAATGTTTTTCTAAATCTGAAGGTACGGATATAATATTCTATCTCTAAACAATAAAAAAATATAACTTGACATTTTGTTGAAAAATTGTAATTAATTAAAAAAAATATTTTTTTCCTTTTTAAAAAAAATTCAGAATTTTTTACAAAATTATTATTTGAAAATAGAAATGATGCAAATAATTTTCTTTTTTTGCTGAAAGGACCCCGCACAAAATACATTGAAAAAAAGTTTCAGTCAAATTTGTTTAAACTCTGTAGTTCTGTAGCTGATAGTCTCCTGAACAAAAAATGCTAATGGCAAAACTCCCAAAAATCAATACATAGTATTTTAGCTACATGCTGTTGAGCCATAAAAAATAGGTCAAAAATAGCAAAGCTTGCTCAAGGCTTGGGAAGGCTTGGTAATGGCTCAAGGCTCGATTATGGCTCATAGCTTGATTATGACTCAAAGCTTGATTATGGCTCGAGGCTTGATTATGGATCAAGACTTGATTTTGGCTTAAGGCTTGATTATGGCTCAAGGCCATAATCAAAAATAGCAAAGCTTACTCAAGGCTTGGGAAGGCTTGGTAATGGCTCAAGGATCGATTATGACTCAAAGCTTGATTATAACTCAAAGCTTGATTATGGATCAAGGCTTGGTAATGGCTACAGGCTTGATTATTACTCAAAGCTTGATTATGGATCAAGACTTGATCGTGAATCAAAGCTTGATTATGGATCGAGGATTGGTAATGGCTCAAGGCTTGATTACGACATAAATCTTGATCGTGGATCAAGGCTTGGTAATGGTTCAAGGCTCGATTATGGCTCAAGGCTTGATCTTGATAATGACTTAAAGCTGATTATGGATCAAGGCTTGATCATAACTAAAAGCCATAATCGAGCCTTGATCCATAATCAAGCTTTTAGGTATGATCAAGCCTTGAAGTATAACCAAGCCTTGAGCCATAATCAAGCCTTCTGCAATAATCAAGCCTTGAGCCACAATCGAACCTTGAGTCATTACCAATTCTTAATCTATAATCAAGCATTTAGGTATGATTAAGCCTTGATCCATAATCAAGCTTTGAGTTATGATCAAGCCTTGAACCATTATCAAGCCTTGATCCATAATCAAACATTCAGGTATGATCAAGCCTTGAGCCATGGTCAAGATTTGAGCCAAAATCAAGTCTTGATCCATAATCAAGTCTTGATCCATAATCAAGCTTTGAGTCATAATCAAGCCTTGAGCCATTACCAAGCCTTCCGAAGCCTTGAGCAAGCTTTGCTATTTTGATTTTGGCCTTGAGCCATAATCAAGCCTTAAGCTATAATCAAGATGATTTGTGTGATAATCAAGCCTTTAGCCATAATCGTGCCTTGAGCCTTTACCAATTCTCGATCCATAATCAAGCCTTGAGCTATAATCAAGCCTTGAGCCATGATCAAGCTTTGAGCCATAATCGTGCCTTGAGCCATTACCAAGCCTTCCCAAGCCTTGAGCAAGCTTTGCTATTTTTGACCTATTTTTTATGGCTCAACAGCATGTAGCTAAATACTATTGATTTCTGGGAGTTTTGCCATTAGCATTTTTTGTTCAGGAGATTATCAGCTACAAAACTACAGAGTTTAAACAAATTTGACCGAAACTTTTTTTCAATGTATTTTTTGCGGGGTCCTTTGCATAATTCTCTATATTTCTTTAGAAATAAAGAGAACAAAATCTGCATAATTTCGATTTGTCGCAATCATTTTAACTTTTTAACAAAATTTTAGTTTTTTATTGAAAAGAAATAAAACAATTTGTATATTAAAATTAACCTTCCATTTTCACATGAAATGATAGAAATAGATTTTACTGCAGATAAAATAAGCTAATTTAATATAAGTATACTTATAAAATACCAAATCAGGTTGTGATCAGGGCCTTATAAGGCCCTGATGTGGCCTTTTTTTAAACACTATTACATGAAACGTATGTGTACAAAGCAGCCGGTGTCATTCCTGTTTTATTTCCTAACGTTTCCCAAATTGATTCATTTTTACTTTTCAATCTTATTTTTTCAACGCCTTCATGGTTTTCACTTTGAATTACAATTTCTTCTTTATTTTCGAGAATAATGTTATTAACTTCTTCATAATTTTTTTTTTTCTGGGACATCCTACACGAGACATTTTAACGTTTTTCAGAAAGAAATGAAGAAAGGTTCCTATTGCTTGGAATAAAGCTTAAAACAAAGAAAATGTAAACATGTAGATCGTAGCATAGAAGTAGACCGAAGTTACATTAATGGACAACTAGATGGCTCTGCTATATTCCCTAGAGTTTAGCGCCAATTTTTAAATACAATGTTTTTACATGAAAAATATTCTGGATTAAATTTTCGCTTAAACTTTATTCCAAGAAATATAAATCATTCTTTTGAATAAATGTTAAAATTATGAAGAAGTTAATAAAATTATTCTTGAAAATAAAAAAGGAAATTATAAATCTTTGTGAAAATTACGAGGACGTTGAAAAAATTAATTAAGAAAATTATTTAAAAAAAACCTATATTAATGTTTGACTGCTTCTGATGATGTATGAAAAAATTAAAACTATTTATTACATTGATTAAACAATTCATTGTTGTTATTTTTTCATAAATTGTACTTAGGGCTAGAAATTTCTAATATTTTCTCAATTATTGTACAATTTTTCATGAATAAAATATCAATTAATGATAAAAAATTAATAATTTATTAATTAAACATTTTAAACAATTAATTGTTACTATTTTTGTCGTAAACTGTACTTAGGGCTATAAATTAAAATTTTTTTCTGTATTGTGCATCTTTTTGTAATTAAAAAATCCATGTATAAAAGAATAACTAAAAATTAATTATTTAAACATTCTTTAAACAATTTATTTTGTTAATTTTTCAATTTACTGCACTTAAAACTAGATAAAAAAACTATGTATTTATACATGGGCAATTCCACGTGAGATTTCAGTCGACCTCTTAAAATCGGCCAAAAATATTTTTTTTCTATACTGTATTGAAAAAAAAACAGATACGTATTCTTTTATTATTTTTTTGGAGGCCAAATTTTTGAGTTATGAATTTTCAAAATTTTCGCTTTTTAAATGTAGGTATATTTTTAATGTCAGATAACTCAAAAAATATTGCTTCTTTTCATTTTTTGACAAGAAAAAAAAGGTTTGTTTTTCTCTCTACTTTTGAATAATCACAACAAAAAAATTTTTTTTTCATTTTTTATTAAAAAAATAAAAAAATTTTATAAACAAATTAATTTTTTTTTAACTTTGGGTATGATAAATTTTTAATTTTCTTTTTTTAAAACATACCTGGAAACGATAAGAAGGTTTTGCAAAAAGTTTCAGAGTGGGCCTGACAAGTTTGATGGGTCCAAAAAAATAATTAAGCTCTCCGTGCAGGTCGCACGCACGTGGCACAATGGGATTTTTTTACATTTTATTATTAAAAATTGTCTAGAGCCTACAAACTTTATCGGATTTTGATTATTATAGTTTTTTTTGAAATATTAAATATGAAAATTAAAATTCTGAATTTTATGGAGTTCAGCAAAGTACAGAAAAGTACAGCAAAGTATGGGAAATTAAAAAATTAGTTTTTTTGAAATATTAAATTAGAAAATAAAATTCTGATTTTTTGGAGTTCGGCAAAGTACAGAAAAGTACAGCAAAGTATGGGAGATTTAAAAAATAGTTTTTTTTGAAATATTAAATTAGAAAATAAAATTCTGAATTTTTGGAGTTCGGCAAAGTACGGGAAAGTACAGCAAAGTATGGGAGATTAAAAAAATAGTTTTTTTTGAAATATTAAATATGAAAATTAAAATTCTGAATTTTTAAAGTTCGGCAAAGTACAGAAAAGTATGGGAGATTAAAAAAAGTTTTTTTTGAAACATTAATTACGAAAATTGAAATTCGGAATTTTTGGAGTTCGGCAAAGTACCGAAAAGTACAGGAAAGTATGAGAGATTTAAAAAATAGTTTTTTTTGAAATATTAAATTAGAAAATAAAATTCTGAATTTTTGGGATGGGAGAGGTATGGGAGAGTAAAAAAAGGATTTTCTGGGAATCTTTAATAAGAAAATTTAAAATCTGGATTTTTGGAGTTCGGTAAAGTACGGCAAAGTACAGCAAAGTTTGGGAGAATAAAAAAGGGTTTTTTGGGAATCTTAAATAAGAAAATTTAAAATCTGGATTTTTGGAGTTCGGCCAAGTACAGAAAAGTACAGCAAAGTATGGGAGATTAAAAAAAGGGAACTTTGCCAAACTTTAAAAATTTAGAATTTTAATTTTCATATTTAATATTTCAAAAAAACTATTTTTTTACTCTCCCATACTTTGCTGTACTTTCCCGTACTTTGCCGAACTCCAAAAATTCAGAATTTCAATTTTCATATTTAATATTTCAAAAAAAACTTTTTTTTAAGCTCCCATACTTTTCTGTACTTTGCCGAACTCTAAAAATTTCAGATTTTGAATTTTCTGATTTAATATTTCCCAAAAAACTGGCCTCCAATACTTCGGTGTAGTTCTCAATTCGAAAATATTCCCGAAAACCCTATTTTCTTGATCCCGTACTTTGCCGAACTGTCCCCGTACTTTAAATATCGTTGTTAACCATGTACATTCCAAAGTATGGGAAACGCTCATTAGCCGTACTTTACTGTACTTTGCCCATACTATTCTGTACTTTGATGGACTTAGCTGGATTTTGCCCGTACTTCCTTTTCGACGCGGGCAGGGAATTTGTTGTTCTATCAAGTAGAAATGTGCCCCAAAAAATATTTTCGATTTTTTCGAAAATTTGGAGGGGGTATAGGGGGGTCAATTTGACTAATTTTGCTAACACCGGCTACTTTGTGAATTTTTTCTGAACATACTTGTAATGGGAAAAATTTTTTAGAATATGTTTCTGAAAGTTTTTTTCGTCCTCTTTCCAATAGTGTATTTTATTTTTTAATATTTTATAAATGTACCCTAATTTTTGATAATTAATATATTTAATTTTCAATTTCCCAAAAATCGGTCCGTTTTATTTGAAAATAAATTATTACAAACGAAAGCTGAGGTTTTTTCCTATCGGCATGTAAATTTCCAGAATGTCATTTTTTTTTGTTTTTGAGTTATTAAATTTCCAAGAATAAATTGCGTCGCGGGCGCCTCATCTCACGCCGGTTGCCACGAGGCTCAGTGCAACCGCGACGCAGCGCGCTGCAATTTATTCTTTGAAATTTAATAACTCAAAAACAAAAAAAGGGCATTTTGAAAATTTACATGCCGATAGGAAAAAACCTCAGCTTTCGTTTGCAATAATCTATTTTCAAATAAAACGGACCTTCATTTCCCTCCATACCCTCGGGAAAGTGGTGAAAATGAGGAAAAACCATGAAAAGTCCGAAAAATAAGAATTAAGTTGGAATAAGAGCAAAAGGGATAAAAACATATCATAAAATATTTTAAAATATTTTCTGGTCTACAAATAACTGCCACATGCTTGGTTGCTGTTGGAAAATGTATGAAAATCCCTTAAAAAATGTAACAAATTCTTTTTAAGTGGTCAGAATCGGTTTAGAGTAGAGTAAAGATAATTTATATTAATTCAAAAACAATTTTATATCTACAATGATATCTAGACTTTTCTCTGATGTCCGAAGAATGTGTGAAAATCTCGGAAAACTCAGGAAAAGTTAAAATAATAAAAATAACCTATTTACGTTGTTTCAGAACTGACAGAAGTAATTCAAATTTATTTCTAAATTAATTTTTTGGACTAGAAATAACAGTTGTGAGTTTTAATATTGACGAAAAAGTCGGAAAATATATGGAAAAATTATGAAAATTGTAACAAATTGAGCTTTGGCAGTCAGAATCAATTTAGAGTTGAATAAAGTTTTCATCTTTCAGTTTTTTCTTCAAATTTTTTTTTAAAATATTTCTTGGACTAGAAATAACTGTTGTAGGTTTTTTAATGACGGAAAAGTCGGAAAATCTATGGAAAAATTGAAACAAAAAAAATGGTAACCAAAAATTGAGCTTTGGTAGTCAAAAACAGTTTAGAGTTGAACAAAGTTAACTGAATTTAGTTTTAAAATGATTTTAGATCTACCATCATACCTAGATTTTTCTTTAATATCGGAAAATGTGTGAAAATCGCGGAAAACTCAGGAAAAGTCAAAATTTTGTATTGAATTGAAACCTACAACAGTTCCGGGACAAAAAAATAATTTGGAAATGAATTTGAATAAAATTTGTCATTTCTGAAATAACATCAATACATAATCGGCGATTTTCACACATTTTCCGATATTGAAGAAAAATCTAGATATGATGGTAGATCTAAAATCATTTTAGAACTAAATTCATTTAACTTTGTTCAACCCTAAACTGTTTTTGACTACCAAAGCTTAATTTTTGGTTACAGTTTTTTTGTTTTATTTTATTTATAGATTATTTATAGATTATAGATTCTTTTCCGACAGTAACCAAGCATGTGGCAGTTATTTGTAGACCAGAAAATATTTAGAAATATTTTATGATATGTTTTTATCCCTTTTGCTCTTATTCCAACTTAATTCTTATTTTTCGGACTTTTCATGGTTTTTCCTCATTTTCACCACTTTCCCGAGGGTATGGAGGGAAATGAAAGTTACTACTCGATTCCTGGGCTCAAAATGTATAAGGATTCACTTGAAATTTACTTCTCGGTTCGGGGCAAAAATCGACCCTTTTTTAACATCCTCCTTTTAAAATATTAAAAAATAAAATACAGCATTGGAAAGAGGACGAAAAAACCTTTCAGAAACATATTCTAAAAATTTTTTCCCATTACAAGTATGTTCAGAAAAAATTCACAAAGTAGCAAAATTGGTCAATTTGACTCCCCTCTACCCCCTCCAAATAAATGTAGAAAAACAATAAATTTTCTTATTTAAAAAAATATAAAAGATTTTGTTCAGTGACTCAAATTTACAATTAGTTGATATAAAATTTGAGTAGAATTTACAATATTAGCATAATAGACCCGCGCTGTGAATGAGCTAAACTGTTTGTGCTTTTTATAAACAGGTAAGAGTTGATTTTTGTACGAAGGGTGAGCTTTAAAAAATTGTAATACCTACCAATAAAAAGGTGCTGGCTGTACGTTTAGCTAGCACCTCATCCTTATAAATAAAAAAAAATTATTTATCAATGAGCACAAAATTTTTCAACTAGGCACAAAATTAGCACATAATTAGCACTTAATTATAGCATACTTGATTTTTCGATTTGCTATAATGGGGGTGCTAACTGGACGGACCTCTATTAGTTTAATGTACATGAAGGAATCTAAAGAACTTATTTTGAAAATGAAAAATAATCTAGAAAATCAAATAAATGAATTGGAAGCTCATGAAATAATTTTGTCTAGTATTAAAATTAAAGTTCATTTCTCCTTATGTTTGACTCTCATTGATGGTAAGGTTTTGAACATAATAACTCATACAAAGAGTATGCAGACCTGCCCTATCTGCCATGCAACTCCAAAAATGTTTAATACACTTTCGAACAAAGATACAAGTGCCTTTATTCCAAATCCTCTATCGCTTCAGTACGGAATAAGTCCTTTACATGCTTGGATAAGGTTATTAGAGCATTTGTTGCATATTTCATAACGGTTGGACTTCAAAACATGTCAGGTGAGAAGTAAGGAACACAAAATCAAATTTGCGGAAAGAAAAGCTAAAGTTCAAAAAATGTTCTGGGAAGAGTTATCTTTGCATGTTGACAAACCTAAACCTGGCGGAAGTGGAACAACCAATAATGGGAACACGGCACGAAGAGCCTTTGATGATCCAGTGAAATTAGCCGAGTTATTGGGACTTGAAAAACAATTAACTATAATAAACTTCGTATTCATTCATTCAGTCTGTCCAGATCGTGTACATTCTGTCCACAGTGAGAGAGAAAGTTTGATAGAGAGAAAGAGAGGGAAGTATCGCCTCTCCTTTTAGTTTAGAGTAGGAGCGAAAGAGAGGCGAATATTATTATTATATCTATATATATTAAGTTAGTCTTTCCTTATATATTCTGTTTACAGTAAGAGAGAAAGAGAGGGAGGGAGGGAGGTATTATCTCTCCTTTTAGTTTAGAGTGGGAGCGAAAGAGAGACGAATAGTTAAGAAAGTAATGCCCACTTTTTGGGTTTAGAAGGGGGTATCATGTTTTCTCCATTTTTCGGGTCAGGTAGAAAGAGAGGAACAGAATTTGATGGAGGAAGGAAAAGTGGGGAATTTTACTTTGAAGCCAAAATACGAAATGGGCGTCTTATTTCCTTATTGGCTAATTATTTTTCTTTTCTCACTCACAAATAGATTAATGAGTGAAAAAGAGGGCGATTAAGAACAAGGTATATGTTTTTGAAAATAAATCTACTTTTAAAAAAAATTTTGAATTAAATAATTTTGTTATTGAGTAAATACATTAATTTATTTTTGTTAATTTTGTTTTGGATAAGTTTTGATTAAAATGTTTTGAAATTATAATAGGTAAGGTATTGCAATTTTTAATATATTTATTTGTACTTATGTGCCTATGATTTATATGAGATTATGTGCTAATGATTTATATCAGCTTTATGAATTGTATGTGTTTATGATTCATTTGAGATTCATGAGTTATATGTGCTTATGTGACTTTACTGTAAATAAATGGTTCTAAATTAGAGCTGATTTTTGGTATTAAAATAGAACCAAATGAAGATTCAGTACCAAAATTTGTACTAAATTAGTAACATTCTTTTTACAGTAATTATGAAAATTATTTGATTTATATGGGACAAAAATGAGGTTTATGTGACTTATGTTATTTATGCGATTTTTTGATTTATGAGATAAATATGAGATTTATAAAAAGTTAGATGACTATTTATTATTAAAATTAAAATATATAATAAATAAAATAAATTTAAATGTAAAAAAATGTTTATATAAAAAATAAAATATAAAATAAATTATAAAAATTTATTTATATTCATTCATTATTTTCATTTATTTAGTTATGATTTAGAAGTTTTAAGTTTAAACCTGTTTTCTAAAAATTAGTTTTTGAAAAATATTCTATTATTTGTTCATTTTATTAAAAAATCATGTCTAACAAAGAAGAAAAGGTTTATTTAAGTGATAAAGATCATAGAGTTCTACATACTGAAGGAAAAATGTTAAATGACAATCATATTACTGAATTTGGAAAGTTGTTGAGAAGAGAATCAAATTTAGTATTTAACATGCAAAGTACTTTATATTTAATTACGCCTGAATTCATTATTCCGATTGATAAAAATCAGAAGCACATTCAAATACTTTTTAGTGGTGCTTGCAAATCTGGTCATTGGATTTGTACTTATTATGATGGATTAAGGCTATATATTTATAACAGTCTTAATAAGGGATACTTAAATGAAGATCAAAAAAAAATATTAACTTAGATTATATCCTTTCAAAACACCGGTAGTTTTTTCATCTGTTAATCTACAGCCGAATGGAATTGACTGTGGCATATATGCAATTGCGTTTGCAACATCTTTGTATTACAATGAATTGCCAAATACTGTTAATTATATTCATAGTGAAATGAGACGACATCTAATTTTTATGTTTGAAAATAATCGTTTAATTTCATTTCCTTCCGTGGAATTGACAAATGTTATTAGACCTTTTTTGTTGAGTATGATTGGAAACGTCTTTTAACGGATGAAGCTACAAAACTCATAGAAATACCAAACTCGTCTTCTATTTGTGAAACTAGTATCAGTATTAGTAATAATAATGTGAATAGAGGTATATCTACAGAATATTCAGAGAAGAATCTTAATAAAAATGAAAACTATAAGAAAAAGAGACATCGAGCAATAAAAGATAAGGAGAGGAAAAGGGAGGAAAGGCTCAAAGAAACAGATGAACAGAAAATAATCAGACTAGAAAATGATAGACTGAGAAAACGTAATTACCAAAAAACTATAAATATAGATAAAGAGAAAGTAATAAAGCAAAACAATTTAAAAGGTAAAAAAATTAAAGTAGCTCTAGAAATAGAAATTGAAACAAAAGATCCACAAAATTTAAGTGATGAAGATTATAAAATTTTAAATACTGAAGAAAAAAAGTTAAATGACAATCATATTACTAAATTTGAAAAATTTATGAGAAAAGAATCAGACAAGGACAAAGACAGGGAGAGGAAAAGGAAGGCAAGGTTTGAAGAAACAGATGAACAGAAAAAAATAAGACTAGAGAATGATAGATTAAGAAAACATAATTACAGAAAAGCGAAAAATGTAGATGAAAAACAAATAATGAAACAAAACAATTTAAATCATAAAAGAAAAGCGGCTAATATAATATAGGGAAGAGAGATAAAAAAAAATTTATGCACGCTCGCTGGTTATGAGTCGGTGCAAGTTCTAAAACAGAAGTCAATTGTCAGTGAGCGCTCCTAGGACATTTACACCTGCCTGACTGGTATTAGAACTCCCAAGTAACAAAATTAAGGTCAATTGCATAAATTAAAAAGAAAATTCCGCCATTTTTAATTTATGAAAACTTACATCAAATTCGTAATCAGCGACCTTAGAAACCACCAAGTGACAAAATTAAGGTCAATTACATAAAGTAAAAATTGTTGTTCCAATAAGATGGGGGGTGGTCAAAGATTGGTTAAAAATTGTCCTCGTGGTTTATGGACGGATCCTAAGTTTATACCGCGGCTTATATCATGACTATCAATAAATCTCGGTGTCAATCTTTTGACAAAAAAGGAAGAATACTTCAATAAAATAATTCTTCTAATGTGTAATGAATTTATAAAAAGTTTTTCTATCGCTTGACTAAACTAATCGAAACAGAAACCATTATTTTGTGATTTGACTTGCTTGGTTGCAAATGTTTGGTATCACTTGTTTACATTTAGTTTTGAGTAGAAAATTATGTGCAATGTTGCCAGACGTTTAAAGAGCTGTTCAATATATTAACATACAATATAGCATAGTTTATACGAGTTTAAAAAAGTATGTTTTGTAACCGACTTTCAAATTTTCTTCGCTTATAACGAATTTTTGAAATAATACAGTTTACAAGCAAACTGAAAATTTAAGGAAATAATTATAGAAATAAAAAATATTATTATATTTATGTCTTGAAACTGCTCAGTATGTTAAATTTAATTTTTGGTTTTCGTGTTATATGTTTTTTAATATTCTTAAAAAAAAATTTTTAATCTTTTCTAATATTTTCGCAGAAGAAAAAAATTTTAAAGTCTTAGTCACACTTTTATATACAAACAATGAAATAAGGTCCTAAGTATCATAAGACAAAAGCAACCGACAGAATAGCTCGGTCGGATAAATGCCTGGCTCGGTGGGCGGACCAAGGGTACTTGGTTCGCGCCCATTAGCCTGGGATTTTCCCGGCAAGTGAGATAATCTGAGCGGGAGGTTTGACGTCGAAGTATAATGATGTGCACCGTCGATTATTGTCCAGTACACACCATTAGAATTCGACTGTCGATAAACCGGTTGTACTCGGAGAGGTTTTCTACAGTTTCCCTCTCCACTGGCGAGAAAACCCATTGACGGGTGGTCCAGGCAAATGCGAGTACTCCTAACCTTAAAGTCGTTCTGTAGAAACGCAAAAACAAGTTGGTATATAAGAGTGTGTGTTCTGACAGTTGGCTAAGCCTGAAGTCATTTTAAAAAAAATAAAATAAGACAAAAGCAGAATTATCGCGCGCGCGTAGCTCTGCTAGTTAATTATAAACTTTAAAACAATTTTAATAGCGTTATCCGTTCAGCTCCCGATCGATGCAAATTTATTTGATGAAGTATGTTTTTCTACAGCCAAAATATACGTCAAGCATTATTCGTGGTTTCCAATGTCAGCAACTACTCATAAAATCCTTGTCCACGGAGGTGACATAATAAGGAACAGTGTGGTACCTGTGGGAATGTTTGGAGAGGAAGCATCTGAGTCTCGAAACAAAGATTACAAGAATTACAGACAGAATCACAGTCGAAAATGTAGTCGTCTTGTAACTTTGACAGATTTATTTTACAGAGTAATGGACACATATGATCCCATAGTTAATGATTTCAACTTAACCTCTACAATTAAAAATCGAAAAAAATTGGCACTTCCAGAAGAAGTAAGGAATTTGCTGTCAATAAAAGAAATAGAAAGAGAAGAAACAGGAGAAGAAGAAAAAGAAACTGATTCATCCGAACTTTCGGAATTTTATAATCAGTTAGAGGATGTAGAACTATCATCAGAAGAAGAATTTGAGTAACACTCCAGAATTTTATAGAATATATCTAAGATGTTGTAAAACAGATATTTAGAAATCTTTAAATATTTCTATTTGTAACGTTAAATTTCAGAAATGGAAGATTTATATTTTGCAGTTGTGATTAATTAAATTGTTACTTTATGTTATGTTACATTGAAAATTAAAAATCTTTAATAAATATTTATTTGTGATAATATACAGTTTCCAGTCTTTAAGTAAAGGACACCTAAAAAGGTTTTTCAAAAAGTCATTTTTTAGAATAATAAATTTAAAATTCATTTTAAATCTTTGATAATACAATTTATTGTTTTTTATATTTTGTTAGTTATTCAAATTATTATTTTTTTATTGTTTACTATTTGGAATATATCATTGATGGAATTTTAAACACTTTTATCTATTACAGTATAACCACTATTTTCTATTTTACATTTCTGACTATAAATTTAAATTCAGCGAACTTATTTATCGCATTATGATAAGTTTCATCTAATCCCGATTATAATTTGAATTTTGGCAGTTTTTCGAGTCCTTCAGACCACTGTGGACAGGAGGGAGGGGGGGTCGAAAATCTCCAAAAATTGCGTGATATCATTTGTGAACGCTCCCTTGTTGAAAAAATATTCTTTTTGATTTTTTGTTTTTATAAACGTTGCGGGCTTCAACCTCAAAATAAATTTTATTCAAAACAAGTATGAAATCCCCGCTTTCTCGGCGCGTTTTTGAGACGCAAAGCCATGCTTTCCCTCTCAAAACGCACCGAGTAACCGCGGATTACATTCTCGTTTTGTATAAAATGTCGTGTGTACCTCGGACGCACGCATTTCTTGTCCTCGCTTGTTTACAGTACTCGGCTTCGCCTCGTACTCTGCCGTACTAAGGAAGAACTTAGGTAAGCGCCGTTTCGATCAAACTGAGAAAATCAAGAAAAACTGTTTGTATTAAGAACCCTAATATAAACTAAAAAATTGTTTAATTTAACTTCACATACTGGGTAAAGTGATAGTGCTCTATTTATTTATTTAATAAAAAGTTCATTGTTTAAACAAATTATATGAAAAAATGGACATACGTGTTTTTCTGAATGCAAATACGAAGTAAAAAGTTAAGGAAAGTCCTTTGCGTAGTTTCTACCAAATAGGTAGGCGAGCTCGGACCGCTGATCAGATGGAAGAACCACGTAAACGCCATTGACGTCACATGGTAGGGGAGCAGTTTTTCATAATAGAAAAAATATAATTTAGTTACAGTAAAAAGAATATAAAAACATTTAATATCTCAGTTAATTATTTTTAAAATAATTATTATTATTAATTATGCGTTTTTGATTATCATTATACTAAATTAAAAATATAATTATAATTAATTAATTATTATAATTCATTAAAAATTATTGAATTTTTGTATTAATGAATATTATTATTAATAATAATATTATATTAAATAATTATACATACACTCAATGAATTAAATACTTAAATCAACAAATAAATTTTATTTGACACACGTGTTGCACATGAAACGCCGGACACGCCGGACAGGTTACTTCGTGCTACAAATCACCTGGCCCGAAGGCAATCCGAGTTTAGCCGAATGGCGCTTACGTAGTGCGCTCGATTCACTTTTTGATGGAAGAACTTCGGTATATCCAAGCAAATCAAATCCGAGGTTTTTATCTCGTAGCCAGCGCTACTTTGGCGGAGTTTTTCCTTCTTATCTTATATTCGAGCTCAAAGCCTCGTACGATTTTTAGACTACGTAAAGTACTTTCCTTAAGTTTTTGTCATTTATTCTTTTATTTTCTGGAGTTTCTAAGATTTTAATGACAATTTTTTTACAACAAATAATTTTTAAAAATAATTTAAACTATATCTATCAGATGCAGTTTTTTTCAACGAATCCATTGATATCAAAAACTCATTTCTCGTCAAAATGTCGCTTACCTAAGTTTTTCCTTAGTACGGCAGTACTGCAAAATCAAGCTCGGACGAGAAACTTGCGCTTTGTGTCCTCGTTGCACAATGTACTATTACGCCCACTTGCTGTACTTTTGCGCCCGCTTCGCTCGTGCCCTCAATGCCATACTTTTTGTGCAGTTAGGACAAAAAATTATGTTCGCAACATGGGCGCAAAGGTGATTACGACTTTGGCGAGATTTCGGGACCTCGGGGACACTTTCGCACCCTCGGCTTCGCCTCGGTCGCTAAAATGTTTCCTCGGTCCCTTCATCTCGCCATCGTCCCAATCACCTATTTTGCGCCCTTGATACGATAATAACTATTTTATTTGAACAAAGTAAAAAATATTTTGGTAATATTGACTAATCAATATTTATTCAACTCCTATATATATATTCTTCGTATATTTTTCTTATATTGAGAATTTCTTTTCCATGGTTTAAAAAAAATTTTAGAATTTTTATGTTTAGAAGAAATAAATTTTTTTGAATATATTGTTTACACACATTAAATATAATAAATTCCATATGAATTAAAAAATTTTCCCTATATCCATGATAATTATGTAGAAAAATTCCGAACTCGAAAATACTTGTACATAAAATCAAACATTGAAAACAATATTGTATAATCAAAAAAATAAATTGCTCATCATGAAAATTAATAATTTCTGATAACTATATATATATTCAGCTAATGTCAGCAGGCAATTGATTGTTAAATTGAAGCTTTCAACAAAGAACCAAATACCAAACGTAATTTAGCACAAATTATTTATAAAGCGCCTAATATGTTCGTTTGTATGAGAATCGTAGATAGGGGGGAGTGAAGGATCGGGAAATTCAGAGTTCGAACAAACAATCGGCTAATGATATGTAAATATGGCGTAGCTAATCAAGCGGCTGTGCCAACAGGAGGAGATGAGTACTGAGGCGTGTGAGTTCGATCCCTGATGCATTTATGTTACACGCACACGCATTCATCTACCGCGTGTACATATTTAATGGGTGCACGTTAATTGCGCCCTGTTTGCCCATTCCAAATTCTACCTTCGTCCCTCTCTCGGTCCTCATCTACTTCGCGATGCAAGTATGATTTTAATCAATTCACCTCGAGGACTCGATAATTTGAACCCTATGCGTCTCGCCATACAAGTATCAATACTCTCTATTAATATACACACTCGCAGTGTGAAAAAAACACTTTTTTAAGTTTGAATTCTTTCAACCAACTCTTTAGACACAATGGCAGAAAATATAAACATAACCTAAAAAATATTGCGAGATTGCACAAATGATAAAACAATTTAATTTAAATACTCAAATTCCTTACCTCTACTAGACAAAGTAGAAAAATTTATTTCCTTCCAATAGAATATCGTGAAAACACATATTAACGTAAATAACAAAGTTTATAAACACAGGACTTGGACGCACTTTTAATCAAATACTATTTGCGACTTACATTATAATAAAGCAAACTTTTAATATTTACGGATCTTTTGACAATTCAGGAAATCATGTACTACTATCGTTCTTAATTCGGAAATTTAGGGAAAAGGTGTACGAGATGATCCCCCTAAGGGAAAGAACCTATGATTGAAAGAAAAATCAACATATTCAAGTTTTTTTTGTACGCACTACTAGATAATTAACCTATCTAACTATTCTAATTTGAAATATATGCATAATTAATATTTTATTAATTTATTTTATTAACATAAAAGATATAAGATGATCCCAATGGTATGGGCAAGATGATCCGTAGGGTTATCTTACCTCAATTATTGGAATAGGAGACTAAATCAATATTAAATATGCTTTATTTAGGCCATAAATGCTTTCGACCACTCATCACGATTCGTTTTTTTATTTTATAATTACGAGGCATTGTCTACAACAAGAAAATTAATAAAATAGATGTAGATGTCAACTTTTTGTTTTAGATAAGTTAGTTTTCATAATAAAAACATATATATGAAGCAAAAAATTGAATTTTTTATTAATACTAGATTAGTTCAATTTAAGGTGAGACGAAATACATGGTAATCAGGGGGATCATCTTGTACACCCATTGAGGGATCATCTTGCTCCAAATGCGACTATTTTGTAATTTGTTCGTAACTTAACCTACGAGCTCTGTTATATAATATACCAATCAGAGCACTTAATTAAAGATATACTGAAGCTGTGAGTACAAGAGAATTTGCATTCCAGCTGCTACAACAAAAGTTACCTAAGCACAAAGTTAAGCTTTCTTTACATCAAAAGTACGAAATTTTTATTTTTTCCAATTGAATTTTTTTAATGACGCGTGTTGTCATGACAGTTTGACTGATTCATAGGTATTTCATTGGCAACGTATTACCGTATTTGCCTAAAAGGTGCACTGTAAAAAAATTTTCGGCATTTTTTCCGAAAAAATACGGACAGCACGGAACCCCAAACGGTGGAAATTTTTCCGAATAAATAAAAGGAATTATCTTCCATGAATTGCGGAAATATTTTCTACTATTTATTCGGAAATTCTACTTAAATCATTTGAATGTTTAGGTAAAAAATCAAAACTGTTTATATTGTATTCTGGTATATTAAAATAAATGTAAATTAATTTTAAAAAAATTATTATTTGGCTGATTCTATCTCAATTCATGCAGGGCGAATAGGTTAAAAATTCTAAATCAAGTTAAAGGTAATTTTTCTTATTCTTTAGGACAAATAAAGAGACACTTTTTTTTATTTAGCGAAAAAAAATTTTTTAGTTGAGTTATAAGAGTTTGAAAATCTAAGGACATATCGTGATTCTAGTTATTATAAAGAAACTGTCCAGTCGCACTTGAAATTGTCTAGTCTCGTGTGGAAATTTGTCACGTATCTGTACCGAAATGATATAGTTTCACTAGTTCCTATCTCGTTGCAATACCGTGAAATGTTGTAGTAACTATCTTGAAATGTAACACTATGGACATCAAGTTTCTAGATAGTTTTACTATATCAGAACAATATAGTGAAATATTATAAAGCTATAACACGGGCTCTAGTATAAATTTTATTCTTAGAAACTTGTTTAATACTTCTATATTGATTTACGGTAAATATATTTGTAAAAATTAATAATAATAATAATTAATAACATATGTACAATATAATTATATAACAATATTAACAAAGTTTATAATTATAATATATAAACTATTATTAACTTTTAACAATATTAAAGATTTTAAAAGGTGCAACAATTTCATTGAATTTAAAAAAAAATTTCGATTATTCGCTTTCTTCTTTTATACCATATTTTATTTTTAACAAGTCCAGTTATTTATTTGTTATTATTTTAAATTCTAATTAATTAATTAATTAATTCTAATTAACATAAATCACTTAAATTAAGACGGAAAAATATCGCACGCACGGGGGTTTGAACCCTAGACCTTTGGGGCGCAATACGAATACACATACCACACAGCCACGCTGACTTGGAAGATGTGTTGCTTAAAATACCTTTTCAGTTTTGAGACTGCAATTTTTGCCTTTATTTATAATAAATTGTTTGTAAATGGTATATTTAAATCTATATACTTAATAACATTATTAATTACAATATGTAAATAATAATAATAATATTATAAACATAAAGAAATTACTTGCAGATTATGATTGTGAAGTTTCACTAGGCAGAATTGATCTAGATCTACAATATGAAGTAGTTAATGTAGTGAAACTATACAAATTTTAGACCGTATCCCAATGTAAAGCAGTTGTTGTAGTGAAACTATACAGATTCTAGAACGTATTCCAATGTAAAGCAGTTAATGTAGTGAAACTATACAGAATCTAGACCATTTCGGTATAGTTTTACGTGACTAGCTTTACGAGATGTTTGCGGTACTGTTTCTATCTCGTATATAGTTTCACTGCACGGGTTACACTTTTCTGCACGGGTTACTTTACAAGCCAACTGGCTAATAACTGGAACGGAGTGTCACGCTTTTTTCATCAAGTTATTATCTAGCCCAACTTTATAAATTCTGTTCAACGGTTCTGTAGAAAAACTAGACAAATTAATTCTTTTAAAATACTGAAAATTTGTTTAATATTAAGATTCACTGTAGTTAACACATTTATTTCATGCAATTAATACACGGAGAGAAATGTGCTACGAATAACGCTAGAGACATGTTGGTTCGCTTTTCGCATAGACGTCTGTACCTAATTTTTCAAAGGCCGGTGTTAACTTTGCACAGCTTTTTCCCACTTGTGCCACAGTTGCTCAAATCCATGAAAAATCAGCATGAATTTCTTGCAACTATCGCAAGGTGGTGTTTATGCGTTTTTAGTACGTCCTGCTCATGCGCTAAGAGCAACAGATTTCTCTCCGTGTATAAAATTTCTATTTAGCATTAAAGAAATTCAATAAAAAATATTTTTGAATAATTTCTGTATCCATTATAATATATACATAATAAATGGAATAGAATAAAAAATTATATAATATTTTATAATTTTTAATTAATTAGTTGAATTATTATATAAAAATAATGTAAATAGTAAATTATTACATGTAATTTTCTACATTACTTTTTGATTTTTAATTCAATTAAAAAAAAATTCTAAATTCAAATATCCTAAATATTTACTGTTTTCAAACAACTTTCATTTTTTTAATGCACTATTATTAACAATAACACTGAAACAAATATTTTTTATTAGTATAAACAATTATAATCTATATAAACCTTAAAACGATAACGCAATTTCACCGAAAAAATCTTGGGGGGTAACGGGGAGCGAACCCGGGTCCCGCTGGACTAAAGGCGAGAACAGAATGCGTATGAGGCTGAGTCCACAACAGAAGACGTTAAAGAGATCAGCTTTGCAAGTTGGTTAGAGAGCCTATGTATTAACATAGGCTCTCTAACCAACTTGCAAAGCAAGTTCTCTGTTGTGGACTCAGCCTGAAAACGTGTACGTTAACGTGAACGTGGTCACGTGACCCATTTGAATAACATTGTGACGTCATCACGTTACACGTTCACGTAGGCTATTCTGTTCTCGCCTTAAAGTCGCACCGCTTAACGCACTCGGCCGTTCAACGCAATGGATACTGAGAATTAATAACCACTGCACATATGTTTCAGTTCAGTGCCGTAACTAGAGATTTTAAGCATTGGTATATACTTTTAATATTTTCTATGTAATAAAACATTTTAGATGATTTTTTAATTATTATAACTTTTTAGTAATTTAATTTGCAACGTTAACAATTAATAAATAAATTGATTACTGTAATTAAATTTTTAATTATTTTTATTAATTTATTATAAATTATTATAAATATAGGACGTTCCACGTCAAACGGACCAAAGCTCTGCCCAAAATGTTTTCCAATGAAAGTCAACTTATTATAGATGAAAATACTCGTAAGCTCATACTGCTTCGAATGAAAAGTGGCAAAATCGAAAATTCAAAATGGCGTCATTACTGTGACTCTTTTTGTAAACTTTATTACAAATTATGGAAACAAATTTACATAGTAGTGTGCAAAAAAAATTATAATTTGGTGAATAATGACTAACTCTTACGTTTTTGGGGTCGCTGATCACGAATCCGATGTCAGATTTTCAAAATTCAAAATGGCGGATCCAATATGGCGGACAAATTTGTAAAATTTGCTTAGATTCACTTGAAACTGACTACTCGGGGGTTTTGAGGGTCGCTGATCATGAATCCGATGTCATATTTTCAAAATTTAAAATGGCGGATCCAATATGGCGGACAAATTTGAAAAAAATGCTTGGATTTGCTCGAAACTGATTACTCAGGGGTTTTAAGGGTCGCTGATCATTAATCCGATGTCACATTTTCAAAATTCAAAATGGCGGATCCAATATGGCGGACAAATTTGGAAAATTTGCTTGGTTTCACTGGAAACTGATTACTCAGGGGTTTTAAGGGTCGCTGATCATGAATCCGATGTCAGATTTTCAAAATTCAAAATGGCAGATCCCATATGGTAAACAAATTTGAAAAACGGTTTGCATTTAAACTTAAATGTCGGAAAATCTATGGAAGAAGTGTTAATATTGTAACAAATTATGCTTTAGTAGTGAGAATCAGTTAAAGATTGAACAAAGTACTCGATTTTATTTTCAAACCATTTTTAAATCTACCATGTAGATTTCTTTCTGATATCGAAAAAAAATAATTTATGTCTGATTTAAGATTTTCAAATTTCTACAAAATAATTTGTCCAAATATCACCCTTAACCTCAAAAACTACACCTTAGAAATTGAAATAACAATTCCTAAGATTTTTCTCTACAGACATATTTAATTAATTTGATGTCCTTAAACAGTTCTAAATTAAATATTTTAAAAACTACCCTTATATTACATAACCACCCTCACATTTAAAAAAATCCTCTACGAATTTTCTTTAGATTAAATTAAAGTTTTATATAAATTTAAGCTTAATTTAAGACATTTGAAACATATCTGCAATAATCTTTTAAACCCCACCCTTAATTTCAAAAACTCATTTAATATAGAATTTTTACAAAAAAGTACCTTTAAATTTAAAAAATTACCCACTTTACATATTAAAATTAGATGTTCAAAATTTTTTTATACTAATTAAGGCTACATTTAAGAGCTCTTAAATATAATTTGAATAATTCATTTAGAAAACTACCCTTCATTTAAAAAATGAGCACCTAATATAAAAATAAAATTTTTATAAAAGGTTAATTGTTCGAGTTTAAAATTTTTTTTTGGTACTTTTTCAAATTTTTCGGTTTTCTGAAACGGGCGGGTGAGAACGCTGGTTATTAAATTTTTTTTTAAAATCGCAATGGTCACATTTTGAAGAGCAATAATTTCTCTTTAATTTCTGACAAAGAAAAAAAAATTGGTCAAAAATTGTTCCAGTTATGAATTTTTTTTGACTTTTTCACATTTTTCGGTTTTTGATACGGGCGGGTGGGAACGCTGGATATTAAAAGTTTATAAAAAAATTCACAATGGTGAAATTTTAAAAAGTAATAATCCTTGTTAAATTTCTGACAAAGAAAAAAAAATTGGTAGAAAATTGTTCGTGTTATTTATTTCTGTACATTTCTATACCCGCGGTCCTGCCGAATCACGGGTTTTGATTTTTTTTGACATTTTTAGAAACCAAATATTTAGAATCAAATTTTTTTTCATGGTCAGAAATTAAATAGGGATTATTGCTCTTTAAATTGTGCTCATTACGAATTCTTTTTATAAATTTTTAGTTGTCACTGTTCCCACTTCTGTTATCAGAAAAACGAAAATTCAAAAAAAGTAAAAAAAAATTCATAACTCAAACAATTTTTGACCACATTTTTTTTCAAAGTCAGAAATTAAGGAGAAATGATTGCTCTTCAAATGGTGATCATTGCACATTTTTTTGATAAAGTTTTAATAGCCAGCATTTCCACCCGCTTTATCAAAAAACCGAAAAATGTGAAAAAGTAAAAAAAAAATTCATAACTCGAACAATTTTCGACCAAATTTTTTTTTTAAAGTCAGAAATTAAGGAGGAATTATTTCTCTTCAAATGGGGACCAAGCAAATTTTTCAAATTTGTCCGCCATATTGGATCCGCCATTTTGAATTTTGAAAATGTGACATCGGATTCATGATCAGCGACCCTCAAAACCCCCGAGTAGTCAGTTTCAAGTGAATCTAATCAAATTTTACAAATTTGTCCGCCATATTGGATCCGCCATTTTGAATTTTTAAAATCTGACATCGGATTCGTCATCAGCGACCCCAAAAACGTAAGAGTTAGTCATTATTCACTAAATTATAATTATTTTTGCACACTACTATGTAAATTTGTTTCCATAATTTGTAATAAAGTTTACAAAAAGAGTCACAGTAATGACGCCATTTTGAATTTTCGATTTTGCCACTTTTCATTCGAAGCAGTATGAGCTTACGAGTATTTTCATCTATAATAAGTTGACTTTCATTGGAAAACATTTTGGGCAGAGCTTTGGTCCGTTTGACGTGGAACGTCCCATATTTATTAATTAATTTTATTATTTAATATGATTAATTGATTATTAATTAATAATAATAAATTCATTAAATTTTTTATTAATAGAAAATTATAATTGAGGCCTTGGATCCAATAACTCGCCCGACGCTCGAAGGCACGCGCTAATACCAGTCGGGAAGCAGTGAGTGGCCCAGAGGCGCTCACTGCTCACTGACTGGCAGTTGCGCGTGCCTCCGAGCGTCGGGCGAGTTATTGGATCCAAGGCCTCAATTAAACTAAAATAGAATTTAAAAAAATTAATTTTTAACTAATTTTATTATTTTTATATTTATTATAAATGATTGTAAATATTTATTAATTAATTTTATTAATTAATATTATTAAATTATTTTATTAATTATTAATATTATTAATTTATTTTATTAATTAATATTCAATTCAACTTGAATCTTTGACGAAGAGCGTTGGTCAGTAACTTTACAGTTATTTACCAGTCCGACTAGAATCAGCGTCCGTGACAAAAACTGTCCAGTAACTTGAACAATCGAGTGGCTCCATGACAAATTTCTACTAGGGTTTCAATCACGTTTAACTTTTCGGCAATTAAAACTTATAATTAAATAATATTATAGAAGTATTACAAATTAATTTACATTAAATATAATAATTATAAAATAATTATTTCGATGCCACCATGCCAATCCGTGCAAAAATAAATAATTTGTTAATTTTTTTTTGTTATCACAATAAATAATTTTTTTTTTTCATTGAGCTATTTTACCCTAAATGTAAAATAAAATAATGCTTAATAACAAAATAAAGCATACTGGTCAACAGGGATATAAATATTTTTTTAAATGCTTGCCAGGAAACAGAATTTGTCTGACCAAATGGCCATTTCGGTCACAAAATACACAATTTTAGTTAATTGAACTGCAATTTAAGTAAAATGCAAGTGATATCATATTTAGTTAACCTTTACTAAGCACTGTGAAAAATGGTGAATTAATCGGAAAAAAAATTCTTAATATTTTTAACGTTTTTTATGATGCCAGGAAACTGAAAATTAATTCTATGGACAAAATTCAAGATAATATTTTTTAAATAAAATATGTAATGTACCAATTATTTTAATCTTTGTAAAGTACAACTGTTTAAAATTATTATCCAAGTGTAAAATTGTATTTAATCGCTTAAAAATAATATTGATATAATTTATTAACTTTCATTTTCACATTGGGACATGCCAGGAAACTGAGAATTTAGCACTTGAATGCTTATTTTTTGCAAAAAATATTTTTTGAAACCGGGTAACGTTTTGTGGTACAATAGTAATCATTAAGCACTACAGTTCCCATTAAAAATAATTTTATTTTTTCTAAAATTAATGTATAAAACAACCTTGGACATCATATATTCCCTCGTTTGTAGAACTACCCATATACTTTGCATCTTTTAAAAATTATCTTTTTCTATCCAGAATTTTCTTTCTATTTAAATCCATCCCAAAGAAAATTTTTTTTTATCATTTTTATATATTTTAATTTTTATCCATATAGATCTATGTTGAAATTCTTTTCTTTTCAAAGTTGAAAAGTGTAATTTTTTCGTTTTTAAATTTAATTTTTTTTTAAATATTTATTAGCATTACATGCTATGCATGACAATAATTCACTTTTAAGTGAACAAGCAGAACTCGGACATTGGAAGTCCTTTTGTTTTAAAGCACTTGTTTCTGAACAGTATTAAATATTAGTCATTACTTGTTATTTTAACGGTTTTAACATCAATTTCTAAATTAACAGTGTAGTATGTACATTATTACTGCACATCCCAGGCAGAAATTTTCGTAAACAGCCGTAGTTAACGTCCGATTCACTACTAATATAATACTGTTTGACAGTACTGATTTTCCGTGTAACTTGTACTATTAGAAACTCCGTCATTTTACTGGCTCAGTACGTGCAATGCGGTAGTAAAACAGCTGCTATTATGACTGTTTTGAGGTTAAACTACTAATACAGCCGTTGATAAGTTGATATGATTACATCAAATAGAAATAATTTTACTATAACTTTAATTTATTATTTAATAACATTCTATATTCAATTCTTTAAATATGTCAATGTTTTTCTAATCCCATCATAGTTTAGAATTGAGGTTATCTGTAAATTTAATTCGGTAGAAAATTTTTACTGCCTATTACCGTTTCCAGTTATTATGATTAATTATTATTTAACAAATATACAAATTACAAAATAAATGGATTCCCTGGTAAAAATTTCGGACTCATTCCGGATTAAATACAGACAGATTAGTACTAATTAGTCCGAAAATTGTACGAAAAAGGTCCGAAAATGATCCGCGCTAGTCTGATATCAATCCGAACGAAAACCTGAATCCGAAAACACTCCGAAGTAATCCTGAATGTCTACGAATTCAGTCCGTAGTTAGTCCGTAACAATCCAAATTTATGACCGGTGAAGAATTCTTCTAAAATAAGTACGGAATTATACGATAGCAATATGTAAAGAATACGGAATCAGTCTGCAACAATCCGAGTATAATCTAGTTAAAAAAACTTAATCCGCAAAATTTCCGGAGCTGAGAATACGAAAATTGTCTGCAACAATCTGGTTTAATCCAACTAAAAGGTATAATCCGAAACAAATACGAAATAATCCGAAATCTGTACACAAAGAATCCGACATTAGTCCGCTTCAATTCGGAATTAGTGTGGTAAAATCATATTCCGAAACAAATACGAAACAATCCGAAATCTGTATGCTAAGAATCCGGTAATAGACGCGGCCACCCGAATCATATTATATGGGTGATTTGCACGTACACTGTTAGAAAAGAATTCAAAATTTAACAACTTTTCAATTACATAAGTTATTGAATTTTAATTCAATTCAGCTTGAATTGAAAATTAAAGAACTTGAAGTGAATATTAATTGGTTTGTAATTGAAAATACATACAAACGCAGTTATTGAAAATTCATTACTGTTATTGAAAAAATGAAAATCCATTGGTTTGTAATTGAAAAATACAGACACAGTTATTGAAAATTCATGACTGTTATTGAAAATTCGATAATGTTATTGAAAATTCAATACTGTTATTGAAAATTCGATACTGTTATTGAAAATTCAATACTGTTATTGAAAATTCATTACTGTTATTGAAAATTCAATACTGTTATTTAAAATTTTTTTTTTGAAATGTTTGTCACATCTAGTTTGGAAAATTTCCACAATTTCTTAGAAGTTTTTGACAAAAGGTCCTTTTAGCGTCAGTTGCTTTACATCATTTGCCATAGGAACTATACATCCGCGCGTGAAACTCTTCTTGTGTTTACAGTGTTTTAAATAAAAAATGAGTGTTTAAAATTTAATTCAAAATAAATATATTATAATATTATATTTTATAATTATTTATTGAACAGCAATAGTGAATTTTTAATCTGCTTGTGTACATCAGTTAATTTCGACGAATTTCAATTTCTAGGGATAAGTAATTTTATTGTTAGTGTGGGTTATGATTAATATAATATTGATACTATTTTATTATTGTTCTTCATAATTGTTTGTTATGGTTTGTGAAAAATATTTTGTTAAATAGTTTTGTAATCAAACATATTTTGTTAAATAAAACGAATCTCTATAAACTACAATTATTTTCTTCAATCTTGGTAAATATTCATCATTAATTGTAAAATTCACAGAAAAGAAGAAATTTTTGTGAATTTTCTCTAAAAAAATTTTTACAGTGTATGTACCTATACACAATACTGGTCAAACTTACTTAATTTTCATATTAATAATATTGAATTTTCAATTTCATATTATTGAATTTCCAATTCTATATTATTGAACTTTTAATTCCATGTTATTGAATTTTCAATTCCATGTTATTGAATGTTCAATTTCATGTTATTGAATTTTCAATTCCATGTTATTGAATTTTTAATTCCATGTTATTCAATTTTCAATCACAGTTGCTATTGAATATTCAACTAAAAATTCAATGACACGGATTGATATGGACTTCACTTACATGTTATTAAAAATTCATATAGATATTTCTAACAGTGTAACTGTAATATTTGGCGGCGTCACAGAAAACACATTCAAAATAAAAAATTTTTGCTTGGGTATGGATACATTTCACAGGTATATATAAAACCTATTCGCAACCACAAATATGTACAAATAGATATTATAATTTTTGATAAATTGTGGAATTCCCTCCAAAATTTTAGCTCCTTGGCGTGTCCGTTTTTTAAAATTTTAAGTTAAAATTCAGAAATTTTATTGAAAACGCCGAAACTGGAAACGAGAATTTTTGTAATATGAATTATGTATATAGGTGAACAATTTTTACATATAATGCATCTTCTAATACTTCTTATAAAATTATAAAATGTAAAATAGTTTTGTCCACAAATTTTTTCAATTTTGTAATAAGATTTTTTTCCCTAAAATTTAACTGTTTATGGCACACTTTAATGTTATCTGAGAATTACAATCTAAAATAAGATCCATTAGCAACAAATATCAGTAAAAAAAGGTTCAAAAATTGGAAGTTCTACACTCAAAAACAATTTTTTTTGTAAAAATGTGAAGATCACAAAAAAAGTGATCAGTACCGTGGTATTACTATTCTTTTAATCTAAACACTCTCTGTTGTAATTATTACGATTTTTTGAAGATTACAATAGAAACAAATTATCTGCCCAAAGAAAAGAATTATTTTGCAGAATTATCGGAGTTAGGTTAGTTTAAATGTCAAATATCAGCTCCGTGGCGCCTGTGGCGTACAGTGTGAAGGTGCAAATTCATGGATCAACAGTAGCTACAATAACACATATTATAGAAGAGGACAGACATAGTTGTGTCCTTTTATATTTCAGTGCTTCGGCAACCGTTGACTTATTAAAAAACACCTTATTATTCGAAAAAACACGCCTTTACTTTTGGTGCTTAATTTAAAATGTCTTTATGTCAACTATGCAGAAGCACAGTATTACTGTTGATCGTAACACTTTTATTTGTGAATACTTTTCTGAAATTAGTTAATTGCGCTAATTTCATAATGTTATGAAAATAAAATTCTCTGGTTATGTCAAGCGGATAGTAAATAGTAAATATTTTTGCTGGGGCTATTTTGTGCATCAAAATGCTTTTTTTAACTCAGTGATTTATTCAAATTCAGAATTAAAAGAAAATCAACTTTTGCTTATGCTATACTTCCTTCTGAAGGTTTCCTATGAGTTAGTCAATAAAATAAATTTTTTTGTCGGAGTTGTAGTCATTAAAAGTTGTGCACAAAATAGACCCCGGGATGGGGCTACTTTGTGCATTGATCTTTCTGTTTTTATAATGTTACGTAAACATTTTTTGATTCTTTCTTATCCATTAAATCTTTTGTGTAGATATTTCAGAGTAAATTAAAAAAGAATAAGATATTAAACAAAAAATTTTGTAAATATTATACAACAAAATGTAAAATAAAACATTAAGATTTTGCTAAAATCATGATTTATTAAAAATTAACAACCTTTCTTCAAATTTTATATTACTCAGAAAATAAATAACACTTTTTATTTTTAAATATACATTTTGCAATTATACATTGTGATAATTACAATATTATCATTTAAACAGGTGTAAATAACTTTGTATCTCATCATTTCAATAGGAGCTTCTTTAAACGTTTTGAATATGATATTTTTCAAAAACTTGAAATTAATATTTTAAGGTTAAATGAATAACAATTTAATATCTAATACACTTTTCAAGTTATTAGAGAAACGAGAGAAATAGTTTTAAAACTAATTTGAAAAACTTATAAATATTAATTAAAGTTAATTTTTTGCCGCTATGTTCCTCACCGGTTGAAGTTTTAATCGTTTTAAGGATTTTAATTAAATTATTTTTGGTTTTTTGACAAAGTTCTTTTTAATAATTTTATTTATTAAATATACCTCGTACATAAAGTAGACCCAGTTGACGGCAGTATTATTCAATGCATAGGGTGGTCAGCTCCATGGCAGCCAATTTTCAAAAATTTGTTCTAATTTTTTTATAATTATAGCTGTAGTTAACCCGTTCAAATTACAACTATATTATGCCCTAATGATGAGAAAAAGTGATATTTAACATTAAAAAAACAAAATTTTTTTTCTTTTAAAACTGATCTTGAAATTGCACAGTTACGTGAAAATTACCCATATCCCTGGTAAAAATTTCGGACTAATCCGGATTAAATCCGGGTATATTAGTGTAGATAAGTCCGATAATTGTACGAAAATAATCCGCATTAATCTAGCATCAATCCGAGTGAAATTGTGAATCCTAAATCAGTCTGAAGTAACCTTAAATGTCTATATGAATTAAGTCCAAAATTATTATGCAACAATACGAAATTATGTCCGTCAAAAAACTCATCTAGAATAAATACGATATAATCCGAAATCAATATGTAAATAATACGAAATCAGTCCGCAATAATCCGAATTTAATCCAGTTAAAAGATTTAATGCGAAACAAGTATGGAACAATCTAAAATCTGTATGCAAAGAATCCGGTAATAGGGATCTGAAATCATGACGTCACTAACAAACATGGCGGTCGACAACGGGGTCAAATTTTAACAAACACACATGTTTTAGACTTCTTTTTAATTATTTTTTATATGAAAAGTTGAATAAAGTTAATTGGGGGGCTAAAAATTGTTTCAGTTTGTTTATACGCAAGTTTTAAAAAATTATAAAATGCAATTCGCTCCAAATATTTAATATATTCAGTAAAATAAATCACATAAATAAATGCAACTGTCAATAAAAGAATTGTTTTCATATCAAAAAACATTATTTACTTCATTAAAATGTTAAAAAATATCTACTCTAAATATTTAATTAAAATTTGAAGTGGAAATACAGTTTCCTCTTCAAGAAAAGTTAGGAGTTAATCGAGTTAAAAAATAGTTCGAATAGTTTTAAGGTTATGTTTTAGGTTATGTTGTGTTTCTTGTTTACCAATCTGAAAATGTTAAATAAATATGTTGTAGGAGACACACTGCAACGAAAAAATAATATTTATAAACTACTTTTAATTTCAAATCTTGATTAACTGAAAATACAATTAATTAAACATGTTTTAATTAAATATTTAGTGTGACAAAATAGAGTTAGATTTTTGCTTTCACACTTTGCTTTTGAATATTTCATAATATTAATCAATATTATTTATTGTACTGAATGTGACTGGTTTGTAGTATTTTCTTTTCTACAAATTAATTTAATTATTAATTATCAAGCTATATTTTAGAATTTTTAATTATAAAACTTGCGAGTTTAGAAATTATTCCATGTAAAATGTCAAAATCGACCCCGTTGTATTAGTTAAATTTTCTGCCACTAGAATGCGTATCGCAGTATTTTAGATCCCTATAGTCAGCGTCAATCCGAATAATATCTGATCAAAAAACCAAAGTCCGGACTAATTTTTGATTGTTTAGAACTAATTCCGGATTCACTAGTTAAAATTAACTGATTAATTTCCAACTTCATCGGACCAACTCCGGATTCACTAGTTGTTCACAAACCGTATAGAGTTCGGATTTTTCCGGATTAATTTCGGGTGACAAAAACCTGACCATAAACCGCATTGTTTCGGACAAATTTCGGAATAGTCCGAAATCTGTCCGGTTTTTTAACCAGGGTTAACACGAATTCGCATGAAAAAAAGTAAAACCGAACTATTTATTCTAACACATTTCAAGTTCATGTGAATACATAATTATTCTTGTTAACTAATATCAAATTACAGACTAAATCCTTAAAAGTGAATTTTATTTCTTATTTCAAAATAAAATTCCAACTTCTTAATTAGTCTATTTCTATTTTTTCTTTCCAAATCTTAGATTTCGAAATTATATAGTGAATGTTTAGGGGTTATGTTTCTCCAGCGCATCATTGCTCTACTACTGGTCTACTACTGGTCGAAACAGAAAATCCGTACTATTACATTACTGATTTTCAGTACTAAGCCCAAGCCAGAGGCGTTACCTGCCGATGTTGGACACGTAATAGGCCAGTATGAAAGTCAATACTGGTTGAAATTTTTTCGTACTGAACCAGTAATGTGCCTATAGTCAATTTCTACCTGGGATGGTCTGGCGCAAAGCCTTTAACTTCTCTCAACGAACGTAACCGAAATACTCTGCCGGAAGAATGGACTGAAAAAGTACTGAAATTGTACTGGCCTCCAGTACAATTTCAGTCCGTTTTTTTTAATGTTTCGGTAGACATTTTTAAAGTCCTTTAACAATAGTTTTAAATGTAGATTATGTCAACAAACCATTGTTAACAGTTTGGAAGTGAAAATAAAAAAGGTTAACAAAATTTTCAACGAAATTCCCGTTTAATTTTAAACTCATATTGCAACCCCTGCTTTAATAATAGACCCGAAAGCCTATTGTTGTATGGGATTATAATTTTATGGCTTAAAAAGTTTACAATTTAAATAATTCAATTTTCAAAACAAAAAAATTTGAATCTGTGATGTTTTATGATAACAAATATCTAAAATTCATTATAAAAAATGTTTAATTAAAAAAATTATAAACTATCTCGCAAACTCTAATTGTTACGTAAAAACGGATATTATTTTTGAATTTAGATTAACATTCATATTTAGCATACATAATAATTACTTGTAAAGAGTCTGAGTTCATGAAAAACAAATATAATGTTGAAATATAAATAAAAATTATTTTTAACATTAACAAAGAAATATTCGTCCTTAAACTTAATGACGGTCAGGCCATAAACATCACCGATAGCAACCCTTTTGCAGGGAATTTTTCCCAGTACAATTTCAGTGCTGAAACGCAGCAAATTTTCACTGAAATAGCACTGAGCTCTCAGTACTAATTCCCCAGTACAATTTCAGTCCATTCTTCCGGCAGGGTAATGAATCTAAAAATGTCGGACGCTATGATCAGCTGACAACGCTGACGTCAGTGATGCCAACTTTCATGCGCTTTATAATTCTGCTTTTAATATAGCATTTTAAATTTTTTAAATATTTTATTCAGATATGTAATAAAATAACTATAAATATTATTAGAAAATGGAATATATGCGCATATAATATATATATATTTTTAAAGCACTATAACAAATTATTTCTTAAATATTTGTTGTAATAATTTAGGTGTATAAGTATTTAGAGTTGTTAAATACCGTTGAGTACCGTTATATAATATAATTCAACCACACGGTTAAATTAATTAACTCATATAGAAATTATTACAGTTTAGAAAATGTTTCAATATTTTTATATAACTGATATAAATTTTAGTTTGCAAGTTATCTATGTTGTTCGATTTATAGTAAAAACCATTAGAAACAATCAAAATAGATAGATTTGGATACCATAATGTTTGAAAGTCAAAGATATATTTATTTCCAGACAACTATAATTAAATCAAATTAGCCTATATACAATTAGAAAATTGTAAATAAAGTTTGAAATAAATTAACGTATAAAAAATTAGTAAGTATAAAAAAATTGTTTCCGACTTAACCCGTTGACTGTCGCTGACGCATATATGAGCAAAAGGAAACTGGCCAAAAGTGGTTCTCCAGTAAGAAACGAGAAATTGAAAAGTATTAAAAAGATTCTATTCTTTTGAATGCCATTTCTGTCCAAAACTTTTCTATTCAGTGAGAGCAATATGAAAAGTAACGATATCAATCCTCTTGAATACCCAGTAAGAAAGCAAAGATTAAGAAGCATTAAAAAAATTCTATCCTTTTGAATACTATTTCTGTCCTATCCCTATTAAAAGTACCTACATGGGATCCTACATGGGATCTTACATAGGATTTTACATGGGAATGAAAATTATATGAAATCCCAGGTGAGATCGTATATTACTTCCCATGTAATTTTCCACATGGGATCTTACATAGGATCTCACGTAGTTTTTTTTATTAATGATACAGAATACCACAGTTCATATACTTTCACCGCCAGGTGGCGAGAGCGACTTCTCCCCCTTTTAACATGATTTTTTAACAATATATAACTGAGAGTTTATAGCTCAGAAGAAGTGTTTCAAATTATCGAATTTTTTTCTTACTGATGATTTGAAATGATAATACAATTTATTATTTAATTTTTAATCCTTTGAAAATTCTCACAATGTATCCCTAATGTAATCACATATCAAATCATTTGTGAAATCCTATGTAAAATCTTATATATCAAACATGAAAACCCATATGAAATCCTTTATGGAATCCTTTATGTATTCTCACATAGGAATTCATGTGGATTTTTATGTAAATACACAAACTCAAATTCCCATATGAATTCCTGTTTCAAATCGTGTCCAATACATGTGCTTTTACACGGGATCCCATGTGGATTCTTACATGGGATCTGAGATTTTATACAGGTTTTTGTACAAGATCCCACGTAAGATCCCATGTAGGATCCCATGTGGGTATTTTCAATAGGGATGCTTCTGAATTCCGCGACAGTAGTTGAAAAGTTTACAATTTCAATCCTTTCAAATGCTCATACAAATATAGTATAATAATATAATACTATTATTGTTGACATTGCATAGAATGTTTAATTACTTTCAAATAACTGAGCCTCCGGAAAGTATAACCACACAAAAAATTCTGACCGCCATGCTAATTCAATGGGCGTCAGAATTTTATGTGTGGTTATACTTTCCGGAGGCTCAACTGCACTCATGACTTTATTTGCTATTTTAAAAAGGAATAATTATCAAATTATCAGTTAAGAGGGTTAAAAGTGTTTAAAGGTCTTTGAAATTTTTAGGTTATGATTTATTTTCTAATAGAATAACGGCCCTGACTCGTTTAAGTGACGTAAAATTGGTAAACAATCAATTTTTAGCAAGTTTTTCTTTAAAAACAAACACTTTTTACAAAATCTGACAATGTTTGTATATTAAAAATTACAAAAATCCAGAAGATTGCTTGAATGCATGCAGAAACGCGGTTCCAATGAAAAATTGAAAAGTGATGTAATGACAGGCTGTAATAATTTCGGATAGGATTGGAAAGCATTCAGAAAAAAATTTTGTCTTTGTTAACAATTACAAACAGAATTAAATTGCATTCATTTTTAGAGAAAACATGGTCCTATCATGGTATAGAAAAGTATTGGACAGAAATGGCATTCAAAAGTATTGGATAATTTCTATTACGACCATACAGAGTTTGAATTATTTCAATCCTTTTCAATTTCTCGCTTCTTACTGGGTCATGACACTCAGAAAAAATTTGTTCGAAACAACCAAATTTTGGTTGAATCAACCAAATAAATGCATTGCTATACAGTCAACCAAACGCTTGTTTGATTCAACCAAATAATTTCTTCCAATACGTTTATTTGTATTAACCAAATGTATTAACCAAAAATTTTTATTCAATATAACTAAAAAATTTATTTGTTTTAAGAGAAAAGATTTGTTTGATTCAAATAAATAGTTTTAGTAAACGTATTTGGTTCATTTAAATAAATATTTTTGTTTACCTAATTTTGTTATTTATTTTCTTCTAATAATGCTTGAGTTTCCTAATTTAATATTTTCTAGTACATATTATTGGTGTTACAAACCAGAATAAATATTTAATTTGGACTTTTGAGATGGCCCTTTATTATTTCTGAATTTGGGGAGGCACCAAGCTGCCAAATTCCCTCGGGAATTTGTTTGAATTGTGGGTTCGTTTTTCCACTTTTAAAAGATACCTGCGATGTTTCGTTTGATTTATAAATTTAAATCTTTTGACTTTAATTAGTTCAGGAGTTTTTAAAGAAAGTAAATCAGATTTAGTATTTTAAATGACAACATTTATTTAAACATTATTTCAGAACAGAATGCAAAGGAGTTGACAAAACTTGCTAATGTTTGTGTTGGAGGTTATAAATTTTGTATAAAGATTCGACATTGGAACAATACAGAATTACTTACGTATATTTTCTTAATCCTACCGACAGGGCATAATTCCTTTTTTGACGGCGCAGGCGCTACGCGCGCGGACTGGCCGGTTGAGGAACAGGGATCCTCCGTCGGGCAAAACACAGTTGAGAAGGTTGAAAATTGAGTCGTCTATGTGACTAATTTTCTTTTTCACGAACTCGCGAATTTTGTAAAGAAGAGAGTCTTCTTTAGTTTTGTGGGACCACTGAATTGAGACGGCGCAGGTACTACACGTACGGACTGGCCGGTTAAAAACAAGATTTTCTAATTGTTTAATATTTAGTTAACCGAAACCTCACTCAACACAGCTCGCACTGGACTCCGTCGGTTAGAAGATTCTATTTTTAATTTTTTTCGTCCGCCTTTCGTATTATACTAGTTTTTTTTACTGAGTTCTATACGGGGGTCCGACGCGCAGACGGGCTTAGTCTCGGCATTTCCTACTTTCTTACGATCAACAGATCTGCCAGGCCGTAGCCGGGACAGGTGTTGATCGCTTGAAGAGGAAAATTGTACAGCCGCGATGGAAATATCGCGACAAGCCTCTACTCCTTGTCCTAATGTCAAAGTGGGGTAAATTTGTCAACTAAGGATTTTTAGAATTAGAAGTAGGGATATTCTTCAGGCCCATTGGACTTTGCATTATGCTGACTTTTCTGATTGCATGCAGTTTTCGTGAGAACGGAAACGGCGTTGTTAATTTGATACTTTTCAGAAACTATTTTTATAACTAAATATATAAATTATAATTATATTGTAAAGAAAGAATTTTTTATTTATAATTATAATTTATTAATAGTTATAAGTGTTTAATATAAGTTGTATAAATAACATTATATTGATCCTACATTTTATAAGTTACTAGTATATGTACTTTGCAATCAGAGTTATACATATACACATATACATGCAACTTACAGTCCTCCGGCATTTTATTGTTAACAATAAGTTACAATAAAATGTTTAGCTATTATCAAATTATTTTCTGTAAATTTGGAATAGTGCATAAAACGAATAAAATATATACGCTTCATAAAGCGTTGAGTCAGCCTCCAATTGCATGTGCATTTGTTATGATATTCTAGTCCCTAAGTTTGTAGGCCCAAAGGGGAAAAAGGAAGGAGAGACAAGAAAAGACAATAGGAGAGACAAGGCAATGAGCAGAGGCATGTGTAGCATGCTTGTATGTGTGCCCGTAACGCGAAGAACTCAAGAATGTGGTCGTGTTAGATCTTGTAGCCAGCGGAATCAGCGGATGTGCACGTATACACCTAGGTCGTCTCAATGCATATGTGTGAAATGCATTACCTTTAATTATTTTCAAATGGAGGTTTCTCTTATTATATAAAATTTTAAGTATTAATAATGTTTATAAATTTATGCATATAATTTATAAACAATATTATAAATATATAGGATTTTATGTTTTATTAATTCTGTCCTATCTTTTGTAGCTTTAATAAAAAGAAAAATAATAGTAAAATAGTACCTGTCAAGTACCTTGTACGTAACAATTGGTTAATTTATAATTTATTATATAATTATTGATATTTTAAAATTATACATATATAATAAATCATAAATTAACCAATAATATGTTTACTAGAAAATATTAAATTAGGAAACTCAAGCATTATTAGAAGAAAATAAATAACAATTAAGTAAAATATTATATATTTCTTCATATAAACAAAATTACTTAATTATAAAAAAACTTTTAAAATATTACATTAAACATATTATATGATTTTTATATATCCACTCAGAAAAAAGTTTATTCGAAACAACCAACTGAAAACTTCACAAAACCTTTTTGTAATGTATTTATTTAACCGACACTTATAATTTTGTTTCTTTGATTTACCGATTTAACTAATAAATTTGACGCGAACGCGGACTGTAGACAAGTGAGATCGCCATTTTTAAATTCACATATGTACTTTTTGAGACAAGCAAATATTTTTGTTTGACTTAAATAAAATGATTTGGTTAAATCAAACAAATTTGTGTGTTGTGTCGAACAAATTGTATTTAACTAAACAATATTCTCTATTCAAAACACAAATTTGGTTAAATGAAACGAACAACTTCAAATAAAAAATGTCTTTCCAATAACCAAACAAATTTTACGTATTATTAAAATGAACCAAATTTTTATTTAAATCAACAAAATTGTTTTCTCGTGACAAATAAAATTGGTTAAGTTTGGTTAAGTGAAATAAACTTTTTCTCTGAGTAGACGCATATTATTACTGAACTGTCCCAAAAATAAAAAAAAGTTCTTAGATTTCCTTTATTATATACTTTGGAAATATGTTACCCTAGTAGGTACAAGTTACTACATCAATTTACAGGTCCAACCCCCCACCCCTATCAAAAGGGTGGGGGTTGAAATTTCAGCTTAAACTCGAACATGCGTTTTTTAAACATTTGTAGTTTGTACTTAAATTATTCGATTAAAAAAAGGAAGTTTTTATTTTCTTTTTAATAATCTCAAATAAAAGCTTAAGATTTCCCCTAAAAGAAGATATAAGTCTGAAAATCGGTCGAAAAAATTTGCCAAAGATATAGTGTAATAAGTAAAATTTGTCAGTCGGCTCGCGCACTCCAACGCGATGAACAGTGGGATTTTTTACACCTTACTATGTTCTTGATTTAAAATTACTAAGAGATTCATCAAAGTCGATTTTTGAATTTTTAATTGTTTATTTTTTTCTTGTTACTCAAAAATTTGACAAATTACAATATTTTTAGAAAAAATCATGTTTATTTTTTTATTTTTCCATTGCACATGATCGAAATTAATTTAAATTAGTCTGGTATCACCACCGGACAATTAATAAAGCATAATACAATTTATTTAAATTGTTGCAAACAATGTTAATTAACAAATAGATTACTTCGGACCTTCTTCATAAAAAAATTGGTTTTTTTGCAGACGAGTTTGCAGAAAAGTTTGTCTAATTTAGTAAAAAATTATTTTAAAGTTAAAAATTATCATTAATATTAACAATTATATAAACAATAATCAACTTCCTTTTCTATTTGTAAACATTTTCGTCATTTTTTAAACTTTAAATATTTATATCATATGTACATTCTTTCAAAAACTTAAAAAATTTATTAGCTTAAACAATTACATTTGTTATAAACAAATTTTTCAGTTTTAAACAAATAAGTAGCTTTCTTCATCAAACAAAATTTTTCCTTTTTATATTTACTATCATAAAAAAGAACTCCTTAATGAAATAGGAATACATTTAATAATTCATATAATTTGAATAAACATTATAAGTTAAGAAATATTTATATTTTTAATAAAGTAAACTATTATTCAGTAAAACAGTTTACATTTAAATGCATATAAATAAAAATATTTTGTCTGTGAAAAAAGAACAAAATTAAATATTTGTTAACTTATAATGTTTATTTAAATTAAATGAATCATTTAATGTATTCCCATTTCATTTAAGAGTTCTCTTTTATGATAGTAAATATAAAAAAAGGAAAAAATTTTGTGTGATGAAAAAAGCTACTTATTTGTTTAAAAATGAAAAATTTGTTTATAACAAATGTAATTGAGGGTCTCAATCAAAGAACCGGTTATAAGTTTTTGAGACTGAAAATTCTCGATCTCTAAATAAAAAAAGGATTTAAAATTTCAATTTCTTGAAAACATTTCGTATTTGTATAAAGATTACCAAAATGTTTTTAAAAAAATTGGGATTAAAAACAGTTTAATTTGTGACTTACAGGGCAATAATTTTGAGCTTAAAAAAATTATAACCGGTTCTTTGATTGGGACCCTCAATTGTTTAAGCTAATAAATTTTTTAAGTTTTTGAAAGAATGTACATATGATATAAATATTTAAAGTTTAATAAATGACGAAAATGTTCACAAATACAAAAGGAAGTTGATTATTGTTTATATAATTGATAATATTAATGATAATTTTTAACTTTAAAATAATTTTTTACTAAATTAGACAAACTTTTCTGCAAACTTGTCTGCAAAAAACCAATTTTTTTATGAAGAAGGTCCGAAGTAATCTATTTGTTAATTAACATTGTTTGCAACAATTTAAATAAATTGTATTATGTTTATTAATTGTCCGGTGGTGATACCAGACTAATTTAAATTGATTTCGATCATGTGCAATGGAAAAATAAAAAAATAAACATGATTTTTTCTAAAAATATTGTAGTTTGTCAAATTTTTGAGTAATGTGACAACCCGGACACGAGATTTAAAAAAGGTAAATGACTGAGTCGCGAAAAAATATCTCGGGGTGTGAGTAAGACTCGTATCGGGAGCACAGCGACGATGTTTCCACAGGATACTTGCGTGTAGGTGAAAAAGGTCCACTGGTAGCAGTGAACGATGCCTCGCAGAGACGAGAAAAGAGCGAATCGAGAAGGAAAATCAGTGGACTTACCGGTCGATGTGTAGTCTCTAGAATTGTCTCGACGATGTGGACCTTGAGAATTAATCCTATTGATTCAAAGGAAATCACCACACGCGCAATAATAAATAATTCAATTATTATGTTTAACAAAAAATGACTTTTAATTAATGAACTTTTTATACAAAAAGAACGCGCAAAAGGTCGTGACACAGCACGAGATTCCGCCGGTAGCTTGCTTAGCTCTCCTAGGCGCGAAATATGCTAACGACGCCGGCAGTGAGAAAACGTGGTTTTGTCGTCTGCTCGAGGTAGCATATGCGCAGCCAATTGGCGTTTAATAATTTAACGCGCTAATATTTAAATATGGGAGAAGCCAACGACAACATTACTTGTAAAAAAAATGGTGGGTCGACCTGGGTCGTCACATTCCCCCTTTCTAAGGTGAAGTTGTCGGTAGCTCCTCAGTCCAACTAATCGTCCTCCCGATAACGATTTCGCTCCATCGAGCGTCTCTGCAAAATAACTAAAATAATTTTATTTTGAAAAGAAAAATAAAACTTTGCTTAGTGGGAGTAAAAAAAATAATTTGTTTGAAATTTTATTCAATAGTAAGTAATAGTGAGGCATCGCTTAATGCTTGCTTATTGATTGCGCAACGGCGCATCATATTAATTCTTTTGAGTAGAATATGCAAAAATATATTGTTTTAATCTTGATAATAAATGCGCAACGGCGCGATAATCAAAATATAATATGAAAAGTGTGCAACGGCACGTTAACGAGGTAAAAACTTCTCTTTTTTTAACATTAATAAATATAATACTGCACTTTGGTGTAGTCACTTAACTTAACACTTAGTGTCTTTAACGCGATTAACCTCTTCTGGTGGCTTGCGACGTGGAATTGGTAGACGATGAGTCAGAATCCTCGTTGTTCGTCGGGGGCCCCAAGATTGGTTGATTAACGGATTGGACCTCTCTTAAGACAGAGCGAGTCGCTATGGTTAGTGTAGGGTTGGTGCGCTTTTTTATTGCTCCCTTGGACGTATCGTTGGGAGTGGCGTTGTTATCTGCAGCGTGAGATGAACTAGCCAAAGTGCGATTAATTTTCGCTTTGGGCTTCGATATTGATGTCTTCTCTAATTCTATAGCGAGATCGTAGCGCTTTTTGGTATTTTGCGCTATGATCACTTTTCTGCAGAGTGGACAGGCGGGATCTAGAAAATCTTTTGACTGCTTGCAGCGACGACATCTCTTATTTTCTGGAATCTTTGGAATTCCTTTAGGGAAATGTGGCCAAGGGCAGTCACGGGTGTTGAATCCTACTGCTGAGCATTCTTAGCAGAATTTTCCGCTGTACTCCTCTGTGCAGGAATACTGGCTGTGGCCCTCCTGGCCGCAGTTGAGACATCCAGTTGGTAGTTTCGGGTGGAGGAAAGGCTCGCGCAAATCGGCTTGAGCCTTGTAAACTTCCCTGATCTTCTCAGTGAAAAGCTGCTTATACTGTGAAGCGAGTTTCGCTTGCGCTTTGAATTTGTCATGACTCTGGAGAAGGTCATCCCAGTCATAATTGAAGGCATCGAGTTCCGCTTGGAGGTCCTTAACTTTTTTTTCGGGACTCCTGGAGCTGGTCTTGGAGAACTCTTATTTCTCCCTGAAGATCGCGTCTCTCATTGGTGAGAGTGACAAACACCTGCATTTGATCTTTGCGGTTGCGGTTAGTCTGCGAAGGAGTTTCCTCTTTCCTCGATAGCTGCTCCTCCAGGTCAGTAACCTGGCGATTAGCTGCATTTAGGTGCGTAACTAACGTGCGACGAGTGGATAATAGCGACTCCAACTCTCTCTTTTTGAGAAGAACCAGTCCGGAAGGTTCCTCAACAAATTCCAAATTGGATTCACTGGATACCAAGTCTTCCAAGGTGGAGTTGAGGCATAGTACGGGCAGTTCCGATGTAGGGGTGGTGTCGTTGGAGTAGTTGAGGGCGTTTGGATCCATGATGTTGCGCAAAAATCTGAAAACGAAATTACAACGTAGATCGTGATCGTAGTCCTTGCTTTGCACGTTTTAGATCATCAACGTGGTATTTACCTAACCTTTTCCCATGCATATCGGTGATAATGACTACCATAGGTGATAAAATTTCTGAGACGATCGCGGGACCTCTATAGCGAGGTGCTAATTTGGAACTAAAATTTTTTGCGGCGTTAGAAAGGAGGTTATTTGGGTAAAATACCAAATCTCCAAGTTCAAGTGAGATTTCACCTTTTCGGTTTTTATTGTATTTTTTACTTTGCTTCTCGCTAGCTTTTCTCATTGACAATTCAATTTTCGCGCGCAAATCCTCTATTCGAGAAACGCGCTCAAGCCAGTGATGAGCAGTAGCGGCAGTCGGGTCGTCATTGACGTCGCACGGTGGTTTACCAGTACGCCTAGGTTCACGGGCAAAGTTGAGATATGCGGGAGACACTCCGAGCGAAGAATGAACGGTAGTGTTATAAGCGAACTGGATCTCGCCCAGTAACTTATCCCAATCGCGATGGTCTTCACCAAGTAAGCTGGCGATCATAGTCTTGAGATTACGGTTGACGCGTTCGACGGGATTAGACTGTGGGTGATAAACTGGTGTAGTTCGCTGTTCTGTCCCAATTTCTTGTAAAAATTTACTAATTGCGCGATTGACAAACTCTGTTCCGTTATCCGTCAAAAAAGTTCGTGGGGCTCCCCATTTATTTATCAGCACGTTTAAGGAACTGACGATTTTGGGGCCATCTGCTTTTGACAATGGAAAGCACTCGATGTACCGCGTGTACGTATCTTCGCAGACTAAAACGTAGGATTTTCCCGTTTTTGAGCGTGGCAGTGGGCCTATTATATCGAGCGATACTACTTCCCAAGGTTCGGTGAATTTGCGTGGGTACATGAGGGCATGAGGGGGAGAGTTATCTGGTTTGCAACGAAGGCAAACTTCACATTTCTTGATATAACGCTTAATATCTTCGCGCATGCCGGGCCAGTAATAAGAATTTAATATCGAATGATAGGTCTTATTAATCCCTTGATGCGCAGATTGAGGGGAATCGTGAAATTCCGCGAGGAGGGGAAGAATTTCGGGTTCTTTAACGACTTTCTTCCACGCGTTGTTATCCCCTATTGTTTATTTAAGTGATTGGGTCGGTAGGAAAATAGTTCGTCGTTTGAATCTATTCTATACCTTTCGTATTTTTCAGGGTTTTCACGAATTCTTTGTCTCATGGTATCGTACCATGATTGATTCTTAGCGAGATTCATTTGTGTTGGAGGTAGGTCTTCCGCTGGGTCTTCGTAAAGACGCGAGAGGGTATCGGGTGCTTCATTCATCGTGCCTTTACGATGCTCGATTTTTACTCTGTTCGCGGACAACTCTAAGGCCCATCCAGCAAGTCTGCCTCTGGGGTCTTTAATGCCCTGGAGCCAAGTCAAGCTAGAGTGGTCCGTTATTGCAGTGAATTCGGTAAGTTCGAGGTAGCAACGAAGCTTCTTGATCGAATCAATCAATGCTAAGCATTCCTTTTCGGTGGTCGTGTACTTTAACTCGGCACCTCTCAAGGGTCTGCTTACGCACGTGATCAGATATTCTCGATCGCCGTCCTGTTGAGTGAGGATCGCGCATATTCCTGTATCGCTCGCGTCAGTGTAAAGAAAGAACGGGAGGCTTGGCCGAGGCGCATTTAGGGTAAGAGCGTTTTTCAATTCGTTCTTGACTGCTATGAATGCGGTCTCGTGTTCGTCGGTCCAGTTCCCGGGTACTTTGGGACTTGCTAACTTGTTCAGTGGTCCTTGCACTCGCGCGATGTTGCGCAAATGGCGATGGTACCAATTGACTGATCCGTTGAACTGGCGCAGTTCTTTTCGATTCTTGGGTCTCGGTCGTTCGAGGATTGGCTCGATGCGTTTAGGATTGGGCTTAAGTCCGTCCTTGTCGAGTATTGTAACGAGTTTTCCTTTTTCTTGTGGAATTTTCCACTGCTCGTTACAAAAATAGCGAAAACGACTGTGTGAAATTTAAACGGTGGATTCCACACTTTGAATCCACCGCCTGACCATCGGTGATTCGTTTAGAGGTTATCCTCAGCGCCAGGTAGGTAAACTACCCGGATCCCGATGAACTACGGAAAACTGTAACAACTCCCGGGCTAGCTCTAGATTACCGAGTTTCCAATTTCCGAACTTGATTCTTATTTTCGCAGGGTCGCGGTCACTGCTCACAGGGAGGAGAGAAATCAACAACAGTATAACAAGAGATTTGACACATAAATTATAATAAAACGAATCACTTTTCTTTCATAAATTAATTTTAATTTGAGATTCCTGCAGTATGAAATTGAGGGTAGAGATAAATCACACACCACTGAGCAACCATACAGTACACCGATAGGCGGGGAAAAACATGGCAACGTCCTTCTCTCTGACCATGCCGTCGCCACTCGGACACTTGTGAGGATTTGAGGTTATAAGCTTGGGTGGAGTTCCAATCCAATTGCCGACAAATGTGATGAACTCGTCACTGACCTTTCAACTTGTCGAGAATATTTCTTCCGTTCATTTCGGTGGAATATTTCGGTAAAGCGAACCGTATTTAATCGTGGACCTCCGCACTACGGTAGCCAGGCTTGAACTGGAGATTCCGGCAATAGGACCCATGGCGTCCACGCCGCGTGGCCCGTGATAACTAAGGATAAATTTCGCACCGCCTCTTGGTGTTGTTATTACAATAGTAATTTTGTGGTTTATTACAAAATAACAAAAAGAGAATCGGATGTGTGAAACTCTCTCCTACCTCATACAATATTTATTTAACTTGTGAACACAACATTCTTCTCCTCTCTATTATGAAGCGATACAATTCAATAGTCCTGAATTTGGCACTGTTTTAATAAACAAATTTTTTACTGGGGAGAGATGTCCCGGGGAGACTTTTCCTGGGGAGACTTGTTTAGAATTTGCCACGATTTTAATAAATTATTTTTACTGGGGAGACTTGTCCTAGGAAGACTTGTCCAGAATTTGCCACGGTTTTAATAAATTATTTTTACTAGGGAGAGATGTCCCGGGAGACTTGTCCAGAATTTGCCAGGATTTTAATAAATTATTTTTACTGGGGAGAGATTTCCCAGGGAGACTTGTCCTGAATTTAGCACTGTTTTAATAAACAATTTTTTACTGGGGAGAGATGTCCTGGGGAGACTTGTCCAGAATTTGCCACTATTTTAAAAAATTATTTTTACTGGGGAGAGATGTCCCGGGGAGACTTGTCTTGAATTTAGCACTGTTTTAAATAACAATTTTTTACTGGGGAGACTTGTCCTGAATTTGTCAGGATTTTAATAAATTATTTTTACTGGGGAGAGATTTCCCGGGGAGACTTGTCCTGAATTTAGCACTGTTTTAATAAACAATTTTTTACTGGGGAGAGGTGTCCCGGGGTGACTTGTCCAAAATTTGCCACGGTTTTAATAAATTATTTTTACTGGGGAGAGATGTCCCGGGCAGACTTGTCCTGAATTTGGCACTGTTTTAATAAACAATTTTTTACTAGGGACAGATGTCCCAGGGAGACTTGTCCTGAATTTGGAACTGTTTTAATAAACAATTTTTTACTGGGGAGAGATGTCCCGGGGAGACTTGTCTTGAATTTAGCACTGTTTTAAATAACAATTTTTTACTGGGGAGACTTGTCCAGAATTTGCCACGGTTTTAATAAATTATTTTTAATAGGGATAGATGTCCCGAGGATACTTGTCCAGAATTTGCTACGATTTTAATAAATTAATTTTACTGGGGAGAGATGTCCCGGGGAGACTTGTCCAGAATTTGCCACGATTTTAATAAATTATTTTTACTGGGGAGAGATGTCCCGGGGAGACTTGTCCAGAATTTGCCACGATTTTAATAAATTATTTTTACTGGGGAGAGATGTCCCGGGAAGACTTGTCCTGCATTTGGCACTGTTTTAATAAACAATTTTTTACTGGGGAGAGATGTCCAGGGGAGACTTGTCCTAGGAAGACTTGTCCAGAATTTGCCACGGTTTTAATAAATTATTTTCACTAGGGAGAGATGTCCCGGGAGACTTGTCCAGAATTTGCCAGGATTTTAATAAATTATTTTTACTGGGGAGAGATTTCCCAGGGAGACTTGTCCTGAATTTAGCACTGTTTTAATAAACAATTTTTTACTGGGGAGAGATGTCCTGGGGAGACTTGTCCAGAATTTGCCACGATTTTAAAAAATTATTTTTACTGGGGAGAGATGTCCCGGGGAGACTTGTCCAGAATTTGCCACTATTTTAAAAAATTATTTTTACTGGGGAGAGATGTCCCGGGGAGACTTGTCAAGAATTTGCCACGATTTTAATAAATTATTTTTACTGGGGAGAGATGTCCCGGGCAGACTTGTCCTGAATTTGGCACTGATTTAATAAACAATTTTTTACTGGGGAGAGGTGTCCCGGGGTGACTTGTCCAAAATTTGCCACGGTTTTAATCAATTATTTTTACTGGGGAGAGATGTCCCGGGCAGACTTGTCCTGAATTTGGCACTGTTTTAATAAACAATTTTTTACTAGGGAGAGATGTCCCAGGGAGACTTATCCTGAATTTGGAACTGTTTTAATAAACAATTTTTTACTGGGGAGAGATGTCCCGGGGAGACTTGTCTTGAATTTAGCACTGTTTTAAATAACAATTTATTACTGGGGAGACTTGTCCAGAATTTGCCACGGTTTTAATAAATTATTTTTACTGGAAAAAGATGTCCCGAGGATACTTGTCCAGAATTTTCTACGATTTTAATAAATTAATTTTACTGGGGAGAGATGTCCCGGTGAGACTTGTCCAGAATTTGCCACGATTTTAATAAATTATTTTTACTGGGGAGAGATGTCCCGGGGAGACTTGTCCAGAATTTGCCACGATTTTAATAAATTGTTTTTACTGGGGAGAGATGCTTCGGGAAGACTTGTCCTGAATTTGGCACTGTTTTAATAAACAATTTTTTACTGGGGAGAGATGTCCAGGGGAGACTTGTCCTAGGAAGACTTGTACAGAATTTGCCACGGTTTTAATAAATTATTTTTACTAGGGAGAGATGTCCCGGGAGACTTGTCCAGAATTTGCCAGGATTTTAATAAATTATTTTTACTGGGGAGAGATTTCCCAGGGAGACTTGTCCTGAATTTAGCACTGTTTTAATAAACAATTTTTTACTGGGGAGAGATGTCCTGGGGAGACTTGTCCAGAATTTGCTCGATTTTAAAAAATTATTTTTACTGGGAAGAGATGTCCCGGGGAGACTTGTCCAGAATTTGCCACAATTTTAATAAATTATTTTTACTTGGGAGAAATGTCCCGGGCAGACTTGTCCTGAATTTGGCACTGTTTTAATAAACAATTTTTTACTGGGGAGAGATGTCCCAGGGAGACTTGTCTTGAATTTGGCACTGTTTTAAATAACAATTTTTTACTGGGGAGACTTGTCCAGAATTTGCCACGGTTTTAATAAATTATTTTTACTGGAAAAAGATGTCCCGAGGATACTTGTCCAGAATTTTCTACGATTTTAATAAATTAATTTTACTGGGGAGAGATGTCCCGGGCAGACTTGTCCTGAATTTGGCACTGTTTTGATAAACAATTTTTTACTGGGGAGAGATGTCCCAGGGAGACTTGTCCTGAATTTGGAACTGTTTTAATAAACAATTTTTTACTGGGGAGAGATGTCCCGGGGAGACTTGTCTTGAATTTAGCACTGTTTTAAATAACAATTTTTTACTGGGGAGACTTGTCCAGAATTTGCCACGGTTTTAATAAATTATTTTTAATAGGGATAGATTTTAATAAATTAATTTTACTGAGGAGAGATGTCCCGGGGAGACTTGTCCTAAAGAGTCTTGTCCTGAATTTGGCACTGATTTAATAAACAATTTTTTACTGAGAAGAGGTGTCCCGGGGAGACTTGTCCTGGGGAGACTTGTCCAGAATTTGACACGATTTTAAAAAATTATTTTTACTGGGGAGAGATGTCCCGGGGAGACTTTTCTTGAATTTAGCACTGTTTTAAATAACAATTTTTTACTGGGGAGACTTGTCCTGAATTTGCCACTATTTTAAAAAATTATTTTTACTGGGGAGAGATGTCCCGGGGAGACTTGTCTTGAATTTAGCACTGTTTTAAATAACAATTTTTTACTGGGGAGACTTGTCCTGAATTTGCCAGGATTTTAATAAATTATTTTTACTGGGGAGAGATTTCCCGGGGAGACTTGTCCTGAATTTAGCACTGTTTTAATAAACAATTTTTTACTGGGGAGAGGTGTCCCGGGGTGACTTGTCCAAAATTTGCCACGGTTTTAATAAATTATTTTTACTGGGGAGAGATGTCCCGGGCAGACTTGTCCTGAATTTGGCACTGTTTTAATAAACAATTTTTTACTAGGGAGAGATGTCCCAGGGAGACTTGTCCTGAATTTGGAACTGTTTTAATAAACAATTTTTTACTGGGGAGAGATGTCCCGGGGAGACTTGTCCAGAATTTGCCACTATTTTAAAAAATTATTTTTACTGGGGAGAGATGTCCCGGGGAGACTTGTCAAGAATTTGCCACGATTTTAATAAATTATTTTTACTGGGGAGAGATGTCCCGGGCAGACTTGTCCTGAATTTGGCACTGATTTAATAAACAATTTTTTACTGGGGAGAGGTGTCCCGGGGTGACTTGTCCAAAATTTGCCACGGTTTTAATCAATTATTTTTACTGAAGAGAGATGTCCCAGGCAGACTTGTCCTGAATTTGGCACTGTTTTAATAAACAATTTTTTACTAGGGAGAGATGTCCCAGGGAGACTTATCCTGAATTTGGAACTGTTTTAATAAACAATTTTTTACTGGGGAGAGATGTCCCGGGGAGACTTGTCTTGAATTTAGCACTGTTTTAAATAACAATTTTTTACTGGGGAGACTTGTCCAGAATTTGCCACGGTTTTAATAAATTATTTTTACTGGAAAAAGATGTCCCGAGGATACTTGTCCAGAATTTTCTACGATTTTAATAAATTAATTTTACTGGGGAGAGATGTCCCGGTGAGACTTGTCCAGAATTTGCCACGATTTTAATAAATTATTTTTACTGGGGAGAGATGTCCCGGGGAGACTTGTCCAGAATTTGCCACGATTTTAATAAATTGTTTTTACTGGGGAGAGATGCTTCGGGAAGACTTGTCCTGAATTTGGCACTGTTTTAATAAACAATTTTTTACTGGGGAGAGATGTCCAGGGGAGACTTGTCCTAGGAAGACTTGTACAGAATTTGCCACGGTTTTAATAAATTATTTTTACTAGGGAGAGATGTCCCGGGAGACTTGTCCAGAATTTGCCAGGATTTTAATAAATTATTTTTACTGGGGAGAGATTTCCCAGGGAGACTTGTCCTGAATTTAGCACTGTTTTAATAAACAATTTTTTACTGGGGAGAGATGTCCTGGGGAGACTTGTCCAGAATTTGCTCGATTTTAAAAAATTATTTTTCTGTATCCCTTTGCCGAAAGTACTGTCGTCCCGGTCTGATTTGGCTCCGGGAATAGCGACTTTTGTGGCCGGCTTGACAGACCCAACGAGCGCTCTGATTGGTTACAAGAATTTCAACACACGTACATGTTAGCATAGCAACCACACAGACACGTTAGTTACAGAGCTCACGTTTTGAAAACAACTGACAGTCATCAAAATAATGGATGAAATTTCTTATTTTCTTTTATTATTTTTTAATTATTAAATATTTATTTATAAAAGAAAATTTCTTGTTTACTATTTTTTAAATTTTACTTCCAATTATTTTTTACTTATAATTTTTTTTTCATGCCCGCCCCGACCAGCTAAGTCTCGGCTTCGCCTCGACTTTGCAAAAGTCGGGCGGGCAACTTATTGAGCTATTTTATTATTCAAACAATAATTATTTAACGTACTTTCGGCTGGGGATACAGAAAAATTGTATACGACACACGGCCAGAAATTTGGATACCCTAGCGGGCGTGATATATAAAGCCTCGGCTTCGCCTCGGCCTTATATATCACGCCGGCCAGGAAATCCAACTTTCTGGCCTAGTATCGTAATATACTATTTACTGGGAAGAGATGTCCCGGGGAGACTTGTCCAGAATTTGCCACAATTTTAATAAATTATTTTTACTTGGGAGAAATGTCCCGGGCAGACTTGTCCTGAATTTGGCACTGTTTTAATAAACAATTTTTTACTGGGGAGAGATGTCCCAGGGAGACTTGTCTTGAATTTGGCACTGTTTTAAATAACAATTTTTTACTGGGGAGACTTGTCCAGAATTTGCCACGGTTTTAATAAATTATTTTTACTGGAAAAAGATGTCCCGAGGATACTTGTCCAGAATTTTCTACGATTTTAATAAATTAATTTTACTGGGGAGAGATGTCCCGGGCAGACTTGTCCTGAATTTGGCACTGTTTTGATAAACAATTTTTTACTGGGGAGAGATGTCCCAGGGAGACTTGTCCTGAATTTGGAACTGTTTTAATAAACAATTTTTTACTGGGGAGAGATGTCCCGGGGAGACTTGTCTTGAATTTAGCACTGTTTTAAATAACAATTTTTTACTGGGGAGACTTGTCCAGAATTTGCCACGGTTTTAATAAATTATTTTTAATAGGGATAGATTTTAATAAATTAATTTTACTGAGGAGAGATGTCCCGGGGAGACTTGTCCTAAAGAGTCTTGTCCTGAATTTGGCACTGATTTAATAAACAATTTTTTACTGAGAAGAGGTGTCCAGGGGAGACTTGTCCTGGGGAGACTTGTCCAGAATTTGACACGATTTTAAAAAATTATTTTTACTGGGGAGAGATGTCCCGGGGAGACTTTTCTTGAATTTAGCACTGTTTTAAATAACAATTTTTTACTGGGGAGACTTGTCCTGAATTTGCCACTATTTTAAAAAATTATTTTTACTGGGGAGAGATGTCCCGGGGTGACTTGTCCAGAATTTGGCACTGTTTTAATAAATTATTTTTACTGGGGAGAGATGTCCCGGGCAGACTTGTCCTGAATTTGGCACTGTTTTAATAAACAATTTTTTACTAGGGAGAGATGTCTCAGGGAGACTTGTCCTGAATTTGGAACTGTTTTAATAAACAATTTTTTACTGGGGAGAGATGTCCCGGGGAGACTTGTCTTGAATTTAGCACTGTTTTAAATAACAATTTTTTACTGGGGAGACTTGTCCAGAATTTGCCACGGTTTTAATAAATTATTTTTACTGGGGAGAGATGTCCCGAGGATACTTGTCCAGAATTTCCTACGATTTTAATAAATTAATTTTACTGGGGAGAGATGTCCTGGGGAGACTTGTCCTGAAGAGTGTTGTCCTGAATTTTGCACTGTTTTAATAAACAATTTTTTACTCAGGAGAGGTGTCCCGGGGAGACTTGTCCTGGGGAGACTTGTCCAGAATTTGCCACGATTTTAATAAATTATTTTTACTGGGGAGAGATGTCCCGGGGAGACTTGTCCAGAATTTGCCACGATTTTAATAAATTATTTTTACTGGGGAGAGATGTCCCGGGGAGACTTGTCAAGAATTTGCCACGATTTTAATAAATTATTTTTACTGGGGAGAGATGTCCCGGGCAGACTTGTCCTGAATTTGGCACTGATTTAATAAACAATTTTTTACTGGGGAGAGGTGTCCCGGGGTGACTTGTCCAAAATTTGCCACGGTTTTAATCAATTATTTTTACTGGGGAGAGATGTCCCGGGCAGACTTGTCCTGAATTTGGCACTGTTTTAATAAACAATTTTTTACTAGGGAGAGATGTCCCAGGGAGACTTATCCTGAATTTGGAACTGTTTTAATAAACAATTTTTTACTGGGGAGAGATGTCCCGGGGAGACTTGTCTTGAATTTAGCACTGTTTTAAATAACAATTTTTTACTGGGGAGACTTGTCCAGAATTTGCCACGGTTTTAATAATTTATTTTTACTGGAAAAAGATGTCCCGAGGATACTTGTCCAGAATTTGCTACGATTTTAATAAATTAATTTTACTGGGGAGACTTGTCCTAGGAAGACTTGTCCAAAATTTGCCACGGTTTTAATAAATTATTTTTACTAGGGAGAGATGTCCCGGGAGACTTGTCCAGAATTTGCCAAAATTTTAATAAATTATTTTTACTGGGGAGAGATTTCCCAGGGAGACTTGTCCTGAATTTAGCACTGTTTTAATAAACAATTTTTTACTGGGGAGAGATGTCCTGGGGAGACTTGTCCAGAATTTGCCACGATTTTAAAAAATTATTTTTACTGGGAAGAGATGTCCCGGGGAGACTTGTCCAGAATTTGCCACAATTTTAATAAATTATTTTTACTTGGGAGAAATGTCCCGGGCAGACTTGTCCTGAATTTGGCACTGTTTTAATAAACAATTTTTTACTGGGGAGAGATGTCCCAGGGAGACTTGTCTTGAATTTGGCACTGTTTTAAATAACAATTTTTTACTGGGGAGACTTGTCCAGAATTTGCCACGGTTTTAATAAATTATTTTTACTGGAAAAAGATGTCCCGAGGATACTTGTCCAGAATTTGCTACGATTTTAATAAATTAATTTTACTGGGGAGAGATGTCCCGGGGAGACTTGTCCTAAAGAGTCTTGTCCTAAATTTGGCACTGTTTTAATAAACAATTTTTTACTGAGGAGAGGTGTCCCGGGGAGACTTGTCCTGGGGAGACTTGTCCAGAATTTGCCACGATTTTAATAAATTATTTTTACTGGGGAGAGATGTCCCGGGGAGACTTGTCCAGAATTTGCCACGATTTTAATAAATTATTTTTACTAAGGAGAGATGTCCCGGGGAGACTTGTCCAGAATTTGCCACGATTTTAATAAATTATTTTTACTGGGGAGAGATGTCCCCGGAAGACTTGTCCTGAATTTGGCACTGTTTTAATAAACAATTTTTTACTGGGGAGAGATGTCCAGGGGAGACTTGTCCTAGGAAGACTTGTCCAGAATTTGCCACGGTTTTAATAAATTATTTTTACTAGGGAGAGATGTCCCGGGAGACTTGTCCAGAATTTGCCAGGATTTTAATAAATTATTTTTACTGGAGAGAGATTTCCCGGTGAGACTTGTCCTGAATTTAGCACTGTTTTAATAAACAATTTTTTACTGGGGAGAGATGTCCTGGGGAGACTTGTCTAGAATTTTCCACGATTTTAAAAAATTATTTTTACTGGGGAGAGATGTCCCGGGGAGACTTGTCCAGAATTTGCCACGATTTTAATAAATTATTTTTACTTGGGAGAGATGTCCCGGGCAGACTTGTCCTGAATTTGGCACTGTTTTGATAAACAATTTTTTACTGGGGAGAGATGTCCCAGGGAGACTTGTCCTGAATTTGGAACTGTTTTAATAAACAATTTTTTACTGGGGAGAGATGTCCCGGGGAGACTTGTCTTGAATTTAGCACTGTTTTAATAAACAATTTTTTACTGGGAAGAGGTGTCCCGGGGAGACTTGTCCAGAATTTGCCACGGTTTTAATAAATTATTTTTAATAGGGATAGATTTAAATAAATTAATTTTACTGAGGAGAGATGTCCCGGGGAGACTTGTCCTAAAGAGTCTTGTCCTGAATTTGGCACTGATTTAATAAACAATTTTTTACTGAGAAGAGGTGTCCCGGGGAGACTTGTCCTGGGGAGACTTGTCCAGAATTTTACACGATTTTAATAAATTATTTTTACTGGGGAGAGATGTCCCGGGGAGACTTGTCTAGAATTTGCCACGATTTTAATAAATTATTTTTACTGGGGAGAGATGTCCCGGGAAGACTTGTCCTGAATTTGGCACTGTTTTTATAAACAATTTTTTACTGGGGAGAGATGACAAAGGGAGACTTGTCCAGAATTTGCCACGGTTTTAATTAATTATTTTTACTAGGGAGAGATGTCCTGGGGAGACTTGTCCTAAATTTGGCACTGTTTTAATAAACAATTTTTTACTGGGGAGAGGTGTCTTGAGGAGACTTGTTCTGGGGAGACTTGTCCAGAATTTGCCACGATTTTAATAAATTATTTTTACTGGGGAGAGATGTCCCGGGAAGACTTGTCCTGAATTTGGCACTGTTTTAATAAATTATTTTTACTTGGGAGAGATGTCCCGGGGAAACTTGTCCTGAATTTGGCACTGTTTTAATAAACAATTTTTTACTGGGGAGAGGTGTCCCGGGGAGACTTGTCCAGAATTTGCCACGGTTTTAATAAATTATTTTTAATGGGGAGAGATGTCCCGGGGAGACTTGTCCTGAATTTGGCACTGTTTTAATAAACAATTTTTTACTGGGAAGAGATGTCCAGGGGTGTCTTGTTTTAGGGAGACTTGTCCAGAATTTGCCACGGTTTTAATAAATTATTTTCACTGGGGAGAGATGTCCCGGGGAGACTTGTCCAGAATTTGCCACGGTTTTAATAAATTATTTTTTACTGAGGAGAGGTGTCCCGAGGAGACTTGTCCTGGGGAGACTTGTCCAGAATTTGGCACTGTTTTAATAAACAATTTTTTACTGAGGAGAGGTGTCCCGGGGAGACTTGTCCTGGGGAGACTTGTCCTAAATTTGGCACTGTTTTAATAAACAATTTTTTACTGGGGAGAGATGTCCCGGGGAGACTTGTCCTAAATTTGGCACTGTTTTAATAAACAATTTTTTACTGGGGAGAGGTGTCCCGGGGAGACTTGTCCAGAATTTGCCACGGTTTTAATAAATTATTTTTAATAGGGAGAGATGTCCCAGGGAGACTTGTCCTGAATTTGGAACTGTTTTAATAAACAATTTTTTACTGGGGAGAGATGTCCCGGGGAGACTTGTCTTGAATTTGGCACTGTTTTAAATAACAATTTTTTACTAGGGAGAGATGTACCAGGGAGACTTGTCTTAAAGAGTCCTGTCCTGAATTTGGCACTGTTTTAATAAACAATTTTTTACTGAGGAGAGGTGTCCCGGGGAGACTTGTCCTGGGGAGACTTGTCCAGAATTTGCCACGATTTTAATAAATTATTTTTCTGGGGAGAGATGTCCCGGGGAGACTTGTCCAGAATTTGCCACGATTTTAATAAATTATTTTTACTGGGTAGAGATGTCCCGGGAAGACTTGTCCTGAGTTTGGCACTGTTTTAATAAACAATTTTTTACTGGGGAGACTTGTCCTGGGGAGACTTGTCCAGAATTTGCCACGGTTTTAATAAATTATTTTTACTAGGGAGAGATGTCCTGGGGAGATTTGTCCTGAATTTGGCACTGTTTTAATAAACAATTTTTTACTGGGGAGAGGTGTCCCGAGGAGACTTGTCCTGGGGAGACTTGTCCAGAAATTGCCACGATTTTAATAAATTATTTTTACTGGGGAGAGATGTCCCGGGAAGACTTGTCCTGAATTTGGCACTGTTTTAATAAATTATTTTTACTTGGGAGAGATGTCCCGGGGAAACTTGTCCTGAATTTGGCACTGTTTTGATAAACAATTTTTTACTGGGGAGAGGTGTCCCGGGGAGACTTGTCCAGAATTTGCCACGGTTTTAATAAATTATTTTTAATGGGGAGAGATGTCCCGGGGAGACTTGTCCTGAATTTGGCACTGTTTTAATAAACAATTTTTTACTGGGAAGAGATGTCCAGGGGTGTCTTGTTTTTGGGAGACTTGTCCAGAATTTGCCACGGTTTTAATAAATTATTTTCACTGGGGAGAGATGTCCCGGGGAGACTTGTCCAGAATTTGCCACGGTTTTAATAAATTATTTTTTACTGAGGAGAGGTGTCCCGAGGAGACTTGTCCTGGGGAGACTTGTCCAGAATTTGGCACTGTTTTAATAAACAATTTTTTACTGAGGAGAGGTGTCCCGGGGAGACTTGTCCTGGGGAGACTTGTCCTAAATTTGGCACTGTTTTAATAAACAATTTTTTACTGGGGAGAGATGTCCCGGGGAGACTTGTCCTAAATTTGGCACTGTTTTAATAAACAATTTTTTACTGGGGAGAGGTGTCCCGGGGAGACTTGTCCAGAATTTGCCACGGTTTTAATAAATTATTTTTAATAGGGAGAGATGTCCCAGGGAGACTTGTCCTGAATTTGGAACTGTTTTAATAAACAATTTTTTACTGGGGAGAGATGTCCCGGGGAGACTTGTCTTGAATTTGGCACTGTTTTAAATAACAATTTTTTACTAGGGAGAGATGTCCCAGGGAGACTTGTCTTAAAGAGTCCTGTCCTGAATTTGGCACTGTTTTAATAAACAATTTTTTACTGAGGAGAGGTGTCCCGGGGAGACTTGTCCTGGGGAGACTTGTCCAGAATTTGCCACGATTTTAATAAATTATTTTTCTGGGGAGAGATGTCCCGGGGAGACTTGTCCAGAATTTGCCACGATTTTAATAAATTATTTTTACTGGGTAGAGATGTCCCGGGAAGACTTGTCCTGAGTTTGGCACTGTTTTAATAAACAATTTTTACTGGGGAGACTTGTCCTGGGGAGACTTGTCCAGAATTTGCCACGGTTTTAATAAATTATTTTTACTAGGGAGAGATGTCCTGGGGAGATTTGTCCTGAATTTGGCACTGTTTTAATAAACAATTTTTTACTGGGGAGAGGTGTCCCGAGGAGACTTGTCCTGGGGAGACTTGTCCAGAATTTGCCACGGTTTTAATAAATTATTTTTACTAGGGAGAGATGTCCCGGGGAGACTTGTCCAGAATTTGCCACGATTTTAATAAATTATTTTTACTGGGGAGAGATGTCCCGGGGAGACTTGTCCTGAATTTGGCACTGTTTTAATAAACAATTTTTTACTGAGGAGAGGTGTCCCGGGAAGACTTGTCCAGAATTTGCCACTGTTTTAAATAACAATTTTTTACTGGGGAGAGATGTCCCGGGGAGACTTGTCTTGAATTTGGCACTGTTTTAAATAACAATTTTTTACTGGGGAGAAATGTCCCGGGGAGACTTGTCCTAAAGAGTCTTGTCCTGAATTTGGCACTGTTTTAATAAACAATTTTTTACTGAGGTGAGGTGTCCCGGGGAGACTTGTCCTGGGGAGACTTGTCCAGAATTTGCCACGATTTTAATAAATTATTTTTCTGGGGAGAGATGTCCCGGGGAGACTTGTCCAGAATTTGCCACGATTTTAATAAATTATTTTTACTGGGTAGAGATGTCCCGGGAAGACTTGTCCTGAATTTGGCACTGTTTTAATAAACAATTTTTCACTAAAGAGAGGTGTCCCGAGGAGACTTGTCCTGGGGAGACTTGTCCAGAATTTGCCACGGTTTTAATAAATTATTTTTAATGGGGAGAGATGTCCCGGGGAGACTTGTCTTGAATTTGGCACTGTTTTAAATAACAATTTTTTACTGGGGAGACTTGTCCAGAATTTGCAACGGTTTTAATAAATTATTTTTAATAGGGATAGATGTCCCGAGGATACTTGTCCAGAATTTGCTACGATTTTAATAAATTAATTTTACTGGGGAGAGATGTCCCGGGGAGACTTGTCCAGAATTTGCCACGATTTTAATAAATTATTTTTACTGGGGAGAGATGTCCCGGGGAGACTTGTCCAGAATTTGCCACGATTTTAATAAATTATTTTTACTGGGGAGAGATGTCCCGGGAAGACTTGTCCTGCATTTGGCACTGTTTTAATAAACAATTTTTTACTGGGGAGAGATGTCCAGGGGAGACTTGTCCTAGGAAGACTTGTCCAGAATTTGCCACGATTTTAATAAATTATTTTTACTAGGGAGAGATTTCCCGGGGAGACTTGTCCAGAATTTGCCACGATTTTAATAAATTATTTTTACTTAGGAGAGATGTCCCGAGGAAACTTGTCCTGAATTTAGCACTGTTTTAATAAACAATTTTTTACTGGGGAGAGGTGTCCCGGGGTGACTTGTCCAAAATTTGCCACGGTTTTAATAAATTATTTTTACTGGGGAGAGATGTCCCGAGGATACTTGTCCAGAATTTGCTACAATTTTAATAAATTAATTTTACTGGGGAGAGATGTCCCGGGGAGACTTGTCCTGAAGAGTGTTGTCCTGAATTTGGCACTGTTTAAATAAACAATTTTTTACTGAGGAGAGGTGTCCCGGGGAGACTTGTCCTGGGGAGACTTGTCCAGAATTTGCCACGATTTTAATAAATTATTTTTACTGGGGAGAGATGTCCCGGGGAGACTTGTCCAGAATTTGCCACGATTTTAATAAATTATTTTTACTTAGGAGAGATGTCCCGAGGAAACTTGTCCTGAATTTAGCACTGTTTTAATAAACAATTTTTTACTGGGGAGAGGTGTCCCGGGGTGACTTGTCCAAAATTTGCCACGGTTTTAATAAATTATTTTTACTGGGGAGAGATGTCCCGAGGATACTTGTCCAGAATTTGCTACGATTTTAATAAATTAATTTTACTGGGGAGAGATGTCCCGGGGAGACTTGTCCTGAAGAGTGTTGTCCTGAATTTGGCACTGTTTAAATAAACAATTTTTTACTGAGGAGAGGTGTCCCGGGGAGACTTGTCCTGGGGAGACTTGTCCAGAATTTGCCACGATTTTAATAAATTATTTTTACTGGGGAGAGATGTCCCGGGGAGACTTGTCCAGAATTTGCCACGATTTTAATAAATTATTTTTACTGGAGAGAGATGTCCCGGGGAGACTTGTCAAGAATTTGCCACGATTTTAATAAATTACTTTTACTGGGGAGAGATGTCCCGGGCAGACTTGTCCTGAATTTGGCACTGATTTAATAAACAATTTTTTACTGGGGAGAGGTGTCCCGGGGTGACTTGTCCAAAATTTGCCACGGTTTTAATCAATTATTTTTACTGGGGAGAGATGTCCCGGGCAGACTTGTCCTGAATTTAGCACTGTTTTAATAAACAATTTTTTACTAGGGAGAGATGTCCCAGGAAGACTTATCCTGAATTTGGAACTGTTTTAATAAACAATTTTTTACTGGGGAGAGATGTCCCGGAGAGACTTGTCTTGAATTTAGCACTGTTTTAAATAACAATTTTTTACTGGGGAGACTTGTCCAGAATTTGCCACGGTTTTAATAAATTATTTTTACTGGAAAAAGATGTCCCGAGGATACTTGTCCAGAATTTGCTACGATTTTAATAAATTTATTTTACTGGGGAGACTTGTCCTAGGAAGACTTGTCCAGAATTTGCCACGGTTTTAATAAATTATTTTTACTAAGGAGAGATGTCCCGGGAGACTTGTCTAGAATTTGCCAGGATTTTAATAAATTATTTTTACTGGGGAGAGATTTCCCAGGGAGACTTGTCCTGAATTTAGCACTGTTTTAATAAACAATTTTTTACTGGGGAGAGATGTCCTGGGGAGACTTGTCCAGAATTTGCCACGATTTTAAAAAATTATTTTTACTCGGAAGAGATGTCCCGGGGAGACTTGTCCAGAATTTGCCACAATTTTAATAAATTATTTTTACTTGGGAGAAATGTCCCGGGCAGACTTGTCCTGAATTTGGCACTGTTTTAATAAACAATTTTTTACTGGGGAGAGATGTCCCAGGGAGACTTGTCTTGAATTTGGCACTGTTTTAAATAACAATTTTTTACTGGGGAGACTTGTCCAGAATTTGCCACGGTTTTAATAAATTATTTTTACTGGAAAAAGATGTCCCGAGGATACTTGTCCAGAATTTGCTACGATTTTAATAAATTAATTTTACTGGGAAGAGATGTCCCGGGGAGACTTGTCCTAAAGAGTCTTGTCCTAAATTTGGCACTGTTTTAATAAACAATTTTTTACTGAGGAGAGGTGTCCCGGGGAGACTTGTCCTGGGGAGACTTGTCCAAAATTTGCCACGATTTTAATAAATTATTTTTACTGGGGAGAGATGTCCCGGGGAGACTTGTCCAGAATTTGCCACGATTTTAATAAATTATTTTTACTAAGGAGAGATGTCCCGGGGAGACTTGTCCAGAATTTGCCACGATTTTAATAAATTATTTTTACTTGGGAGAGATGTCCCCGGAAGACTTGTCCTGAATTTGGCACTGTTTTAATAAACAATTTTTTACTGGGGAGAGATGTCCAGGGGAGACTTGTCCTAGGAAGACTTGTCCAGAATTTGCCACGGTTTTAATAAATTATTTTTACTAGGGAGAGATGTCCCGGGAGACTTGTCCAGAATTTGCCAGGATTTTAATAAATTATTTTTACTGGAGAGAGATTTCCCGGTGAGACTTGTCCTGAATTTAGCACTGTTTTAATAAACAATTTTTTACTGGGGAGAGATGTCCCGGGGAGACTTGTCTTGAATTTAGCACTGTTTTAATAAACAATTTTTTACTGGGAAGAGGTGTCCCGGGGAGACTTGTCCAGAATTTGCCACGGTTTTAATAAATTATTTTTAATAGGGATAGATTTAAATAAATTAATTTTACTGAGGAGAGATGTCCCGGGGAGACTTGTCCTAAAGAGTCTTGTCCTGAATTTGGCACTGATTTAATAAACAATTTTTTACTGAGAAGAGGTGTCCCGGGGAGACTTGTCCTGGGGAGACTTGTCCAGAATTTGACACGATTTTAATAAATTATTTTTACTAGGGAGAGATGTCCCGGGGAGACTTGTCTAGAATTTGCCACGATTTTAATAAATTATTTTTACTGGGGAGAGATGTCCCGGGAAGACTTGTCCTGAATTTGGCACTGTTTTTATAAACAATTTTTTACTGGGGAGAGATGACAAGGGGAGACTTGTCCAGAATTTGCCACGGTTTTAATTAATTATTTTTACTAGGGAGAGATGTCCTGGGGAGACTTGTCCTAAATTTGGCACTGTTTTAATAAACAATTTTTTACTGGGGAGAGGTGTCTTGAGGAGACTTGTTCTGGGGAGACTTGTCCAGAATTTGCCACGATTTTAATAAATTATTTTTACTGGGGAGAGATGTCCCGGGAAGACTTGTCCTGAATTTGGCACTGTTTTAATAAATTATTTTTACTTGTGAGAGATGTCCCGGGGAAACTTGTCCTGAATTTGGCACTGTTTTAATAAACAATTTTTTACTGGGGAGAGGTGTCCCGGGGAGACTTGTCCAGAATTTGCCACGGTTTTAATAAATTATTTTTAATGGGGAGAGATGTCCCGGGGAGACTTGTCCTGAATTTGGCACTGTTTTAATAAACAATTTTTTACTGGGGAGAGATGTCCAGGGGTGTCTTGTTTTAGGGAGACTTGTCCAGAATTTGCCAAGGTTTTAATAAATTATTTTCACTGGGGAGAGATGTCCCGAGGAGACTTGTCCAGAATTTGCCACGGTTTTAATAAATTATTTTTTACTTAGGAGAGGTGTCCCGAGGAGACTTGTCCTGGGGAGACTTGTCCAGAATTTGGCACTGTTTTAATAAACAATTTTTTACTGAGGAGAGGTGTCCCGGGGAGACTTGTCCCGGGGAGACTTGTCCTAAATTTGGCACTGTTTTATTAAACAATTTTTTACTGGGGAGAGGTGTCCCGGGGAGACTTGTCCTGGGGAGACTTGTCCTGAATTTGGAACTGTTTTAATAAACAATTTTTTACTGGGGAGAGATGTCCCGGGGAGACTTGTCTTGAATTTGGCACTGTTTTAAATAAAAATTTTTTACTAGGGAGAGATGTCCCAGGGAGACTTGTCTTAAAGAGTCCTGTCCTGAATTTGGCACTGTTTTAATAAACAATTTTTTACTGAGGAGAGGTGTCCCGGGGAGACTTGTCCTGGGGAGACTTGTCCAGAATTTGCCACGATTTTAATAAATTATTTTTCTGGGGAGAGATGTCCCGGGGAGACTTGTCCAGAATTTGCCACGATTTTAATAAATTATTTTTACTGGGTAGAGATGTCCCGGGAAGACTTGTCCTGAGTTTGGCACTGTTTTAATAAACAATTTTTTACTGGGGAGAGGTGTCCCGAGGAGACTTGTCCTGGGGAGACTTGTCCAGAAATTGCCACGATTTTAATAAATTATTTTTACTGGGGAGAGATGTCCCGGGAAGACTTGTCCTGAATTTGGCACTGTTTTAATAAATTATTTTTACTTGGGAGAGATGTCCCGGGGAAACTTATCCTGAATTTGGCACTGTTTTAATAAACAATTTTTTACTGGGGAGAGGTGTCCCGAAAAGACTTGTCCAGAATTTGCCACGGTTTTAATAAATTATTTTTAATGGGGAGAGATGTCCCGGTGAGACTTGTCCTGAATTTGGCACTGTTTTAATAAACAATTTTTTACTGGGAAGAGATGTCCAGTGGTGTCTTGTTTTAGGGAGACTTGTCCAGAATTTGCCACGGTTTTAATAAATTATTTTTACTAGGGAGAGATGTCCCGGGGAGACTTGTCCAGAATTTGCCACGATTTTAATAAATTATTTTTACTGGGGAGAGATTTCCCGGGAAGACTTGTCCTGAATTTGGCACTGTTTTAATAAACAATTTTTTACTGGGGAGAGATGTCCCGGGGAGACTTGTCCTGAATTTGGCACTGTTTTAATAAACAATTTTTTACTGAGGAGAGGTGTCCCGGGAAGACTTGTCCAGAATTTGCCACTGTTTTAAATAACAGTTTTTTACTGGGGAGAGATGTCCCGGGGAGACTTGTCTTGAATTTGGCACTGTTTTAAATAACAATTTTTTACTGGGGAGAGATGTCCCGGGGAGACTTGTCCAGAATTTGCCACGATTTTAATAAATTATTTTTCTGGGGAGAGATGTCCCGGGGAGACTTGTCCAGAATTTGCCACGATTTTAATAAATTATTTTTCTGGGGAGAGATGTCCCGGGAAGACTTGTCCTGAATTTGGCACTGTTTTAATAAACAATTTTTTACTGGGGAGAGATGTCTAGGGGAGACTTGTCCAGAATTTGCCACGGTTTTAATAAATTATTATTAATGGGGAGAGATGTCCCGGGGAGACTTGTCCTGAATTTGGCACTGTTTTAATAAACAATTTTTCACTGAAGAGAGGTGTCCCGAGGAGACTTGTCCTGGGGAGACTTGTCCAGAATTTGCCACGATTTTAATAAATTATTTTACTGGGGAGAGATGTTTCGAGGAGACTTGTCCAGAATTTGCTACGATTTTAATAAATTATTTTTACTTGGGAGAGATGTCCCGGGGAAACTTGTCCTGAATTTGGCACTGTTTTAATAAACAATTTTTTACTGAGGAGAGGTGTCCCGGGGAGACTTGTCCAGAATTTGCCACGATTTTAATAAATTATTTTTAATGGGGAGAGATGTCCCGGGGAGACTTGTCCTGAATTTGGCACTGTTTTAATAAACAATTTTTCACTGAAGAGAGGTGTCCCGAGGAGACTTGTCCTGAGGAGACTTGTCCAGAATTTGGCACGATTTTAATAAATTATTTTACTGGGGAGAGATGTCCCGAGGAGACTTGTCCAGAATTTGCCACGATTTTAATAAATTATTTTTACTGGGGAGAGATTTCCCGGGGAGACTTGTCCTGAATTTGGCACTGTTTTAAATAACAATTTTTTACTGGGGAGAGGTGTCCCGGGGAGACTTGTCCTGGGGAGACTTGTCCAGAATTTGTCACGATTTTAATAAATTATTTTTACTGGGGAGAGATGTCCCGGGGAGACTTGTCTAGAATTTGCCACGATTTTAATAAATTATTTTTACTGGGGAGAGATGTCCCGGGGAAACTTGTCCTGAATTTGGCACTGTTTTAATAAACAATTTTTTACTGGGAAGAGGTGTCCCGGGGAGACTTGTCCAGAATTTGCCACGGTTTTAATAAATTTTTTTTAATGGGGAGAGATGTCCCGGGGAGACTTGTCCTGAATTTAGCACTGTTTTAATAAACAATTTTTTACTGGGGAGAGATGTCCTGGGGAGACTTGTCCAGAATTTGCCACGGTTTTAATAAATTATTTTTACTAGGGAGAGATGTCCTGGGGAGACTTGTCCTGAATTTGGCACTGTTTTAATAAACAATTTTTTACTGGGGAGAGGTGTCCCGGGGAGACTTGTCCTGGGGAGACTTGTCCTGAATTTGCTACGATTTTAATAAATTATTTTTACTGGGGAAAGATGTCCCGGTAAGACTGTCCTGGAGAGGCTTGTCCTAAATTTATCACTGTTTTAATAAACAATTTTTTACTAGGGAGAGATGTCCCGGAGAGACTTGTCCTGGGGAGACTTGTCCTGAATTTGTCACTGTTTTAATAAACAATTTTTTACTGGGGAGAGATGTCCTGGGGAGACTTGTCCTGGGGATACTTGTCCTAAATTTTTCACTGTTTTAATAAACAATATTTTACTGGGGAAAGATGTCCTGGGGAGACTTGTCTACTTATGGCATTATTTACATTTAATATTTACATTTGGGGAGAGATGTCCCTGGGAAGACTTGTCCTCTGGGAGGAGCTGTCCATGGGAAGACTTGTCCCATGGGGAGTTATGTCTCTGTGGAGACTTGTCCTGTGAGGGCTTGTCCGGGGGAGACTTTCTGGGTGTGACTTGTCTCATATTCTTGCAATCGTTAAAAATAAACTTTTTCACATATCGTTTAATTTGAGGTTAAAATGTTCATTTGACTTATCCACAAAACATTCGTCAAAACAGTTATTAACCAGTGTTTAACCATATATTATTTTTAATATTAAAACAGTCATTTCCTGTATAATTCAACATCAAAACGTTCATAATTATTTGATTCTGAAAATAAAAATACTGTCATTTTTTCATATCCAATAATCGTTCAATAACACATCTGTTTAAACATTTTAAATATTGTAATGCATGCAAATGTGTAAATCGTGTAATTTGTGTAAAAACTTGCAAGTTGGGTGTAAAACGTTTTACTTACTCAAACTAATCGTTTTTACCTTTCAGCGTAGGTTACGGTAAAAAATTCGCTGCACTTGTTCTTTTCATATTTACCTTCGTAGACACAATCGTTATATTTTTTTTATTTTATTCCAAATTCCTTTCGTTAACAGTCGTCGAAGAAATTAGTTTTCTGGAATTTTTATTCTCCTTCGTATGCAAAATGCTTTAGCCACAGTCGTCTCGTGCCGTAGCAAAAATCATTCGTTCGGTAACATATTTTCTTCTTTAAGGTCATGTTATTCAGTGGTCACGTGCCCTATATACTTTACTATGGAAAAACTTTACACTGAATAACATGACCTTAACCCATTAAGGACGGGATGTACAAAATTTGTACACAATGCTTCAGGACATATTTAAATAATAAAATGCTACGAGAAAATTTTTTGAGTACACATTTCTTATGTGTCAAGAGTCCCTCTTTCGCATAGCGTACTCAAAAAAACTAAAAAAATGTTTTTTTTTTTTTTTTTAATGACTTCAGGCTTAGCCAACTGTCAGAACACACACTCTTATATACCAACTTGTTTTTGCGTTTCTACAGAACGACTTTGAGGTTAGGAGTACTCGCATTTGCCTGGACCACCCGTCTAATGGGTTTTCTCGCCAGTGGAGAGGGAAACTGTAGAAAACCTCTCCGAGTACAACCGGTTTATCGACAGTCGAATTCTAATGGTGTGTACCGGACAATAATCGACGGTGCACATCATTATACTTCGACGTCAAACCTCCCGCTCAGATTATCTCACGTGCTGGAAAAATCCCAGGCTAATGGGCGCGAACCAAGTACCCTTGGTCCGCCCACCGAGCCAGGCATCTATCCGACCGAGCTAATCTGTCGGTCCGAGCTAATCTGTCGGTCTAAAAAATGTTTAATAAACAATTTATTTAACAATTTATAACAAAAAACACGATTTTTTAAGAATTCTAAATTAATTTTTTTAATTTTTGTATAGCTTAACCCTTCAGCATACCTTGTACTGTTATAAATATTGCGTCAAAAATAGTTGGGCTACAAGATAGGACTATTTTGGGGATTAAATTTTTAAATGGCTGACACAAAATGGTGACCAAAGTTACTTTTTTAAACAATATTATAAACAAATGGAGGAAATTTTCAAAAATAGTTAACTTTGCTTGAAACTTGTCACTCGGGGGGTTTTTGGGGTCGCTGATGACGAATATGACCTTGTGTTTTAAAAATTCAAAATGGCGGATCCAATATGGCGGACGACAAATTTAAAAAATGATTGTATTCTCTTGAAACTTGTCACTTGGGGGTTTTTGGGGTCGCTGATTACGAATATAACCTTATATTTTGAAAATTCAAAATGGCGGATCCAATATGGCGGACTAATTTTTAAAAATCATACAAATTCTCATGAAACTTGTCACTCGGGGGTTTTTGGGGTCACTGATGATGAATTTGACCTCATTTTTTCAAAAATTCAGAATGGTGTATCCAAAATGGCGTACGAAATTGAACTACACTAGCGGTCAAAATTAAGAAACTACCTATTTTCAGAAGAATGAAAATCGTATTAAAACATAAGATTTACTAAAAATAAAAGTTTTTTTGTTTATTTTCTGAAAGTTCATAAAATTTTGGAAAGAACAAAATATTTTAGAAGTCGTTTGGCCAATAATTCATTTAAATACTTTTTAAAAAATCGTCATTTTTAATGTTTTATACAAATTTAAATAACTTTTTAAATAGTTTTTAGTACAAAAAAAATGTTTCAAAATTTTTAATTTTTTTAATTTTCTTGGTTCAAGTTTGACAGTCTACACTTTCTAAGAAAAAAATTACTCGTTAATGACTATAAGTGATTCTTATAGTGTAGCAAATAACCTTTAAAATAATATCATTAACAAGCGTTTATTATTTTAGAAGTTATTAAAATTTTTGTAAAACATTAAAAAGGGCGATTTTTTAAAAATATTTAAACAAAATAATGTCAAAATGACTTCTAAAAGAGCTTGTTCTTTTCAAAATTATATCATCTTTCCACAAATAAAAAGAAAAATTTTTTAGATTCCATATATTTTATGTTTTAAAATGTTTTTTAATTACCTGAAAATGGGTGGTCTCTCAATTTTGACCGGTAGTGTTATTTGTCTGGAAATTATAAATCAGTGAATTTTTAAAATACAATATACTATCTATATCCATTACATTAATTCATTATTTTTTAAGAACTAATCCAATTTAATTTCTTGATTATTTAATAAGTTCATAATTATTAATATTCGAATTTAAAATAATTTGCGGGAATTTTCAAAGAGTACGTTTTAAATACAAACTATATTTAATACATTAATTATGATAATATATTATTTATTAAAAGTAATTTAATTAATTTTCGAAATTATTTATTGTATAAAAATCAAAATTAATTGATAATTATGAAAATATATATAATTTGACGAAAATTGTGAACGCATTTATTATATCAGCAATGCAATCAATATTTTTGCAAACAGTATTTTTTAGAATCACATGAAAAAAAAATAATTAAAGTAAGAATAGATTAAAAATTTTCTAAATAATGTTTAAAAAATATAAAAGGCAACAAAAGTATTAAAAAATTTTTAAAAATAAAAAAAAAGATTCTTTAAAAACGGTTTAACTCCACGCGGTGAGAATACAATCATTTAAAAAGTTTTTCGTACGCCATTTTGAATCTACCCTTTTGAATTTTCGAAAAAACGATGTCAAATTCATCATTAGCGACCCCAAAAGCCCCCGAGTGACAAGTTTCAAGAGAATGCAATCATTTTTTGAATTTGTCGTCCGCCAAATTGGATCCGCCATTTTGAATTTTTAAAAAACAAGGTCATATTCGTCATCAGCGACTCTAAAAACTCTCGAGTGACAAGTTTCATGAGAATTTGTATGATTTTTAAAAATTAGTCCGCCATATTGGATCCGTCATTTTGAATTTTCAAAATATAAGGTTATATTCGTAATGAGCGACCCCAAAAACCCCCAAATGACAAGTTTCAAGAGAATACAATCATTTTTTAAATTTGTCGTCCGCCATATTGGATCCGCCATTTTGAATTTTTAAAAAACAAGGTCATATTCGGCATCAGCGACCCCAAAAACCCCCGAGTGACAAGTTTCAAGCAAAGTTAACTATTTTTGAAAATTTCCTCCATTTGTTTATAATATTGTTTAAAAAAAGTAACTTTGGTCACCATTTTGTGGCAGCCATTTAAAAATTTAATCTTCAAAATAGTCCTATCTTGTAGCCCAACTATTTTTGACGCGATATTTGTAACAGTAGAAGGTATGCTGAAGGGTTAAGTTATAAAAAAATTAAAAAAACCAATTTAAAATTCTTAAAAAATCGTGTTTTTTTGTTATAAATTGTTTCTAATCGTTAGAACACATTTATAGTCCTGAGCATACACTGTATCACAATGGCTTCCGCGCGACAAGTCCATGCACGCCGCCAGCACGCCGTACGCGACGAACAGACTTTTCGTTAATTTTACCGAAAACTACATTCAGCGCAGTTGAATCATGCCTGGGCCCATAACCTGTTGGCATGCAGATTATTTAGAGCAGGATGCAGTCAATAATAATACACAAATACGGATGAAATCGGTCGTTTATTAAGAGCTTGTTGACGATCGAGACGTTCACGGTCGAAGCGATATCCAGAAGTAGAAGGAGTGCGTGCGCACACGGCAGTGACGTAGAATCAACTACTGTTAGAGTCAAGCGAGATATTAGGCGCGAATATACAATATTTCAACAAAAAGTAAGACTGTTTAAAAATGTTAAATAAAAAAGTGTGATGTACCGCTACAACGATCCAAAAAGAAAAAAATTTTAAATTCCAAAATAAAATTTTTTGGATTTTTCTTTGGAAATAATTTTTTTTGACATCGATTTCAGACTTGTATTCAGAAAACCCCTAAGTAGGGAGAGGGCCCTAAGGTGGTCACCCATCTTTTGAACGACTGTAGATTTCAAATGGAATTATATATAAGGTCAATAATACGGCGTTTGAAACTTTATCTTATTACCTAACTTCCTATCATAAAGTTTTTTTCATTTTATTAATAAAAAAAAGTTATGGCACTTTTTAAAAAGAGTTGAAAATTCGACTTTTAAAAAAGTGGCCCCAAGGTGGTCACCATACAAAAATTCACTAAAAAAGTTTTTAAAAAATGTAAAGAAACGTATTATTAAGTTGTTTATTTAATATTAATTGTTTTTCAGGATCACAAAAACATATTACATATTTTTTTTGCACTTTGTCCTTTCGTCAAAAATCATACTTTTTGTGTATGTATTAGATAGGTAAAATTTTGAAAATACTTCTATTTCATTATTATTTATCATAAAACTTAAAAATTGATAAAATTCACATTCACAGTGATAAATGTTGATAAATATGGCGTATGAACACATTTTCATAAAAAATCAAAAGTGACCACCTTGTGGACAAAAAAGTGTCCACCTTAGGGCCAAGACACAATTTTTTAAACGTTAATGAAAAAATTTTTTAAAGCTCAATATTAATTATATTCATTTGGAATATTATTGTACGATATATAAAGATAATTATAACGATTTTTACTAATTTAAAATGGTTAATTTCAATGATTTTAACACCCTGAGAAAAAAATTTCTCGATCATTTAAAAACAGAAATTTTACGACATTCACGTTACAAAGAGACTCATACGACTATTTACCTCAAAACTTTACTAAAATCTTTGTCTTCTCAAATAATAACAATAACAAAAAACATTTGAAGATACTAACTAATATACAAAAATTTTCTTAGGGTGACCACCTTAGGGCCCTGACCACCTTGGGGCCCTCTCCCCTATTAATTTGTAATTAAATAAATAATTAATTAATTAACCATTCACATACAACATCAAAATGTACCGGGTAGGGTTTTTGAGTTATTTACCGTGACACACCCTGAAATAATGTCGGGCAAAATTTTTTTATTAAGTAGATCACAAAAGAGAATAAAATGAGAAAATACATAAAATTGTCACATTTATAGAACTAAAAAATTTTTTTTTTTGAAAATTTAAAAAAATTTTCATTTTGAAATTTCAAAAAAAAATTTTTTTTTGAATTTATTGAAAAAAAAATTTGAAATTTTTTTTGGAATCTCTTTAATTGTCTTTTCAACATATCCAAAGCTGATTGAAATGCATACAGTAGTTTTTGAGAAAAATGCGTTTTTCGATTTTTTCCCCTCCATAAGTTCCAAAAAAACTCAAAATTTTGAGTTAAAAATTTCAAAAAGTTATTTTTAAGTAAGTAGGAATGAATGGGAAAAATATATTCGGGTCACTTTTTCCCTACTTATTTAGCTATACCCTATCACATAAAATTGACCATATGTATACATATATGTGCATATAATATTACCGTACGTGACAAATAGCATGACCATGGTTTTTGACATTTTACTCAAAAACTATATATTTTAAAAATTTGGAAAAAATATATGTTAAAGGGGACATTATAAGGTACTTTTTACAACAAAAGAGAAAGTGGTCACTTCAAAAAATAACCCTAAAAAAAATTTTGAAAGTTTCAAAAAATTTTTTTTTTAATTTTTTTTGAAAAAAAATTTTTGATTTTGTTTTTCTAAAATCGTCTTATCTATATTTATAACCCCTTAAAATTTCATTAAAATCGGTTTAGTAGTTTTCGAGAAAAATAGGTTTTTTGATTTTGCTTTCCCCCTCCATAACTCCCCAAAAAAAGCGAATTTTGAGTTCAAAAATGCAGAAAGTTATATTCATCTGGATATTTATATATGGGCCAAATTTGAGGAAAATAGATGCGGGGGCAGTTTTTGCACACTTAACCCCCTAAGCCCTTTGTTTTTTATATACGCTTTTTATAAGAAGCTTCGTTTGACTGATCTAAATTATACAAATTTGTATGCTTTTTGTTTATAAAAAATATTAGAAAATTGTTAATTGTTAAGAATTATGATAAGGAATAAGAAATATATCCATTTTATGCATAATTTTTATTTCTCAATGGGTCAGAATTTCTCAAACGGATCACCTAAAACTAAAAAAATTCTTTTTGAACCAAAATAGTTTTTTTTACTCTTAATATCGTTAAGAAGAATCCCTCAAAATATTAAGGCAAAAAATAATTTTTTGTAAAAGTTATTAACAATTGAATTTTTTAGTACTGCTTAATTCACAAATTTTTTTCTCGAGTTCCAGTTGATGGATTTTAAAATTAAAATACGGGTTTTTTTCGTCTTGGATTGCACTATTTGAATATATTTTTTGTTTTTAAATTTTTTTATTTTTTATAATTTTTTATATAATTTGTTTATAAAATGTTAATAAACAAATATGTTCTTCACGTCCTAGGGGCCGTTCAAAAAATACGTAACGCTTTATGGGGGAGGGGGGGTCAAGTTATTTGTTACGGTCAGCAGAAAAAATTTAGCTAATGTATACAACATTGCGTTACATGGGGGGTGGAAGGGTCCAAATTTCCGAAAAATAGCGTTACGTATTTTTTGAACGGCCCCCTAACAAAAAATTAAAATTTTATTCTATTCCTTAAATGTCTCCGAGTGTAAAATCGTTTCGAAAAAAAATAAGCCTCAATTAGAAAAATGTTATTAATTAAAAACTGTAGCTTTGTAGAGCTTTATATGACGTTAAACTCGCCCCGCGCACATTGGCATTTTTTACAATTTACTGTTTAAAATTGTCTGGGACCTACAAATTTTATCGGATTTTCATGGGTTTGGTCTTAAATTAAAGGGAATAAAATTTCTAAGAGATTCCTCTAAACTAATTTTTGAAATTTAAATTGTTTATATTTTTTTTTTATTCAAAGTTAATAAGTTACAATATTTTTAGAAAAAATCATGTTAATTTTTTTATTTTTTCGTTGCAGATGATTGGAATGAATTTAAATTAGTCCAGCATGACCACCAGACAAATAATAATGTATAATACAATTACACGAACAATAATCTAGTTATCAATAATCAAGTAGAGCTTTACATGACTTTAAACTCGTTAACATAAGAAAAATAATTTTTCTTTTCGCCGAAATAAGCCATTTATTTGTTTAAAAAGTAAATAATTTGTTTATAACAAATGTAATTGTTTGTGCTAATAAATTTTTAAAGTTTTTGAAAGAATGTACACTATTGTCTACGAGTATCAGGACGATTAAATTCGACTCTATGAAAAAACATGCTATCACTTTTTCAATCATAACTCGGGAATAAAAGGAGGTACAAAAAAAACTGAAATACGGTAATAAAGCTGATTAAATTCTACGTAAAATAAGCTATCTTTGAAGTCATTTCGTTAATAATTTTTTTAATTGTAGAGTGAGAAAGAAATAAAAAAAATTATCAAATTTTCTCATTTTTGTCTCTCGACTTCAACATTTTCAAAAATCTAGCAAAATTTAAATAAAATTTTTCTAAAAACACAGAAATCTTCGTTAGAATTTCAGCTTTAAAATAAGCCTTCGAAAATTAAAAAAGGTTAATCCGTCTTTGATATATCATTAAAAATGTAAAGCCGTGTTTCGACCGATTGGTGCATTGAAATTCAACTGTGACGACTCGATTCTGGCTTCGCGCGGCAGCGAATGAGTGAGAAAACAAGTACGAAATCATGCGGGGGAACGATGAACTTTTGAGTTTCTATATATGTATTACTTGTGAAACATCATTATTTATTATTCTCCAGCACAAATTCGTCCCTGTTTTCTCTCTTATTCGTTGCCGCGCGAAGCCAGAATCGAGTCGTCACAGTTGAATTTCAATGCACCAATCGGTCGAAACACGGCTTCACACTTTTAATTATATATCGAAGACAGATTAACCTTTTTTAATTTCCGAAGGCTTATTTTAAAGCTGAAATTCTAACAAAGATTTATGTGTTTTTAGAAAAATTTTATCTAAATTTTTCTAGATTTTTGAAAAAGTTGAAATCAAGAGACAAAAATGAGAAAATTTGATAATTTTTTTTATTTCTTTCTCACTCTACAACTTAAAAAATATTTAACGAAATGACTTCAAAGATGGCTTATTTTACGCAGAATTTAATCAGCTTTCTAACCGTATTTAAGTTTTTTTTGCAACTTCTTTTATTTCCGAGATATGATTGAAAAAGTGATGGCATGTTTTTTCATAGAGTCGATTGTAATCGTCCTGATACTCGTGGACGGTAGTATACATATTATATAAACATTTTATGTTTAAAAAATGCATAAAATGTTTACAAATGTGAAAGAAACTTGATTATTGTTCATGTAATTGTTCATAACAATGGTAATTGTTAAATTCAAAATAATTTTTACCAAAATCGACATATAATATTACTTACACTGAAAAAAAAATTCGGTAGAATGTGCTTTTTACTCAGGCAATTTTTGCCTAAGAACAAAAGCAATACACGTAAAGCAATTGTTTCTTTTAAAAAAGGCAATTTTTGCCTTTAAAAAAGGTAAAAATTGCCTTAGTTAAAATTTTTGCCTTTTTTAAAAGCAAAAATTGCCTTTTTTTTAAAAGAAACAATTGCTTTACGTGTATTGCTTTTGTTCTTAGGCAAAAATTGCCTGAGTAAAAAGCACATTCTGCCGAATTTTTTTTTCAGTGTAAATAAACATAAATTTGTGTGAAAAAAAAATTTTGTATAAAAAAAATTTCTATTTGTTAATTAGTCTGAATTGGCATCTTTCTGCACCTAACCGACGATATATTGATAAATTGAACTAATTTTAAGAAGAATTTGAACTATTAACATTTTGAAAAAATCTAAGTTTTTTAAAGTTTCTAATTACATTCATTAAAGATTGACAGTTTATGAAATTTTAAATTTTAAAGCCTTTTGATGTTCATGTATTTTTGAAAATTGTAAACTCAATTCTTTTAAATGGCAATTAATATTGAAATATTTGAATAAAATTATTCAATAAATAATTTATAAATAACAATAATTGTATGATTGTTTTTTAAGAATGAAGTTATTTAAAAAAAATATTACTGTCGGAAATAGAAGAATTTGAAAGTTTTGTGTTAGAATTCGTGGTGATTTCACCCAGGTGCGATTTTTTGGTCGGCCCATAGTTGGGCCAACTTTTACAAAGTCGGTCCAATTTCTCGTACCAGAGGTTGGGCCAACCATACAGATGATAACGGTTCGCCGTCTAATGTCGACGATGGTTGGCCCGACAACTCATAAGGAAGTTGGCCCAACTTACAATGCTTATGTTGTGCCAACTATACATTTCAATGGTTGGTCCAAAGACTGACGCCAAAGTTGGCACAACTTTAGATGCGTAAGTTGGGCCAACAACAATTTTTAAAGTTTGGCCAACTTCAACAGCCAAAGGTAAAAATTATTAAATAACTAAATTATTTAAACAATTAACAGGTTATCATTAGCGGGAACATCAGATATAACCTTTATTTATTATTATTAAACACAATCTCATACATACATTTTCGAAAATATCTAACGCTCTCTGGGATCGAACCCCTAACCTAACGCACCGAAGACTTATACACTGACCACTACGATACGCTCACATGGGAGTGCATTACGCAAAATGTATATTAAAGCTACAACAGACGGGCCAACCGTGGCCCAGAGTTTGTCCGACCAAGAAAGTTTAAGTCAATGAAACTGCGTTTCTAGAGTTTTGCCAACCGTTGGGCCAACCGTGGCCCAGAGTTCGGCCGACCAAAATAATGTAAGTCAATTAAACTGCGTTTCACAAAGTTTTGCCAACCGTCGGGCCAACCGTGGCCCAGAGTTCGGCCGACCAAAAAACTATAAGTCAATTATACTGCTTTTCTTGAGTTTTGCCAACCGTCGGGCCAACCGTGGCCCAGAGTTCAGACAACCAACAAAGTTTAAGTAATTAAAACTGCATTTGAAAAAGTTTTGCCAACCATCGGGCCAACCGTGGCCCAGAGTTCGGCCAACCGAAACTGAAAGTCTTTTAAACTACGTTTGGATGAGTTGTGCCAACCTTTGTCGCCAAAGTTGGCCCGACGGTTGGTTAAACTGCATTTAATGTTTGGCTTGCAAAGTCGGGCCAACTATGGGCACTAGTAGTTGCCAAAGTTGGGCAAACTCTGGCAACCAAAACTTCGCTTGCCAAAGTTAGGCCAACCCTGGGCCAACCTTTAAATTCTGGCGTCCAACCTAAATTCGCACCTTGGCATAGCAAAAAAGAAACCATTTTCGATTTTTTAGGGCAAAAAATTGAGAGTTTCCGGGCAGCGATTTTTTGAAATTGTGTAGGAATGTTAGGAGACTCACTAGGAGCCATTACCAAAAATAAAATCCTTGGTCAATTGATAACTCTAATTTTGCCATTTTTTTCTATTTATACCTAATTTTTCGATTTTTTAGGACAAAAATATAGTATATATATGAGGCATTCCATGTCAAAACGATCCCCTTCGTAAACAATTGACAATGTAAGACAATTTTTAAATGAATATTTCTTCCATTCTGTAGAACCAAATTACTTTTTATATTAGTGATTTCGAAAGTAGAATTTCTAAACTTTCTGATAATAAAAAAATATATTTTTTTAATAATTTAATTTAAATAGAAAATTGAGTTTAAAAGTTAAACTTTGAAAAATCTCAAAACACGTTACCTCCGATTTTAATAAAATTCATATCAAACGAAAGCTTGAATATTCTTCTTTTTATTTATCAAACGATAATAATGGACATTTCAGTAAATTTTAATTAATTAATTAAATTTTACAGACATTTAGAAGGTTATTATGCATAAATTGAGAAAAACAAATGCCGCCCTATACTTAATAAATGGTTTTCTCAATATAACCTTCGAAATGTTTGTAAAATTAATTATTTTCTCAAAATCTACTGAAATGACCATTATTATCGTTTGATAAATAAAAAGAAGAATATTCAAGCTTTCGTTTGATATAAATTTTATTAAAATCGGAGGTAACGTGTTTTGAAATTTTTCAAAGTTTACCTTTCAAACTCAATTTTCTATTTAAATTAAATTATTAAAAAAAATATTTTTTTATTATCAGAAAGTTCAGAAATTCTACTTTCGAAATCACTAATATAAAAAGTAATTTGGTTCTACAGAATGGAAGAAATATTCATTTAAAAATTGTCTTACATTGGCAATTGTTTACGAAGGGGGTCGTTTTGAAATGAAATGCCTCATATATAAATTAATGGAAGCTTGGAGGGGGATAAATACTATAACATTTTTTAAAATATTTTTCAAAGTTGGAGGGGTATAAATTTTATACCCTTTTCATTATCAATTTTCCAACCTTGGAAGGGGTTGTAAAATTTTTTTTTTTAAAAACGCCTAAAATCGTCTTAAAATAGATTTTTAACCATAAATTTATATATATATATATATATATATATATATATATATATATATATATATTATATATATATATATATATATATATATATGTGTGTGTGTTTGTGAAATTTAATTATTTTCTCAAAATCCACTGAAATGTCCATTCTTATCGTTTGATAAATAAAAAGAAGAATATTCAAGCTTTCGTTTAATATGAATTTTATTAAAATCGGAGGTAACGTGTTTTGATATTTTTCAAAGTTTAACTTTTAAACTCAATTTTCTATTTAAATTAAATTATTAAAAAAATATTTTTTTTTATTATCAGAAAGTTCAGAAATTCTACTTTCGAAATTACTAATATAAAAAGTAATTTGGTTCTACAGAATGGAAGAAATATTCATTTAAAAATTGTCTTACATTGGCAATTGTTTACGAAGGGGGTCGTTTTGAAATGAAATGCCTCATATATTAATTAATTTTGCTATAATTTTGTGGTATTTAGAACGTTATGGAATGGCTTTTGTAGTCTTAATACAATAAATAGTGAAAAGCTACATTTTGGACATTTCAGAAATAGCGGTCCTAAGTTCGCCACCATTTTTTTTCGCTTGTGTATAAGTCAGAAATGCATATTCTTCTCAATTACGCAGAAATTTTACAAATTTGATACATTTAGGAGAATAAAAACGCATTATTGAACTATTTTTGTTCAGAAAATGAAGAATTATTTTATTTCATTTATTTGCAGTGGTGGATGGCTGTGGAGAAAGGCGTTTTTGTACTATGTCTTTTCTAATGATTTTTAAACCATTTTTTTTTGGTTTTTTGTCTTTGTTTAATTCCTACGTTACACTTTTACGGTCTTTCTCATGATGAAAAACACAAAAAAGAAGTAAAACATAAATAAAAACAAACAAAAACAATAGGTGGCCAACTTAGGACCACTGTAGATTTTTACAAGTTTCAAATTATTACGCTAATAAAAAAATTTATTTAAAAAATCAACAGAACCTCTTATTACAACAATAAATAAAGGAAGTAGCGCACACACTCATTTAGAAATTTTTAATTATTTATCTCTTGTAGCTGCTCTCGAAAAAAACAAAAAAAATTAAATTTTTTTGGTCGTAAACAATATTATTGTCCTCACAATGCGTAGAAAAATCTTAGATTATAATTAGGTCCATAAATTATATCATGGTTTATCAATATATCATACCACAAAATTATAGATTCGTCCAGTATACCATCTCTGAGAAATGCAACATTAGTTAATGTTAGTCTTACGTTAGTAGCATTACTGCCGTCCAGTTTAAAAAAGGCACTATCTACATATTTTATGAAAAATGAGTTTTTCTTATACCGTTGGATTCGTATTGAAAAGACGAATCTAATACTGCCGTCCTTTTTAAAAAAGACACTATCTACATTTTACCTCAATCGGAGATATTGAAGGAAACGCGTTTGCATCTGGATCTCTTAATAAAATTAAAAATTTTGTAAACAAACTTATGTTCTTGACTAATTCGGACACGCTCTTTTCATTGGTGCAAAAAAATTATTAATTTTAATTATTTATTAATAAAACTGTAGATAGTGCACATTTTTTATCCAAAAATTATGGAGAATACATGAAAAGTGCACTATGTGGTAGATAGTACGTTTAAAATTGCTTTGTCGGTCCACCTTTCTGTTTAAAGCGTCACCATCTACATTATTTTCTAACACAATCCTTTATTTCTGTTATTATTTTATTATAATTTTATATTTTATTTATAATTATATTATATTTTTTAATTTTGAAAATAATGAACGAAAAATGACGAACAATAGAGGGGCTGATAGTAAAAATGGTTTATAATAATAATAATAGAAGCAAAAGTAGAATAAGTGACTTGAGAGCAAAAACGGGTGAAAATGATTATGTAATTTCTTGATAAATTAATTATATTAATGCTTAAAAAATATTGTCAATAATAAAAAACTGATTTTATTTGAATTAATATTTTGTAATTATTATAATTAATTTATCAAGAAATTACACAATCATTTTAATCTGTTTTTGCTTCTAAGTCACTTATTCTACTTTTGCTCCCGTTATTATTTTAAACCATTTTTACTATCAGCCCCTCAATACATAAATTTTATTTACCATTATAAGTTATAACTTTATTTTATTTGATTATTATGTTCTGCATGAAATTTTTATTAAATTAAATGTTAACTTTACAAAAAGAATAATTAAAATTGCTTTTAATTTGCATTAAATATATGTGTTAATACAAAATAAAAGCTTTATTTGCAAATTATTGTATTATTTTAATTTTATTTGCATAATTAAACCAAAGTTCGAGAAAAATATGTACGAAAAACGTCACTATGTACATAGTTCTCTACTTTTGTGACTTTTGAGACCAGTTTACTGACTAACCTATGTACATAGTGCTCGTAAATCAGGATTTCAGGGATCAAGTGGGTTGAAAATCCTGAAAATTTTGTAGATAGGTCGTCTCCTTCTGCAAATAGTGACACTTTAAAAAATATTTCTTAAAAATCTCTGTAGATAGTTTAATTGACCGCTAATTATCTTCTAATCTAATTAAAATTTTCAATTACGAATACGACTATTAGATTCGTCTTTTCAATACGAATTCAACGGTATAAAAAACTCATTTTTCATAAAATATGTAGATAGTGCCTTTTTTAAACTGGACGGCAGAATAGTCGTATTCGTAATTGAAAATTTTAATTAGATTAGAAGATAATTAGCGGTCAATTAAACTATCTACAGAGATTTTTGAAAAATATTTTTTAAAATGTCACTATCTGCAGAAGGAGACGACCTATCTACAAAATTTTCAGGATTTTCAACCCACTTGACCCCTGAAAACCTGATTCACGAGCACTATGTACATAGGTTAGTCAGTAAACTGGTCTCAAAAGTCACAAAAGTAGAGAACTATGTACATAGTGACGTTTTTCGTACATATTTTTCTCGAACTTTGGTTAACTTTCCGCGAGAGAGAGCACTATCTACAAGTTTAATTATGCAAATAAAATAAAAATAATACAATAATTTGTTACGGTCTAATTTATAAAATAGACACAGTGTACTTTTTATCACTTCTGAGAGTGACAATTTATTATAATACTCAATATTACACTTTAAAGGCAGGAATAAGACTGAGTTGCAAATACGTTTTGCAGCTCATGTTGAATATGAAACAATTCAGGTGGGGATATATATTTTTGCTGACTATAACATCCCTCTCGCTAGATTGGATTTAGTCCCTAAAACCTAAGTTTTACATTTTTATTTAAATAAGGTTTAATATGTACTTCAAATTTCTATGTGGTTGTCTTTCGTAGAATATAACGACGTCAACATTACTCATTTTATTGTTACACACATTAGTCCTTATTTTTCTACTCAAAGATTTACATATTGTTTTAAACAATTAATTTAAATTTGTGATTGTCAACTTCATTTATGTCGAGTGGTAAATCGTAGTTTACATTTTGTGTTTATTCTATTTAATTCAAGTGTATAGTTGAGAGATACAGTTTTGGTTTTTTTTCTAACAGTGAATTACATTTAAAATCTTGTGTTAACTTAGTGTGTATGGTGTAATAGTATTATTTGTTGTCGCAAATGCTGTCTTGTCGTATTATTTCTCTGTAGTTTTAGTTAACCATTTTTCGTGCTTCTTTTTCCATTGATAGATTAATTTTGGGTACTATAGAATTGGTGAAATCATTTTTCTATCTATAAATTCTTTAACTTGATTTTCAAAATATTTTAGCCGTTTTTCTTTTTTGAATGAGGGTAAATCTTTTGTTAGTCTTGTTTTGCATAATTTTCCTTGAACGTTAGGTTTTATTGTAACATTTCCAGTTGCTTTGTTCTTTTTCCATTCTTCAAAATTTTGTGTTAAAACATCTGTTTCGTCATAATGTTCGATTATAATATCATTTTTATTATCGCTTGTTTGTGGAATGTCATCAAACCTCTGTATATCGGGTGACATGTCTTCTTCTTCTTGTGTTGAACTAAGTTCATTGTCTTCTGATCTTTCTGCTGATGTGGCTTTTTCGCTATCCTCGTCTTGTATTGAAAATAATCTTGATAGGCAGTCAGCTGCTTCATTTTCTTTTCCTTTAACATATTCTATATCATATTCGAACTCTTCTAAGCGTAATCTCCATCTTAATAATTTTGAACTAGGATCTTTTAAATTATGTAACCAAATTAGTGCTTTATGATCTGTCTGAATAGTAAATGTCCGTCCCAATAAATATTGTCTTAGTCTTTTTGTAGCCCACTCGATTGCTAATAATTCCTTTTCTGCTGTATGGTAATTTTGTTCTGCTTGATTTAATAGTCTTGAAATATAGCAACAAGTATGTCCATCTTGATAAAGTACAGCTCCTATTCCTACATTACTGGCGTCTGTTGTCAAAACAAATCTTTTACTAACATCTGGATATTTTAACACTGGTGATTTACACAACAAATCTTTTAATAATTTAAAGCTTTTACTACAGTCTTTTGTCCAATCGAAATTAGTTTCTTTCGCTGTCAATCTGGATAGTGGTTTAGCTATATGTGCAAAGTTTTTAATAAGCTTTCTGTAATATCCAACTAGTCCTAAAAATGATTGCATTTCTGTCACGTTTTTTGGTTGTTTAAATTTTTGAATTGCTTGTATTTTTAAAGGGTTTGGTTTTACTCCTAATGTAGATCCGAAAATAACAATATCATTTAAGTATACAAAACATGCATCACCAATTAATCTTTGAAAAGCGTGGTCCATCATTCTTTGAAATGTGGCTGGTGCATTGTTTATTTTTTAAATCAATTAATCGTTCAGGTAGTGCTTCAGTTTTTAATTTCGTTTTATTTTTTAGCGTTTTGTCGTTTGTGATGTCGTAATCAATTTTCTCTATATGTATTCCTTTAATTTTGTTTGGCACTTCCAAAGGTTGGTTAGAATAATTATAAACAGGTGCCTTTATAATTCCGTTTTGTATTTTATAAAGTCCGGTGGGAATATTTGGATGATCTTCTACTAAAATATCACCATCTTCTTTATTCATTATGATGTTGCAAATTCGCATTTTATTTTGCTCTACAAAATATCCATCTTCATGTAAAGGTGTCTTCCACTTTTCTATGATAAGGAATTTTGGGGTGATAGCATATTTTTTATATTTTTGTAGAAATGGTAATCCAATTATTCCATCCTCGGGTAAAGGGAAATTTTCATCGACAATATGAAACAGTTGTTGTTTGCCGAAATAATTTAAATTAACAGCATATTCTGATTGGTACTTTTCTTTACCCATACAAAAATTCTTTTTTACTTTAAAAGTCGTGTAATTGTTTCTGGGTATTTTATTTTCTTTTATTATGTTAACTGATGCTCCTGAGTCTATTAATAATCTGTATTTTTCTCCATTTTCAGCTCTTCCGTATACGGATTGTAATTGTCCACTCAAGGTTGATATTCAACATTCTTTTCGTATTGCTCGTGGTGTTGCATTTCTTCCTCGGTCATTACCTGAAAGTCTGAAAATTCTTGGTCTTCGCGTGTCACTCTGATAACTTTCGGTGGTCTCTTCGGCAACCTGCCGTTGCGAAAATTTGCTGATGTAGTACATTCTTTTGTCATATGTCCCGTCTTTCCACATTTGTAACATGATACTTGCTTTATCTGTGTTGGAACGTGCACTGCAGGTGCATTTATTTTATTTGACAAATTCTGATAATCACTTTCTTGAAACCATAATTCTAATTCCAATGCTTGCATTTGAGCTTCATTTAAATTTAGTGGTCGTTGAGCTTTTATCTGTAATCCTATGTCTCGACGAATGTTCATCATGTATCTTTTTAAAATTTCACTTTCTTCATTTTCTATTGCAACTTGTCGTTTAATTGTGTTTGTGTATTCTGATTGAATTGCGTATTTTAATTCATGACAAATTTTCCTATATTTATTGTTAAAACTTTGAATATCTTCGGTAAGGTTTTGTTTGCAATTTAATAATTTTGATCGAAACATTGACACTGAACCGATTTGCGTTAAATTTGCACGTAAAGCATTAAAAAGTTTTGCATAGCTGTCTAAATCTAAGTATCGTATTGCTCTTTCTGCGTTTCCGGTAATTTTTTCAGAAATTATAAAATCTAATAATAGGTCTGCTTGGTAACATTGTTCTTTTGCTCTTTTAACGTTTTTTATAAAATCTTCAACTCCACAATCATCTTGTCCCGTTAATGTTTTCATAGTTCTAATTATATCTTTAGCGGCAATTTTTCCTAAATTTTGATTTTATATTATTTTTTTATTATTTATTCTATTTGCTTGTTGTTGAACATCGTATTGCGATTTGTTATCACCAAAATGACTTTCGTTATGGGATGTATTTTCTGATTCGTTATCTGTTTCTTCCGTAGGATTTAACCCTAATTTTTTGCCTAATGTTATTATCTCATCTTTCCTGTTATTATTTTCATGAACTAAACTCGTAACTCCTACATTTAATCTTGAAAGTTGATCCACAATTGATGAAAGAATCTGCTCCGTATTTGGCGTTGTTGATGTTCCAGGTGGATTAAGGGTGGTTTTTGATTCGTTCTCCATATTTAAACTTTCGTCAGTCGAGTCAGAGTCTGTGTCAGATATAGAGTTTGTGTGTTTTAAATCCCTATAGGTGTGATATGTTAGACTACTAAATATTATTTTGTGTCGGGTGTAAATGAATGTTTCGCGTAACAATAATTATATGTGTGTTTAATTCTCTTCACTTGTTCAAGTGGCTACACACTTACAACAAGGTTAATCAGAGAAATAGTTTTATTTTATTGAGGAAACTAAGACTTACTAACACGCGTAGTCTAGTTACCATTTAATAAATCAAACATATAAATCAAATATGATTCATTCGTTGAATAAGTCTTACGTATTTCTGCTTCTTCTGGACCCTGGTGATGTGTGAAGAGTGGCCGTAGACACTGCTGCAAAACACCCCCAAGTAAGTGGCTGACGTATCTGCCTAGTTCTCCAGTTGGATAAAATTCCTCCAGAAGTCGTCTTCTTCTGAGATATATTGTCTAGATCGACAAGCTCAAGCACCTCAATTAATATGACGTATTAAATTTCTCGAAGGTATCCGTAAAGTACCCACGGAGCCTTTCCTCCTTAGGTTGAACAATTATATTTTCCGTAGAAAATCAGGTTCACACTCGAAGATAGCACAGTTTGACGAATTACTTTTACGTCGTTTGTTGCTATCCTGGCAGGATCGCCAAAATGTTACGGTCTAATTTATAAAATAGACACAGTTTACTTTTTATCACTTCTGAGAGTGACAATTTATTATAATACTCAATATTACACTTTAAAGGCAGGAATAAGACTGAGTTGCAAATACGTTTTGCAGCTTATGTTGAATATGAAACAATTCAGGTGGGGATATATATTTTTGCTGACTATAATATTTGCAAATAATAAGCTTTTATTTTGTATTAACACATATATTTAATGCAAATTAAAAGCAATTTTAATTATTCTTTTTGTAAAGTTAACATTTAATTTAATAAAAATTTCATGCAGAACATAATAATCAAATAAAATAAAGTTATAACTTATAATGGTAAATAAAATTTATGTATTGAGGGGCTGATAGTAAAAATGGTTTAAAATAATAACGGGAGCAAAAGTAGAATAAGTGACTTAGAAGCAAAAACAGATTAAAATGATTGTGTAATTTCTTGATAAATTAATTATAATAATTACAAAATATTAATTCAAATAAAATCAGTTTTTTATTATTGACAATATTTTTTAAGCATTAATATAATTAATTTATCAAGAAATTACATAATCATTTTCACCCGTTTTTGCTCTCAAGTCACTTATTCTAGTTTTGCTTTCATTATTATTATTATAAACCATTTTTACTATCAGCCCCTCTATTGTTCGTCATTTTTCGTTCGGTATTTTCAATATTAAAAAATATAATATAATTATGAATAAAATAAAATATAAAATAATAATAAAAATATAACAGAAATAAAGAATTGTGTTAGAAAATAATGTAGATGGTGACGCTTTAAACAGGAAAGTGGACCGACAAAGCAATTTTAAACGTACTATCTACCACATAGTGCACTTTTCATGTATTCTCCATAATAATGAAAATATGTCATGGTTTTTGAAAAAAAATATGTTTGGGAACAATATTGTTATTGAGAAATAAAAATTGTGCATGAAGTTAATATTTTTCTTATTTCTAAATTATAATTTTTTTTACAATAAAGAATTTTATAGCACTTTTTATAAATATAAAGTTAAAAAATTTACATAATTTAGATTAATTTAGCGAAATTTGTTATAGACAAACATATTAAAAAAAATTTATTTATTAGGTACTATTACATTTTTAAATTAATATTATAATATTTGAAAGTGAAAAATTTTTTTCTCTTAACATATAATTGTAATACAAGAGTTTGAAATCTATTTATTTACAATGTCGTTTATAGGTATTTTTATTTATAGTTACATTATTTATATTTTATAATTTTATTATCAAAATAATATGAGTAATTAATTATTTTTAAAATTAATAATGTGATTATTATTATTATTAAACTTGTAAATATTATTTTTGAAAAATTATTAAATATTTTCAATTTTCATAATTGTCTACATAATAATTTTTATAAATATTATAATTATTATAATATTATTATAATATTATTATAATGATAATTTGTTATAAATATATAATATATTTTATATGAGAATATTAATAAATTAATAATTAAGGAAATGAAATAACAAAATTATTTCTTCATAATTTGCAAAAAATATTTATTTTTTGGTCATTACATGTTTTTCGCAGCTTGAAGCATAGAAAAAAATAACATTTTTAAATTTGTTTCAATTTTCTTTTCATTATTAAAATTACGATTGTGATGATGTCGTTTCTCTCCTTTTGTCCCTCTGTAATTATCTGAAACATAATTGGAATAATTAAATTAATCATAATAATAATGCAAATTTATGCTTAATATTAAAAATATTCATTTGTGGTTTATATATAATTTTTTCCATTATTTACAAAATTTATAATAAATTTCTTTGAAATGATTTAATTATTTTTATAAGTAATAACATTTTTATAAGATTTTAATTATTTGAAATACAAAATTTCATATAATTATTCGAAACATAATAATTATTATATAGAAGATTTTTATAGAATTCAAGGCAAAAATTTTAATTATTTTAAAATAATTTAATAAAGTTCTTTTTAAGAATTCAATTATTTTTATAAAGAATGGAATTCTCCACTGAAATTCAATTATTTTTTAAACTTGATTGAATTTCTTTGCAAATATTAAATTATTTATATAAGTAATAAAATTCTTCACAGAAATTTAGTTATTTTTATAAACTTCAATAGAATTTGTTTCAAAAGTAATAAAAGTTTTCGCAGAAATTTAATTATATTAAAAAATTTTAAGAAATTTTTGTGAAAATTTCAATTGTCTTTATAAATAATAAAATTATTTTTTGAAATTGAATTTATTCTTCAAAAATTTTAATAAAATTCTTTTTAAATTTTCAATTAATTATAAAAAATTTTTTAAATTCAATAATATTTAATATCTTCTATTTTATTAAAATTTTGCAAAAGAGTTTAATTATTTAGAAAAATTTTCATAAAATTTTTAGAAAAATGAAATTATTCAAGAAAAATTTTTAGAACTTTTCCAGATAATTTAATTACTATTTAAAATTTTGTTGATTAAATTGTTTATTAAAATTTAATATTAAGAAATATTGAATTATTCAATATAATTTTTTTTATCTAAGTAATTGAATTCTTGTAGAATTTTTTAATAGAAATTTATTTAAAAGTTAATTTAACTTAAAATTTTACATAATAATTGAATGTTAAAAGCATTATAGCGTGAATTTTTAGTAATAATCTAATTTTGAAAAAGTTTTAATTTGAAATATTTGAAAATCTAAATTTTTAAATTTTCGAATAATCGAAATTTGACGAGACATTTATGTTAATAAATCAATAATAATAATTAAAAAAAAACTATTATTAAAAAATAGTGAACTTACTTTTCTTTTTTTTAAGAATAATGCTGCGACATTTTAATTTTCTTTTCATTAAAATTCCTCTGAAACTGTGAAAATCGATTACCATAAGTTTTTCCTTGATAATTGTTGCTTTTTTTTCTCCACTGATTGATTTTAACTACAAGAAATTAAAATTTTTTTTAAAAACAAATTTAAATTACTAAAAAATAATTGAAGAAATTAGTTTTAATTAGTTTTAATTTTTACATTCTCATCACATGAGAAGGTATTAGTTTTGGTCGAATTTTGACTTTTGCTAATTTTATGAAATCTTTACGTTTTGAGGTGCCCTGAGTCCGAAAAACATGGTCCGGCGAGTGCGTCTGTCTGTGTGTCTGTCTGTCCGTCTGTAGACGGTAATATGTTGTTCCCACGATAACTTTTGAAAAACTTATCAGATCGTTTTTAAATTCAACACACTTAAACTTGGTGTAAAAATGAAGGCTAAGTTCGTTAACCAGACATTTTCGTTAAAAACTACAAAAAATACGGTAGTTTCAAAATTTTGAAAAATCAATTTTTTCAAATTTCAGAATTTTTAACTTTATTTTATTTTAGATTAGAAAAATACAAACAACTTTTCTCTATAACATTTTTTCATAAAAACTCAATTTTCGAAGTTATAGTCTCTTAAATGGTCAAAGAAACTTAAAAAATCCTAAAATAACACTAAAAATCGAATTTTTTTAAAGGAATAAAAATCAGTCAATTGATTTTGACATATTCTCACCCTAAAATACTTGAAAAACATACTTGAACACAAAAAACTCGTAATTTCTAGAAAAATCACTCTCTATATATATTTTTTGTGCACTTTTTTGATAAAAAATCAATATTCCGACTTTATTATCTCCGACGTTCTTGCATATGCGATTTTGCTACCAGAGACTTTTTTTCTCGGCTTTGCATCAGCTACAACTTTGCTGTTGACAACTTTTTGCCCAACGCAAAACTTTTCGAGTTATTTTTTAAAAACTGTCAAAAAACTAAATTTTTTACATTCTCATCACATGAGAAGGTATTAGTTTTGGTCAAATTTTGACTTTTGCTAATTTTATGAAATCTTTACGTTTTGAGGTGCCCTGAGTCCGAAAAACATGGTCCGGCGAGTGCGTCTGTCTGTGTGTGTGTCTGTCTGTCTGTCTGTCTGTCTGTCTGTCCGTCTGTAGACGGTAATATGTTGTTCCCACGATAACTTTTGAAAAACTTATCGGATCGTTTTTAAATTCAACACACTTAAACTTGGTGTAAAAATGAAGGCTAAGTTCGTTAACCAGACATTTTCGTTAAAAACTACAAAAAATACGGTAGTTTCAAAATTTTGAAAAATCAATTTTTTCAAATTTCAGAATTTTTAACTTTATTTTATTTTAGATTAGAAAAATACAAACAACTTCTCTCTATAACATTTTTTCATAAAAACTTTTTTTTTTTTTTTTAAGTTTTTGGGCCCGTCTAGCTTTACTGTGTTAAAAAAATTTCATTGATTTTCTAATTTCTTAAAACTTTTATAAAAATCTGTAGTTTACAATAGAAAAAAAGAACAGTTTTAACTGTTTTTTTAGGGTTCCGTACACCATAGGTGTACTGACGGAACCCTTATGAAATCACTCGTGTGTCCGTCCCAGCCACGCAAAATGGGCTGTCCCCCCCCCCCTTAACTTTTACAAATCTTAACCTAATGAGCTGAAATTCGGCAGGGATCTTCAGTTTTAAGTGCAGATTACAGGAAAAATATAGCGAACACAATTGACGGACATATTTGCGAACTAGGAGGAAAAGAAATAGAATTTTTCCGAAAAAATTACAAAAAATGACCCTGTCCCCCCCCCTTAACTTTTACAAATCTCAACCTGGTGAGCTGAAATTCGGTAAGGATCTTCAGTTTTAAGTGCAAATTACAGGAAAAATATAGCGAACCCAATTGACGGATATATTTGCAAACTAGGAGGGAAAGAAATTCAATTTTTTCGAAAAAATTGCAAAAAATTACCCTGTCCCCCCCCTTTAACTTTTACAAATCTTAACTTGATGAGCTGAAATTCGGTAGGGATCATCAGTTTTAAGTGCAGATTACAGGAAAAATATAGCGAACCTGATTGGTGGAGATATTTGGGAACTAGAAGGGAAAGAAATTGAATTTTTTTAAAAAAATTGCAAAAAATGACCCTGTCCCTCCCCCTTAACTTTTACAAATCTCAACCTGGTGAGTTGAAATTCGGTAGGGATCTTCAGTTTTAAGTGTAGATTACAGGAAAAATATAACGAACCCGATTGACAAACATATTTGCGAACTAGGAGGGAAAGAAATTTAATTTTTTCGAAAAAATTGCAAAAAATGACCCTGTCCCCCCCCTTAACTTTTATAAATCTCAAAATGGTGAGCTGAAATTCTGTAAGGATCTTTAGTTTTAAGTGCAAATTACAGGAAAAATATAGCGAACCTGATTGGTGGAGATATTTGGGAACTAGAAGGGAAAGAAATTCAATTTTTTTGGAAAAATTACAAAAAATAACCCTGTCCCCCCCCCTTAACTTTTACAAATCTCAACCTGGTAAGTTAAAATTCGGTAGGGATCTTCAGTTTTAAGTGCAGATTACAGGAAAAATATAGCGAACACAATTGACGGACATATTTGCGAACTAGGAGGAAAAGAAATAGAATTTTTCCGAAAAAATTACAAAAAATGACCCTGTCCCCCCCCTTAACTTTTACAAATCTCAACCTGGTGAGCTGAAATTCGGTAAGGATCTTCAGTTTTAAGTGCAAATTACAGGAAAAATATAGCGAACTTGATTGGTGGAGATATTTGGGAACTAGAAGGGAAAGAAATTCAATTTTTTCGTAAAAATAGCAAAAAATGACCCTGTCCCCCCCCCTTTTAATTTTATAAATCTCAAAATGGTGAGCTGAAATTCTGTAAGGATGTTCAGTTTTAAGTGCAGATTACAGGAAAAATATAGCGAACTTAATTGGTGGAGATATTTGGGAACTAGAAGGGAAAGAAATTTAATTTTTTCGTAAAAATAGCAAAAAATGACCCTGTCCCCCCCCTTTAATTTTATAAATCTCAAAATGGTGAGCTGAAATTCTGTAAGGATGTTCAGTTTTAAGTGCAGATTACAGGAAAAATATAGCGAACTTGATTGGTGGAGATATTTGGGAACTAGAAGGGAAAGAAATTCAATTTTTTTGGAAAAATTGCAAAAAATGACCCTGTCAATATGGATTTTTATAGTTTTTTCTTGTAATTTACATGTAATAAAAATACATATGTATACCGAATTTCAGGTCAATAAGTTTATATATGTTAATTTTAATCAATTATATTTCTTATATATATATTTTTTTATAAAAAATAAGTTTTATTTTGGTGTACGGAACCCTCGATCTTAATGCGAGTGCAACTCGCACTTGCCCGATTTTTTTAAATTGTCCGACATATTGGATCCGCCATTTTGAATTTCGAAAATCTAATATCAAACTCGTAATCAGCTACCCTGAAAACTCCCAAATAACGATTTTGAATCAAATCCACTTGACTAAATACATTTTTGTTTGTCTTTTTTACATAATGCAAATAAGAAAACATTTAAATCATTCGATTGGGTTCTGCTTATCCGTGTATAAAAACATCTTTGACGTGCGTGGCGAAGAATAATTATGTATAATTTTGGTTTTACTTCGAATTGTGCAATAAAATTTTAGGAGAGTATATTCTTGACACTATAAGAAATCCGAAAATAAAAAAAATCGATTTTTTTGACATTTTGAACTGGAATGTCCCCTTAATTAAAATAATTTTTGCAATTTTTTAAACCCCATTATATTTTTTAAAATTTTTAGGCAAAATTTAAAACTTATATAGATGTCATCCCTCAAGTTTCAACTTTAATTTAAGACATCATAAATGTCAGAGCATGGTTTTGGATAAATGCGTTGAAATAGTTAATTTTGTACGGTTTTTGACTGAAAATGATGAGGCTGAAGTCCGCAACGTTTAAAAAAACGAAAAATTAAAAAAATAAAAACTTTTCAACGCAAAAACGTTTTAATTGATAAAAAAATCAGGGTGGCGAGCGACCTGGAAAACCGGGAATAGACAGGGAATTTGAAAAATCTAGAGAAGTCAGGGAAAAGCTGTAGGAAGTGTAAATATTCTTAGTTATACACTTAAAAATGTCAATAAAGTCCAATGCACAATAGGACACAAATATATCTGCTTAAAAAGTGTTAATTTTAAACTTTATTTCATACGAAAATAATAATTGCTTTTATGACTAATGGATATGTATGGGGCATTCTCCGTTAAATTTTCACTCAAAATTTTTTTACATTCTCATCACATGAGAAGGTATTAGTTTTGGTCGAAAATTGACTTTCGCTAATTTCATGAAATCTCGACGTTTTGGGGTCCCCTGAACCCAAAAAACATGGTCCGGCGATGGTGTCTGTCTGTTCGTCTGTCTGTCCGTCTGTAGACGGTAATATGTTGTTCCCACGATAACTCTTGAAAAACTTATCCGATCGTTTTTAAATTTAACACACTTAAAGTTGGTGCAAAAATGAAGGCTAAGTTCGTTAACCAGCTATTTTCGTCAGAAACAATTTTTTTTTTTTAAGTTTTTGGGTCAGTCAGCTTAGGGAGCGTTCACAAATGATGTTACGTTTTTGGGGGCATGGGGGTCTTTACTATATACTCTACTGTATTTTTGCATGTGAAATTGCATGAAATTGCGTGACAGGGAAGGAGGGGTCTAAAATCCCGAAAAATTGCGTGACTTCATTTGTGAACGCTCCCTTAACTGTGTTTAAAAATTTGTTATTGATTTTGTGAAATGTTATAACTTTTATAAAAATCCGTTGTTATCAACAACTTGATAATAATAGTTTAAAAATATTTTAGCTGCTTCTGCAAATCATGTTTCTGCTAAGAGAGTTAGTATAATTAAAAATAACTTCACAATTTTAATCATCGAGACCAAAAATTAGAGTTGTGCAAAAAGCTTGAAGCTCGAAGCTTGATCGAGAATTTCATTTTTTGAGCCTAGCCGGGCCTAATCAGTTCGAGCTGAGCCGAGCTGTGTAAAAAGCTCGAATAGTTTCGAGTACTTGAATTCACTCTAGTGCTCAAATTTAATCAAGTCCTCGAATTTACATGAGTACTCGAATTGTTCGAGTACTTGAAGTCCCTCAAGTACTCGAAAATGTCGAGTACTTGATACATCGAGCCGGCTTGGCTCGGCTCGAGAAAATTTCGGCTTGGCTCGGATCGACATTTCGAGCTTTTTGCACATCTCTACCAAAAATATACATTTTAATCCACTTAATCTCGCAATCATCAGCAAAGAAGAACATGTGATGAGAATGTAATCCTTAAAGTCGTAGTAACTTTAAGAAAAAAATGTTTTATTAAACATATAACAGGAAATAATAACAAGAACACAAATAATGCACAACAGTTGCAGACCATCGCGAGCGAAGCGAGCCATTTGCGCGCGAAGCGCGCAACATCACACGGAGCGCGACGATCAATATTCGCGCGCCCCGAGGCGCGCTGAAACTTGCGAGCGAAGCGAGCCTCCGCGCGAAGCGCGGACGAGAATGTGTCCGTGCTTGCGCGGACAGATTTTTTAACTAAGAAATTAGTTACAAGCATGAGGCTTGTATCACATGTTGCACAGGACTCATGCGTTTACACGTTATACTTTGATAACTTGTAGTTTGCTTAGAAAAAAAGATGTAAATTAGATAAAATATGTTTTGGAAAGGGGTTTTCGTGTACTTTTAAATAAAGATTTTAGTTTAAAAAAAAAATTTTTTTTGACCTTGAAAATTAAAAATTAAAATTTAATTTTCATTTTTTTGTAAAATTAATTAACTAGAATTAATAATTCTAGTCCCATTTTAAGCAGATAAGTTTTTAATAGGAAAAGAGCTCAGCTTTCATTCTAAATAAAAAAAAATTTTTTAAAAATACCGATTGTATATTTAAAAAGAAAAAGTGTTATTTATTTTCTGAGTAATATAAAATTTGAAGAAAGGTTGTTAATTTTTAATAAATCATGATTTTAGCAAAATCTTAATGTTTTATTTTACATTTTGTTGTATAATATTTACAAAATTTTTTGTTTAATATCTTATTCTTTCTTAATTTACTCTGAAATATCTACACAAAAGATTTAATGAATAAGAAAGGATCAAAAAATGTTTACGTAACATTATAAAAACAGAAAGATCAATGCACAAAGTAGCCCCATCCCGGGGTCTATTTTGTGCACAACTTTTAATGACTACAACTCCGACAAAAAAATTTATTTAATTGACTAACTCATAGGAAACCTTCAGAAGGAAGTATAACATAAGCAAAAGTTGATTTTCTTTTAATTCTAAATTGGAATAAATCACTGAGTTAAAAAAAGGATTTTGATGTACAAAATAGCCCCAGCAAAAATATTTACTATTTACTATCAGCTTGACATAACCAGAGAATTTTATTTTCATAACATTATGAAATTAGCGCAATTAACTAATTTCAGAAAAGTATTCACAAATAAAAGCGTTACGATCAACAGTAATACTGTGGATTGGGGTACAAAAGTTCCAAAACGGAAGTTCCAATCGAAAAATTCCAAGAAAAAAGTTCCAAAATGAAAAGATCCAAAATTTATTTTTCAAAAGTACAAAAGTTCCAAAGTCCAAAATGTCCAAAATATAAATTTACCAAAGTGTGAAATTTCCAAAAAAAATTTCCAAAATAAAAAGTGTTGAATTGTTAAATAAGTGAAAAGTATTGGAGTTGTTTGAAAAAATAAGGCATCTCCAATATTTCACATTATTTTTTCTATCTGAATGATTGTAATACAGAAATCCTTCGATATGTAAATAATTTTTTTCCGACTTGTATTAATTCTACCATAATTAAAATTTACAATTTAATATAATTTCACTGTTCACTATTTTATAGTTTAAATAAAATTTTAAATTAAAATAAAATTTTTAATTTTATTAATTTACAATTTAATTAATATAATTTCACTGTTCACTATTTTATAGTTTAAATAAAATTTTTAATTTTACTAATTTACAATTTAATTAATATAATTTCACTGTTCACTATTTTATAGTTTAAATAAAATTTCTAATTTTACTAATTTTCAATTTAATATAATTTCACTGTTTACTATTTTTAAATTTGAAAAAAAAATTTTAATTTCACAACATAATTTTGGAATGAGCACACGTTGAATGAAATTTTTGATTTGAAATTTAAGAAATAAAAAAAAACAATGTTTGGAAAAAACGACTATTAGAAAAATAATACTTTGGTAAAAATGGCCTTTGGAAAAATATTACTTTGGAAAAATATCATTTGGGAAAATAATAATTTGGATCCTTCGGAATTGGAACTTCTGTTTTGGAACTTTTGACTCCATACCATACTGTGCTTCTGCATGGTTGACATAAAGACATTTTCAATTAAGCACCAAAAGTAAAGGCGTGTTTTTTCGAATATTAAGGTGTTTTTTAATAAGTCAACGGTTGCCGAAGCACTGAAATATAAAAGGACACAACTATGTCTGTCCTCTTCTATAACATGTGTTATTGTAGCAACTGTTGATCCATGAATTTGCACCTTCACACTGTACGCCACAGGCGCCACGGAGCTGATATTTTATGTGACACCACGGAGCTGAAATTTGACATTTAAACTAACCTAACTCCGACAATTCTGCAAAATAATTCTTTTCTTTGGGCAGATAATTTGTTTCTATTGTAATCTTCAAAAAAATAGTAATAATTACACATGATTATGTTCAGATATTCAATAAAATTATTTTTTAATTTTCTTATTAAATAATTATATTACTTAATTTATTATATTAAAATTAGTTTGAAATTGAAAATTAATTAAACTAATCTTTAATGAATAAGTAATTAACGAAAGTTTGAAAGTGGGGTTTATTTTACACTAAAATCGACTTTTCTCAAAAAGAGCTCAGGGAATTATTTTTATTTTTGTAGGAAACTTATTCAGAAGAGTCATAGAAGCAAACAAACAAATAAAATCAGAGGTGCTTTCTACCTTCAATTAAAAAGTGTTCAGCAAGCTTTGCTATTTTTTCCCATTTTTTAAGACTCGATATGATGTAGCTAAAAAACTACTGATTTTAGGGAGTTTTGCCATTAGCATTTTTTGTTCAGCACATTTTGTGCGGGGTCCTTTAGGTCAAATTTGACCTATTCATTAACCTATAAGTCAAAAAGAGGAACCATATTTGCCCTACAATCGGTCGTTCCCTTACTTCAAAATTTGGTAGAAATTCAACCTCTTCCCGGTAGGAACCTTATTAAAACGGTTACGAAAAATGACCATGTACCCCTCCCCTAGCGATCACAGTTTTTCATCTAGAGAGCTAAAAATTGGTACTGGAATTGATTTTTGTTTACCTAGAAAGATGAAAATTGGTATGCATATGTATTTTAAAAAATGGATTGCAGAAAAATATAGCGGAAATCATTAGAATTGATCTTCATTGTGTTTTCAGCAAAAACCTAAAATCTTTTTTCAAATTGTTGATAATTATACGGAAAAAAATAGTTAGCTGCCGTATCCAATTGAATAGTTAAGATTGATGTGTACAAAGTATATATTTTATCAAAATTTATAAAATAAATAAATACTTTTCTTTTTCACAAAAAACCGATTCTATGGGATAAATTTAATTTTATACATATGTTTAGATGGAGTTTGCTAAAATTTTGTACGTGAATTGCGTCACGAATTTCTATTTATATAATTATTAAGGAAGCTAAATGGTCATGAAATGAACAACTTGTTTCTGATTGTACTTATGCTAGTTCTCACAATTCTTAGTCTAGTGGACTAGCGATAGGCATTTTTATTTATTTTCACGTGTAGATTACAGAAAAAATACAGAGAAAAGGATTGGAGTAGATCTTTAAATTTTTTTTAGAGAAAAACTAGAAATTTTAAAACTAGAAATTTTTTACGATTTAGTAAAGAAGAGATTTTACACCCCTTGCTTTCATAATTCTTGGCTTAGTGGACTCCAGTTTTTCATCATTTATGTATTTTCATGTGTAAATTTTAGGAATAATATAGCAAAAATATTTGGAGTTGATCTTTATATGGTTCTCAACGAAAAATTGATATTTTTTAAAATTTAGTCAAAAAAGTGTGTACTCATCCTTATGGCGGTTACAATTCTTGACCTAGTGGACTGCAGACTTATATTCGTATATATTTTTATATTTAGACTTCAAGAAAAATTTAGTACTGGTACGGAACCCGCGGTTTTAGTACGAGTTCAACTCGCACTTGTCCGGTTTTTTAATGTAAATGGGTCCATAAAGACCTTATCAGAATTAATGTCAATATTGTCAAAAATTAGATTAGATTTGTACCAAACTTCCAAGTTATTCAAAGTCTACTTCATAATACAAAGAGTGAACATTATTGTCCATATTAGGTTTTAGTCAATAAAGTTGTTATAAGAAAGACATGTATTTTTACAAAATTCTATTAAAATTGAACATGAAAATAAATTCAAATAAATTTTAAATTACATTTTAAAAAATTTCAAAAATAATGTAAAAATCAAAATTATTAATACTTATTTTCTAGAAATTGTTTTTTTTAAGTAATAAGAATTCTACAATTATTATGCCTAAAAAATCAAAATGTAATTAAATCAAGATGTTGTAAATCAGTTTTGAAAAAGGTATGAATTCTAACATAATTTATTTTATTTTGAAAATGCGTGGTAGATAAGGTGGTGCCCTCTATTTTATATACTCGCTGGAAAATTTTAGAAGAAAATGCGGGAAAGAGTCTAAATCGCGCTAAAGTTAAGAAAGAGTAGGGACTGTAGGGCGAGTTCTTGATAAGCTCTTGACGACGACACAAGTGTGTCTGTAATTTCTGTGAAATTATATAATAAAGTATTGTGACATAGTGACTCCAGTCTAATTTTATGTATCTTTTTATTTTGCCCTTTGAATTTAACACAAGATGTAACAAAGTAAGAAACACCCGCGCTTTCGTACAGGATACATCTGCACGCAGACTTCTTTTATTAAAAAAGGCTAAAATATTTGACCTTATTGTAAGTGCAGCACAGTGGGTTAGGAGGCGATAAAAAGCTGTAAAAAGTCCATTGTCAAATTCGTTGCTTTGAACTCAATAAAGTCAATCTATAGTTTGTGATATAACTTTTTGTAAAAAATTGTAATTGATTAAATATATTACCGTATGCATTATATTTTTTTCAAAAATGTCATGCAGAAATTTCAAATGCAGTACACACGATAATATTTATTTCTTAAATTAATTAATTTTTTGACTTGTGACCTGTATTTCTTTATTATAAGATGTAAAACATTAAAAAAATTGAAGAAAAATTTTATATAAAAAATAAAGCACATCGACGCCCCCCGTCAATATAGTGTTTATTCGAACGCCAGTGCAATAAAGCGTTAATTCAAAAATTGTGCTTTATGGTATCTATTCAATTGTTTGTCCAATATAGTCTTAATTCACATTGATTTCAAAAAAGGGTTAATTTAATTTTAACCCTTTAACGCCTGCGGGACATATATGTCCCACTTACAAAAACCACTGTAACTTTTTTAAATATTAATATTTTTTAAACGGGTTGGACTTGATTTCCTCAGAATCGGTCCAGGTATCCAAAAAAAATTAAAGTAAACAATAAAAATTTTTTTTTATTATAAAAAAATAATAAAATGTTTATGCAAATCGGAAAAATTGTTTTAAAAAGTCAGTTAGCTCATGTACAGACGCTGAAGTCAAAAAAATTTTTTGAAGCTCACTATGTGAAGTGTTTTGAACCACTGAATACAAATATTGTCGCCATTTTGAAAAATTCACAAAAATTTAAAAATAGCGTATTAAAGATGGCGCACACTTCGAAGAAAAATTGTCTTACATTATCCGAACATTAAAAAATTAATAAAAAGAAAGAAAACGTTCCTTAATGTTTTCGGGGTCGCTGATTACGAATTTGATGTCAGACTGACATTTTGACAATTGACAGCTGTTAAACCAACTGTCAGCTTTTATAAGACTGATTTCTCTTTAATAAAAGTGACGGAAAAATGTTTTTAGGGTCGCATATTTCGAATTTGAGCTCAAATTAATGATTTAACAGTTGACATTTGATATAATTGTCAATTTTATAGAAAGTAATTTGGATTATTTAAAAATGTCCGTAAAAGGGTTTTTACATTGCTGATTACGAGTGTGATATCCAATTGACAATACGCAGACAATACTGGCATAATAACAAAGAAAAAAATAATAATTTCGTTTGTGAACAGTATTCCACATCACCTTCGAGGTTCCGATAAAGATGCGTTAGATTTTTTTGGTAAATCTTCGCCTGTAGCCCTATTAGTAACACAACTCTTGTAATAATTATAACTCGTATAATTTTTGCTGATTTTATAGACACTTTTGCATAAATAAAATTAGTTATTTTAAAAATTGACAGTTGGTTTGACAGCTTCCAACTGTCAAATTGTTAATTTGACGTCAAATTAGTAATCAGCGACCTGGAAAACTATTTTGGAGTCTTTTTTATAAAAAGTAAACCAGTTTTACAAAAGTTGACAGTTGGTTTGACAGCTGTCAATTTGACATCAAATTCGTAATTAGTGACCCCGAAAACTCTTTATGGAGTCTTCTTAAAAAATATATATCAGTTTTACAAAAGTTGACAGTTGGTTTGACAGCTGACAACTGTCAAATTTTAAATTTTACATCAAATTCGTAATCAGCGACCTCGAAAACCCTTTTAAAGTCGTTTTTATAAAAAATAAATCAGTTTTACAAAAGTTGACAGTTGTTTTTACAGTTGTCAACTGTCAAAATGTCAATTTGACATCAAATTCGTAATCAGCGCCCCTGAAAACCTTAGGAATAGCATCTTATTAGTTTATATCTTTTCTATGTTTTTCTCGGGTGTTAAAGGGTTAAAAAGTTCATATGATGCTTATATTCAAACAATTGTGCAATATGATTTTATCAATTCATTGTAATTTTTTTACAAAATATAATAAAAATGAAAATATTGCAGATCTGTAATTTAGAATTAAAAATTAAATTTACCCTTTAATGAACTCAACGTGAATTGAGATTATATTACACAAACAAATGAATAGGCACCATCCCAGATAACAATTTGAGATTGATATACGTCTCATATCTCTCGCATGTATGAGGTTTCTTTTCGCACTCGTGCCTTCACTGATGCAGAAAGATGCGTCCTCATATGAGACGCAATACGCTCGCATGTCATAAAGGTACATGAGAGTAAAATGCGAGTCTCGTGCGTTTTTTTAAGGATTATTTATGATAAATACATTGTAAAAAATTAAATACAAAAAACTAAGGTTAAATTTAAAAATATTTCATTAAAATTTTTTATTTCAATAATATAAACATGGCATTAATGCTGAACATTTTTCTCTTTAGTCTTGAACATACATAACCTCCTAAATAACCTATAATAAACATATATTAGCTGAGATCATAATTCGTAATAAATATAAACTTTTCAACACAAATTCAACAAAAGTCAACTGTATAACATAATAAATTGAACAATTTGGACTGCGTCTAAGAGCCTTTCTATTCGAAGCAAATCAACTTTAAATGCTCTTGTTCGATATGACCGTTATATTTTTTAATTTTTCAATTTAAAAACGAGTTTATACAAAAACAAATATTTATAAAACATAAAAGAAACAAAATTGTGATTCGCACACGCACTTTTTATAAATACTCGAACCTAAAGGGCACGCGTTGCGCGCCAACTCCTGGTCCTTTAGCACACAAAATAAAACCTTAATGTAACCTTAAATTAAATCTTAATTTAATAAAAACATATGTTTATATTTTAAAAATTATTTTTCTGTTAATAAGATTGTTTAAAAATTTTTTATTTTTTTAAATCTAAGTTTGACGAATTAAATTTTCTATAAAAAGTTACACGTTAATGCCTATAAAAAATTCTCATCCTGGAGACAATCACCTTTAAAATAAGCCTAAAATCATTAAAAAGCATTCAGTATTTTAGAAGTCATTAAAATTTTTGTAAAACATTAAAAATTATCATTTTTTAAAAATGTCTAAATAAAATATTGATCAAATGACTTGAAAAATTATGTACAAACTCCAAGGATTAATTTTAAAAAAAAATCAGTAACTTTCTATATTATAGAAATTGTGTAGATTTTTCTGCCAAAATACAGGCGAAATTTTTTTTAAATTAATACTTGGAGTTTTGCACATCAATACAGGGTAATTTAATTTTCCCAAAATATTGACCTCAGAAGTTGCGGACATAAAGTAAGAGTACTTTGTGATAGATTAATAAAGTTTAACTAAATTTTTTTTGGATTTTTAATTTTCTAAAAACACGTTTTTTGCCCATAACTTTAAAAAAAATGTTAGGACACCTATAAATGTTTTTCCATAATTTTGTAGAGTTTTTTTAAACGCATCTTTTGAGTCCTAATTGAACATTTTTCGTTTATACTAACCGGAGATATTAAACTTTTAAAAATCATAAATTTTGAAAAAAATATTTTTTTGAAAATTTTGTTAAAAAATGTAGAAGTAATCTTAAAATTATCGTTACCAACTTGTAGAGCATTATAAAACGATTCGATTGACCTATTTTTGAACCTAATTCGATAATAAATTTCGAAATTATTGGTATTTTAAAAACCAAAAATTGTGGAAAATGACATTTTCTCAAATTTTTTGTTTGAAAATTTTTGTTTAACTATTAAACTATTATAACTATATTGTAGAGTATTTAAAAATACATTGATTGACCCAAGATTCAATCACTTTTACCATATTTATAAAAAGTTATTCATATATTTTCCTATTATTATTATCTCTATGAGGAAGCAAAGTGTTCATGAAATGAGCGCACTAAAATTATAAATTATAAATAAAGTTGTTCAAATTACCAATTCGTTTGAATTTAATATACAGTCCACTAGAGAAGAAACATTGGTCCATCGACCCGATCAAGTTCAAGCATTGTGTTGTCCTCATAGACAAGAAAAAGTTATTTTACGTGTGACCGCATGGTCACATTGTTTTGAAAATCAAAATTCATTAATACAGCAAGTTTTCATATCGTTTCGATAAACAGCCATCACATTCAACAAATCAAATAAAACATTGAAAATATAACTCTCAAGTATTTTTCTGCAAATCATCAATACATTTTCCTGCAAATCAACATTTATCAACGTTCCCGATACATGGAAACTGTCGAGTGTCAAGGTCAAACATCATCGCTATATCTACATTCAAATTCTGGAAGCAGTTATTTCTGAGAATGCAGAAAATCCGTGGCATCCAACCTTAGAGAATTTCGGATTGAAGAATTGACGGAGACGGAAAATAGCCGCTGGGAAGCTGTGAACATCAGACCATCAGACGCAGCGTATGGGAATTTGAGGTTAGGACTCTCGCGTGTGTTTGTGGATCGTTCGGGTAAGTCATCATTATCTCCCTTGCTCTTATTTGTGCCAAATAAAGATCATTTTATGTTGAAATATAATTTATTAAAATATATGGTTTTTTAATTCTTTAAAATAATAAATCCCACATGGTACCAATTTATCGAGGTTTGAATTTTTAAAATTATTTTGTGTCACATATAAATAAAGTGTTATTCGAAAAAAAATGCTCATTTAATCGAAAATAAATTTTCGTAAAATATAGAATGCTTTATTAAATCAAAATTCAATGAACATGGAACTAACAAAATTAACTCGAAAACGTGGAGCGGCTAAAGCCCGTGTCACTACATTCCGTAATTTCGTTATGAATATTAAAGAAACGTTAGATGCAAACAATCAACTAACTGAACATGAGTGTGTTGAGTTACAACAGCGCCTAGATAAAATTAGTGATGTATTGTCAGATTTTGATAATCAACAAACTGAAATTGAATTAATTGTCGAAGAGGATAGTTTACCCGGTCAATATCGCGAACGCGCGGAATTCGAAGATTTATTTTACAAAACTACAGCCCTTGCCCAGTGTATTCTCGATCACATGCGAAAACCAGAAGTGAAAATTGAATCCGACGATGGATCAGCTTCGGTACACAATTCACAGGGTAATCAGATAAACGCAACAAATCGGGTAAAGTTGCCAGTTTTAACACTCCCAAAATTTGACGGTTCTTACGATCAGTGGTTAGTATTCTATGATACCTTCAAGTCAGAAATACATTCGAATGATTCAATATCGGCAGTTCAAAAGTTTCGATACTTAAGTAGTTTGTTAATGGGCGACGCTGTCCAAGTTATTAAAGGTTTAGAAATCTCAGCGGCTAACTATCAGGAAGCATGGGAATTACTCGAGAAACGGTATAAAAATAAACCTCTCATGATTCATAATCATATTAAAGGCATTGTTGATTATCCGAGAATAGCAAAACAAAGTTTTTCGGCATTACGCGATTTATTAAACTCTATTCAAAGCAATTTACGCGCACTACCCAGTGAGAAATTGCCAATAGACTTTAATCGGTCCAATATCGGTCCAATATTGGTTGCCGTGCTGGGCGCCGGTTGACCCCCAATATTGGACCAATATGGGCTGATGCTTGGGATGTAACGGGTTCGCCAAGCATCGGTTGTTAATATTGGTCCAATATTGGCCGAATATTGGCAACCAAGAGAAAAAATTTTTTTTAAATAAATTTTTTTTAATTAAGTAATAATAATAAAAAATTAATGTTTATAATTTTTGTTTAATATATTTATTTGTTTAATTATTTATTTTTAATAATTCATGTAAATAATAAATAATTTATTATTTATAAATTATAATTATTTAAAAATGCAGCAGCTATTAGAAAATAGCATTCTGCAAAAAAATTCTATCATTGAAAAATCAATGATAGGCGAGAGAAATCCGCGTCTTTAAATAGATTCGCAGATGATAGACAAGAGATATCCGCATCATTAAACGGATTCGCAGATATACTCTGGTCTCGCGACGAATCTCTCGATACTTATATACACTGGAGTCGCCGTGTCAGTTGCGAGAACGGTTACAGCGTCCCTCTTTCGGCGGAGAAAAGAATTGTCACGTAAACTGCGGGTATAATAAGGCGGTCGGTAAAGCGATTTAGCAGTTTACGTGACAATTCTTATCTCCGCCGAAAGAGGGACGCTGTAACCGTTCTCGCAACTGACACGGCGACTCCAGTGTATATAAGTATATACATATATATCTGCGAATCCGTTTAATGACGCGGATATCTCTTGTCTATCATCTGCGAATCTATTTAAAGACGCGGATTTCTCTCGCCTATCATTGATTTTTCAATGATAGAATTTTTTTGCAGAATGCTATTTTCTAATAGCTGCTGCATTTTTAAATAATTATAATTTATAAATAATAAATTATTTATTATTTACATGAATTATTAAAAATAAATAATTAAACAAAAAAATTATAAACATTAATTTTTTATTATTATTATTTAATTAAAAAAATTTATTTAAAAAAATTTTTTCTCTTGGTTGCCAATATTCGGCCAATATTGGACCAATATTAACAACCGATGCTTGGCGAACCCGTTACATCCCAAGCATCAGCCCATATTGGTCCAATATTGGGAGCCTTTATTGGACCGATATTGGACCGGTGAGAAATTTCTCACTGGATAAAAGCATTAGAGCAATCAACAGATGATTGGAATAGCTTATTAATTTATTTAATAACAGACAAATTTGACAGTAAAACAAAAACTGAATGGGAAAAACAACAAATCGAAGAGAAAGAAATTCCAGGAGTTTCAAATTTAATTGATTTTATTGAAAAACAATGTCAATTACTTGAGAAAACTGACAGATCGATTAAAGAAACATATGATCAACCGCGTTCGAAACCTTTTAACAAACAACCGCAAAATAAAAATAATTTTGTTGCAAATACTGCAACAAATCAAGCAGCAAATTGTCCTATGTGCAACGATACCCATTCTATTTTTCAATGCAAAAACTTTCTCGATTTACCAATTCATACTCGCATTAAGAAAATAAAGCGTCTTAAACGTTGTCTTAATTGTCTTCGACCCAATCATTTATCTCTTAATTGTAAAGCGCAATTTTGTCGTAAATGTCAAAAACCCCATAACACATTATTATACACATAGAAAAATCATCTGAAGGTCATCAGCACAGTGGTTCCTCAAATACTACAACACAGGATGTCAAAAATGAAACAGTAAGTGGTTATGCGGGAAGCTATTTAAACAATTCAGGTTTATTGGCATTTGCGGATATTAACGTTTTCGATTCAAATGGAAAGACTCATGATTGTGTAGCGCTACTCGATCCAGGTTCTCAATCAAATTTTATCTCAGAAAGGATGTGTAAAATTCTAAATTTGAATTTTTCTTCTACTAATGTTAACATTTCTTGAGTTAACGAATCTCTATCGAGCATCTTAAAACAAACTAACGCTATAATTATGTCCAAACACAACAAGTTTACAGCTAATTTGAGTTTTTTTGTAGCCAAAAATGTCACTTCGGAGCTGCCTACGGAACTAATAGAAACATCAAAATTACACATTGCCAAGGATATTTTTCTTGCAGATCCAGAGTTTTACAAGCCTAAAACAGTTGACATGCTAATCGGAGTTGAACTATTTTGGGAATTGTTATGTTATGAGAATACTAGTTATGACTACCTTCACAAAACAAAACTTGGTTATGTAGTTTCTGGAAGATTGCCCCGTATTAAAAGGCTAAAGGAAACTGTTTGCAATCTTTCTATCAATCTTCCTGACGTTTATCAGCAAATGGAAAAATTTTGGAATTTAGAAGAGTGTCCAAAAATCAAAACTCTATCTTCTGAAGAGGAGATTTGCGAAAAAATCTTTTCCGATACAACAAAGAGAAATAAAGAAGGTAAATTCATTGTCACTATACCTTTGAAAGGTTCACTTGACTCATTAGGAGACTCTAAGGAACAAGCAACTCGTCGATTTCTATCATTAGAAAGAAAAATTCAACGCGATGCAAAATTAAAAGAAAAATACACAGATTTCATAAATGAATATGAGCAACTGGGCCACATGTCGAAGGTCAAAGATAAGGAGCCACCGAGGTACTCATTTTATCTTCCTCATCATGGGGTTTTAAAGGAGGACAGTTTAACCACCAAATTGCGGGCAGTCTTTGACGGTTCAATGCCGTCCTCAACTGGAGTATCCATCAATGATTTGCATATGGTCGGTCCTACAGTCCAACCGGACTTACTTTCCATCATTATTCGATCTCGTATTCATTCATTTTTTGTAGGAGCTGATATATCTATGATGTATCGACGTGTCTTAATCGAAGATGAGCAACGATCTTTACAGAGAATATTATGGAGAACTAATACACAGGATCCGATACAAACTTATGAATAAAATACAGTAACCTACGGGTTAACTTCGAGTTCATTTCTAGCTATCTGGTGCTTGATGCAGTTAGCTAAAGAATGTGAAATTTCACACCCCGAAGTATCAAAAATTATTCGCGAGTCAATGTATGTTGACGATTTGTTGTATAGTGTAGATTCCATTGAAGGGGCTATTAAAAATTGCAATGACCTTTCTAGAATTTTAGCATCTGCTGGATTCCCTTTAAGAAAATGGTTCTCTGACGAAAAATTAATTATAGAGGGTTTAGAATTCGCGAATCAAAAACTGCCTTGTCACACAATTGATTTAGGAGAAAATGATACTATAAAAACACTAGGTTTATCATGGTTTAGCTCCTCTGATGAGTTTATGTATAAAATAAATGTGTCACTCGATTCAGAAACTTGCACTAAACCTACAATATTATCCGCAATCGCTCGTATATATGACCCATTAGGTTTATTAGGACCCTGCATCATCCTAGCTAAAATTATTATGCAAAAATTATGGCGCGATAAATCCTCTTGGGATGAAGCTTTACCGTTATCATTAGCTTTAAAATGGAACGAATTTATTTCAGATCTTTCTTTATTGGAAACATTGAGAATTCCCCGTCACGTAGGTTGTTCATCACCAGTCACTCTCGAAATTCACTCGTTTTCAGACGGGAGTGAAAAGGCTTACGGAGCTGCAGTTTACGTAAGGTCAACAGACAAATTTGGAATCGTTCCTTCCAAACTGCTTTGTGCTAAAAGTAAGGTAGCACCTATTAAAACCATCACTATTCCTCGTTTGGAACTGTGTGCGGCGCAAATGTCGGCTAAATTGGTAAATAAAGCAAAGGAATCATTCGATGTCAACATTACCGGTACATACTATTGGTGCGATTCTACCATAGTATTGAGCTGGATTAAGTGGAGCCTTGCACACTCAAAACGTTTGTTAGTAATCGTGTAGCTGATATTCAAAATTTGACGTGCATAACAGATTGGCATCATGTCTCTTCTCAGGACAATCCTGCTGACATGCTGTCAAGAGGTATGAAACTTGTTGATTTGAAGAATTCTTCATTGTGGTGGCATGGGCCAACATGGATGTTGGAAAATGATTTAAAATTTTCAATTATGGAAGAATCATTGATCAAACTCCCAGAAATAAAATCTAAGACTCAAGTAGCAACAAATGTTCTAATGAAAATGCCCATAATTCAATTCGAAAGGTATTCTGACTTAATGAAATTGAAAAGAATAATGTCTTATATTTATCGATTCATTAACAATTGTAAGGAGACTAAAACTATGCGAAAAACCGGTTCTCTCAGCGTTGAGGAAACTAACGAAGCCTAAATTCTTTAGTCAAAATCGCTCAAAATCAATGCTTTTTCAAAGAAATTCAATGTCTAAAACAAAAACGTGATATTCCCAAAGGGTTTAAAGTTCTCAAGTTAAATCCATTCTTGCATTCAGACGGTTTTCTAAGAGTTGGTGGTCGTCTTGATAATTCAGACTACGAATTCGATAAAAAACATCCCAAAATTTTATCATCAAAACATCCGTTAACACGATTAATATTTTTACATGAACATAAATGAACATACATGTTGGGCCGCAAGCATTGTTGTATAACATTCGAGAAAAATATTGGCCTATATCGGGAAGAATTTTGTCTAAAAACTTTGTTCATGATTGCGTCACGTGTACTCGCGCAAATCCTAAGCCGGCTACTCAATTAATGGGAAATTTACCCAGTGATCGCGTTACGCCTTCGTCGGCGTTTTGTATTACTGGCGTGGACTACGCTGGTCCATTCCTAATCAAAGATCGTAAGGGTCGAGGAAGTAAAACTTAAAAATGTTACGTGGCTCTTTTCGTTTGTTTCGCTAGTCGAGCGATACGTCTTGAGTTGGTCTCGGATTTAACCTCGGATAATTTTATTCTTGCTTTGCGGAGATTTGCTTCTCGTTGGGGATTGCCCGAAAAAATAAGGTCTGACAATGGTACTAATTTTATTGGTGCGCACTCTGAACTCAAAGAACTCGGAAATTTTCTTCGTAAAAATGAGACTGAAATAACTGAACGATTATTAAATGAAAATTTGAATTGGAAATTTATTCCTTCCTATTCGCCTCACTTTGGTGGCATTTGGGAAGCAGGGATAAAGTCAACAAAATTACATTTGAAGCGAGTAATGGGAACCTATTTGATAACTTTTGAAGAATTCTATAGCTTGCTGGCACAAATAAGCGCTATTTTAAATTCCCGACCCCTATCTCCTTTATCCTGTAGCCCGCTCGATCTGCAACCACTCACACCAGGTCATCTTCTCATTGGGAGGCCATTGACATCGGTTCCTGATCCAGACGTTACGCATTTGCCTGAATCGCACTTATCTCGATACCAAGGCATCCAGCGAATGCAGCAAAATTTTTGGTCACGATGGTCAAAGGAGTACGTTTCCGAATTGCAACAGCGCACAAAGTGGAAAGAAAGGAAAAATAGTATTCAAAAGGATTCACTCGTTTTGATAAAGGATGACAACTCTCCTCCAATGAAGTGGCTATTGGGACGCGTTGTGGAGCTTCATCCAGGCACTGATGGTCTAACTCGTGTAGTGTCTTTGCGAACTCATAAAGGAATTGTAAAACGAGCAATTACTTGCTTATGTGTTCTACCCGTCGACAATCAATCTTAAAGGATTGTTGTGTTCTTATTTGATCTTCGTTTAATTTCCAATGTTTTTTTTCTTTACGATGTGTATTGTATTTTGTATTACTACGACAAGATTATACATATATGTAATTTTAAATAGGATTTAGTTTAATTTTTATTTTACATCTAAAGGTTTTATTTTATTATTTGATTATATTTGATTCCTTTATCTAATCTTATTCCGATTTAAAGAATGTGTCAATTTAATTTTTATTGATCAAACAGTGAATTTGATTTTTAATTTTGTTGGAAATGTACACTTTTCAAGGCGGGGAGTATGTTAAAAATTCAATTTAAATTATTACCGCCACTATTTACCGACGCCCTCTGTAATTCATTTTTGAAATGATATACACTCACACTTATTCATTATTCATTCTGCCATTTTTTTGTAAGAAAGCGTCAAGACGCCACTCATTCATTTATTCACATTTTACAATAAATAAAGTTGTTCAAATTACCAATTCGTTTGAATTTAATATACAGTCCACTAGAGAAGAAACATTGGATAAAGCTGAAATAAGCATTCAATTTATTTTAATACAATTAATGTTAATAGTATTAATTAATGCTAATAGTATTTAACATTAAAATCTACAAGTAAATATGTAAATAAAAAAACCAAACATGACAGAATTTTATGTATTATCCTAACTTAAATGCTTGGCCATTTCTGGTTAAAAAAGTATCAAGCTAAAACAAAAATTGTCTTTTTCAAAACATTTAAAATATAAATTTTTTTTAAATTTTTCATTTTTACTCATAATAATCATAATAATACAACACTATCCTACCTAATTTTTTTACACAAAAAACATTTTTATAATAAAGTTTAAAAATTAAAAAATTATATTATTTATATTAATTTATTTTTAAATTTAAATTTATAAGAAAATACAAAATTTTTAAAAAATAAAAAAAATTGAATATTAGTCAGTTAAGGGGGGAAACCACATTAGAACGCTGTTTTTTTGCCGTTTTTCGCGAATTTTTTTTTTAAGTAATAATTTTTTTAAATGAAATAAAACATTTCCACTATGTTGTTCATTTATATTTAACTGTAACTCATATTTTTTATAAGCGTTTATATAAAAAATCTTCTAAATTGGGAGCTATTGCATATACAGCTGCTCCGCCGGAGTTCATGACTGCCGTGCAGTCCTGAGCCCACAAATTTTGTCCGAAAGCAAAAAATCAAGTTTATTCATATTTTATAAATATTTTATTATTAAGTGAACTAACTTTTAAGTGAAAATATTAAAAATTGAAAAATTGACACTACTTTAAAAAAAATGCGATTTTTTGCCTACTTTTTTGCAACTTTTTTATTTTAAAAAAGGTACTAAAAATTTTTTTTCTTTTCAAGTTTAGTTCACTTAATAATAAATTTAATAACGAACAATTTCCAATTTTTCATTTTAAAATCGGTCAATAACTTTTTGAGCTACACTGCACGGCAATTTTAAAAATCCTGTTTTGAGAAAAACGCATTTAAGAAAATAGTATCAAAAATTGATATTTATACAAAAAATTTTTTTTAAAGTGATTACACTTTAATCGGATATTCCAACAATAGAAATAAATGTAAAATATTATAATATAATTATAATAATATATATATAATATATATTATAATATATATATTATATATTATTATTATATATTATATTATAATATATATAATATATAATATATAATATATATATATATATATATATATATATATATATATATATATATATATATATATATATATATATATATATATATATATATATAAAATATATATTATATTATATAATATATATTATATTATATATTATTATATTATTATAATTATTTATAAATAAATAATAAATAAATAATAAATTTTAGAAATAAATTTTTTTTAATAAATGGCTATTCCAAAATGTCCTAAGTTGAAATTTCAACTTCTTGAAAAAAATTGAAACTCGAGAAATTTGTTGTTCTATTAAGTAGAAATGTGACCCAAAAAATATTTTTGATTTTTTCGAAAAATTGGAGGGGGTAGAGGGGGGTCAATTTGACCAATTTTGCCAACACCGGCTACTTTGTGAATTTTTTCTGAACATACTTGTAATGGGAAAAATTTTTTAGAATATGTTTCTGAAAGGTTTTTTCGTCCTCTTTCCAATGGTGTATTTTATTTTTTAATATTTTAAAAATTTACCCTAATTTTTGATAATTAATAATTAATTTTCAATTTCCCAAAAATCGGTCCGTTTTTTTTAATTAAATTATTGCAAACGAAAGCTGAGGTTTTTTCCTATCGGCATGTAAATTTTCAGAATGCCCTTTTTTTGTTTTTGAGTTATTAGATTTCAAAGAATAAATTGCGGCGCGCTGCGTCGCGGTTGCACTGAGCCGCGTGCTCTCCTTAGTCACAAAAGTGCTACGCTTATTCTACTAATCTACGGTAACCTAGAGCGCGCTCCGTTTATCGCTAGTACAGCGAGGACTGCGAATTTTGCTCTAAAAACTTTGTTAGCCTATTTTTGAATACCTTAACGAACAATTTATGCAAAAAAGAAAAAATCGATTTTTTCAGACGTCTAATGTGGTTTCCTCCCTTAAGTAATTTTTAGTTTTATTTATATATTTTAAGATTAAATACTATTATAAAAATACTTTAAAATAAACAGTACAGATGGTCACTCTAAGCTTTAAATTTTTACCAATTTTTAAGAATTTAAAGTTAAAAATCACTAATCAAAATTACTTTCAAAATGCAAGCCCGATCAGCGGTCACCCGATCAGTGGTCACTTGTTTACGTCGTTTGTAGATGGGGCGGGCGAGGGGCAAAGAGGGAGTCGAAAAGTTGTGGCAGTAGCGTATACATTAAAGACGCTCTGGCCCCTTAAAAAAAAATTCAGTAGTCAAGTAATGGTAACCCATCATAAAACAGTTCATACGGTCCTATATGTTTACGCCCGATCAGCGGTCGAGCACCCCCGGAGCTGACCGCTGATCGGGCTTGCAGTGTAAGTCAAAAACATGATTCTGAAACTGGCACCTTATTATTATGGCACCTGTTTATTACCTTCAAGACTCTAATTTTGAACTAAAATAAAAAATATTCTTTTTTTGTTTAAGACAACATAAACTTTTTTATAATAAAAAACTGGGTACTTGTTTAAGATTTATTAAAAAAATATTAAACCATGTAAAGTATTTCTGAAATTATAATTAATTTTTTAATAAAACAAGGCAAATTCAAGGACGAGATCAAGCATTTTTAAAATGATTCTAGAAAGTTATTTAAATTTCTTTACAAGTTTAAATGAGGAGCCGGGAAGAAGAACTCGCCGAGCGCTCCACTGCACACGCTATTGCTAGTCAAGCGACCTAAAATGTTCAAAAAATGGAAATTCGAAATTTTGATTTTTAAATTATACTTCCTTGTAGAAAACAGAAATGCGCATCTTTTTTTCCTTTGACTTTTTTTATAGGATAAAAACTGTAGATAATAAATGGAAAAAACTAAAAAAAATTTTTTTACCAATTTAATTAAATTTTGAAACATAAATCGTCGTATCTTTGACAAATATTAATGAAATCACTTTATATTTGGTATGCACACTTATTAGGATACATAGAAGACTACGAAATGAAAAAAATTGAAAAATCATTAATTTGTTAATAACAATTAGTTGTAAATAGAGAACGGTCGGTAATTGGGTTTTCTTACCTTTGACGAAAAAAAGTCTGTGGGGAACTTTGAAGTTGAAAAAACTTTCAGTGAGACATTTGTTTATTATAATAAAAGGAAGTTTTCTGGAAATTTGCAATTTAATTCATTCACAAGTTTCGAAAATATAAGCGTTTTTCAAAAAGCGGGTGACGCGCTACCGCGTCTACACGTGGAGTATAATTCAAAGCATCTCGAATGAACGTGGAACGTTCAGGGCTGTTTTATTACTTAACTAATTTAAAGATGTTTTAAATAAAATATTGTATCTTAAGTTTAAAATATTGCTAATTAAATTTTTCAAATTTATAATAATAAAATAATAAATTATTTTAAATAGATTTTACTAAATTTTGATGGTTTGGAAATTTTTTAAAATTGAAAAACTATTATATTTATATAATTACAATTATGATAAAAAATTGAGTTTTTGTATTTAAATAATTGGATTCTAGAAGAACTTTTGGAAAATTATTTAAATTAATTGATTCGGAGATGAAGTTTAGTTAAAAAATTGTAAAAAATAATTGAATTCGGGAAGGGTTATAATTTTAATTTTTAGAAATTATTAAATAATAAAATAAAGTAAAAATTTTAAAACATTAATTTGACCAATAAAGGAAAAAAATTAAATATAATATTCTAATAGTTTTTTTGTCTAAGTATTTTCAAATTAAGGAAAAAAATATTTTCACATCAGAAATTTTTTAAAAGTTTCTTTTTCTTAAGTACAACAATTTTATATTATAAAAGATTAATTTTAAAAAAATATTTTTTTTTCCTTTATCCTTTACAGTTTAAATACATATACCGTATTTTTTTTACTTTATTGGCATTTTTTAACCAACAATCTTCATTCCGAGTCTGTTTTCTGCCAACATTTATACTCTCACCCTGTCACACATTTTATTTAAAATACGATAATAGTCTTATATATATTTTTATTTGTTATACTATTGTTTCACTATAAGACAACAATGAAACTGCAGAACAAATATTTCACTTTTTTAAAAATTATTGTACTTCTAAAATTTTGAATTTTAAATTAAAATAAAAATAATATTAATTATAAACGTATATTTAAACTATTGTTTTGATTTGAAGTAATAAGTAATAAAACATTGTTCCACGTTCATTCGAATTGCTTTGAATCATTCTCCACGTGTAGACGCGGTAGCGCGTCACCCGCTTTTTCGAAAAACGCTTATATTTTCGAAACTTGTGAATGAATTAAATTGCAAATTTCCAGAAAACTTCCTTATATTATAATAAACAAATGTCTCACTGATAGTTTTTTCAACTTCAAAGTTCCCCACAGACTTTTTTTCGTCAAAGGTAAGAAAACCCAATTACCGACCGTTCACTATTTACAATTAATTGTTATTAACAAATTAATGATTTTTCAATTTTTTTCATTTCGTAGTCTTCTATGTATCCTAATAAGTGTGCATACCAAATATAAAGTGATTTCATTAATATCACAGGCACACAAAAAAATAAAAAAGTCAAAACCCAGAGGTCACACCCCCCTATCCCCATGTTTTTGGGGTCGCTGAAACCGAATATGACCATGAAATTTTTTTTTCATCGGCCATTTTCCCGCTACCACCCCCTTACACCTGCTCCCGGGGGTTGGAATTTAAGTTTAAAAAAAAGTGGAGTAGGGTGTCTGTTCCTATGTTTTTTGGGTCGCTGAAACCAAAAAAGACTACCAAAAACAAATTTTTTCCTCCCTTAACCCCCTACAACCCCCTTAACAACCCCGGGGTGATGGGTCGAAATTCGAATTTTCACGAAAAGTCGATCACGGTGTCTAAACCTACGTTTTTTGGGCCGCTGAAACCAAAAAAGACTACCAAAATCAAATCCTTTCCACCCTCGACCCCCTACAACCCCCTGCAATAATTTTTGATAATTAATATTTAATTTTCAATTTCCCAAAAATCGGTTCGTTTTATTTGAAAAAAATTATTGCAGGGGGTTGTAGGGGGTCGGGGGTGGAAAGGATTTGATTTTGGTAGTCTTTTTTGGTTTCAGCGGCCCAAAAAACGTAGGTTTAGACACCGTAATCGACTTTTCGTGAAAATTCGAATTTCGACCCCTCACCCCGGGGTTGTTAAAGGGGTTGTAGGGGGTTAAGGGAGGGAAAAATTTGTTTTTGGTAGTCTTTTTTGGTTTCAGCGACCCAAAAAACATAGGAACAGACACCCTACTCCACTTTTTTTTAAACTTAAATTCCAACCCCCGGGAGCAGGTGTAAGGGGGTGGTAGCGGGAAAATGGCCGATGATAAAAATTTTTCATTAATAAATTTTGGAAAATATCGATCCGTTGGAGCAAGGATGTTTAGGTTTTAGATTTTTTATATGTATAAAATAAAAAAACAAAAAAAAAAACAAAAAAACACTAAACACATAAATTAAAAGACAGATAGTCTTTATTTGCGACGTTTCGTCAATAATTCATTGACCTCTTCAGGCTGTAACCAAAGGTAAAAATTGTTACAATAGATATTATAATTTTTTAACACGAACAACACTTTGTTAATAAATTAACAGGAAGAAATTTTTTACCTTGTACGAAAAGTAAGAAAATTTTAAAAATTAATTCATCACCGAATAGTGACTTTGTCAAAAGCGTGTTTACATTATCACGTACAGGTACAAACTGATAAATTTAAATCGACGAGTTTAACAGGAATGACACACATATTTTAACAGATACAAATAAATAAGACAACAGCAGTGAAAGTGAACCTTAATTGATAGATATAAAATTATAAATAGAAAAACAGTTAGATATTGACAGGTTGTGTTTTTAAGAGTTTTTTATAAATATTATTTAAATTTTCAATATCTTCTTTTTTGTTAATACTATTACGGTCATGGTTGATGAACATCATTTCAGACAATACACGTTTTTTCCAATCCTTCTCAACGTCTACAATTTTTGTATTGTCGAAATCAAATTTGTGTTTGAATTTATTACAATGTTCATATATTACATGATTCGGATTTTTGTTGTTTCTGTGTTCATTTACACGAGTTTTGAGAGTTCTTTTCGTTTCGCCGTAATAGACCGCTTTACAATTTTTGCACGAAATTTTATACACAACTCCATTTTTGGTCCATTTTTCGGTACAGTCCTTACCCAATCTAATTATATTGTTGAGAGATTTTTTAACATTGGGAATTGCACATATGTCATAATTTTTTAAGCTATTTTTACATTTTGAATAAAATTGTTCATTTTTAAAGGATATAGTCATTTTTGGTTTTCTAGCATATAAGGATTTTTTTAAATCTGTCAATTCTTTAGCGTTCTTGTCTTTTTTTCTGTTTTTTATAACATTAATTCTCTTGGAAATACAAGCATCAACAAAATTAGCAGGATAACCATTGTTCATTAACAATTGTTTTACTAAGGTAATATTTTTCTTATGAAAACTTTTGTGTGAGAGCGAAATTGCTCTGTCAATCAGATTAAAAATAATATTACGTTTTTGATTCAAAGGATGATTTGACAAAAAATTCAACAATCTACCTGATGAAGTTGGTTTTTGATACCAGTCGGTAATAAGTCGATTGTTTTTCCTTATTAAGGTTAAGTCAAGAAAGTTGATTTTTTTGTCAATTTCCATTTCATGTGTAAATTGAAGTTTTTTGTGATAATCATTGAAAACTTCAAGAACTATATTAATAAAATCCTTATGTACGCACAGTATAGTGTCATCGACGTATCGGAAATAAAAGAGAACCTCACAATTATATTTTTCTTTTAAGGAAATTAAGCAATTTTGTTCTAAATCTTCCATGCAAATGTCTGCAAAAAAAGGGGAAATCGGGGAGCCCATTGGAGTTCAATGAATTATTGACGAAACGTCGCAAATAAAGACTATCTGTCTTTTAATTTATGTGTTTAGTGTTTTTTTGTTTTTTTGTTTTTTTTTTTTTTTATTTTATACATATAAAAAATCTAAAACCTAAACATCCTTGCTCCAACGGATCGATATTTTCCAAAATTTATTAATAACAATGGAGAGCAATCAATCATCGATTAAAAATTTTTCATGGTCATATTCGGTTTCAGCGACCCCAAAAACATGGGGATAAGGGGGTGTAACCTCTGGGTTTTGACTTTTTTATTTTTTTGTGTGCCTGTGTATTTGTCAAAGATACGACGAATTATGTTTCAAAATTTAATTAAATTGGTAAAAAAATTTTTTTTAGTTTTTTCCATTTATTATCTACAGTTTTTATCCTATAAAAAAAGTCAAAGGAAAAAAAGATGCGCATTTCTGTTTTCTACAAGGAAGTATAATTTACAAATCAAAATTTCGAATTTCCATTTTTTGAACATTTTGGGTCGCTTGACTAGCAATAGCGTGTACTGTGGAGCGCTCGGCGAGTTCTTCTTCCCAGCTTCTCAATTGTTGAAAAAGTAGATAATTTTAGTGACTTAGACGGGAAAGTTGTTAATTTATTACTTGCATTTCTTAATTACAAAAAGAAAAATCATTTTGTATCATTAAAAAGTAGTATTTTACACAATTTTTAAAAACTTACCTCCTTATCCTAATTTTTAATCACAAAAATTTTTTTCGTCTTATTTTTTTAATTTTGAAAAGATAGAAAAAAAGTGTTCTTCACATTGCACTTTTATTTTTCTGTATTATAATGCAAAAATCTGTTAATAAACTGTAACTACACTGTAAAAAAGAGGGTTAAATTTTAACTCCCCAGGGGATTCTATAAAAGTCGCACCCATGGGGGAGTTAAATAAAGAGAGTTAAAATTTCACACCCAAATGCTAACTCCCCAATGAAAAAATAACTCGCACGGGTGTTGAATGAAGGGAGTTAGAAATTAACTCTCTTTTGGAGTTGATTTTTAACTCGAAAAATTTCACTTCAAACTCCCGAGTCCGTTAACTCCCTAAATTTTTTACAGTGTATATATACTCAAATATAAAATAGACTACCAATGCAACTCCCTCTCTCTCTCTGCTCACTCAATAGACTGCCTACTGGTTAAAAGAAACCCTTCAAACAATAGGCCAGGTACTCGAGCAGACCTTTTGTTTCTCTTTAAATTTTATATATATATATATATATATATATATATATATATATATATATATATATATATATATATATATATATATATATATATATATATATATATATATATATATATATATATCTTTCAAATATCTTTCTGTCTTCTTCTTTTTAAATAAATATAACATAAATCGGTCCCTGTTTATAACGCAGAAAATCTAACGCTATTGCTTTCTTTCTCTTTCGAGGATAAGTAACAATAGACTGTCTCTCTTTACCTAATTTGCATATCTACTCGTTTCATATTAAGGAACAAACAATCACGACATTCACCCAACGATAAAAACACATGCTCAGAGCGAAACTGGACGTCATGTGACTCGAGACGGACATCAACAAGTACATTTTCGGCTATATAAGGTAGTTAAAGTTGGGTGGGGGAAATCCAATAAGGCTGACATCAGCTGATTTACCGGAGGACAAACAATGCATTGAATTCCAATGGGACAAATCAGTTTTTTAACCATAACTTTTTAAATATTTATTTTTGAACCATAGTGTAATGGAAAATTATTCTTTATTTATCGAAATCTATTTTTTAAAACAATAAAATTTAATTTTTTGGTTTTATTGTTTTAAAAAATAGATTTCGATAAATAAAGAATAATTTTCCATTACACTATGGTTCAAAAATAAATATTTAAAAAGTTATGGTTAAAAAACTGATTTGTCCCATTGAATTCAATGCATTGTTTGTCCTCCGGTAAATCAGCTGATGTCAGCCATATTGGATTTCCCCCACCCAACTTGAACTACCTTATTAGGAAAATTGGCTGCGCACCCTGCGCACATGCGCATCGGTGAGACCGCGAATATTAAAAAATTATAAAGTCAAATATTTTTCTGCCTTCATTATCAACTTTAGATAAATAAATGAAAATAACGTTCTACAGTAAAGTTTTATTTTTTTAAGTAAAAATTTTTTGTAGTAATTTCAAAACATTTAGTAATTTATTATTATTTAAATTAAATTATAAATTACAATCTATAATAAATATATATATGAGTCATTCCATTATATTTCGACTAAAGTCTTTGCCGACTAATTTTAAAAAATTATTATATTTTGCAGGAATGATTTTAAAGATATTAGGATCATCGAACAAAAAGAATTTTTTAAATATTTTTTATATTTATTGTAAAATAAGCATCTAAAGTATATAAAGTCGTAAAAACTGTCTATTAGAAAATATTAAAGAAAACACATAATTTACTATAAAAACGTAAAAAAATTATTAGAATTTATTATGAATGAAATATAAATAAACTTTTAATAACTTTTAGTTTTTATCACTTTCTTCCTTTTTTCTTCACAAATGTTAAAAAATTAGCAATTAAAACTGGCACTTTGCTTATTTTCACGATTTTAAAATGTAAATAACTTCTGCCCAGAAAAATGAAACATTACGAAAATTGGGCAATAATAATAAAATGTGACTGTCCACGAGAAAACACGGCTTAGCTCCCAAACGTGAATTTCACAGGGCGAGCGATTGAAGTACTACGATTGAAGTTAACTACGCTTGACATACCCATCTTTAAAACAATATTTTTTCGAAAGTAATTGATATTTTTAACTTTTGACTTTTGCATTTGAAAAAGCAACATAAAATCTGTCGATTAACATAAAAAACTCAAAATTTATTTTTTGGACCTAAGCCGTGTTTTCTCGTGGACAGTCACAAATGCTTATTTTACAATAAATATAAAAAATATTTAAAAAATTTTTTTTGTTCGATGATCCTAATATCTTTAAAATTATTCCTGCAAAATATTATAATTTTTTAAAATTAGTCGGCAACGACTTTAGTCGAAATATAATGGAATGGCTTATATGCATATTATATAAATTAATAAAATATAAATTTTAAATTGTAAATTATTAAATAATTCAATTTTAAAAATTTCTACAAGTTATCATTAAAGTAATTTTCATAAATTCATAAATTTTATTGATTTAATGTAATATAAGATTATTTGAGGGGCTGATATAAAGTGGTTTAAAAAAACATTGGGAGAAAAAGTGGGATAAGTGACTTGGTAGCAAAAATGGTTTAAAACAATTAAAATATTTATCAATAAGTTTATTACACGAATGACTTGCAAAATATTAAAGTTTTTCTTTACTATTTTAAATATTTTTTTATCATTAATTATAATTAATTTATCCATAAATTACAAAATCATTTTAGCCCGTATTTGCGCCCAAGTCACTTATCCCACTTTTGCTCCTAATTACCACTTTTACTATCAACCCCTCATTTCAAAGTATTACGGTTATGCCCTCACGCATGCTACAAAATTAGCACGAGTGACAGCAAAATGTGTCTCATTGAGCAAGCACGGTGTGACTCGCATGTCCTGCGCCCGAAGTGCGACAAAGCGCGACGCATGATTGCTATCTGGGATATAGCACAATTTTCTGAATTAACACTTTATTGCACTGGCATTCGAATAAAAACTATATTGACGGGGGGCGTCGACATTTTATATTGTAAAATTTTCCTTTTTTCGTAATTCACTTGATATTGTTTGATAGTTCTCCTAACTTCCGCATTATATTCCATAAACTAAACATGAAATCTCTTCTTTTAAAGTACTATTAGATTAAACTTGTATTTAACAAAGTTATATGTGTAATAATGTTTGAACATTTTTATCCATTATTTCTAATACGAACAGATCTTACTCTAGGCATGTGGTAGCTCTTTTTTATCTTCTTGCTCTTTATGTTGTTTTCGATTGTTATTTTTTAAAAAAACGTCACACTTTATTTTACTGTCTTGGTTAAAAAAAGTTAAAATTATAACAGACTTAATTTAAACCGATGTAAAGTAAGATTTAATTTGATTTAATTTATTATTTAATTTAATTTATTTATTCATTTATTTAATTTAAAATAAATATTATTTATTTTTATGAGATAACATCGTCTGTTTAACAAATTTTTATTGAAATTATTATATGGGAATTTTTGGGAATGTTAAATTTAAATCTGACCTCAAGATTTGAAAATTCAGAATGGTGGATCCAAAATTATGTCCAACATTATTTTTGGTCTGTGATCAGATTTAAATTCAATGACCTAAAAACCCTTACATCAAGTTTTAAAAGTTGAAACCATAATAATAATAATAATAATACATAATAATATAATACGAAAGTTTGGTATGATACTTTTTCAAATAGTATAATAGGTATACATAAATAATATAAATTAAAACTGTAGTCAAGTGGAATGGTATTTAATTAGCAGATATTTTTTTTAAAAAACTAGAAAAATGTTTTCTTATTTATTAGAGAACGTAATATCGAATATAAATTGGTCCATATGACTATTTTTTTAAGAAAACGTTTAATGTGAAGAAATTATTTTGAAACCTGTTAAATGAATTTTTCTTTTAAGAGCAAATCCATATAAGCTCCCGAAATTAAACAATCCTTAGTAATTCCCAATTTATCCATTAAATCGTTGCTAATTTTTTCTCCGTGTTCGATACTCTCGTCATCAGCCAAAACCACCTGAAAATTAACAACAAATTATATATTTCAAAATTAAATTTCGTTAATTATAAATGTTATAAATAAGTATTATTATTAACTTATTAATTATTATTCTTAACAGTCATTCTCCTGATACAATTTAAATATTTAATTATAGATTTGTATTTATTTTATTAATTTTAAATTAGCCGCATTTCTTTTACAAACATTTAGAGATAAGCAATTACAATAGATATTTTTACTAATGGGCTAAAAAGTTTTAATTATTTTATTTAGATATATTAAATTAAGAAAGGAAACAAACCTCGAGTTCCATAAATGATCCCAAGCCTTTGACTTGATCAACGTGAATTCTAGTTTGGCCCACCATGTACAAAAGTCTCGTTTTTTTCGACAATTCCCAAAGTTCCGTATGCAGTTGTAAGAATTCCTTCGATACCTTTGCAAGCATCAGATGTTAAAAATGTTTTCTCAAAACTAGAAAGTTTTGGTCCTTCAATGTCTGGACGATCGTAAAAAATAAGTTCTCCCGTTCCATCCTGAAATTAATTGTTTACTAATAATCTCCTATAATATTAACATATTCGTCGTCGTTTTGTCGTCCGTCGTTCGTGTACTTCCGTACTTCATCGTTCGGTCGTTCGACTTTTATCATTTATTCATAATATACGATACTACATATACTCATTGTACATACATGTACGCATGCGCAGTAGTTTTCTATGAATATCAGGCAAGCGCAGTAGTGTTCTGTCAATGTCAGGCATGCGCAGTAGTGTCCTGTCAATATTACGCATGCGCAGTAGTGTTCTATCACTATAACGCATGCACAGTAGTGTTCTATCACTATAACGCATGCGCAGTAGTGTTCTATATGTATCAAGCATGTGCAGTAGGGTTCTGTCAATGTCAGGCATGCGCAGTAGTGTTCTATAATGCATACACAGTAGTGTTCTACCAATGTCAGGCATACACAGTAGTGTTCTACCAATGTCAGGCATGCGCAGTAGTGTTCTATCAGTATCACGCATGCACAGTAGTGTTCTATCACTATAACGCATGCGCAGTAGTGTTCTGTCAATATTACGCATGCGCAGTGGTGTTCTATCACTATAACGCATGCGCAGTAGTGTTTTATCAGTATCACGCATGCACAGTAGTGTTCATGAAGTAGTATAAGGAGGCCTCACTGCTGTGTTGAGTCCATGAAAAGTTGAAGCATGTTTTCCCGTTCCTCTTAAAACTAACGGAGGTGTCGAACCTACCGGAAAAGTTTGGAACTAATACACACACTGACATAAGGTGTGTTCATACAGTTCCTACACATGAAACTCCCTTTGCAAATGGCTGCCGTCGCTGCTGTCAACAGTTAAACGTTTTTTTGTCGTGTTTTCTTTTATGAGTTTTGTATAAATATTTTTTGAGAATTGTTATAATGAGTTGCTCTGTAAAAGGTTGCCAGACAAATTAGTTTAACATTTGTGTCACGCTCTGAGGAAAGGTACATAAGAAGCAAAAAATTTGAGGTTATGTTTTTAATTTTTTAAGTAAAAATACAGAAAGAGAATCAATTATTAATTAAAAATTGTTGGTCTTCAAGTCTTCATTATATTCAAAATATTTGATGAAAATTGGTTTCAAATTCAAATAATTAAAAATAAACTTTTAATCGAGATAAATCTAACACGAACCCAACCTATAATTCGTTTGCTTCTTGGGTACCTTTCTTGGTACTTGGTATCTTTTCTTTAAGAAGTTAATTTAGTACACTGTAAAAACAGTTTCTCAATGTAAGACGTTTTGTCCCCACTTTTAAAACATTTGAGGTGTTTTACCTCAAAATTATTGAGGTAAAACACCTCAAATGTTTCAAAAGTGGGGACAAAAACGTTTTACATTGAGACACTGTTTTTACAGTGTACTAATTTAACTTTTTAAAGTTTAATAATTTAGTCACTTAAAGATAATATTATCAATTATTTACTTGTGTTTTTACTATATTTTTATATATAGCAAATATTTCTGATGTTTAAATCACTATTCGTTTAAATGTCACTTTTAGCGGACGAAATTTAGGAGTTACCAAACTTTCCCTGCAGGGTTCGCCACCTCTGTTAGTTTTAAGAGAAACGAAAAAATTTGCTTCAACTTTTCTAGAGAGTGGGAACTCCTTATACTACTTCATGGTAGTGTTCTATCACTATAACGCATGCGCAGTAGTGTTCTATCAGTATCAAGCATGCGCAGTAGTGTTCTGTCAATATTACGCATGCGCAGTAGTGTTCTATCCTAATTCGCACTGATCTTCAATCATACTAGTATTCTAAATACTATTTATCTCTGTATTGCTCTCCTAACATGTTTGTCTATCTTTAATATTTATATTTGTGACCAGTAACGGAATGGAGTTTTCAATAGCGCACAAAACTAATTTAATTCTAGAAAATAGAATTTGAAATATTTTGCCTTACCTTTTTCGGATTTAAGTAAAATAAAGAATAATTAATAAATATTACTAAACAAGAGATGAAATTAGATTTTAAATGGGAAGTAATATTCATTTTTTGAGTAAAATTAGCTTCATGCACGGTAACGGAATGGAGTTTTTGCACCATATGAATATGGATATTTCAGATAATATAAAATTTTTATTTTTTTTCTCATACGACCTGACTTAATCGTGTTAAATACTATCATATGGCCGCTAATATTTTTATTAATTTTAAATATTTTTTAGAAAAATGTCTTGAACGTGTCATTTGTCCTTTTTAAGAGATTCACCCTTATAAATAAGGAAAATTCCACGTCAACACGGACAGAGCTCTTAACAAAAATTGCTTTGATGGATTTAAACGTTCTAGGGCTTAAAAGATTTCTACATTCATGTACTTTAAGATGCCGATGGGCGTTTTTTGCAAATTTTCATTTCCGATGCCAATAGAGCTGTCTCAAGTCAAAAGGTCCAAAAATCTCAAAATACTTTTATGAATTAAAAGCAAAAAACGGGGTAAATTATTTTGTAACTCATTCTTTAACAGTTTTTAGGGTCCCCGAATATAAATCTAAAGTTTTTTTAAAATTCAAAATAGCGGATCTAATATGGCGGACAAAATTCAAATTTGAACAGATTTGATTAAAACTTGTTACTCGGGGGGTTTTTAGAGTCGCTGATTACGAATCTGAAATCACTTTTTAAAAATTCAAAATGGTGAAAAAAATTTTCAAATTTGATCCGATTCCCTTAAAACTTGTTACTCGGAAGCTTATGGGGCCACAGATTACAAATATGAAATTACTTTTTAGAAATAAAAATGGCGGATCCAATAAGTTGGACAAATTTTTTAATTTGATCAGATATAATTAAAACGTGTTACTCGGGGGTTTTTTAAGGTATCTGATTACAAATCTGAAATCACAATTTAAAAATTGAAAATAGTGGATCCCATATGACTGAAAAAAATGTCAAATTTTAATACATTTCGCTTAAAGTTTGTAATAATAACAAATTGTTTACATTATAGAACAGTATGAAGCTAGAATTTCTTAAAAGTGACTTCAAATTCGTAATTAGATACGCTAAAAACCCCCGAGTAACACTTTTTAATTAAATATGATCAAATTTAAAAATTTGTCCACCATATTGGATTCATCATTTTTAATTTCTACAAAGTAACTTTATATTCATAATCTGCGACCCCAAAAGCCCCCGAGTAACACGTATGAAGGGAATAGGATATCCTATTCCCTATAAAAAATTTTCAAATTTAATATCAAATTTGAAAATTTTTTTCGCCATATTGGATCCGCCATTTTGAATTTTTAAAAAGTGACTTTACACTACCAGTCAAAATTGAGAGACCACCCATTTTCAGGCGAATCAAAATCGTTTTAAAACATAAAATTTATTGAAACTAAAATTTTTTTCTACTCATTTTTTTAAAATGAGTAGAATTTGAGTAGTATTTTTTGAGTAGTATTTTTTTTTTTTTTTTTTAAGATGATAAAATTTTGAACAGAACAAGATATTTCAGAAGTCGTTTGGCCAATAATTTATTTAAATATTTTTAAAAAATCGCCATTTTCAAAGTTTTACAAACATTTGAATGATATAACTAATAAAATAATGAACGTTTTTTAATAATCTTAGGCTTATTTTAAAGGTCATTTGCTACACTATAAGAATTACTTATAGGCATTAACGTGTAATTTTTTTCTTAAAAAATGCAGGTGGTCAAACTTGAACCAAAAAAATATAAAAAATTTGAAACATTCTTATTTACAGAAAAATAATTTTTAAAATTAAAACGTAGGGGAGACTGGGGCGAAAAGTTAAATTGAGAAAACAGTTAAAATTCATTATCTTTCGAACAGAAATAGTAAGAGCATTGAAATTTTAATTATAGAAGGGTGTTATCACCCTAAATAAATGTCCGGAGTTATGTGACATTCTCTTAATTTTTCGTGGTGTCCATATTTAAATTTTTTTTCACCGTACTTTTGAAAATTTTTTCGTAAAAGAAAATATCAACTTTTAAGTATATTTTTTGCATTTATTCTTACCGCGATTTTTTATTATTTGGGTCCCCTGAAGAGGGGCCGTTCAAAAAATACGTAACGCGTCTAGGGGGAGAAGGGGGGTCAGCAAAAATACTACGCTGCGTTACGTGGAGGGAGGGAGGGTCAAAGTTATTTTTTACGTAACGTTTCTGTTTTCTTTCTCATATACAGTATGTGAAGTATTGGTACAAATTTAATTTACGCGCGCCACTTTTATAGTAAGTTTATAGTGCCATCAGTTCCGGTGGCGTTGTGCGTCAACTATTAAAGTCATATGACTGCATACATTCTATTCCTAACAGTTTGATTTGTGGTTATACTTCTATTGTGGTTCCCAGAAAAACTTTTTTTGACCGCATACGTTATTCCTACAGTTTCAATTATATGAGTTTAGATTAATTGTTATTTCGGTTTTTAAGTATCGTTTAAATTATTTAATATGTCATCTAAGCAAGGAGATTTGTATAAAAAGTTTTTTGATGCATATAAGCTACTTCACAATGAATTATCACCGCAAGAAGCACTACGTCAAACAAACGAAAAATGGAAAGAAGCCAAAGCGAAATTTCCAAAGTTTGAGGATCTTGAATCTCATATAAACGAAGTTGTTGAACAATATCGAACAAAAATAACAAAGTTAAAGGCTTCACGAACTCTCCAGTTTTTTACGAAAAAGGTGATATTTTAATTATTAATCATTTTAATATCTGACGCGTTTTGAAAAAAGCTACTTAACCTTATTTGACAAGTAGAGTAAAAATATAAACAGATAATCTAATCTCAGTACAAACCAATCATATTTCATTATAGATAATAGTATATTTATTTTAGTTGCTTATATTTTTAAAGTCTCCATTAAATTCAAAATATTCAATTAAAATTTCCCAATTGAAGATAAAGCTTAAACCATGATAAACACAACATATTTTTTGCTAAAAATCAGAAAAAAATTTTTCAAAACGCGTGACTTACATTTTGTACGAAAAAATTAAGATTAATTTGTTCTTAAGATTTTTATTATTTTATAATTTTATTTGAAGAATAATTAACGAAAAACATAAAAATTGAAATTTATTTTTTGCTAGACTTCAAATGAGATTCGGAATTCAAAAGAAATTGCGTCTACTGCATCTTCATCTTCTACATCAGCAAGCATGCCATTACAAACTTCTAATGTTAATTTGAATGAATCTTACAATGAATCGAATATAAATAATTTATCGGTGACAGATATTACAGTTGAAAAGACTGCAAATGAAATCGGTAACTTTGATCACGACGAAGGTAACTATAAAACATTAAATATTTTCTAAATATTAAAAAAAAGATTTTCAATAGTTTTCTTAAATATATTTGAGTCATTCCATTATTAATATTATTAATATTTTGCAGGAATGATTTTAAAGACAATTAGAATCACTGAACAAAAAGAATTTTTTAAATATTCTCCATGTTTATTGTAAAATAAGCATCTAAAGTATATGAAGTCGTAAAAACTGTCACTTTTCCATCTAATAGAAAATTTAAAGAAAAATAATTTACTATGAAAACGTAAAAAACTATTAGAATTTATTAATAATGAATTAGTTAATTATTATAAATTGATAGAAACAATTATTAATAAGAAATATTAAATGAAGAATGATTTTAAAATTCACTTGGCAAATAACCTAATTTTGCAAATTTCATTCACTAAATGTGAGAAAGAGAAATCATTAAATTGAATAAAACCTTATGAAATATAAAGTATCTGTGATTAACTTTTAACTTTTCTTATCACATTCTTCTTTTTTTCTTCACAAATGTGAAAAAATAAGCAATTAAAATTGGCACTTTGCTTATTTTCACGATTTTCATATGTACATAACTTTTACCCAGAAAAATAAAAAATTACGAAAAAAGGACAGTAATTACTTGATCACTAAATACACACACTGGAAAAAGATTTTCTTTGGTCCCAAAGCTATTTTTCGAAATAATTAACTTTAAACTTTTCACTATTTTTATCAGGTTAATACATGTGTTTTCTGAAGGTCGAAGTCAGCGCTTCTTGTTTAATCGTTTTGAACCAACTTCAGTTTTAAAAAAATCACATTATTAACCCTCCTGCGCATACGTTTCTACCCACAAAGTCGCTTGCAAATGCATACATTTTTCAGGATGTAGGATTTGCACGGCGATCGGTATCTAGGGGTTTTCGGGGTCGCTGATTACGAATCCGAGGTCAGAATTTCAAAATTCAAAATGGCGGACCCAATATGGCAGAAAATTTTGACAATTTTGAAAAAAAATTCTAATCGTTCCGTCTATCGCTATCTAGGGGTTTTTAAGGTCGCTCATTACGAATATAAAGTCCAAAATTCAAAATGTCGGACCCAATATGGCGGACGACAATTTTGAAAAAGTTTTTAAATCGACCCATCTATCGCTATCTAGGGGTTTTCGAGGTCGCTGATTACGAACATAAAGTCAAAATTCCTCAATTAAAAATGTCAGATCCAATATTAGCAATTTATTATGTGTAGTTTGAAAATGGAACAACAATAAGCATTCAAAATTTTTTTTAAAAAATTTAAATCTGTTTTTGTTTATTTTATTTAAAGTCCATTGTTAAAAAAAGTAATAAATAATAGTATTTTTATTTAAACATTTACTGACTCAGAATGATTGTTAAATTTAATGTTTTATTAAATAAATAATAGTAATAATGTAATTAATTAGAATAGTCGCATACAAAAATAATAATAATAAATATTTTTCTTAACTCCTTGGCAGTCGATGACGTGTATACACCTGCATGGTGCAGGTGGGCTTAAACTGTCGATAACGTGTATAGACGCAAGCAGATTTTTGGCTACAAAAACACACATATTTGTCCACAAATTAATACTCGAGGGTTTCGGGGTTGCTGATTACGAATCTGATATCAGATTTTGAAAATTCAAAATGGCGGATCCAATATGGCAGACATTTTAAAAAATTCATCGGATTCACTTGAATATTGAATCCGCTATTATGCATTTTCAAAATCTGAAATCGGATTCGTAATCAGCGACTTCCAAAACCCCCGAGTAAAAAGTTTTAAGTAAATCCGATAAATTTTAGCAAATTTCGTCCTTTATATTGGATCCGCCATTTTGAATTTTCAAAATCTGCAATCGGTTTCGTAATCAGCGACCCTGAAAACCCCCGAGTAAAAAGTTTCAAGTGAATCCGATGAATTTTTAGAAATGTTGTCAGCCATATTGGAACCACCATTTTTAATTTTCAAAATCTGATACCGGATTCGTAATCAGCAACCCCAAAAACCCCTGAGTAACAAGTTTCAAGTCAATTCAGTCGATTTTTAATTTTCATGTTCGCCATATTAGATCCGCCATTTTGAATTTTCAAAATCTGATATTGGATTCGTAGTCAGCGACCTCGAAAACTCCTGAGTAACAAGTTTCAAGTGAATCCAATGAATTTTAGGAGATGTTGTCCGCCATATTGGAACTACCATTTTAAATTTTCAAAATCTGATATCGGATTTGTAATCAGTGACCCCGAAAACCCCTAGATAGCGATAGAGGGTCGGATTAATTTTTTTTAATTATTATCCGCCATATTTGATTTGCCATTTTCAATTTTGGAATTCTGACCTCGGATTCGTAATCAGCGACCTCAAAAACCCCTAGATAGAGATAGACGGGACGATTACAAAACTTTTTAAAAATTGTCGTCCGCCATATTGGGGCCGCCATTTTGGATTTTTTGAATTTTGAATTTTTGACTTTAGTTTCGTAATTATCGACCTCAAAAACACCTAGATAGCAATAGACGGGACGATTAGAAAACTTTTTCAAAATTGTCATCAGCCATATTGGATCCGCCATTTTGAAATTTGTCATTTTGACTTCATGTTTGTAAGCAGCGACCTCTAAAACCCTTTGATAATAAGTTTTAGTAAAATTCTATAAATTTTTTAAAAGTCCACATTTAAAAAATATAATTGTCCGACATATTGGATTCGCCATTTTGAATTTTTGAATTTTGAGGTTGAATTCGTAATCAGCGCACCCAAAAACCTTTTGATGGACAATGTTTGGAAAATCCGATAAACAAACATTAATTTATAAAACAGAAATTTTTCAATTTGATTAAACTTTTTATATGCAATATTTATTGTTAAATAAATAATATATAGTGTGTTAAATAATTCAAATAGCTTCGTTTGTTCATTGAAAGAAATTTGCAACTTGTCCGATGTCTTAATATTTATTTAAACAAAAGTTATTAAGAAATATGTTTGGACGAGTATACTCGTCCTCATGCATACGGTAACGGTTTAGTTTGGACGAGTATACTCGGCTTTATGCGCAGGAGGGTTAACCTGATAAAAATAGTGAAAAATTTAAAATTCATTATTTCGGAAAATAGCTTCGGGACCAAAGAAAATCTTTTTCCAGTGTGTGTATTTAGTGATCAAGTAATTACTGTCCTTTTTTCGTAATTTTTCATTTTTCTGGGTAAAAGTTATGTACATATGAAAATCATGAAAATAAGCAAAGTGCCAATTTTAATTGCTTATTTTTTCACATTTGTGAAAAAAGGAAGAAAGTGATAAAAAAAATGAAAGTTAATCACAGGTACTTTATATTTCATAAGGTTTTATTCAATTTAATGATTTATCTTTCTTACATTTAGTGAATGAAATTTTCAAAATTAGGTTATTTGCCAGGGGAATTTAAAAATCATTCTTCATTTAATATTTCTTATTAATAATTGTTTCTATCAATTTATAATAATTAACTAATTCATTATTAATAAATTTTAATAGTTTTTTTACGATTTCATAGTAAATTATTTGTTTTCTTTAATATTTTCTATTAGATGGAAAAGAGACAGTTTTTACGACTTCATATACTTTAGGTGCTAATTTTACAATAAATGAGGCTCCCGGATCTTAAAAGGGCACTTTTACCATTTAAAATCAATGCTGAAAGTGCCCTATTAAGATCCAGAGCCTCAAATATGAAAAATATTTAAAAAATTCTTTTTGTTCAGTGATTCTAATGTCTTTAAAATCATTCCTGCAAAATATTATAATTTTTTAAAATTAGTCGAAATATAATGGAATGACTCATTTAAAAATTTTTTTTATAATAATAAATGAAGTAGAATAAGCTACACGTAATTTCAAGTTAAAAATTTATGATTCTGTAATGTAAAAAATTGATTTACATAGTTGTAAACTATATTTTAGATATTGAATCAGATACTCCAGTTCAAGAAAGTACAAATGACCGTATTTATTCAACACCTGCTCAAGATTCAGTTGCAACTACAATTTCCGTAATCGAAAGTCAACTCAACGCTGCTTTAATGGCAAGAAATGCAGGTCTCATTAATGATCATTCTAAAGAAAATATCGAAAAATTAAAAATAAGTTTATCGGAGAAAAAAAAATCACTTTCATCAATTAAAAAGAATGCGAGTCGACAACGGAAATTTAGAAAGAATTTTAAATCAAAAGTTAAACTCTTATGCGATGCAAATCCTGAAGCAGCTAAAGAATTGAAAATTCGTAATGAAAATAAACAAGGTAGACCGCGAATAGAAGAAGATCAACCAGAATTTCTTCGAGTCATTTCTGAAATTGCTACGTTTGGTGCATCAGCTGACCCTAGACGTAGAACAGAGAATGTGAGAACGTGTAAGACTCTTGAGAGTATGCACAAAGAGTTGTTAGAATTGGGGTATAAGTGTTGTAAAACAACAACGTATTATAGATTAATTCCAAGAAATCAACATTCAATTGAGGGTAAGCGACATGTCGTTACTGTTCTTGTCAAATTATGTCGAGCTCAAACTGATCTGCATAAGGAACATCTTGATCAACAGTTTTGCACTGCTACCATCAGGTCGCTGGAAACTTTGGCATCTATACTTGGTCCAGAGGAAATATTGTTTGTTTCTCAAGACGACAAAGCGCGAGTGCCAATAGGTATTACAGCGGCGAACAAGCAAGCGCCATTTTTAATGAATATGGAATATCCGGTTCGACTCCCCGATCATGATTGGGTTGTTGCTGCTCAACATAAACTAATCCCTTCCGTGTACGCAATTATTAATATATTGAAAGACTTGATAGGTAATCCAGAAGCTGCTACTTATTCGGGTCCTACGTATGTGGCCGTCAGAAGTGGGAAGCACTCTTTCTCTATAGCCACTTCACATGCAGAAGATTTCGACAAAATGTTAACGATTGACTCTTTCTCTTCGTTTACGAAAACGTCTGACGGACTTATAAAACCGATAGTGATTGTTACTTCTGAGGGAGGCCCTGACGAGAACCCTCGTTATCGTAAAGTAATTTGTTCGGCAATTAAACATTTTAGAAAATACGACCTTGATGCGATTTTTATTGCGACTAATGCACCTGGAAGAAGTGCCTTCAACCGAGTTGAGAGAAGAATGGCTCCGTTGAGTAGAGAATTGTCTGGTGTCATTATTCCACATGATCATTTTGGTTCGCATTTGGATTCAAATTGTAAAACCATTGATGAATCTTTGAAAAAACGAAATTTTGAATTCGCGGGAAATTTACTGGCAGAAATATTCAGTAATGTTGTTCTCGACTCTTATACTGTACACGCTGAGTATATTTCTCCTGAAGAAGAAAACGAATCAGAAGATGAATTAGAGGAGGAGGAAGAAGAATCATCGATGCCTAGTCAATTATGGTACTCAATTTACGTCCGTGAAAGCCAGTACTTTCTTCAAGTAATTAATTGTTATATATAAATGTACTATTGCTTTAGTTTTATTAATCTTCTATTTAAATTTTAAACAAATTATTTTCAGGTTACGAAATGCAATGACGAATCTTGTTGCCTTCCATTTCGGAGCTCACTTCGCTTAACTCTTCCAGCAGGATTTTTTCCGCCACCTTATCCTATTCTTCATCAGCCCAGAGTAACAATACCTGTGCCAAATGATGCTCTTAAATTAAAGTCAGCTCCACTTTTAACTCGCCTTACCATGAAACTCAAGCCTGTTTGTGAAGAATTTCGAAAAATTCCTTACGACTTTTATTGTCCATCACTGCAAGAAATACTACAAGATCGCGTTTGTGGCGATTGCGAATTATATTTTGCTTCGAAAAAAAGCTTGGACGAACACCGAAAAATTATGCATAAAAAAGTAAGTCTTCGTCGCTCCAAAATTGCACCTTTGTCTATTGTATCAAGAAGACGCAAGAAACTTTTATGCATTATTAAAAGAAATTCATCAAGAGGAACATCTGCGGAGTGGCGAGATGAATGTGACGTAGAATTGCCCGGCAATTATATCAAAGAATCGTCAGTCAACAAATCCTTACGCGTGATCGATGATATTCCTGAGTGGTTAACGTCACCATGGGTGGAAGCTGACTTTTAAATTAATTTTGTGATTTTTTTTACCTACAAGCCAAAATTCTAAGCCAAATTTTAAATAAACTTAGAAAATTACATGTTTAACATTGGATTTAAACTACTGTTTTAAATAAATATGTTATATATTATATTAAATAAATATATAAGTTATGAATGTAAATATTTTAAATTTGATTTTCAAAATCTTATGTAACAAAAAATCTACGTAACGTTTGAGGGAGGGGGGGTTATCGAAAAATTACGGTCCGTTACGTGGGGGAGGGGGGGTCAAAAATACTCCAGAAAAACGTTACGTATTTTTTGAACGGCCCCAGAGATACCTAAATGTATTTGCTACATATCTTTAGTCACATTTTTTATATTTGTTGTTAAAGCCAAAAATGCACCCTGGGGCGAAAAGTTAAATGTATTTTTTGTTACGTACAAGGTACTTAACAGCTAATATTATTTTAATTATTATCGTTTAATAAAGCTACAAAACATAGGACAGAAATAGTAAGACATGTTTCTTATTAAATACTTTATAAACTGTTTATAAATTAGATGCATAAATTTATGAACAGTATTAAATCTAAAATTTTTATATAATAAATGAAACCTCCATTTGAAAATAATCAAAAGTAATGCATTTCACACATGGATTGAGACGACCAGGGTGTATAAGTGCACATCCACTGATTCCGATGGCTACAAGATCTAACACGACCACACCCTTGAGTTCTTCGCGTTACGGGCACACATACAAGCATGCTACACATGCCTCTGCTCATTGCCTTGTCTCTCCTATTGTCTTTTCTTGTCTCTCCTTCCTTTTTCCCCTTTGGGCCTACAAACTTAGGCACTAGAATATCATAACAAATGCACATGCATTTGGAGGCTGACTCAACGCTTTATGAAGCGTATATATTTTATTCGTTTTATGCACTATTCCAAATTTACAGAAAATAATTTGATAATAGCTAAACATTTTATTGTAACTTATTGTTAACAATAAAATGCCGGAGGACTGTAAGTTGCATGTATTTGTGTATATGTATAATTATGAATGCAAAGTACATATACTAGTAACTTATAAAATGTAGGATCAATATAACGTTATTTATACAACTTATATTAAACACTTATAACTATTAATAAATTATAATTATAAATAAAAAATTCTTTCTTTACAATATAATTATAATTTATATATTTAGTTATAAAAATAGTTTCTAAAAAGTATCAAATTAACAACGCCGTTTCCGTTCTCACGAAAACTGCATGCAATCAGAAAAGTCAGCATAATGCAAAGTCCAATGGGCCTCAAGAACATCCCTACTTCTAATTCTAAAAATCCTTAGTTGACAAATTTACCCCACTTTGGCATTAGGACAAGGAGTAGAGGCTTGTCGCAATATTTCCATCGCTGCTGTACAATTTTCCTCTTCAAGCGATCAACACCTGTCCTGGCTGCGGCCTGACAGATCTGTTGATCGCAAGAAAGTAGGAAATGCCGCGACTAAGCCCGTCTACGCGTCGGACCCCCGCGTATAACATATCAAGTACAACGCGAAAGGCAGACGAAAAATTTAATAGAATCTTCTAACCGACGGAGTCCAGTGAGAGCTGTTTTGAGTGAGATTCCAATTAATTAAATATTTAAAAATTGTGAATCTTGTTTCTTAACCCGGCCAGTCCGTACGTGTAGTACCTGCGCCGTCTCAATGCAGTGGCCCCACATAATTCGCGAGTTCGCGTAAATAAAAATTGGTCGCATAGACGACTTAATTTTCAAAATTCAACTTGTGTTTTGCCCGATGGAGGATCCCTGTTTCTCGACTGGCCAGTCCGTACGCGCAGTACCTGCGCCGTATAAGAGAAATTATGCCCTGTCGGTAGGATTAAGGATTTTAGCGGTAAGTCTGTATCGTTTCAATGATTTAATGTTACTTTCAACTTTAATTCTCTTTCAAACATGTGCAAGTTTGTAAATTTCTTAATATCTTGTTAAAATAAAATTTTAATGTGAATGCCAAATCTGATTTTATTTATTTTAAAACTCCTGAAACAAATAAAGTAAATTGAAATAATTATTTATCAGAGTTAAAACAAAGCTATCCCGGTAACTTTTAAAATTGGAAAAACGATCCCGCATAATTAAACAAGGTCTTTTAGACTTTGGCAGCTTGGTGCCTCCCCAAACCACAGAACTACGAGCCATCTCAAAAGCTCGGTATTTTTAAATAAATAAATATTACTGGTTTGTAACAAGCTGATGGTGGCAGCGGTGGGATTTTCCTACGCGTTACCGCCCTGATTCGTTACCCGGTAACATTTGTTACCAGTGGCACCATTTTTAATTAAAAGGAATTTTATCTTAACCTTCTAATACTATAATCTAATTTTTACCTATTCTACATTTCATTTTAGACTTTATAAAATTTTTTATTTTTAATTGTTATTCTTTATTTTTTAAATGTCGTTTATTATTTTTTTACTACAGTACAGATCAAATCTAATTTAAAAAAAATTTTCTTTCTTCCTTAATTACTACGAGAAAATTAAAAAAATATATATATATATAAGGAACTCTGTCTTGGAATGAACTTGGAATTTGGCTCTCCGACTTTTGTTGTTGATGACGACTTAATCCAAGTTTGATTTTGGCTCTCCGACTATAGTTGTTGATGATGACTTAATGACTAAGACATTGAATTCTAATATTTTATTGATCCTCTTTTAGAACTCCTATCGCTAATTGGAAAATATAAACAACTCTGTCTCAAGTAAATTAGAAATTTGTCTCTCTGACGTCAGTTGTTGATGATGACTTATTTCTAATCTGATCTTGGCTCTCCGACTATTGTCATTGATGACGACTCGATCAACCTAAAGGCATTGAATACAGAAATCCAATCATCAATAGAAATGAGTTTTATTCTGGACAATATTAATTCTTTTATGAAACTTTACGTAATTTAATGTAAGTTTATTTTATTCATAACTTTTATATTCATTTTCTTAAAAATTTGGCCTATAAAATATCATTCAATTATTTGTAAAGAATAAAACTTTCAAATAGAAATTGTAAAAAAATGGTGTTATAAACACGTAATCGCTAGAATTAGTGTTAACTGATTATAGCGACTAGTAAGTCAAAATCGCCGGTTGTGGGTACAAGGCCGCAAGATTGGGAAAACTTCTGGTCGAATCCTGGTGAATTTCAAATTGAAATTTGGAAAGAAGAAAATGTTATTCTCTTCTTTCCTTTTACACTAGGAAGAGAGTAGAAGAATAATTAAGAATAATTCTAATAATTAAATTAGAATAATTCTACTGAAAAAGGTAGAAAAAGGTCAAGAGATGAAAGTGCTTGGAAAGACAACAAAAGGAAAGCAGCTATAGAAATATGGTAAATTTATTATTTTTAATTTGTAGATAATCACTGAGAAATCGACTAATTGTTTTTATTATCGGTATCTCAAATAGAAATGTAAATTAATCAATAGAGGAATATTAGTCATTAATATTTTTATATGTGACTTTGATGATATAATTAAATTGACTTTCCAGTGTTTATTTATTTATTACTACCATTACCTTTTTCTACCTTTTTCAGTAGAATTATTTTTCAACATAATTGAAAATAGATTTGTTTCAGTATAAATGTCAATAAAAATCACATTTAAACATAAATATAATAAAAAATCACTAATTAAAAAAGCCGGCTGATTTTTAACCTCAAAAATCGATAGATTTGTAAACAAGACAGTATAATATTCCACTTGTTCCAAACGTTGTCATGCACGGCGCGCTGTCTGCTGTGAGTACGGCGCTGACGTCCAAATTACGTTTTCGGAAAAGGATTATATCTCTTAAAATTGTTAACAAAATGGCTTGAAAATTTCCAGAAAACTTCTTCAGATATTAATTAACAAATTTGTCACTGGAAGTTCTCTCAACTCGAAAGTTTCCCACAGACTTTATTTCACTGAAGTTGAGAAATCGCACTTACCGACAGGTCCACATTTGCATTAACAAATAACTCAACAATAACATTTTTTTCAAATTTTAATCAACTTATCGTCGTTGGTAGATCCAAATGCGTAAGTATTCCAAATTTGAATTGATTTCATACAGATTTGTATGAGATACGACGATTTATGTTCCAAAATTCAATGAAATTACGGAATAAAAAATATTCAGTTTTTGGCCATTATTATTAAAAATAAAAATCCTACAAAAAAATTTCAAAGAAAGAAAAGTTGCGCATTTTTATTCTCTATATGGTAGTATGTTTTAAAATTAAAATTACCGACTTTTACTTTTTTAGTTATTTTGACGGTCTTGACTACCAATAGGGAAATCGTTCGAGCGTCGGGCGAGTTATTGGATCCAAGGCCTCAATTATTACAATTTTGTTTTCCAGAATATATTTATAACTATTTTAAAATAAACAAAAAAATCTCTTATCAGCATTAGAAAATGTTTATTGCAAAAGCAATAAAAACTTACTGTCAATTATAAAAAATTCGTCTTATTGTCTGTAAAATATTAATTTTCTGTCTAGTGAGAATATTGATTTATTATACATTTGTAGGTTAATACTAATTTGTAAAAAATTGTATTTATATAACCTAAAGAAAATTCAATATTCTGACACAAGTTTTATAATCGAAATTAATATCATTAATAAGTTTAAAGTTATAGTACTATTTTTTTATGATTTATAATAAAATAAAATTTGAAATTGAAAAATTTAAAAGAGAATTCTGAATCTTTTTCTAGAAAATTCTTAATTAAAAAAAAAATTTTTCATTCTTTCTATTTCTTAATTACAATTGCATTCAGAAAATTCAAAGTTTTTTAAAAATAAGGGAGAAAAGTCTTCATAAATTCTATCGGTTAATTACATATTTTAATTGAAAATAAAATTGCAACTTTTAAAAATTTTTTTTTGACTAAAAAAAATGTTCTGTTACGAACACTTTCGAATTTCTTTAAAATTATTTGAAAATATCAATAACTTCTTGTTAAATAAATATATTACTACAATTATAACTTCTTTAGGGCCCTGACCACCTTGGGGCCTTCTCCCCTAATTATTAAAAATTATGGATTTATAGAAAAAAAATGTTATTTAAAAACAAAAAAAAAATTTTTTGAATTTTGGAAAAGTTACAAATGATTGCAGAAATTTAATTATATTTTTAAAGAGTAATAAAATTCTGCTTGAAAAATTTCAATTATGTTTAAAATAAAAAAAAAAAAGATTTCACATCATAATTACAATTACCTTTATAAATAAGAAAATTCTTCTCCAATATTCAATTACTTTTAACAATTTTCCCTATTTAAATGATTTTCAATATCTACTATTTTAATAAATTTCCTAAAAGAATTCAAATTTTTAATATAATTCTACTCAAGCATTTACAAATTATTTTCAAAAAATAAAAAATTTTGACAGAAATTCAATTATTAACAAATTTTTTTTATTCTTCTCGTTAATTTAATTAATTTCATAAATAATAGAATTGTTTTAAAAATTTAATTATTTTTATAAACTTTCGAATAAATAAATAAATAATAAATTTGTTTTAGGAATTCAATTATTTTCTTAAATAATGAAGCTCGTCACATAATTTTAATTACTTTTAGTACAAATTTTAATCGAATTCCTTCCAAAATGTAATTACAATTTTTACGAATTTGATTAAAATTTGGTAATAGAATTCGATTATTTAAAGGTTTTTTTGATAAAATTCTTTATAAAAACTAATTTTTAAGAAATATTCAATTGTTTAATAAATCGTATGCCTTTGTATTTAAATAAACAAATAAGTTTTCTATATTTTCATAATGAAATTTTTCTAAATGTTTACGAGAATTTTTCTAAATGATTGGTGGAATTTGCTTCGTAAATTTTTTTTGTAAAATTTTCAAAAATGTTTCTCACTTAATTGCAGAATTTCCAAATAATCAAAATTCCGTAAAATTGAATTTTAAACAAATGTATTATAAAATTTACAAAGAACTTTAAAAAAAATTTTGTTAAGGGTTGATTTAGAATCCTTTTTAGGGTTGTCACAATATTTTAATTTTGAATCTCCCTGACTTTTCCTTGTTTTCCAGACTTGTAACAACCCTGAACTTTTATAAGTAGTTTAAAAAAAAATTTTTTTTTGAATTTGCCATTTTTGAAAGTACCTGCATATTTTCGATTTTTCAAGCAACTGTCGAATAATGTTTTCTAAGGGAAGGAGGCAGAACGCATACGTGGAGGTCGGATTTCAGATGTGGACAGAAAAAGGGAATACCACGATTATTATAGTTAATTAAAGATTCCCGAGTGATAAAATTATTATTTTATATTGAAACAATATTGTTATTCCAACTTCTTCAAAATTATTTTCTTGGGTTCAATTCAACTTTTATTTTCTACAATTTTAATTACATTTCTTTAGTAATTGAACTCTTCATACCCCATTAACATTTTGTCATTTTTTTACAATTTTTACAATATCCTGCCTGTTTTTGTTGTTTTTTTTCTAAAGTTTTATACGACCTTTTTGCAAATTTTTTTTTTGAAAATTTCATGCGACTTTTCATGACTTTTGTTGTAAATTTATGTGACTAAAGCGACTCTTTTTGAGTCTTAAAGTCGATCCGAACCCTGTAATTCGTGAATCTCTAAATTAAGAGAAAAATGTATTCTAAACTGACTCTTGCGAAAAAAAATCAGACAGTGTTTCATTGTTGAGAATTGATATTTTATATAATTTGCTTAAAACAAAAAATTTAACAATAGATTTTTATTAATTCATAGAATGTTGTAAGAATCATGTATTGATCACATATAAATTAAATATAATTAAAGTTTATAAAATAAACATTCACTTAGGCAACAATATTACGTTACAGTTATAAATTTTTTTAAATTACTATCATGTAAACTAATATTTCCAGGACTTACATTCATGTTATTTAAAAATTCGATAAATGTATAAATTTTATACAAATTATTAGAAAAAAAATAATTATTAAAAAAAAAATAAAATATATGAAATATTTTTTTTAACAATGTATAGAAATAATATTAACAATCAACTACAAATCGAAACTACTTAATATATAACAATAGACTAATTTATCTAAACAAAACATAGACTCATTATGAATCAAATAAAGTTGAACAAGTTAAAAAAAATCTTTTTGATCGAATGCAACTCTAAACCAACGATTCTTAAAAGGGTTAAAAATTTATATCGACATTGCTGCTTCATCATTTTGTTGTCTAGTACTCTTTAACACTGATAATAAAATACAGGATGAAAGATAAACTGGTATATATGGTGTATGTGTATCGCTATTAATTTTCTCAATCTTTCTTTTCCGTTACTTCTGCTTCTAAATTTCACCTTGTCCGAAACGGAAATTTTCGTTACAAGTAACAGAAAATTTCCGTGGTGGCGTGGAATATTATAAATCAATCTTTGAAAAAAAAATATTTCTTAATTTTTGTAACCTAAATGAGGCTTAAATATAATCAAACCTAATTATAAATGAATAGTTTAAGATAAACTTGCACATGTTTATATCTTATAGTTTAACATAGTCTGTGTATTTTGTATTATAAAAGGGACAATGATGCATGTCATTTAGAAGGGCAAGAATATATAAATTTTCTATTTTAAGTCGAGGAAACTTACAAATATTATAATTCTATTTAAAAAAAAGTTAAGAAATTATTTAATAAAAAAATATATACTTTGGCTAATTCTATTTAAAAAAAAATTTTTTTTACAACAAATTATAATAACAAGTTATCATAATTTAACAATTAATTAAAGTATTTAATAATTATAAATGATTCCTGTCCTGGCATGCATCAGTAATTGAGATAAGCGTAACTATGATATGGCACATGTTCCACCATGCTTAATCAGCAAGGTTGACTTCAAGGACAGAGCTGGTATGAAGAAAGTATTTGGTAATTCTAAGCTTTACCTTAGGAAAAAGGTGATGTCGGTTGCGAAAATTTCTTCTCTAAAAAAGGGACAAAAAAAATATTAAATATTGAAGTTTTTATGTTGTCAAATAATTTGACAGTTTTGATTGGATTCTTTCCTTATTAAACTAGTAATTCACGATATTTTGAAACTAATACATAAATTTTGGACAAAAATATTTTTCTTTAAACCGAAGTTATAAAAAATCACCAAGAGCATCTATTACTCAGCATTAGAATTGTAGATTATGCTGTGTGCATATCGATGAAAAAACTGGTTAAGTTAACTAAATTTCCAAAATAATTTAATTGGTAAAGTATGCTGCTGTTAATTTATTAGTCAAAAATATAATCTTTATAAATGAACTTAAAAAAATTTCTATTAATGGATTTAACTTGTTTATCCAGAGATTCTAGTAATTAATTAAATAAAAATAACAACTAAAATTTGGCAGTGATTTTTATTGGCTAATTTAAATTAGTTAGAACTAATTATTTCTTTTAGTGCACTAATAGACGCATATTAAAATAACAACTACTAATTTGAACATTAATTTCACTTGAACAATTTTATACTTTAAATAAACATATTCAACTGTATATGAAGAATAAATCCTATTTTAAAACATTTTCAATAAAAAAAAAAATTTACTACAAATAATTTCAATTTTCAATTAAAATTACACTACTTAAAGTTACTAAGTTACTTAAATTATAGTTCTGTAAATATATACCTTATGTCTAACTGTATAAAAAAAATATTAATTTTTCAAACATTTCCAACAGTTAGAAAGACGAATATATTCCTAGATTATTAAATAATATTACTCCTTCTAAAGTCTTAGAAATTGGTGAATTTGCAGTACCTTGTACATTTGTTATGTAAGATGATGATGCTTAATAATTACTTATTATTAGTAACTAATTATTTCCATTTCTGATATTTCTGAATTTGGAAGTTCCGATAATGACAGAAACTGACAATGGTCTTACTAAAAATGATTCTATGACTATATATGTTCGAGCTTTATTATACCTCTAATTTCAAGAGAAGCGAAACAACTTTAAGCATTTATCTTTACGTCCATATATCATATTGCAATAACTGTATTGTGAAAAAGTGTATAGTACAACTAGTGGTGAAAGTACGTGATTTTGCGCGAGAGCTGTAATCACTCTCATGGGATCATTCTTTAACCACGAGATATACACGAACTTTATCCCAAACGCCTTGCAAGAAAATTTTTTTGGATGTTTTTATAACTTTAATAAATAATTTGATTAATTTTAATAATTTAAGGATATAGTGGTAGATGAATGTTATAAAGTTAAATGGTTTAGTTAATTCAGTAAATTAGTTAGTCTAGTTTGCTAATTTAGTTAGTTAGTTCAGTAAGTCAGTTAATAAGGTAGTTAGTTTAGTTTGTAAGTTTAGTTAGTAATTTAGTTTCATTTGGTAAATCATATTAGTTATAATAATAATATATATTATTAGTTATATTAGTTAGTAAGATTTTATTACACAAAATAAATAAGTATGATGTACAAATGTTTTGATTAAATGCAATAAATTAAAAGAAGTAAAATATATATTTAATTTATTTACAATTAATTTTAATCTTTTAATTATAAATAAATATACCGATGATTAAGTCATTATTCATCTAATTAGTTTATTGATTAACAAAAAATCTTATAATCTTATAAAATATATTACACAATAAATCAATTGTAAATAGTACTACTATATGCTGGAAAGTACCATAATAACTTTGAAAAAAGGCTGATAGGTTTTCTTAAAATTATAATAATCCTATAAATTTTTTTTAGTTTTAATTTGTTTTGATTTTAATTTAGTCAATAACCGTTCACGGCCGAATTGACTATAAGTATAAATTCCTTTGACGTTATTCTAAAAATTAGCATTATAAAAAAAAAGAAATATAAAAAAAAAAACTAAAAAAAAATATATATATCTTTTATTTTCTTAAACCAATTAGGAAAAACTAATATGATCATATAGGCAGTATAAATTTAGATTGTACAAATTTAGAAAAATATAAATTAAACTAAATATAAAAATAAAATAATTATACCATATAAACAAACTAGCCTTAGTGTTTGTGTATATCTATTTGTAAATTGCGTTCTTGTAATTATCTCTACTTGCAAGCAAATTTAATTAAAAATCAATTAATCTACTTTTATTTTATGTATTGATAAATTTATATGAAATAGTTAAAAAAAAAGATTTTTATTCTCTTTAATTTAATTTATAACTAATATTACTTATTAAATATTCTAGATGTTAAAATTTCACTTTTAGACTGTAGTATTCAGATTATTGTTTCGTTACATGATTAAAATGTCTCGAATATTATAATTGGGAAAAAAGGTCATTAAATAGAAATATTCAGTTGTAAGAAACAATTTTGCAATGTAACTAAAATCACAATAGCAGTGTCTGGCCTAAGTGTATATTTGAGTATTACAAATAACAAAGTAAAAAAAACAATTTTTTTAAATTAGCTTTATAAGAACAGGTTATCTCACTTCTAAACAAACTTCAATAAAGTCCACAAGGGAAGAATTATTCGCAATCTACAAAATCTTAAAGTATTATATGATCATATAATTTTCTTGTGTTATAGATATATTAAAATCCAGTTTCTTTGGCATAATTATCAATGAATCATCTTTTCTAAAAGAAAGGAAAATATTCTCAATCAACCTATCGCTCATCATCATTAAAACTATTAATTAATCTACCAACAACTGATAATGAGAAAGGATGGAGAACACCTCATAATACAAACCAGTCACTTCAGATTCTTCTTATGGAACCATTCTTATGGAAACATCTTCCTTTCGCCTGTTTGAAATTCAACAATTCGTCAAAATTTATAACTGTATCATTGCGCAACAACAAGCGTTAAACAAAATTGTTCTGTTTAAAAATCAACCTTTTTTATTTAAAATTCATGGCATTTTAAAATCTAAAAATTAATTTTGTTTAATTTAAATCAATTTAAAAAAATTAACTTCAGCATAACACTGAGAAAACTGAATAGTTAACTTTTTCCTCCAGATAGTTAGTTGAATACTCCAGTTTTCTCCGTGAAATTAAATATAAAACAAGACAATTTTCTTTATAATGAAGATTGCTGTATTGTACTAGAACAATACAGAAACCAAAAATTGTTTGTTATTTCGATTAATTCGGTAGATTTGTTTTCAGAATGTGTAATGCAAATTGATTCGCCGTGATATGCTTCAAGTCTAACATAAACAGCTTATATTTTAGGGTGTATAAACAATTTCCTGGATATAAAAAAAAATTTGTTACAACAAGCAATAAAAGAAAATATGTAAATAAACTTTCAATTTTTGTAACTAAAAGTATAAACGAAACAATGGATCGAATTTAATTTTAAAATTTAAGGTTTAATAACATGTCAGTTTGGAATACGTACATTTCTTATTTTTTTTTAATTTGTAAAAAAAATAAGTGCCTTACGAAAAAAAATAGCCATTATTAGCGAACGGCTATCTCACGATGTATTTGAATTCTAACGTTTGCTACAATTCATTAAACAGAATTACAATGTCAAGAAAGTCTAATTTGCATTTGTCAAAATTATTAAAGAATAAATGTCGTAAATTCTTGATGTTATGATTTTAAAGAATTAAAATTGTGTTCTTTTTTTTAGTTGTTGTTCATTGTTCAGTTGCAAATTGAAGAGTAATAGATGAACACATTGTTGAGAATTCAGTTTAAAAAAAATAATAATAATCAATTTTACTTGATAATATGAAAAAGGTTTTAACCAATAATATTGTAGCTAAAAATAATGTTCTGTGCAATAAAGCCTGTCGATAAAAGAAACTGTTTTTTTAAGTACATCGTATTATGGTTTAAATTAAAGCTATCTTCAAATTTCAAAATCATTCTTTTTACCTTAAATTAATCATATGTTTAGAATTTTAAATTACCTCAAAAGAAAAAAAAGTATAGTTTACCGTGTAAAATCATGATTGCTGTATTGTATTGAGCAAATTTATCAAATGTAAAATTGATTGCTGCCTATCGATAAACACCGAGTTCACGATTTCTTTTTGATATTTACTTAAAAAAAAACTCCAGAAACAAAAAAATAATTAAAATATGTAAGTCTCGAGGGATCATTTTGTTTTCATAATATAATATGCAACATGATCCGCTGAGATAAATATTACGTCCGAAATCAAAAACTTAGATTTCAAATAACTAATTATTTAATTTTTTTAATTTTTTATTTCTGCAATTAAAATATGAATCTAATTAATTGACTACATTTTAATTTTGTATGAAAAGAAATAATATTGAAGGTTCAAATGTGAAAAAAATGGAAGTTTGCTAAAAAAAAATTTTTTTTATTGAAATGACTCACATTGATCTTTGAAATATATAAAGTTTAAGATTAAAGATTTTGATATGCAAACGTTCATTTGAAGCCATGTTTGAGCTTTCAATGGCAGCTACAGTTCAATCAACAAAATTATAATTTCAAGAATAGTCTAATTTGCCTTTGTCTGATCTAGTAAAATGTATACTCCTGTGTTAAATTCTTGAACTTATGATTTTCAAAAAAAAATAAAGATGTAAACATTTGTAGCTGTTAATCATTGTGAAATTGTAAATCTTGGAGTAATACGTAGCGCTATCTAGTAATTAACTAATCGACATCGAAAAACATACCTTAAACTATTGAACCAAAAATCAATATTATGTCAATTATATCAAAGAATCGAGCAAACCTTTAAGCAAGTTTAAAATAACGAAACTTAATCCTACCGACTTGACGTGCAAAACTACAGTTGAAAAGTAAATTAAATTTAATTGACAATATGTTTTATGTGGTTTCTGTCTTATCTTTTAAGCAAAAAGTTCTCGGGGACGAAAACAGAAAATTTCCATGGTGGATTGTTACGTACAAGGTACTTAACAGCTAATATTATTTTAATTATTATCGTTTAATAAAGCTACAAAACATAGGACAGAAATAGTAAAACATGTTTATTATTAAATACTTTATAAACTGTTTATAAATTAGATGCATAAATTTATGAACAGTATTAATTCTAAAATTTTTATATAATAAATGAAACCTCCATTTGAAAATAATCAAAAGTAATGAATTTCACACATGGATTGAGACTCTGGTCTCGCTACGAATCTCTCGATTCGCAACTGGAGTCGCCGTGTCAGTTGCGAGAACGGTTACAGCGTCCCTCTTTCGGCAGAGAAAGAATTGTCACGTAAACTGCTAAATCGCTTTACCGCCGGCCTTATTATACCCGCAGTTTACGTGACAATTCTTATCTCTGCCGAAAGAGGGACGATCTAACCGTTCTCGCAACTGACACGGCGACTCCAGTTGCGAATCGAGAGATTCGTCGCGAGACCAGAGTATATCTGCGAATCTATTTAATGACGCGGATATCTCTCGCCTATAATTGATTTTTCAATGATAGAATTTTTTTGCAGAATGCTATTTCCATTATTTCCTAATAGTTGCTGCAATTTTAAATAATTATAATTTATAAATAATAAATTATTTATTATTTACATGAATTATTAAAAATAATAATTTAAACAAATCAATATATTAAACAAAAATTAGAAACATTAATTTTTTATTATTATTATTTAATTAAAAAAATTTATTTAAAAAATTTTTTTTCTCTTAGTTGCCAATATTCGGCCAATATTGGACCAATATTAACAACCGATGCTTGGCGAACCCGTTACATCCCAAGCATCAGCCCATATTGGTCCAATATTGGGAGCCTTTATTGGACCGATGATTGGTCTCTTGGCTCCCAATATTGGACCGATATTAGACCAGTAAGAAATTTCTCACTGGGGACCTTTAAAATAAGCTTATGATCATTAAAAAGCGTTTATTATTTTAAAAGTTATTCAAATTTTTGTAAGACATTGAAAATGACGATTTTTTAAAAATATCTAAATAAAATATTGGCCAAATGACTTCAAAAAGATCTTGTTCTTTTCAAAATTTTATCATCTTTCAAAAAATAAAAAGCAAAATATTTTAGTTTCCATACATTTTATGTTCTTCAATGTTTTTCAATCACCTGAAAATGAATGGTCTCTCAATTTTGACCGGTAGCGTAGATTCGTAATCAGCGACCCTAAATACCACCGAGTAACAAGTTTTAATCGAATCTGATAAAATTTGAATTTTGTCCGCCATATTGGATCCGACATTTTAGATTTTTTTAAAAAACTTTAGATTTATATTCGGGGACCTTAAAAAACTGTTAAAGAATGAGTTACAGAATAATTTACCTCGTTTTTTGCTTTTAATTCATAAAAGTATTTTGAAATTTTTGGACCATTTGACTTTTGACAGCTCTATTGGCATCCGCAATAAAAATTTGCAAAAAACGCCCATTGCCATCTTAAAGTACATGAATGTAGAAATCTTTTAAGCCCTAGAACGTTTAAATGTATCCCCAGGTGCGATTTTTTGGTCGGCCCATAGTTGGGCCAACTTGTACAAAGTCGGTCCAATTTCTCGTACCAGAGGTTGGGCCAACCATACAGATGATAACGGTTCGCCGTCTAATGGCGACGATGGTTGGCCCGAAAACTCATAAGGAAGTTGGCCCAACTTACAATGCATATGTTGTGCCAACTATACATTTCAATGGTTGGTCCAAAGACTGACGCCAAAATTGGCACAACTTTAGATGCGTAAACCGAAGACTTATACACTGACCACTACGCTACGCTCACATGGAAGTACATACCGTTAAATTTATATTAAAGCTGCAACAGTCGGGCCAACCGTGGCCCAGAGTTTAGCCGACCGAAACTGAAAGTCTTTTAAACTACGTTTGGATGAGTTGTGCCAACCTTTGTCGCCAAAGTTGGCCCGACGGTTGGTTAAACTCTGCACGTAATGGTTGGCTTGCAAAGTCGGGCCAACTGTGGGCACTAGTAGAGGGAAGTCCCCTAGTACCTAAAAAACTTTTTTTTTAAGTTCAATTTAGTTTTGGTATCGAAATACTACAATTTTGAAATTGTCCCCTAGTACCGGACAGTCTAAAACTTTTAATTTTACGCACAAGATATTATTGAGAAATGATGCAGCGATCAAAGACTGTATTCTTGCTGTATTAAATGAAGTGTTATTGCCAAAGATATTGTAAAATAAAATCACCAACTTTAGAAAAAAATTTTTTTTCCTTTTTTTTATTTTTTATTTAAATTTTACAGTGCATTCTACCAAAAACACATTCACATTAAGGTAGTTCTCCGGCTGCTACTCTTGTAAAAATTGATTTTCGATAGATTTTCTTCTAATTTTGAGAAAATGTTTCTTTGGGTGCCCTTTAAATGTGGTAAAAATTTAAAAACCCTTTGCCATGTCAAAGAACGAGATATTGTGGTTGACATTTTTTATTTTTAACATAATCGCATGTAAAAGTGAAAGTTTGAACTTGAATAACTCAAAATTTAGCATCGCAAAGGGGTTTGAAATTTTTACCACATTTAAAAGTCACCCGAAGAATCATTTTCTCAAAATTTAAAGAAAATCTATCGAAAATCAATTTTTACAAGAGTAGCAGCCGGAGAAATACCTTAAGTGTATGATTGGTTCAACGAATATTCCTGTCTAATATATTCAAATAAAACAAAAGTGACTTAACTATTCACTTATTGGCTGAGTTTACCTACAAAAACCAATTTTTTAACTGTCCGGTACTAGGGGAATTCCTTGTGTCCGGTACTAGGGGGCAAGCAATCCTCAAAATTATGTTTTTTTATACTAACACCGTTAAGAAATTAAAAAAACTTTTCCAGTCTTGGAATTATAGTTAAACCCTCTCTTTAATGCAACACGTAAGCACAAAACTATAGTAGTAATCGCACTTTGAAATTTACATGATACAACGTCTTCTCGCTAAAAAAAACAATTTAGTGCTCTCATCGTGGTCATTCGCGTTATTGACAAACCGAGCACTCTGATTCTTTATTATTACGTTCTTCCGCGACTTTTTTGACAATTTTTTAATCCGATGATTTGTCATTTGTTGAAGAACTAGAAGTGTCCGGCGCTAGGTGCCGTCCGGCGTTAGGGGACTCCCCCTACTTGCCAAAGTTGGGCAAACTCTGGCAACCAAAACTTCGCTTGCCAAAGTTAGGCCAACCTTCAAAATCTGGCGGCCAACCTAAATTCGCACCTGGGAACTGTGACAAACAGTGACAAAATTTTTTTTGCAAGATATTTAGATTTGAAAAATCGGAAACTGAAAATAAATAAATAAATGTCAATTTCTTATAATATTAAAAAAAAGTTAAGAAAAATTAAATTTTCAATAATTTGTTTAAACAATAATTTTTTATTGTTAAAAAAATATGCTAAGGACATCATGGAGTTTCCTAAAAAAAATTATTTTCTCAAAATTTAAACCTTCTTTAATAAGTGGTTAAATTTTTAAAGAAGTGCTTTTTAATGTTTTTGAGAAAAAAATTTTTGAAGTTTGCGCTGCGAGTTTTTGTGCGTTGCGCTAACTAAGTAGCGCCTATATCAGTGTATTTTAAAAGATGATATGACCTTTACTGCTCGCCTCTAATACATTTATCAATTATATACGTATATATTATTATTATAAACAGTTTAACTATATATTTTTAACTTTTTTATAAACATTATTTTCCTTTTTTATTGTAAAAAATCTTTTCCTCCACACTTTATCCAGGCTTATATTTCTAATTTTTTATTTTTATGGTCTTCAGTGGAACAAAAGTCAAACGTTATTGTGTCAAATTTATTTTCTACTAACTAAAAATAGTACATTGTACAACTAGTGGCGAAAGTGTGATTTTTCGAGAGTGAAGTTTGCGGCTCGAGCGTAGCGAGAGCAGCAATCACTCGAGAAAAATCATTCTTTCACCACGTGTTGTGCACTACGTTTTCTCCAACGCCTTGCGAGGAAAGGTTTCTTCGTGAGTTTCGTATAATTTTAATTTAACGTGTGCTTATGTTTAATATAATAAAAGACGAATGTTTTGAGTGGGGAAGAAATTAGATACAAAATATATCTCGGTCAAAGAACAAGAAAAAAGAATTATGTCATGATTTACTTTCGCCACGCCAAATTTACTTTCGCCACGCTAAAAATTACTTTCGCCACGCCAAATTTTACTTTCTCCACGCTCTTCAGAGCAGTTGAGAAAAGTTCTACTTTCGCCACACTTTTCTACCAAGAAAAGTACTCCTTTCAGAGCAAGTGTTGGAGAAAATGCTTTAAGGAAAAGATTTTTTATATTAAGGGGGTCACCCCGTGTGACAGACGTTTTTTAAGAGTTTTTTGGGGATTTTCTTTTTAAGAACCATGGAAACTAAGGACTTCAAAATTTTTACCATATATTCAGTTACATTTTAACAACAAATTAAAATTTTCGCAAGTGAAAATATTTTAATGATTCCGAATTATAAAACTGGAAAGTAATGATGATCTTAAAAACGCCGTCTAGCGGCAACCACGATACTGACTAATTGACTGAACTAAAATAAAAAAATAAAAAGGCATTTTAATCTGTGAGGATGTAGCTATAGCCAAAACTGAAATTATTTAAAAATATTAAAAATTGAATTTTTTACGTGACTTTGAAATTTTTTTTAAAAAAAACGTAATTTTTTTGGTCTTTTTCCTTGCATAAAATAGAAACAACTTGACCTTTTTCAATTATCCTGGTTCGAACGATAGCCATACATGTGTTGAATACTCGCTATAAATTTGTGCGATATTGGTCAAGCCGTTTTTGAGATATCGTGGTCGTCAGTTTGGAAAACACAGTTTTGAGAAAAACGCCTATCAAAGCTTAAGTAATACATTGTTCGCTTGGCAACTCCTTGTCTTCTCAGTGCTGTAACTTTCTTAGGATGTCAAATATCAAAAATCTTCTTTACCCACATATTCTACACATATTGTAGATGTGATTTATGGAAAAATTTTTTTTCGATTTTTTGAACCCATCACACAGGGTGACCCCCTTAACCCATTGATGCCTATAGGCAAAGGAATGCAGATATAATAAAAGTAACTATTGGAATCCTGGCATGGGATCTAATAATAATTTTTGTCGTTGAATGTTAAAAAAATATTTTTTTAACAATTTTTTTGTTATAAACAAAAAAAGAAAAATCGATTTTTATAAGAAACTTATATCGCTATTTGATTGTACGCTAAAAACCACTACGAAAACATATATTACATAATTTTTTAAAAAAGACCTATTGGTGTAAAAATGTTATAAACAATAAGCCTGCATTCATACTGTATGAGGTATAAGGATCGTTTTTGAAGTTAAAGATTTTTTTAAACAAAATTAGCTTAATCAGGAGAGTTTTTAACGTTAAAAATTTTTTAAACAAAATTTTTACCTCAAAAACTATTTATGTAAGTGGAAATAAATAAGTAAAATGTCTTCTGAGCGAGGAGTATGACGCTAGTTCAAATTAAATTTCTTATTATTGCAATATTAAAAAGAATTTTTAAAAACGATTTAAATCGGTCAAATATAGGTAGACTATATTTGTAAATATTGCAAGCACTTTAAAAATAATGTGTAAATTTCAACATTTCAACTATTTGAACCTTCTTTTTATTTTGAGGTTATGTTTTTGTAAACGAAAATTGTTTGCATTTTCCTCCTTTAAAATTCATTATAAAAAATAATAAAATTCAATTTCTAGTAAATAAATAACATACTATCTACTAAAATAAAGAAGTTAATTAAAAAATTGAGACTTACTTGATAATTACGCAGTTTTAATCTGCCTGGCTTGTCTTTAGGTAAATTGAAAAATACATCTCTCTGTGGAATTACAGTTTCTTTAGAATCACTGATTTCCTTTACTTTGACTAAAAATTCTTCTGGATTTTCAACTTTAGCCTTAATCTCTATGTTCCTCATATTTTTACTTGGCAAACAATGATAACAATTTACAAATTTTCTAAAATAAACACTTTTTCTGCTTGTGGAAACAATGAAATAAAACATGTGACAAACGAAACGATATATTTCAAAGTGAAATATTCTCACAGATTAAATGTCTATACATTTTTTTACAAAAATGACCGAAATTTCATTTGAAATTGAAATATTTCACACAATAAATTGCGCGTGCGTGAAATTTAAAAATAGTTCATTCATATTTACTTTCATTATCAAAATTATAATTACAATATAAAATATTTTCATGTATATTTTCAAATTTAAAAATTTGTTATAATATTAAATTAATTTATTCATTAATAAAATGAAACGAGAACGAAAAATTGCCTTTATGAAAATATTTTATTATACTTTAAAATATACATTTATGTTATATATATATATATATATATTATTAACAATATGTAATGAATACATTTTTTTATTGGCACAAAATGGTTATTAAAAAATTAATATAATTAATACAACAGGTACTGCAAAAAGCCATGCTTTTATATATATATAATATATGTGAAATATATATAGCTTCTTCATATTTCTCCTGAATTCTCAAAAATAATTTAATTCCATGATGTTAAGTACTAAGTTAATATTTATTTTTTTTAAATTAAGGAAAATTTTTTCAACTGTTGCACATTTGTTTCGCGCAATGATGTGGAAATTGGACTCCCTTCAACAGTAAATTTGCGCATTCCTGTAACAAATAAAAATTAAAAATTACTAATAATTTTTTTTTTATTTTATTGATAATATCTTTTTATTTTATTACCAATATTTTTTTATTTTATTACTAATATTTTTATTTCATTACAATAATATTTTTACGGTATTAAAAAATAGAATTTTTCTTATTTCAATTTTATTAATTTCTTTTCAATAAAATACTTTATTATTAATTATTCGATGCTGAATGTAGATAACGGTGAAAATCTAAAAAAATTATTCTATTTCGTAAACAATTTAGTAAAGATAAGAGCGTTTTGTTTGTGTGAATAGGGTACACCCAGAGAAAAATATTATTTAAACCAAATATATTTTATTTGAGTTAAATAAATGTATATTTGTCTCAGAACCAACTAGACTTTTTATTTGTTTTAAATAAAAATTTTATTCGGCATAAATAAATATATATTTGAGCCAAATAAAATTTTATTTAGACCAAATAAAATTTATTTGAAACAAATAAAAAGTCTAGTTGGTTCTGAGACAAATATATACAATTTATTTCTCTGCGGGTAGAATGAGAAAAGAAGAAACACTTATGTAAAAAAGGCTACAGGCCTATAGATACATTACTTGTAAATAAAAAAAAATAAATAAATATTAATTATTCGAAAATTATTTTTCAAAATATTTAGAAAAATAAAACTTTCATACTTTCCGAAATTAAATTACAATTTGTCATTTTTTTCCCAATGGAATAATTTTTTTCGAATAAAATTAAATGTAATGTAAAAAATATTTATCGTTTAAAAAATGACGAAACAAAAATTCCACTTTTTCCAATCAAGATAAAATTTATTCTCGCAATCGATAAAATGCTTTGAAATAACTAAAAAAATAAATGCAAAACAAAAATTTCAATCAATAGAAACTGTTTTAGATTCTTAGTAATTAATTAATTAAATTTAATAACGAATCTCTGTTCTAAAGAAAAAAGAATTTCTGAATTTGTAAACCTAATTTAAAAGAAATTTTTCATTTTTAAATTCAAATTTTTATTTACTAACTAAATATTTTGTTTAAGAATTAAGTAAATTAATAATACTATATTAATTCAATAAAATTAGAATTTTCATTTAAGACTGATGAAATATTTATTTATTTATTTGCATAATAAAAACGAGCTTACAAAAATTTTATATACCTAAGTAATTTTAAAATATTTTAATTTAGAAATTTATTTATTGAACGCAATTAGTTTTCTCTATGTATGGTAATAAATAAAGAAAACTAATTGATTTATGAATTAAAATTAAATTAGAAAATTTATTTTTAAATTCAAATAAAAATTATTTCTTAATCGTGTTTATTAATATCTGAAATCATTTTTATTCATAGACATCAATATAAAAAGCAGTAAAATTTCTAAAATAAAATTTATTATAGTTTTGTTCTCAATTTTAAGCTATTACAATATTACTCAACAAACTACTAAAAATAAGAAATAAAAAAAATAAATTTTTAAAAATGTGATTAAATTTATCAAATGGCTAAATTCAAATTTTATTTAATTTTTAGTTAAAAAGACTTCTAGATTAAATTTATTAATAAAAAAATTGCTAATAGAAATTAAATTTACGCCAATAAATAAATAAATTTGTATTAATTTTTTGGTAATTAATAATATAGTAGTTTTAATATTTATTAATTTATTAATGATTAAGAAAAACAATTTTAACAAAAATATAATTAATAATATTAATTAATAATATTCATTTATTATTAATTTTATATTATTTACTATTATTGTATTTTATAAATAATTAATGTAAATACTAGACAGTTAATATTTAGTAAATACATTTAAATATAAATTTGTTAATAATTTTTAATACTTGAATAATTTATTAAAATAATGAAATTAAAAGAATATTCCAGATTTAAGTTGATGATAAATCTGTTTACAATTTATGCCCCACCCTTTAGCCATAGTTAAAGACGAAGTGTTTTATACTTACATCAAGTCCACTTATAAACGCAGTCAGACAGTGTACAATAACATAGAATGGAGCTAAGAAAAATGCCACGATAAATGAAACAAACACAAGTACAAGTAGCCAAAAAATACAAATAATTGGATTGCTGCAGGCCATTGTAATGTTTTCTCTTTCACACTCCAAAGAAAAATCAAGTAAATAATTTTACAAATAGATTTTGTGACTCAATTTACAAGAGACCTCTTTTACTATAGCCTCTTACACTGGCATTCCTTTTCTCTTCAACTCCCACTACAACTCGTTTTCACCCACCACAGATGTGGCTCTTCTCTTTAGAAAAGAGGGAGTCACACTTTTAAAGGAGAGGGGAATACGATAATGATGCTACGGATGATGCTACCTCCAGGTCACAAATGTCACATTATCAATAATTGTCATTTCAAAATTCTTTCATCACCTTTCTTTTTTTTCTGTCGCAACAGTTTTTTGTTTTCATTAAAAATCAATTTCGAAAAAATTTCTTCTTTTTTAAAATTATAATTCAGAATTATTTTTCTACACTAGAAATATGACTCGCAGTAAAAATTATTTTCTATAAAACACTAAAAATTATTAGTTACGTTAAAAAATTGTTTACAAATAAAAAATGTTTAACAGCTTAAACATTTGTCTCGAAATTCGAAAATTAAATTTTTTATTTAATTTACGACGTAGTTTGTGACAAAAACTGATTTAACAAATTGCACGTATAGAATTATTAACATTAATTGGAAGCCAATTATTAAGCAGTTCATTAGTAAAAATTTATGTTGAACTAATTATTACAGATTATTTATTATTTATTTATTCTTTTTTTTTGTTCTTTATTATAGGATATTAATTACATAGTTATAAACAAAAATGTTTATGGCAATAATTCTCTCTTCATTACTCACGCGTATTTTTAGTTGAGAAATAATTGTAATGGAAATTTTTTGAATTCAACATTTACATACAACAAATGATTAAAATGCTGTATTGCATAATTTAAAATTCTTTGATAATATATTCATCTGGTGATAAGAAGATTTATCATGTCTTTTTATTTGATCAACAAATTTTGTTGCAGCAAAAAAATTTTTAATTATTGTATTATTAGAAAATTGTGAAAAGATTTTTTTTAAAATCGATTTTTATTGAAACGAAATAATCCTTTTTTTTAAATAAAACTCATCATATCGATAGAATTTTTCAATTTTCTCCATTCTTTTTTCAATTGAATTTTTCGTACTCTGAAAATAATATTTGGGAAATTTTGGTTTTCTTATTATAAAATCACAAGAGAACTTTTCGGATCGGTTTTTAAATACTAAAATTTTAATTTTTTATATTTTTGGAATCCAAAAATATTTTTCACTTATATTCTATGGGATTGTTATTGAATACCATAACAACTTTATACTATAATAAAAATAGAATAGTTTACTTCTGACTATTTTTGAAGCTGAGTAAAAGATATGATTAAGGTCATATTGACATAATTATTGTGATGACATCACCTGTCGAAACATTAAAAATTCTAAGACATGTCTTAATACTGACATCCAGTTTGTTTAAATTTTAATATTTTTAATTTTTTAAATATTTTATATATCAAAAAAAATTTTATTTTTAATTTATTTATTTTACTTCTTTTGTGTTAATTTATTTATTTTATTATTTTTTTATCTATTAACTTATTTTACAAAATTTATTCATAAAATCGAATGTTTCTACACAAATATATTATATACAAAATATAGAAATTATCTAAATTATTAAAAATATACAGAAATTGTTTAATTTTTTCAATTGTTTCTTTTCAGTTTTGTATTTAAATGCAAAACATATAATTGTCCAATCCGAGAAATTCCGTAAATGTAAAAAATACTCCCAACTTTTTTTTATAAGTTTTAACTTAAATTTATTGAATATTATAAATATTCTAAAAATCTTTCCTTGGTTTTATAATAGTAAAGCTCAAGTGTTAAAAAAATAAGATACGACTTATAATACGACTAATTTGAAACCTCGGTTAAAAACATGGAAGTCAAACTTTTGTTGGATACATGAAAAAAGTCTCAGCTTTTTTTTCTTTTTTTCTTATATAATCGTGATTTGTCGTTTTTAACCGAAATTTTCACTGAAAGCGTGTGTATAGCAATAATAATTACTATTATAGTAACTAATAATGTTATTAAATATTTTTATACATGTACATTATTATTTCTATTTATAATATATAACCATTTCAAAGTTCAGTATTAGGTATGATATTAGTATATCTAACAGTCACAAAGATTTTATGTAAGTAGACAAGTCTTTTTGCTCAGCTGTCTATGAATAAGACAACAGGTATTTTTTTTCTTTTCCTTTTCATTTGCGACTCCATAATGGAAGAAGAATATTGTTATAATTTTTTCCCTACGAAAAAGTTTCGCCTTAGAGCAAATATTATTTTTATCGCATATATAATATATTCTAATAGTCTAATTTAGCTGCATTATTCTATAATGAATACCTCTGGCAATCGACTATTATCTTATTCACTAGAATACTTTCGAACTCCTGTCAGTGTGTTTTACGTTTACCAATATTGGATGCATTTAACACTGGACATAAAAAAATCGAGAGACGATTCCAATTACCAATTTTTTTCTCTTTTTTTCTAAAGATTAAATAAGAAAATATTTCGATACCTGTATATTCACTGCAAAAAAGGAAGGCAGGTATATGTTTTATTAACAAAAATGTATTTTTGGTCTCTCGCTCATTAAAGAATGAAAAAACTCGCAAAATAAAATTTTGGAGTTTGAAAATCACGAACGATTTTTTTTAAATGAGGAACTTTATATAATATAGTTTAAAAAATAGCACCGAAATTTTTTTTTCACATCAAATCAACTTTCTCGTTCCTTGCGTATTAAATGAAAAATATCATGAAAGAAAAACCCACTTTGTAAAATCGCTTTAAAAATGTTTAGTACAATGACAATTAATTGTTTTACATTAGTGAAAAATGGATTTTTTTGTATACCTTCGATGAGTACAATTATTCTAAAATATTGCATTATGTAAAAAACAGGCACTTGATGTATGTTTCATTTAAAAACTGCTTTAATTGCCACATGCACATTATATAATAATATTATAATAATAATAATAATAATAATAATAATAATAATAATAATAATAATAATAATAATAATAATAATAATAATAATAATAATAATAATAGATAATAATCATAATAATAATAATAATGTATAACAAGAACAAAAATCTATATTTATCAATATATCGATCATAATTAGCGTTTCAATGCCGCGGAGCATACTGTTTTTTTGTTTTTCTCTATAAATTAGGCTCGGCAAAAGTCCTTGGTTAAAATTTCGTACTTTTTATTCATCATCCCAACATTGTATACATATAAAAATGGGACATTTCGTGAAAAAAATTTTTATAAAAGGAATTTTTTATTACGCTCTCAAAGATTAGATAAATAAATAAATCAATTTATTGATTAGCAAAATCAAAGGACCCCGCACTAAACACACTGAAAATGGCTTTCGGTTATTTATTTCTTGACCTTCGCTTAATTATTTTTTTAAACAGAAAACCTTTAACTAAAAATTTTGAAAATATTAAGAATTTTATCCGAAAGCCATTTTTAGTGTATTTAGTGCGGTGTCCTTTTTAATTTTTAATTCAAAATAATACTGTATTAAAATTTTGAAAACAGAATTCAAAATATTCAGTTTTATTCACTTAAATATTTCATTTAATGTCAAAATAGAAACTGAAGAATTTAATTCGATTTTTTTTAAAGATAAAAACTATTTTTTAAATAAATTTTTGAAACTAATGAATTAAATTTTTTTGCAAATTAAAAAAAAACGAGAAATAAATAAAAAAAATTTCAATATTTCAGTCCCCGAAGAAAAGAAATACTTCTTATACGAAAAAAAATGGACTAGGAAACATCAAAAGTGATATAGAAAATATCAAGATCGGACTGACTGGAATACCTATGTACATGCATTCTTTTCTTGTTTTTCTTAGGTAAACCAGTGAGAAAATTGTGTAAAAAATACGCCTTGTTGGAACATCGTATTTGAGGTTTTTGTTTAGTAGAAAAATCGTCGAATATCGAGTACGAAATTAAATTGACTATATATAAATACAAATTCGCCATCCAGGCAAATATTATTTTCAATGCTTCTTTTTCTCCTGAAAAAATTGCAGAGCATTTTTTTTAAAAGCACTGTAGATTACGAATTCGTTGACTTTTAAGACACCGAATCGACTGCTACAACACCGAAAGAATCCATTTACATAAAATCTTTGGTGATATGATTTAAGCTTAGACCCATTGATCTGTAATAGATATCTAACACTGTTACATTCGATAAACAGCTACTAGCCATCGTTCATTGTTTTTTTTTTCATTTTTTTCATTTTTTTTGTTTTTACATAATTTTTTGATTTCCTCTAGTACGAGCGTTCATGGCTCGAACCTGCTCGATTTTTTTTTCATTTTTTTCTTTTTTTTGTGAAATGCACCAAATTATCGCAAAAAATTCCCTGACAATTTTTAGTGGAGCTATCAACCCACACTGTCTCCCATTACTTCGGTTACTGCTTTCACTTTTTCCTCACCCTCTTCAATTTCAGTTTCCGGTTCACTCTCCGCGTCGACAAAATCCTAATGGTAGAATTCACAGATTTTAGTGAGTGATTTCTTATATTTAATATTTCAAAAATCAAATTTATCTTTATAAATTTTGTATATTAATAGAAAGCATTAAAAAAATTGTATCTCTTAGTTTTGAAATAATATTGAAAAATGTATAATGTGAACAAATGAAGCAAATTTTATTTAATAGAAAAACTGCAAAATATTTCAAAAAATTAGTAGTTTTGGAAACATTTTGCAGTATTTCGAGATATCAAAAGTTTATGAAAAAAATGTGAAATGAATTAGTTTTTTAATAATTTTAATTACAAGGATGACAATTTCTTTTTTTTTTTGAAAATACGGGAAAAGGTGTATTATTCTCCGAAAATAGTTGACACAAGGTGATTGAGATTGATTGAAATGAAAATTAATTAAAGTTTGGATGAAGTAGAAAATATTATTTGAATAAAAAATAAAGAAAATGGTTTCTTACATCTTTGTTAGCTTGTTCACTGCAGCTTTCCCCTTTAGGTTCCTCATCTGTAGAAAAAACAATATTTTAAATATCAGCCGATTACTGATTGATTATTATAATTTATTAACACTAATAATCCCTTCTTTTATAATTTCCAATTTACAGTAAATACAGATTTAAATTGTGAGATCAGGATGGCCACAATAAAATATAAAACTTAATTTAATTTAAACAAATTTATTTGTCAGGTCTAACAATAAAAGTCTCCTCGCTCGCACACCTCAGTACAGACTGACCTAATCCTCTTTCTCGTTATCTCTCAAACCCCAAAAACAAACACACAATCATTCTTACAATTATATATACACACACTTGTACATCATTCTCACCTATAACCTTACAAAATTAAATTCCTTTTTAATTTGAAATTAAAATTAAAATTTTGTGTACTCTAAATTAAAATTATCATTCAAAAAAATCAACTCACCAATTTCTGTTTGTGTGTGAATGTTAGACGTTGAAGTAACTAAATTTTCTTCTCGCTGTGCTTTATTATCCATTGCGTGAAGCTTTTCTCGACTTCTTCGCAATTCTCTTCGTAAATTCTCTCGTTCATCTTCTCTGACTTTAACAATTCTCTGTAGATTTAAATTCAAATTTGCTTTCATTAATAAATTTATTTCCAATTGACTTTATTAATTTAAATGAACTAACTTATTTAATTAAAAATTTAAAACTTGAATTCTTCAAATTAAATTTACTGTATTTTTAACAGTAACTATGTTAATGCTAGTCTAAAGGAACCAAAGCAGCACAGCTACTTGTCTTTTATAGAAGAAAATGGTTTTTTTATAGAGAAATTGAAAAATTAACTCACAAGAAGTTCAGTAAGTTGAGTGTTAAGAGTTGTACAAATTGGTTGTAAATTTGTAACGGGTACGGTGCGTTGTTGAATTTGCGGCTCAACACGAGACGCGGAACAACTCGTTGCCTCGCAACCAGCGGGTGATGACGAAGCACCTCTAGTAGCGAGAACAATTTCCGATTCACTGACAGTCAACGCGGAATTTAACATTTCTACTAATTGATTTGCTGAAAATAATAAAATCATCACAGTTAAATTATTTTTTAATTCCATGAAATAATTGAATTTTATCAAAAAGAGATTCTTCTCCTCTGCAAATTTTTTACTGATATATTCGACTTATGAGGGAAATGTTTACATAAATTGTCTTTTTGCCCGCGTGTTTAAATAATTTTTTACTAATTTCATTTATTATTATTTAACTAATTTTTTTATTTTATTTTTATTTAATATTTTATTGTGTATTATTTTAAAGTGCAAAGTAATGTTACTAATTTAATTTAAAAAAGTAGGAAACGAAAAATAAGAATATAATTTATAAAAAATTGAAAAAAATATAGTTTAAAAAATATCTTTAAAAAGACGTAAATAAACTATAAGAATATGAAAAACAAAAAACAAATTAAACTGAGAGAATATAATTAAAATGGTATAAAAACACACCTTGGTTAATAGCAGCAAGAATCAGTTCAGCAGGTTCTTTCTCGAGTTCAGATGGCTCTGCCGCAATATCTGCGACATGCTCAAAATCTTCTCGAGATAGGTTTAACATATCGGCAACCAAAGCTTGCTTTTCGGTTAGAGCTTGCTTGATCGCTTCATCCTTGCGTCTTAAATGTTCTGCAGCAGAAATAACACACACGGCATTAAGTTCATTTTTCACTTCATCTTTGATTTATATATATATATATATATATATATATATATATATATATATATATATATATATAAATATTTATCATGCTAAATATTCAACTAAAAACTTTAGTTTATAAATTTATTTCATTTTATTTATTTTATAAATTATATAAAATAGAAAATTTATTTCGAACTTGAAAAAAAAATAATTTAAATTTATTTGTAATCTAAATCGATGAAAAATTCAAAGAAAAAGCTTATAAGTAAAAAGTTAATAAAAACTAACAAACGTACTTTTCACTACAATTCAAAAATAATTGAAAATGAAAAATATAAAATTTGTATTAGAAAGAAAAGTTTTGTTCTTTTGGTTAAGAAATCAAAAATGAATGTAAGATGAATCAAGATAGACAAAAGGCAGAACAAGAAATAGATACAAACACAGCAAGAACAAAATAAATTATATTCCAGGTTCACGGAGACAAAACTTTACGTATTATCAAAATATTTTTAACAAATAAATTAAACACATTTAACTTTGTTTTTACAAATAGATTCAAAAACAAATTAAGTGTTAGATTCCTTTTTTAGACTCTTAGTAAAATTGATCATTAAAATTAAATTCAAATTCAGTGAATGAATAAATAAATTTTATAAAACAAATGTAATAATGTAAATATAAAGTAATTAGAAATTTTGTATTCGTGAACCAAGAGTGAGAAAGAGAAGAAGATAATCGAAAATCAGAGAAGTATAAAGCCGCCGTTGACAGGTTGCGTGAAATAAAAGTAGGAGCGTTAGAAGAGCAGATGAAAAATGTTGATTTCCTTCTGAAAAAGAAACTCACCAATTGGCGTGATCACTTCTTCAGCAACAAGAATAAGTGGCTCTTCAATATGAACCTCATCTGGTTCTATAAGGGAACATTGTGTACAGGTAACAATTCGCAATGTTTCTCCAATACCTATATATACATTAATTAATACAATCGTCTTGTATCTAAATATTTCATCAAGAACAATAAAAAGAAATAAAAATAAAAAATAGAAAAATTAATAAAACAAATAAATAGTTGAAAATTCTAGTGGGTCGAATTTCATAAAGTCGAATTTCTACTTAGCCGAATGAAATTAAATTAATATTAAACTGGATTTTCACACTGGACTTTTTTTTATTTAAATTGTTCTTTAGTTAATAGAATTTTTACTTAACTCACATTTAAATTATTACAATTTAGCTCTAATTTATTTATCCTCAAAACGAATTATAATATTTATTTATTATTCATTATTTTCATATTTTTCTGTTTGTAAAATCTATTTTTATACTTCGATTTATTTAAGGGGGGAACCTCCTTTAGACGATCGAGAAATGCGTCATTTTTTGGATCTTTTTTCTCGGGTAAAATAACTTCAAACGTTTTGTAATTTATAGGGTACTTTAATACATGTCTTGAGAGTCTAAAAAAATTTTTGGAGAAAAAACAAAACATTTTTAGTTTGGAAATATACACCGCGTCCATGGCACCTCATTTTATCTGTGAACATTCTAGCGCTCTGATTTTTTTTCTAAAATAAAGAAACCAACCTTTTTTTTAAACTTTAGGATAATACCTTCTATATGACATTTCGATTTTTTTAAAAAACTTTCGGGAATTGATTTTTTTACCCACTTTTAAGTGTTAAAAGTGATTTTTCGTGCATAAAAATTGACTTTAAAATTCCAAAAAAATATGAAAAATTTTTTTTTTCAAGAAACACTAAATGTCATATTGAAGATTATTTAATTATCTTTAAAATGATGTATCATAAAGCCCGATTGGTTCAAAAGGGCGTTCTCAATCGTGTTCACAAAATTAAAAAATGGTGTTTCGAGAAAAATGCGTTTGAAGTTTTTTTTAAATAAAGTGACTCGAATGTCAAACAAATGAAAGAAGGGTTGCCACATAAAAATTACAAATTATACTGACAGTGGTACTCTGAATGAAAGAAGAAGGCAGATTGAATGCTAAAACAGAAAAAATTCTGGACTCTGGTAAACATTTCACCAGACGACGCATGAAAAAAAAAATAATTAAAAATTTTGTGACTTTTTTAATAATACAGAAATCGACTTAAAATTTGATGGGTATATTCTTGAATAGTTGTAGAATCAATTAAAATTATTTCCAGAAAGTCGGATTTTTTGACGCAATAAAGGAGGTTCCCCCCTTAAATTTCGATTGTTAATAGACACCAAACTTTTCTGTGGAATTATTTACAAAATTAAAATTATTCTATATTTAATAAAATATTTCAATTACTTTCGGCTATTTTAAAACTTTAGTTATATTGAAAAAAATAAAATTTTTTAAATACACTACCGTCGGGAATTATCAGTACGGCTGCACACGCACGGCCCAAAAACATACCAATCTTTAAATCACGATTTTTTTGTAAATACAAATGTCAGAAAATTAACAAATATACCATTCGAAAGATTATTAAATTCTACGATTAATGGTACATAACTGAAAATTTTAATAATTTATACAAAGATTGCAGCAATCGACAAATTTGACAAAAAAATTTTAAAAATACAATTGTTTTGGAAAATTTTTCAACCCCTGCACATTTTTTAAAACTTGTAGAAAAAATTTGAAACTTACATAAGTGTGATCATTTAAATTTCATCTTTAATTTAAGACCAAAAGAGTTTAAAAATCTTATTCGGTTCGTGAGATATCATTATATACCTCCGAGCATGTTTTTTGACAAATGCATTGAATTAGTCGATTTTGAACGGTTTTTGGCTGAAAATGCTCGTCCGTTTATAATGATATCTCGCTAACCGATTAAGATTTTTGAATTCTTTTGGTAGTGTATCTATATGATTATTTATTCAAATTAAATATTTTAAATATAATTCTAACATTTTATGAATGAAATATGTGCTTTTGGTGCTCAATTTATTTTATAAACGAATTTAAGTTGTGATATAAGAGAATTTTGAGATTGATTAAAATAAAAGTAATTAAACAATTTATAAAGTTAAATATTTTCACGAATTAAAAGTAGAAATGTGACTGTCCACGAGAAAACAGGGCTTAGGTCCAAAAAATAAATTTTGAGTTTTTTATGGTAATCGACAGCTGGGGCCTATCGGGAAAATGACCGGAAACGATGTTACTCATCATAGATAGCACTTACTGCTTTTTAAAATTTAAGATTTATTTAATTTTTTAATAACATTTAACAAGTTAGTTAACAGTTTAAAAACTTATTTATTATTTAATTATTTTATGCAATATTATGCGGTCTAGAAACATGTTGTAAAAGGTTTTAAACATGAGTTAACATAATATTATAATGTTTCTACTTGATTTTAAAAAATTATGCAATTATGCAATCGCATAATCTACCTTTCTCTAATAATAATAATAATAATAATAATAATAATAATAATCCCCGCCGGGTTGTCCACTACCGAACATCATAGATGTCTTTGACGTGCTGGGAGAAGCGGATCCACTGCCAAATGTCATTGATTTCTTTGATGTACTGGGAGAAGTGGATCCACTGCCGAACATCATTGATTTCTTTGATGGGCTGGGAGAAGTGGGTCCGTTGCCAGACATAATTGATTTCTTTGATGAGTTGGGAGAGGTGGGTCCGCTGCCAGACACAACTGGCATCTTGGATATGTTCGGTAGACCTTGCCGTGGTGGCGGGGCTTTTCACTAAAGGACAACCAACAGAGTGGTTCCCTGATATAAAAAAAAAACCAAAAATTAATGAATATGAGTCAAGGTGTTAATGAATTACCCCAAGGAGGAACCCCGCAAGGGGACAATACTCCCGTCGGTCTTTCTAAGACCGTCGCAGGCCCCACGGATTTTGGGGGGGGCCAAAACCTAAATTGCTTGGATAGGGAGCTCAGCAGCTTCGAAAGAAATGTTGTTGAGCAAGTCGACATGATTCCAAAAATACTAGAAAGCATGTGGCGTGCCTGCAAGAAGCAAAAGAACATAAGTAAAGATGTTCAGGATGGTATGGTGGCTATAGGGAGGGCGCACGAGGTGATTCGCAGCAACTTGCGTTTTATCCCTGAGCCGTTTAAAAAACCTGAGCCTCATACTCTAAGTATGGATACGTCAAACTCGAATCCTGGTACGCCAAAGAAAGGAACTCAAGAGTTTGTTAAGGGAAGCGATATAACTGATAGAAAACGCCCCAGAGAGAACGAAAGTCCGGAGGCAAGTCTTCAGAAGGAAACTCCAGTGGAAAAGAGGGTTAAGTGCAAGGAAGCTCCAGCGCAAAACCCTATACTTCCAAAGGGAAGTGAAAAGATGGCCTCAGGGGAGACTTATGGTTCAGTCACCTCAAGGAATGCATCGGCAGAATCTGACGAATTTAAAGTAGTCAGCAGAGGAAACAAAGGACCTCAAAAGAAGAAGCTTGCAGGGAAGAAAAATGAGCTCCCCAAACATCATTTGAAGCTTAGGACAACGGAAGCAATTAAGATTTCAGCGAAAGACCCAAAGGCTTACAACGAAATCCTAAAAAAGGCGTTTGCAGCCGTAAAACCAGAAGAATCTGGAAATGAGGTCCTTCAGATCAGGAGAACTTTTAATCAGGAGGCCCTGATCGTGGTAAAAAAAGGAGGAGAGATCTTGAAATTTGCAGGAGCTCTTGCTTCAGTTTTAAAAACTGAAGCCGAGGTTATGCCTCTTGTGAATAAAAGAACTCTCGAGATAAAAGGACTTGACGAAACAGCGACAAGTGAAGACGTTGTTTCTGCCGTGAGGACAAAGCTGGAAAAGCCTGACCTGGACATAGAGTGCAGACTTTTGCCACGTTTTAGTGGCACAAAAGTGGCGTTGGTCCGCCTGACTGAAGCAGAGAGCGATTCTCTGCTAAAAGTGGGCAAAATAAAAGTAGGATGGATAAATGCTGCAGTCAGAAAGCATTTAGAGGTAGCAAGATGCCAAAAGTGTCTTGTTTACGGACACGTGACTCGAAATTGCAAGGGCCCCGACAGAACTAAAAGCTGTCGGAGATGCGGCGGTGAGGGTCATATCGCAAAGAATTGCTCTGTCAAACAGCCTAAGTGTTTGACGTGCTCTGACTTGGCTAAGACAGACGTACTTCATGTCGCCGGAAAAGGTTCTTGTCCGGTTTACAGAGAGGAGTTGCAGAGACTTAAAAAGGCAAATCCTTAAAACTTCTGCAGGTCAACCTGCACACGTGCAGAGAGGCACAGGCCCTTCTGACGCAGACGGCCAGGGAAAAGGGTATCGACATTCTGTTCTGCAGCGAGCAATACAGAAAAATCGACCTAGGTTCCTGGTATCAAGATAAGTCGGGTAGGGCAGCTGTCCAGGTGTGCAATCCCGAACTGAGGGTTGACAGATACCTGGAGACGAGCAGTGGATTTGTCTGGGTGGAAGTTGGAGACATACGAATGTATAGCTGCTACTTTTCGCCTAATGATCCACTGACGGACTTCGAAGCCGACATGGAAAAACTCGAATCGAGCCTTAGAGAATCCAGATTGGATGTACTTGTCACTGGCGATTTTAATGCTAAGTCGCCGGAGTGGGGCGAGTCAAGGTTCGATAAAAGAGGCAAAGTGATCGGAGAAATGGTCTCCAGAAACAGTTTAATTACTGTGAACCGGGGAGGAGCTTAGACATTCAGGAGGGGTGCAATCGGATCCATCATTGATCTTACGATAGCATCAACTCCCTTATTCAAACGCATAAGCGACTGGCGAGTCTCTGAGGAGTATACCGCAAGTGACCATCAGTATATCGAGTTTTCGGTCTCAGTGGGAGACACAGGAGGAGGCAAAAGACAGGAAGTTCCGTGTCGAAAGTGCCCCTCATGGAATGTGAAGAAAATCGATAAGGAGAAATTTGTCCGTTCCCTAGAAGAAGCCCGCCTTATTAAGGAATCGGGATGGCCTCCTTGCGGAAAGCGTGCTTCAAAGCTAGAAGGAATTATACCCGTTCTAAGGGAGATCCTTTGCTAAAGGAAGTATTTGAGGAGGCCAAGAAAAGCCTGAAAAAAGAGATTCGAGCGTCACAATGCCGTTGCTGGAAAGACCTAATTGATGAAGTCGAGAAGAACCCATGGGGTCTGGCTTTTAAAATCGTTACTAAGAAATTAGGAACGAGGCAAAAGACCCCCGGCCTGGACAATCCCGATTGGGTCAGAAGGATTATAAGAGCTCTATTTCCTCCTGCAGAACAGTGGGTTAGGAAGGACTGGAGTACCTGCAAAGTCGGTGAGGAGGAACTCTTCACTCTTACAGAATTGAAAAATGCAGGTAGAAGATTGAAAACAGGCGAGGCGCCTGGAATCGATGGGATAAGTAACGAGATCCTAAAATTGGTTATCGACACTTCACCCCAGATTCTGCTCCGATGTTTCAATTTTTGCCTTGAAAAAGGAGAGTTCTTCCGCGACTGGAAGCGGCAGAGGCTAGTCCTCCTAAGAAAAGGTGAAAAACCTCTGGATAAAGTCTCGTCGTACAGGCCTATTTGCCTGTTAGATACGATGGGTAAACTTCTAGAGGATATGGTTCTGCAGAGAATGCAAACCCATTTGACAGGAGAGAATAGTCTATCCGATTACCAATTTGGTTTCCGCAAAGGCAGGTCCACGGTTGATGCCATTCAGGCAGTTGTGGACATAGCCAAAGCGGGAAAAAACAAATTGGGACCAAAGAAGAAGAAGGGCTTCTGTGCATTGGTGGCTATTGACATACGTAACGCGTTTAACTCCGCACGATGGAAAGATCTCATCCAGTCGATGATGGAGAAGAGAATACCGCCCTACTTGTTGCGGATAATGAATGATTATCTTAGCGACAGGTGGGTAATATATGAGGGGGACAACTGGACTCTGAAGGAAGAGATGCAAAGTGGTGCCCCCCAAGGCTCGAGGGTGGGACCATTCGTGTGGAATGTATCCTATGATAACTTCCTGCGAATGGGTCTACCTGAAGGCGCGGTCATCATCGGCTTTGCGGACGATGCGTTGGTCGTGTGCTCAGCCGAAAGCGAGGAAGCCCTTGGGACATTGGTGAACGAATGTCTGCGGCGAGTTAAAAGCTGGTTGGATGCCAGAGGTCTTCAAATGGCCTTGGAAAAAACCGAAGCTCTGCTCGTCACAGACAAACGTGGTTATAGTTTCCCACGAATCGTGACAGACGAATTCGAGGTCAAGTGGAGTAAACATATTAAGTATTTAGGAGTGGAGCTCGATGGAAGGTTAAACTTCCATTACCATATAGCGACGGCCTTGAATAAGGCGATAAAGTGTGCGTCAGACTTGGCACGACTTATGCCAAACGTTCGCGGACCACGTGAAAGGAAAAGGAGACTGGTGGTTAGTGTTGCTCACGCTAAGCTGTTTTACGCAGCAGCAGCATGGGCTCCCTCACTTAAAACAAGAAGCAAAACCATTTGCGATAATATGCTGTCTGCGCAGAGATGTGTTACTACCCGTATCGTCTCTGCGTATAAGACGGTCTCGACGAGTGCTGTGCAAGTCCTTGCAAGTGTCTCGCCGGCAGATCTTATGGCAAGGGAAAGGGAGGAAGTATTTCTTCTTTTTAAAAGAAGAAATAATCCCGAGTACCCAGAGGAAGAAAGACCTAGCAAGGACCGCATCCGCAAATACGCGAGAAACAGACTTATCGAGACATGGCAGGACAGATGGGATAGGGAGGGAAAGGGCAGATGGACCTATCGTCTGATTCCAACACTCACCACCTGGATAAACCGAAAGCATGGAGAAGTCTCCTATTATCTGACTCAGGCGCTCACAGGTCACGGGTGTTTTAACTCGTACCTGTGTCGCTTTAAATTACGCGAAGACGAGGTGTGTGCATATTGCCAGTTCCCTGAGGACAACGCGGAGCACACCCTCTTCTCATGCAAGAAATGGGACTTGGAGAGGCGGGCCATGTTCGAAGGTGTAAACAGTCAAGTTACACCGGAGAACATGGTATCGCTGAAAAACCAGTCAGAAGAGAATTGGCGGCAAGTCGAGAACTTCATAATCTCGGTTATGTCGAGGAAAGATCTCGACGGCCCCCAAAAAAGCGTAATTTAAACAGCTTTTAATTTGTTTTGTTTGTTTTTTATTAATTTATTTTGTGATTTATTTGTCCTTATACAATTTTAATTTATCCCGTTTTATGTTTTTAATATTATATACGCGTTTATTTTTTTTCTTTTTTTTATATATCCGTTTGCAATTTTATCTTTTGACTGTTTACATTTAATTAAACATTTTTTTTATTATTGTTGTGCTGTTAATTCCGCTTTTATATTGAAATAGTTTTAAATTTTTAACTATTAACGCAGGATAACCGCAGAAAAAAGCAGAAAGTCGCATTAGCGACAGAGTTGGAGCGCCACCCTCGAAGGCTAAAGTCTTACGACAGTTCCGAGGGAGGGTAAAGGGCTCCAAAAGAAGGGTTACGGGTTTTAGTGGGTCGGGCTGGCAGTAGGTCGCTAGTTTATTAAATTTACATTTATTTTTCTTTTTTTTTAATTGTCATACCAACCCCACATAACCTTGGAGTGCGGAATCCAAGGTATCTGTAAGCAGATTTCTCAAAAGTCCCTAAGCAAAAAATAATAATAATAATAATAAGAGGGTGAACTCTGTGAAGAGATACCAGGATGCACTCCCTTTGCGGAAACTTCCTGCTATCTTGGAGAGACACATCGACCTCCACGTCCGAACATACATGTTCACGTGCCCTTGGATATCAAAGACGTCGCATCAATGCTCCGGCAATGCTATAACGTCTATGTAACTAACGGAGGCGGTTCAGGGTCAATCTTGGCCAGATGGTAGTACCCTGTTTAGGCTCGATCGTTCCCTCGTAACGGGGCAAAGAATAAAAAAAATGATATGGATAAAGAATCAAATAAATTACTCCAAGTGGGTACCTCTGTAGAGGGTAATCCCACCACCGATTCTGATCGGGTTGAAGCCCCGGTAGTCGGTGCAGACGGCTCCAAGGATTTTGGAGGGAGCCAAACCAAAAATTCTGAGTATGTGGGACTTAGCAGATTCGAAGAAAATGTCTTAGAACAGGTCGATCTGATCCCAAAAATACTTGACAGCATGTGGCGTGCTTGCAGGAAACAAAGAAACATTAGCAAGGATGTTCAGGATGGAATGGTGGAATTGGGGAAGGTGCACGAGGTGCTTCGCAGTAACCTGCGTTTTATACCTAGGCCCTTCATTAGCCCAAGCAAACCAAAGTCGAATCCTGAAATTCGTAGATCGATGTCGCGCGCCACATCTGGCGAGAGCAAGCCCATCGACCCAAGGAAGCGCCCTAGAGAGTATGAAGGTCCGGAGACTGATTCTACTGTGACCACTCCCAAGGGTAAGAGGGTTAAGAGCAGGGAGACCAAGGCAAACCCTACTGCTATGGAGACGGAGGTGAGTAAGGCTGCTTCGGCCAGGGTTGCTTCTTATTCGGAGGCAACTGTGGAAAATAAGCCTGAAAACAAAAAAGACTTTGAAACCGTCTCCAATAGGAAACGGGAGGCCCGTAAGAGAAAGGCCTTGAAGAAAGCGGAGGAGAGGGAGCGACTTCAGAAGCGCCCCCCCAAAATTAGAACAACGGAGGCAATAAAAATTTCGGCCCGGAATCCAGAGACCTACTATGATCTTATAAAACTGGCAACAACTTCGATAAAGCCAGAGAAAACTGGCACAGAGATTGTGAAAATTAGAAGAACTCTTAAAAAGGAGGTTCTCGTTGTGGTAAAAAAGGGGGGTGAAACTTCAAAGTTCGCTCAGAATTTTACCTCCGTTCTTCAGGACAAGGCCGAGGTTACGGCTCTTGTCAGTAAAAAGACCCTTTAAATTCGGGAACTTGACGAAACAACTTCAGAAGAGGACGTTTTAACCGTCTTAAAGCAGAAGTTGCAAAAGCCCGAATTAGATGTGACTTGCCGACTTCTGACACGTTTTGGTGGTACGAAAGTGGCACTAGTACGCTTGAGTGAAACGGACAGCGAGAGTCTGCTTAAGCTGGGCAAAGTGCGTATTGGTTGGATAAAAGCATCCATCCGAACGCACTTAGAAGTGACAAGATGTCAAAAGTGCCTAGCCTATGGACACGTGACCCGAATTTGCAAGGGCCCCGACAGAACAAAAAACTGTCGGAGATGCGGCGAAGCGGGACACTTCTCCAAAAAGTGTACTAGTGACAAGCCAAAGTGCAAAACGTGTACAGATTTGGGAAAAACGGAAGTCAACCATATCCCTGGAAGAATTTCCTGCCCGGTTTACAAGGAGGAACTGGAGAAACTTAAAAGGGCAAATCCCTAAAGCTCCTTCAAGTCAACCTGCATACAAGTAAGGATGCACAGGTGCTCCTGATGCAAACAGCTAGGGAAAATGAGGTCGATATCCTGTTCTGCAGTGAGCAGTATCAAGGAAGCGACCTCGCACCTTGGTATCAGAATAAGGCGAAGAGAGCCGCCATCAAGCTGTGCAATCCAGAATTGCGGGTTGACAAGTTCTTGGAGACAAGCAGCGGGTTTGTGTGGATAGAGGTGGCTAACATACGTATGTATAGCTGCTACTTCTCACCCAACGACCCGCTGACCACCTTCGAAGCCAATATAGAAGACCTAGAATCGAGCCTCATAGAATCCAAGCTGGATGTCATCATCACTGGCGATTTTAATGCAAAGTCGCCAGAGTGGGGTGAGACGAGGCTCGACAAGAGAGGAATTCTGATTGGAGAAATGATCTCCAAGAACGATTTATTAGTTGTAAACCGGGGAAAAACATGGACGTTTAGACGAGGTGCGATCGGATCGATTATAGATCTAACGATCGCATCGTCTAATATAGTTAGCCGCATAAGCGACTGGCGGGTCTCTGAGGAATATACAGCAAGTGACCACCAGTACATTGAGTTCTCAGTCTCAATGGGAGACACACGAGGAGGAAAAAGACAGGAAGCTCCTAGTCGCAAAACCTTCTCGTGGAACATTAAGAAACTCGACAAGGAGAAGTTCGGCCGGTCCCTAAAAGAATCTATCTTAATTGAGGATTCTGGTTGGGTGAAGAGGCCGAAAAGTCTAAATGGAGAGGTGCGAGCGGTGCGAAATATAATCGTCACCGCTTGCAATACGTCGATGCCACGTCGCAAAGGCACCTTTCCAAGGAAAAAATCCTTGCACTGGTGGTCAGAAAAACTGGCCTCCTTGAGAAAGGAATGCCTCAAAGCAAGAAGGACATATACCCGATCTAAGGGAGATCCCTTGCTGAAAGAGGCTTTCAAGGAGGCGAAAAAGAACCTCAAGAAAGAGATCCGGAAGTCGCGACGCCATAGCTGGAAGGACCTAATCGAGGAAGTCGATAAGGACCCATGGGGTCTGGCTTTTAAAATCGTAACTAAGAAATTAGTGACGAGGCAAAAGACCCCCGGCCTGGACAATCCCGATTGGTTCAGAAAGATAATAAGTTCTTTGTTTCCTCCTGCGGAGCCATACCTTAGAAGGGACTGGAGTTTTTGCAAAGTCGAAGAGGAAGAACTCTTCACACTTAGTGAACTGCAAAAAGCAGGCAAAAGATTGAAAACAGGCAAGGCGCCTGGAATCGATGGGATAAGTAACGAGATCCTAAAGTTGGTAATCGACACTTCACCCCAGATTCTGCTTCGATGCTTCAATCTTTGCCTTGAGAGAGGAGAGTCCTTCCGCGACTGGAAGCGACAGAGGTTAGTCCTCCTAAGGAAAGGTGAAAAACCTCTAGATAAGGTTTCATCGTACAGGCCTATATGCCTGCTAGATATGATGGGTAAACTTCTAGAGGATATGGTTCTGCAGAGAATGCAAAGCCACTTGACCGAAGAGAATCGTCTATCCGATCACCAATTTGGTTTCCGTAAAGGCAAGTCCACGGTTGATGCCATCTAGACAGTTGTGGACATAGCCAAAGCAGGAAAAAACAAATTGGGACCTGGGAAAAAGAAGAGCTTCTGCGCGTTGGTAGCAATTGACATACGCAACGCGTTTAATTCCGCAAGATGGAAAGATCTCATCGAGTCGATGGAAAAGAAAAACATGCCGCCCTACTTGTTGCGGATAATGGATAATTATCTTAGCGACAGGTGGGTTATATATGAGGGAGACACCTGCACTCTCAGGGAAGAGATGCAGCGTGGGGCACCTCAAGGCTCGAGGGTTGGTCCATTTGTATGGAATGTATCTTACAATGATTTTCTGCGAATAGATCTGCCCTAAGGTGCGGTGATCATCGGCTTTGCGGACGACGCGTTGTTCGTGTGCACTGCCGAAAGTGAGGAGGCTCTTGGGACATTGGTGAACGAATGTCTGCGACTAGCTAAAAGCTGGCTGGATACCAGAGGTCTTGAAATGGCCCTGGAAAAGACCGAGGCACTGCTGGTCACAGACAGACGTGGTTATGAGCTCCCACGAATCGTGATAGACGGATTCGAGGTCAAGTGGAGTAAGCAAATTAAATATCTTGGTGTGGAGTTAGATGGAAGGTTAAACTTCCACCACCACATGGCTACGGCGTCAAATAAGGCGATCGAGTGTGCGGCTAATCTTTCACGGTTAATGCCAAATGTAGGCGGCCCCCGTGAACAAAAACGGAGACTGGTGGCGAGTGTCGCCCACGCTAAAATGCTCTATGCAGCACCAGCGTGGGCCCCATCCCTGAGGAGTAAAAGATGTGTGACCATCTGTGAAAAGATACTGTCTGCGCAGAGATCGATAACAACGCGTATCATCTCTGCATATAAGACGGTATCTACGAGTGCTGTGTAGGTCCTTGCAAGTGTCCCGCCAGCAGATCTTTTGGCGAGGGAAAGGGAAGAAATGTTTCTCTTTTCTAAAGAAAGCAGTTCCTTGAATGAGGAATTAAGACCAAGCAAGGGCCTGATCCGCAAAGAAGCTAGGCACAGGCTCATAGAAAGATGGCAAAAAAGATGGGATGGTGAGGAAAAAGGTCGATGGACTTATCGCCTTATCCCGGCACTGGCCACCTGGATAAATAGGAAACACGGTCAGGTTTCCTATTATATGACTCAGGCGCTCACAGGTCACGGGTGTTTTAACTCGTACCTGTGTCGCTTTAAATTACGCGAGGACGAGGTGTGTGCATATTGCCAGTTCCCTGAGGACAACGCGGAGCACACCCTCTTCTCATGCAAGAAATGGGACTTGGAGAGGCAGGCCATGTTCGAAGGTGTAAACAGTCAAGTTACACCGGAGAACATGGTATCGCTGATGACCCAGTCAGAGGAGAATTGGCGGCAAGTCGAGAACTTCATAATCTCGGTTATGTCGAGGAAGGATCTCGACGGCCGCCAAAAAGCGTAATTTAAACAGCTTTTAATTTATTCGTTTGTTTTTTATTAATTTATTTTGTGATTTATTTGTCCTTATACAATTTTAATTTATTCCGTTTTATGTTTTTAATATTATATACGCGTTTATTATTTTTTTTTCTTTTTTATATATCCGTTTGCAATTTTATCTTTTGAATGTTTACACTTGATTAAACATTTTTTTTATTATTGTTGTGCTGTTAATTCCGCTTTTATATTGAAATAGTTTTAAATTTTTAACTATTAACGCAGGATAACAGCAGAGAAAAGCAGAAAGTCGCATTACCGACAGAGTTGGGGCGCCACCCTCGAAGGCTAAAGTCTTACGACAGTTCCGAGGGAGGGTAAAGGGCTCCAAAAGAGGGGTTACGGGTTTTAGTGGGTCGGGCTGGTAGTAGGTCGCCAGTTTGTTAAATTTATTATAACATTTATTTATTTTTCTTTTTTTTATATTTCCTCTTGTTTTTATTATCATACCAACCCCACATAACCTTGGAGTGCGGAATCCAAGGTATCTGTAGGCAGATTTCCCAAAAGTCCCAAAGCAAAAAAATAATAATAATAATAATAATAATAATAATAATAATAATAATATAAAAGTTTTTTAAGAATAAATTAATTAAAATAAATTCAATGTTAATTGTTTGACTCAAACTTATTTAGATTCAAATTTATTATTATTTTACTTATTCAGAAAATAAGTTTTCATAATTTATAAATTATGTTATTTTTCATAATTTTGCGTTAATAAGTTGATTTTCTTATTTTAAAAGATAAAACTTTTCTTAACCGAAAATGTCATCCTAATTTGTTTAATTTTTATGATTTCGAATCTAAAATAATTTAATTCTTGCATAGAATTTTTGAATTTTAAATTGAACTGAAATTACCTATTTGAATTTTTCTAAAGAATTTTATCAACATTTTTAAAAATAATTTAATTCTGTTAAGAAATCTTATTGACATTATTAAAAATAATTGAATTCTGACAAGAAATTTTATTAAAATTATATTGAAATTAATTGAATTCCTCTGAAGAATTTTGTAACTTATGAAAATAATTGAATTGTCATTAATGTTATTAAAATTTTTGAAAATAATTTAGTTGTTTAAAAGAATTTCATTACAATTTGGGAAAATAATAAAATTATTTCGAGAAGGTTAATTGAAAATACATTGAAAATAATTATATTCTAATAAAGAAGTTTTATCAAAACTTTAGAGAATAATGGAATCCTGTCGAGAAATCTTATTAAAATTGTACTGAAATTAATTGAATTCTTATAAAGAATTTTATAAAATTTTTCAAAATTCATTGAATTACAAGTTTGATTACAATTTTTAAAAGTAATTGATTGAATTCTTTTGAAAAATTTTACAAAAATTGTATCGAAAAAAATTAATTTCTTAGACGAATATTATTACTTATGAAAATACAGTAGAGACTCCATTATCCGGACCCCTATTATCCGGATATTCGATTATCCGGACAAATTTAAAATTAAAATTTTATTTTCAATATAAAATTTATAAGGTCTCAAGCCGTTAAATAACTTCTATTTTAAACTTATTTACACGAAATGTTGCGTTTTAAAGTGTTTTAATTATTTTAAGAAAATGTTTATGTAAATATTTAGAAATATTTCCAACTAAATATTTATTAATGTTGACTTTAGAAGTTTTAGTTTGTTTCAGTCTTATTTTAATACATATGCAAATAAATACATAAAATTATGAATAAAAAATTTGTTTAATTCGTACTTTATTCGATTATCCGGATTTGTGATTATCCGGACAAGTGCCTGCATCCATTAGTCCGGATAATGGAGTCTCTACTGTAATAGAATTCTTGTCATTAATTAAAATGAGAAAAATCAATAAAATTTGTAATGAAAAATTAAAAAAAGTTGAATCTTTAATTCATTTCGACCAAATGGAAGTTCGACATAAGTTCTCGACTACATACAAGTTTTGAAATACTGAAAAACTGATAAGTTTTTTTAAATTAATGCGCCCCGAAATTTTTTATTAACGATAAATTAAAAATGAAAAATAACGAAAGGAAGTAATTGCAACGAACCTGGTGCGTGTACTTCAGTTTTCGGCTGTTGTGCTTTCTCACTCGCCTCGGGAATTTCAGGCGCATCCGGCGTTTCCTCTTCTTCCTTTGCACACGTCGTCATCGTCGTCGTCGCCGCCGTTGCTGTTGTCGTTGACGTCGCCTCTTCAATCGATTCCTTCGACTCCTTCTCGTGATCCAATTTCTCGCCAATCACCTCAGTTTCCGGTGCAGATGGTTCCTCCGAGAGTGGAGTTATTTCCTGCGCTATCGTTGCCGATGGTGTCGGTCTTCTACCTTCTCTATCCTTCGTCTTGTAAGCTTCCACAGTATCGGAAATGTGTTTAAACCACAATTTTCGTTCAGCCTGCGACGATGCGACTAGTTCATAAATTTGCGCTCCATTCTGCGATGTATTCACAAGATAAATAGAATTGTGATCGACTGCATTGTGCCTAACGAGGACTGTCGAAATCTTAACAATTGGACTCAGAACCGTACTCGGCTGACTGTTGACTAATTTCAATAGATACTTCTCATCCTGCCTCTGCAAAAGGACAATAATATCGTCGAGTAGAACCACATGTAGATCAACAAGTTTCGCTCGATTGACAATTCTCCATTGCAATGGACCCTCGAAAATAAGTCGTCTTTTTGTGAAATCGAGATTTTTGAATTCTTGCACTGTTGGATTGTCGGTGCACTTCTCGAATGCCGATTTGTCAATGGTGCGTTGAATTTCAGCGAGTCTCTGATAGTCCTCGTATTCTTTAACCGATTGATTAACGCGACTAAGTATTTCTTTGCTACGCTCGAGACTGCGATTAATTGCACTCCTTTCCTTTTCATTAGTCTCGGGTGTATATTTGGTTAGATTCTCAAATAGAAGAGGATATTTGGTTAACCTGAGCATACCAGTGAGAATTTGATCCTTGAGTTGTAGTCTTCGACATAGTGGATTTGCCTCCACTTCGTTCAGAAAACTATTGAGTTTTGGATCCTTGCGACGTCGATCGCGAAGTGCATCGAGTGCAACTTGTTGTTTGGCGCAGTAAATTGATGCGGCGCATTCAAAAGCATCGCCTGCTTCGCCATCAAACATTTCCAGTAGTAATTCACCCACATCCTCAACGCAGGGATTCTCCTTTTTCTTTCGTTTCATTGCCTGATTGAAACTCGAATGAATTGTCACCATTTCATCTAAATTCGAAAACAGTAGATGTATTTGGTCTACGGGAAGTACTTGCGATTCCAATAGTGGTTTATGGAAGACTTGCGATAGAACTTTCAACGCTCGCACGTGTGATCGTTCCGTGTGGAATAATTCTGAAAAATTACAATGTTAGTTTTATTATTTCTTCAACTTCTATGAACAAAGATTTATAAGATTCAGACTTCGAATCGACTTTAAAGCTAAAAAATCGTTTTCGACGATTTTTCCACAAATAAGTCGATGAAGTCGTTAACTTTATTAAAAAAAAACAAAAATTCCATTTTTTATTTTCCTGACCTGTCAATGATTTCTAAATTAAATTATTCAAAACTTTTATATTTAAATATACTTGATTTTTATTTTTCCACAGGAATTAAAATCTAAAAAATTTCAAATCTTCAAAAATTTAATCATTTCTAAAAATTACAACTGTAATTACAAAATTACAACTTCCAAATTTTAGGATAATTAAATTTTACAAAATTGTGTTAAAAAATCTAAGAATAAATTTTTTAAAAATATTGTAATGTAAGTTTTTGTAAATAATTGAATTACTTAAAAGTATATTTCCAAAATTGTAATAATAATTATAAAAAATTAGATTATAAAAAAATTTTAATATAATTATTTTTTGTGGATATTTGAATTTTCAGAAATAGTAATTGAAAATATTAAAAATAGAATTGAATGTTAAAAAATTACAATGAAATGATTCTAATAACTGTTTAATTAAAAAAATTAATATCATTTCTTGATGCTAATTTTCATTAATTTTTATTCTCAAATTACTCAATGACAAATATAAAATTACAAATAATTTTTCAAGTATAAACTATTTTTCAATTATATGAATATAATTGAAAAAGTTCCAAATAATTGAAATTTATTAAAATTCTTTATAAAAATAATTGAACTTTTTTAAAAGAATTTTTAATACAAATATGAAAATACATTATTCTTCAAAAATTTTAATGATAAATCTAAAAACGAATTTTTTAAAAAATTTTAATTCATTTTTTTGAAGATAATTGAATTTTAAAAATTATGATAAAACAATTTAAATTGTAAGAATTAGTTTTTTTTAATATTTGAATGTAATAATTTTTTGAAAATAGTTTAATGTACTTAATTATTTATTGGAGATATTTGAATATTCGAAAATATTGAAAATAATGGAATTTCAAAAAATTATGATGATAAGATTCTAAGAATTAATTTTTTAAAAAATATTTTATAATTTAAATTTTTGAAGCTACTTTTTATTAATTTTATTTTTCAAATTTCTATTTGAAGATTTTTGATTAAAATTTTTGAGAATTCAATTATTTTCTAAATTTGCAATTGATATTCTTCAAAATTCGATTTTTCAAAATTTAATGGAATACTTTTAAAAATAGATTATTTATTATCAATAAAATTTTACTAAATTTAAATAATTTAAATGGTTTTCAATTATGTATTTCAAAAATTTAATTATCTTAAAAAAATTAATCAAAAATAATTTTTTATAGATTTGACCATAGTTATTTTTCACACAGTAAACATCGAAATTAGTAGCATTTTATACCAAAAAAGTATAATTTTGTTGCAAATTTAGAAGAAAAGTCGGAGAAATCGCATTTTTTTTAAATAAGTTGAAAAAAATCACCTTTTTGGAAAATAGTCGAAAAAATGTCCCAAAAAATCATAATTATCCGAGGTTTAAAGATTTTATATCGATATAAGAAAAACTTAGATTCAGAATACGTTAAAAAGAAACTTAGATTCAAAAGACAAATTAGAAAAAATGTGTAAATCTCACCATTAATAACTTCTTGCCTCTTCTTTTCTGAATTGCTAAGACGTGCCAGTACTTCCTCGGCAACTCCATGACTCCAGTCTGGAGGATCTGGCTCGACGTCAACATCGCTGTCCCAGGAAGTCGATGTATTTGATGCCGAGGTCGTGGGAACCTGTTCCAGACTTGTGCTTGGACTGTCTAAGCTTCTCGTTGATAAACTACTATTAGATGAACTACCCGCTGAATTTCCAGGAAAAGCTCCAGTTGTGTCACAATCACTAAAATCGAATTAAACCATTTTTATTTCAATTCCACTCAGAAAATCGAAAATTAACATTCAAATTCAACAACGTCACAATAAATTCTTGGTGAAAAAACAAAGAAATAAAAACAGGAAACTTTTGAATGAAGATTTCACAAAAATCATTTATTCGTTTTTCTGTTATATAAAAATTCAGTGAATTTAAGAATTTTTCTTCAATTGTATTTCTGAACATTAATTTAGGCACTGTAGAATTAGTTGAATTGATCCAAGATTTACAAGAACAATTTTCATCAATTCAAAATTTACTTAGTCCAAGTTTTAATCTATTTTAATTTAAATTAGTTTAGTTTTATCGATTAAAATTGCAATCGAACAAAGTGGAAAACTCTTTAAACTTTATTTACATAATTGTTTTATTATTACTATTTTGCATTTTGTGTAATTAAACAATTGTAAATAAATATATATAGTAATGATGCTATCACTCGGTCGATAAAATATTAAGATGATGAGAAAAATCGATCACTCCGAGTCAGGAATCACTCCTGACTCGGAGTGATCGATTTTTTTCATCATCTTAATAATTGTAAATAAATATAAAAGTTACTAATGAAAAATTATAATTATCGCTGTTCACAGTAAATAGTTTATTTTTGGTCTCATGAAATTTAAATCACTGAAAAATCAAATTTCTCAATCTAGGAAATATTCCTTCGTGAATCGTCACAAAATTAATTTATACCAGTAGAAAACGAATAATTACTAAATAAAGTTTACTAAAACAAGAAATATAATGATAAAGCGGAATCGTCTTTTACGTCACAAAATACATAAAATAATAAAAGACGAAATAAAAGCATTTTTTTAATTTTTTGTTAAATTTTTGATTCGAATAATTGAATCAAAAATGAGAATACCTTTCAGATCTGGTACGTCGATCTGTTACTGTCAAATTCGCGGGCGATTTAATATTAGTTGATTCATGAAAATGTTCTCTAGCTTGAAGACACTTTTTAGCAATACCGTTCGATTGTTCAAATGACTGTGTGTGAGTAATGGATGTGTTAATGGTGTCTTCAGTGTTAGAACGACCGAATCGTGAAAGACTTTGTTGCCTCATTCCTTTCAACATTACCCTTATAAACTCAGTGGGTTTCCAGAGTCAACTCAACACGCACTTGCCATTAGGGCTTTCTTTTATTATTATTTTTCTAAGAGTTCATTGGTTTCACTCGTGTTCTTGTTTTATTAAACACTTGTCGTCAAACAAAAATTCTATATGTCAGTGTCACTATTTGTTCCTCACGGTTGAGATTTATTTTCACAGCTCCTTTTAATTGAAATAACAAAATAATAATTATATATCAAGTAATATTACTTTTATTCAAAGTCTATTTAATTGCTAAATTAATAAATCTACTATATTCATAATTATCGTTTGCTTTTTGTTTTCCAATTTTTTTAATACTTTCTCATTTTAAATGTTTAGAATTTTTAAATTAATAAAATTATAATTTAATGTTTTCAAGATTAAAATAATAATAAAAGTAATTAAACAAAATTGTTTTAAATAAAAAATCATAGTTTAATTTGTATAATTAATTTAACATTCTAAGCAAATTCTTTAGAAGAATATACAATTACTTTTGGTAATAGTAAAAATTCATCACAGAAATTATTCAATTATTTTCAAAACAATTTTAATAAAATTTCACAAAAGGATTCAATGACTTTTAAACATTTTTAATAAAATTTTTCGAAAGCATTAAATTATTTCCTAAAATTTTGATAAAATTCTTCAAAACAGTTAATTATTTTTAAAAATTGTATGAAAATTTTTCTAAAACATTAACTTATTCTCAAAAGTATCAAAAAAATTCATTGTAAATTTCAATTATTTTCAAAATTTTTAATTAAATTTATTTTTAAAAAATACAGCATTTTCAAGATATTTAAAGAAATTCTTCAAATCTAATATATACAGAAACTTTAATAGAATTGTTTAAAAGAATTAAATTTTCTCTCAATAATATTGTGATACAATTTAATAATGAAATTATTAATTACGATTATTAATAACCACAATTATTTTAAGAACTTAAATCAAATTCTCATAAAATTCAGGTACTTCAAAAATTCAATTTTCAAAATTTTCAATACAACTTATTTTAAAAAACTTTATTATTTCGAAAGATTCAAATAAATTCTTTAAAAAAAATAAAATAAAATTCTTTGCGACAAATCAATTATTTTCAATACAATTTTAATAAAATCTCTGGAAAGAATTCAATTATTTTAAAAAATTTTATGATTTTCATTACAATAATTATTTTAAAGTTCAAAGCTTTTAAAAAAAAGTAAAAAACATTTTTAAATGTTAGGTTACAAAGAAGCAAAAAACTGTATTTCATTTATTTTAATGTCTTTTTCTATACTTATGTAAAATACTTTTTAGAAAATTCATATTACCTTTTTTTAATTATTTTAAATCTTTGCTAAATCAAATTTAGATAATAAGTTTTGTTATAACATTATTGAAAAAAAAGGTTTTAAAAATAATTTATTTTCCATAATTTTGCATTAATATGTGTATTTTTCTTTATTTTAAAAGATAATATTTTTTATACCTTTTTATAACAATTTTTATAGTACTTTTTTTAATTTTTGAAACTTTCTATAATTTTCTATTTAAAATAATTTCATTCTTGCATAGGCTTTTATTCAAATTTTTGAAAATAATAAAATTAAATTCTTTCGAGAAATTCAATAAAACCTGTATTGAAATTAATTGAATTCCTCTAAAAAATTTTATAACTTATAAAAATAATTGAATTCGTGCACCAGATTTTATAAAAAAATTTTAAATAATTGATTTTGAAAAAATTTAAATTAATAATTCTTAATATTAGTTTTTTAAAAATATTTTTAAAAGACGAAAAATTTTTCATTTATACGTACATAATTAAAAAATTCCCATATAATTGAAATTTAGTAAAATTGTTTGAATGTACTTGAATTTTTGGAAAAGAATTTTATAAAAAAATTTTGAAAATAATTGAATTTATGTGAAGGAATTTATTAAAATTTTTCAAAATAATTGAATACTTTCGAGAAATGTTATTAAAATTGTACTGAAAATAATTGAATTTTTGCGAAAAATTTATAATATTTATGAAAATCATTAAATTCTTGAAAATTGTTTCAACGAATTTAATCGAAATTGTATTGATAATAATAAATTAATTTCTTATGTATAATGTTATTAACATTTTTGAAAATAATTGAATTTATATAAAGAGTTTTATAAAAATTTATTAATAATAATAAATTGAATTCTTTCTAGAAATTTTATTAAAGTTCTATTGAAAATTGAATTTCTGAAAAAAATTATATATTATTTATGAAAATAATGGAATTCGTTCATAGAATTTTATTAACATTTTTGAAAGTTATTGAATTGTTTCTAAGAATGTTATTAATATTATAGAAAATAAATAATAATAATAATTAATTAATTAAAAGGTTAAGTTTTAAAATTTTGAATCTGAAATTATTTAAAAATTGAAGTTTGATATTTGAAAATAAAAAATTTTGTAAAATAAACCAAATACCACGTTTCGTGCGTAACTTCTGTCAGTAAATAAATAATTTGAAAATAAAATAAAAATAGGTATAATTTTTAAACTTCATAAAGGTAAAATATTTTTCATTAAAATGAAAATTTATTTATTAAATATCAATAATAAAAAACAAACGTTTAATTTATCAAAAGAAATAAAGAAGAAAATGATTCTGAATAAAATAAAGCGAAGAAAAAAATGAAATTTGGGCAAAATCAAATGGATTTGGAATAAATTAGTTTTTTATCCTTGCTTCTAAAAATAGTTGACCCTCAATTTATTCTTTTGCAATATATGGACATTTAATGCGAACAAAACGTTAATTATTTTTCTATTCGTGAAATATATTTTTTTAATCGGTTTTGAATACTATAGAACAATAGGTCAATGTAAAATCGAGAATATTGAGCCTTCGGGAAAAAATACAAAGGTTACCTGACAAAATTAAAGTGGGATAGTACATGAGAATTGACATTTCCAATCTCTGTAATAGTGTCAGAGAAAAATAAGTTTAAAAAAATAGAGAGCAAGGTTAAGAAATATTCAAAGGCACCAATTTCAATCATTTCAATTTCATTGCGAAATTTTTTTCTATTAAAAAAATAGAAGAAACAAACTAATTGTCAATTTAATTTTTATTTTAATTTTAGAAAATAGGAGGTGAAAAAATATTTCAGTAGACGAAATTTGACAATAATTCCTATATTACTATACCAGAAATTAGAATAGAATTCTCCAAACTCACCGGGAATATTAATTTTGATTAGGAAAATTTTCCACATTCAAACAAAGCGATTAATTTAATTGCTAATTATCAATTAGCATTTGAAATTAATTCCAATTTACAGTTCGCGTCTGACTCAATTTCGAATTTGAAATTCATGATTCGCATTCGTGAAAAATATTCAAAAGGACAAAAATTAATCAGTCTTTGAATTAGATTTAAATCTACTTTTTGAATTTAAATCGACTTGGTTCTTTAATTTACTTTTCTTTTTTGCTTCTCGAAAAATGAACAGGAAGCAAAGGGAAAAAAATGAAAAGTAAACTAACAAGTTGCTCTTGAAAATCTCAATTTCCTCTCGCGCCACAAAAGTTTAAATCACTTTCTCGCCTATCTACTCTCAAAATCAAACGATTTCTTCGTGAATTGAATTGAAAGAACTTTGGTCTCATTGACAAGTATCGGGTTAAGCTTCATCCATTGCCGCTCCTTCATCACTTTAATCAACCCTCTGCACCTATATAGATTACTATATATCTATATCTATAATAATTATGTAGTTCACTCCACGTGTATGCTACGACGACGACAACTATAACCGACTTGCTTTCATGGTTCGTTGCATTTCTATTTAGCTGTCTGCGTTTTCATTCACGCTCGCGTTTATAATATAATGGTCTGGAAGCTGAGACGGTGATGCTTGCGGTATTGATTCGAGTCCTATCGATTGTGTGCCGAAGGAAAAAAAACAAACAAATCAAAAGGGTAGATTCCTTTTTTAGGTAATAATAATAATAATAATAATAATTTTTTTTCTTTCTTTATTAATTTATCTACATCTACGGCTTCTGATATAAAGCCCAAATTCGAAAAAATGTTAAATTTTCTAGTCAAATAATTATTATGTATTTTTTTAATGATAAAATCCTAAAGAAAATCAACTTTAAAATCGATCTCTAGTAAAAACTGACGTCACGCACGTGTTCCAAATTTAATTAAAACGCGCGATAAATAACGCTTGTCGCAACCCTCTGAGTGCCTCCCCCATTCTCATCGTTCAATGGAAAATTTTCCAAACTTTTCAACATCCTAGAAGAAAACTTGTTTTATTACGACTCTTCAATTCATCGCTTATTTCATTAAATATGAAAAATTCTTGAAACTTTATATCTTCGTTATTCAAAGCTCTTATTACTGCAGTTTCTTTCAAGTTTTTTATTCTCTACAATTACTTCTGCGTTAAAAAATAAAGAAATAATAAAAAAATAAAAGTGGGCACATTAAAAAAATAATGAAAAAAATAATAACAATAGCAATTAATAATAATATAATAATAATTATATTATTAATATTCCAGCAAATGTTCAAGCGCGAAAAATGATATTCAAATTACAACATTTTTTAATTTCAAATATCAACTTCAATTTTTGAATAATTAGATTCAAAATCAAAAGAAATTACTCATTGAATTCAATTATTTCAAAACAATTTTAATAAAATTCTTCCAAACAATTCAATTATTTTTATAAATATAGTAAAATTCTTCGCAAGAATTAAATTATTTTTTTTATAAATAAGAAGAATTTGATCTCAGGAATTCAATTTTTTTTTAATCCAATTTTAATCAAATTTCTCGAAAGGATTCATTTATTATTTTTAAAAATTGGAATAAAATTTTTCTGAAGAATCCAATATTCTTAAAAGTTATAGTAACATTTTTTATAAGAATTCAATAATTATTTTCATAAATAATAAATTTCTTCGTATGAATTCAATTATTTACAGTAAGATTTTTATAAAATTTTTCAAAAAAAAACATTGAGTTATTTTCAAAAATTGGAATAAAATAATATAATAATAATAATATAATATAAAAATTGGAATTAATTTTTATTAATAAATAATAAAATTTGAATAATTTTATTCCAATTTTTGAAAATAACTCAATGTTTTTTTTGAAAAATTTTATAAAAATCTTACTGTAAATAATTGAATTCATACGAAGAAATTTATAATTTTATAATTTATAATTATTATTATTATTATTATTATTATTTATTATTATTTTTATAATTTATAATTTTTTTTTTATATATAATATATATTTTCAATTACTTCCATAAAAATTAAATAAAATTCATTAATCAAATTTTTAATTACAATTGTTGATAAACACGATTATTTTTAAAATTTTAAATAAATTCTTCATCAAATTATTTATTTAAATAATTTATATTTTTTTTAAAATGACCAGTGGCCTGATGATGGTGTCAAACTAAGACACCGAAACGTTGCACAACTAATGAATTAGTGTTTCATTTATTACTCTTCCGATAACACTGTGCAACAATTTTTAGTTTATTGTTTCTTTCCCAAATAAGTGTAAGGTTAAATTGAAGTAGATGTATGCAATAATGAAAGCCCAAAAGGATCTTGCAAACTTAGTTCATTTCATATTTTTATGAAATTTTAAATTTCAAGTTACAATTTGTGATATTTTAAAAAAATTTTGTACCTTTTGTGATGTATAATTTTAAAAATAGATTGTTTAAAAAAATTGTTTTGAATATTTTTTCCTTGGAAAAATTGTTAAACAATTTAAATATCATCATTTATTTACTTTATGGTTATAAAAAATTGTTAGAAAAATACAGAAAAATTCGATAAATTAGCTTTTATAATCACTTTTCCAATTAAATACTATAATTACACCTTTTTAATTAGAATTTATTTCATACTTATATTTTACTCATTACTTAATTCATATTTCTACTTAAATATAGCAAAAGATTGAAAATTTTTGAAAATTTTACAAAAATGAGCATAAGTTTAAAGGTTTATAAAAAATAAATTTGAGCTACATTTCAAAAACCCTTGGACGGTTAAATTACTGTTTATTTGTACTATCATTTAGCACAAGAGCCAACCGGGAAAGAAAAATGTGTCGCACAGTGTAATCGATTAAAAGAATATCAACTAAATTCAACAACGGAAGAAAAAATCAACTAATATATATTAAACGATTATTAATAAAAATATAGATATAGATTTATAATATTAATAATAAATAATAATAATAGAAAAATAATTAATATTATAATAACAATATATTTTAGAAAAATTGGTAATATGTTTTATAGTATAAATAATAATAAATTGTTCACAAATAAAAATAATCATACTTCCAACAAATTAAAAAAAATTTTTTTTGATTCTTCTTTTCCACAAATAACATTAAAAAAAGTTAATTTTATTCTAAAAATTTTACAATAATCTCGACTATACAGTTAATAAAAATGAATTAAAATTTGAAAGTTTAAACCAAAAGTGAAGGATTTATTTTTTTTAAAACATCAACAAACAATAAAATATTCAAAAATTTTAAGCTCTCCGAACAATTTCTTAAGTTTTTGACAATATTAATGTTCTAAAAATATAAGAAAAATGGGGTAAAAGTTACTAAATCAAGTTCATTTTTATTCAAATATATATATACAGTTAATACAGTTAATAAAATAAATTTTCTCTTTTAATACCGGAATTAATTTTTATTTTTACACAAATGTCTATAAACTTCAAAAGTTATATTTTTTAATGTTCATAAATTTGAAATCTAAGTTTTATCATTTATATCACTTGTAAAAATTTACAATTTTTTTTAAACTGTGAGCGATTAATTTTATTAGTGCAAATGATAAATAATATTAAAAACAATTTCTTCTATTTATTATTGTTATTACTATTATTATTATTATTATTATTATTTTTTATTATTTTTTTTACTATTTATTTATATACTTAAATAATTGGATTCATTTTTTTACTGCAATAGAATAAATTATGGAAAATTTGAAAAAATTGAAATTAAAAAAGATTAAAAAATTAAAAACCATGTTCAATGGACTAATAAATATAATCTATTTTAAAAAAACCATAAAATCCCTTTTCTGATCCAAATGATTGAAATAAAGTTATTATTAATACAAAAAAAAAAAAATAATAAAAGTGCGAGAAAAATAAATTTCTATAAATTCGAATTATACACTAATAATGAAATTGATTCCGAGAATAATAATTTCTAATTTCTCCGTTCTAATTTCACGAGAATTAAATTTGTTATATATTACTAAGAAAACTAATAACCATTAATAATAATCAAAATGTCCTCGTTCTACGTCATTCAATGGCAATTAGAAAACAATTTTTTTTCAACACTCTTCCTAAAGTAATCAAAGTTAAAAATTTTCCCGACAATTGAGAATATTAAATTTTAATTGTGAGATATTGAATATATATATGTAACCATCTTTTTCCCCTTAGGAAACATTATATCATTTTATTAAATGAACGACGCAATTATCTTTTTTATTCGGGATAATTCGTTCAACTATTTACATTTCTACGGATGTAAACGAGGTAACGTTCACACGAAGCCTCTCCCTATTTGAAAAGTTGCGCACAATCACACGACAACTACTTTAAAATTTTCCCAAGTTCACTCAAAAATGGAAACGAAAGAAAAAAAAACTTCCAACCACCTAATAGAAAAAGTTTCATTTCACCCTGAATACATTTAATTCAAATTAAAATTGTCTCTCTCGTTATCAAAATCGAAATCACTGAACTCGAAAAATTCAATTAACATTTTTATATTAAGAAAAACAATTATCAAAAAAAGTTGTTATCAACCACATTTTTTTACAAAAATTTATGTTTATTTTCTTTTGGAAAAAAATTCCCATAATTTCTATTTATTAATCACGATTTTTAAGGAAATTATAATTTTTTTTAGAAATAAATTTAAGAAATGAATAATAAGAATGTAATGATAATAAATAATAAGTAAAATATAATTAATAGATTATTATTAATAATCGAATTTATTTGAAAAGAAATATTTTTGAAAATTAATTTTTGAACGTTTAAGAAATAGTTAAAGAAATTAATTAAATAATCCATAAATTAATTAAAAGAACAAGAAATTGGTTTAAAAATAAATGAAATTAATTTCCTTTAATAAGAGAGCGTTTTATAGGGGACCCCGTAAGCTCGACACTAAACTCATTGATAATGAAGTGTGGTTTACAGTGAAGATAATTAGTTTATAAATTGTTGAAGATTAATGTGCGAGCCGCGTTTCTGACATTTGTCAATTAACTGGGGGGCGTTTTAGGATTTGCCAATATACACTCTTCTCCCAAACTAATATAAGCTTCCCAAGAAATGAATGACAAAACGAGCGATGAGCCTATATTATCAAAAAAGCGCAGACGCAATACACATTCTCAATATTATTCATCGCAAGATTGAAAATTTTCCTGTTTATTCTTAAAATATCATTTTGAAAACTCCATGAAATGTTGATCTTCATTTTTCCATTTTTGAAGAGAATCAAAACAGCCAGTCGATCAAGTTCTTCTTCTTCTTCTTCTTCTTCTTCTTCTTCTTCTTCTTCTTCTTCTTCTTTTTAAATATTTCGTTTCATTTGGCAAAATAAACAGGGCGAAATATTTGCCAAATAAAAATTATTAATTATTTTAGAAAACTTCCAACTTGTTTTTAATAAATTTTCAAGAGAAAAGAAATGTGTAGACTAAATAGAATTTTCGATTTTTTTTAGATTGAAAAGATGAACGTGAACGTTATCCCCGGTTTATTTATTCAAAGACAAAAGTCAAAGATGTGAACACACAAATATTATATGGTCGGTGCATTAAACTTGTTCAGACATTCAGACACGGGGTCAGAATTGCGAACGAGGCTTTTCAGACACTCACAAAACTTGACGACTCAAAAGAAATCCCATGGAGCTTAAAGGTCTTTGAAAGACAAAAAAAAGTTGAAGCAAAAACTTTCTTAATCCCACGTGAATTTCTGAAACTTTCCATTAAAAAAAAACTTAATTTTCGAAAAATACCATTTTTCTCTTAAATTTTATCCTTTTAAATAATTTTTCTACTCTCAGATTTTTGCTAATTGAAGTTTCAAAATTAAATTTTAAAACAGACACTAAATTTCCTAATTTCTTGTAATCAAAACTGAAAAAAAGAAAAATTTTATAAACTAACAAAATTTGCTTTACAAAATGACAAAGAAAAGTGAAAAATAGAAAAAAAAAATTCCCGAAAAGCTTGACAATATCTGATTTTAACAAATGATTCTAAAATGTCAGAAATAATTTATCTTTCGTTGCAAAATTTTTGGCAGAAGTTCTGATTAAACCAAAAATAAACGTTTTTGGCGGCAAAAATATTCATAATTCTCCAACAATGTTTTTAATGCTTTCCGTCACGGTTTAATGGAATATTAAGTGTTACACGAATCACAGTCGACGCTAAAGGGAAAATCTTCCTTCCTATCTTTTTAACACACTTCTCGTTTCAACTAAAAACAAATAAACCACAACTAATATTTATTATAAATTATCTTTAAATTTCAACTTCAACAAATGTAAATTAATTAATAAAATTGGATAAATAAAATTAAATTAATTAATAGAAGATAAAGAGAGAATAAAATAAAGTGCAAACAGAAAATAAACGAAAAGTAAATACAAAACGAATGGAAGGTAAAGAGAAAATGAAAAGGTAAATAAAAAATTAATAAAAGTTGTAGAAAAGTAAATAGAAATTTAATAAAAGTTAATAATGAACAGAATTAAAAAAATTATTTTAAACTTTAAACAGAAAGTACGAAATTAAAAACATTAATAGAAAATTAATATAAAAGTAAAGGGAAAATAAATAAAAATAAAATATAAAGAGTTAATGAAAAAAATTAATAAAAAATATAAAATCTGGAAAACGAATGCGAAACAGATGAATAAAAATTAAAAGAAGTAAATACTATCTAAATGAATATAAAATATAGAGAAAAAATACAGAATAAAACTGAATATGAACCAAGTGAAAAATAAATAAAAAAAATAGAAAATGAATACAAAAAGGCAGAAAAAAATGCAAATACAAAAATAAAACAAAATACGAAATAAATAAAAAAAGTAACAAAAAACTATACAATGAAAAACTAAATAAATATAATTTAAATATATCATTAAAAAAAATTAACAAACAAAACAAACTTCAAATTAGTTTTAATTCAACTTTGAAAGAAATTTTCAAAATTCTACTTTGCAAATAAATCTCAATTATCCAAAACGAATTCAAATTTCAAAGGGAACCGGCAATAGAAAATAATTAATAAAAAAAAAATGCTTATCGAAACTAAAAAGAAAAAAATTGAAAAAGAAAAAGGGTCAACACCTATTATGGTTTGTTGCTTCACAAAGGATCGGCCGGTAATGTTTACGTGCAGGCAGTTACATTGATAAAATAATGTAATTACGAATCGCCGTCTATGTCCGCGGAATTGAACGTTTAACGTCACACTGAAAGTCCAGCTACACCTTTATAAACGATTCTAGATTCAAGCCTGCGCATTTTCCCCTAACTAAAACACACGTTCTTGCGTTCACAATATTCAGAGTTTGTGGCTTCTGCCAAAAAAGAAAAAAGGAATAAAATCTATAGCTAACAAATCTGAAGGTCGTCGTCGTCCAGGAAGCCTGCGTAAACTTCTCTTTCATGTTCCCTTTTTTTCTCCTTCTTTTCCTTCAATTACAATCAACTTCCAATGATGAAATGGTCCTTAAAATCTATTTTTATATATTTTTTTTCCTGTGACGCAAGTGACGATTCACACACAACCCTCCAATAGAATGTCAATTCTAGGGTTTGATTTAATCAATTGTTTTTACAAACAAAAATGAATGAAGAAAAAAGAAAAACATATACAATATCAAGAAAAAACTTTCTTCAATTTTTAGAAAATTGAAAAATAAAAAAGAGTAAAAATTTCGTTTGTATAAAAAAAATTTGTGAATTTGTAAAAACGAAATTTTTACTAAATTGTAAATGACAATTTCTAATAAAGAAATGAAAAAAATACTCACTTTGTTTTGGATAGATTTGGATCACTGGTTTTTCGCTTTTCCCGTACTTGTCTCTGTAAAACAAAAATTACTAATTAATAATAAAATTCATATCAGTATGGACTATATATAAATTAATAATTTTTCAAAAGCAAAACGAGATTGCAATATTTACACGAAATACAAGTTTTTAAAATTTGTCTATTACTTGAAAAAAATAAAATGAAACTAGAAAAAAATATTGTCAACTGAAATAATAACGTCCATCATGAATAATTAATTGAAACTAAAAACAAAGCAAAAAATATTTTCTCGAACCGCAATTAATTGGAACAATAATTAACAAATAACAACTGATTCTACTACTGATTAAAATGATCGTTATTTGAAAAAAACTATTATCCATAAGTAACACTTTCAATTTCAATTAAAAATCATTTGTCGAGGAAAACATTCTCATCCAATGAAACATAAATTCAAATAAAATTGGAAATTTCAACAGTTCATGAAAACTCTATTAACGAGTGGAATTTCAGAAAAAAAATAAATTCACATCAAATGAATATTCGAAATTTGGAAAGCGAATAAAGAGAAAAAGAAATGAAAAGGAAGAGAAAATAATTGTTACAATAGATAAATATATATATGCCAAAATTGAAAAATTAATTGGAAAAATGAAAAAATATTGTGAAAATTATTTCAATCGAAATTGAAAGTTTTATTGAAAAAATAAAGAGAAAAAAGGAAAGGAGGGGAAAAAATAAAAAAAAATTATCTGTGAATATGGAGATTTTTACAACAAAATAAAATTATTTTAAGGATTAAAAAACAATTGCGAAAAAAATAAAAATTCTTGGTATTTTTTACCTTGTGATGTATCCGCTCCTTGTAACTTTCAGACCTGTTTATGTTTGATGTCTTTGGCTTACTGGATATATGTTGCTGCACCCTAAACAATCGTAAACAATAAAAAATTAATTTCTGAAAAAACGTTAAAATTATGCGATTTAACAGTAATTATAAAATATTTTACAATTTATGGAAACAATTAATTATCCCTGTAGTACAAATACCAGAAAAACAAACCACATTTAAAAAGTATAAACACTATTTAAATTTTTCTTGTGAATTATTATAATTAACTAGCCACACTATCCGCGCGCAAGCGCGCGGGCATGATGTATGGAACTGCTTATTTTAAACAATTTGAAGCCATTTTATTTTAAAATTTTTTTAAAGAAATAATTATTATTTCCTAACAAAAATATGTAACTAATTAAAGGTGGAAGAAGATAACAATTATAGAGATTTAAATTTTCATTTTGTATTATTTTGAAACTTTAAAATTACAAAAAAAAATTTAACAAATTTGAACTTCTAATTTTTTTTTTAAATTCAAATACACTAAAAAAAGTTTTACTTGAAACAGCGATAAGTTTTTCTAGAATAGCAAAAGTATTAATTGAAACACTGAAAAATTTCGCTAATAATAAAGTGAAATCTGTAGTTTATCCTGGTAAATATTTTTTGTCGTGCATATCGAAAAAAATAATTAAATTAACATCAGATTTTCTAAAGTCAAAATAACGAATTTAACGTAGAAATTAATCAATTCAAAACTTTACCAAATTCACTCCAGAAAACATTGAATCCGATAAATTAGAAGAAAGTCAGACAAATGGAAGCTCTATTTTAAATTTCTAAAATGTAATGTCAAATTTAACGCATTAGAAACGAATTTCAAGTAAATCTTATAAATTTTGTTAAAATACTATTACTGCTGTTAAACTTTCTTGTTGTACAAAGAAAATTGAATCTCGCAAAAATTGAAGGGCTACATAAAATAAGGGGACAAACGCGAGGCTTGGAATGGATAGGTAGTACCAGTCGAGTAGCAGTGACAAGCCTTGAGCCGCTCGCTGCTACCTGACTGATATTATCCCTTTCAACCACGCGTTCGTCCCCTTATTTTATGTAGCCCTTCAATTGTTCCATATTTTATACTTTTATTTTAAAAATAATTTTGATTACGAAAATTTTAAATTATTCTAAAAATTAAAAAAATAATTATTCATTTAGCTTTTTAAACAAAGAATTCCGTATCTTTCGAAATAAACATACTGCAAAAAATTAAATTAATTGAAAAATGATAAAGTTAAACAACTTTTAATTCTAATTTTTTTGGAAAACAAATTATCTGTCGTAAAAATACTAAGTATAATTTGCATTAATTATTTAATTACAAGATGTAATATAAATAATGAAGCATCACATTAAAGAAAAATATTCTAAATTCATTTTTAGAAACAAAGAAAAAAAATTTAAGGTAAATTTTAGGAGTATGATAGCCCCCAAATTTTAATTCTATACATTGATTGTTTAATTGAGTTTTTAACTTTATAATTATCATTTACTCGGCAGGTATGTGTCCATAATTTAATTTTAACATTATTTAAATATTGAGAATAGATATTTGATGTAAATATTTGGTAGGGGGACAGTTTTCCCCATCTGCATTTCCCAATAGTTATTTTTCCCAATGGACGTTTTTCCCAATAATCGTTTTTCCCAATGGTCATATTTTCCAAAATTTTATTTTTTCCCAATGGACATTTTTCTCAAAATATTTTCTTCGCAGTAAATATATAAGATGTAATAAACTAACTTCATTGTTATGTAGTAACATGGTTGCCACAAAATGATAAATATAAAATTCTAGGCTTTTTCCAGGATTTTCCAGGTAAATACTTATGAAATTCCAGTCAAAAATTAAAAAAATTTCTGGCCCAATAACACATCTTCAGCTCTTAAAAAATTTTTTTAAAAATTCTAAATACCAAAAACCTAATAAGAATAAAAGACCAAAAATTTTTCTTCCTTAGAGATTTTTATATGGCAATGAGATAAAAACATTTTTTAATTTTAAGTTAAAACATTTTTAAAAATCTTTAATAGGCAAAATTCCAGAAAATTTTTAAATTAAAAAAAAATTATTTATTGTTCTTAAACTATGACAAGAACAATAATAATTAATATCTGGGTCATTGAAATGAATTTAATTCACAATTAATAAATGTATCCACAGCCGATAATCAGCAGGAGATGAAAAATTATTTTTTAAGCGAACTTTATTTTCTGTTTACTAACAATTGTTAGTCAAAAAATTTTTTACTGTTCCTAAACAATGGCTAGAACAAAATTTTCTCAAAAATCTTTAAAAACAGGCAAAATTCAAAAAAAAAATTTAAATTCCATACTATTTATAATTTTTTTATTGTAATAATAATAAATCATTTATATGACCTACTTTTACCTGTATGATACTTTCTTTATCACCATATACTTTTTTGGGAATTATGTTCATTGGGAAAAACGACCCATTATTGGGAAAAATTATTAATGGAAAAAACGTCCATTGGAAAAAAAACCTATTGGGAAAACTGTCTACCAACCAAATATTTTTAACTGAAAAAATTGACAATATAGATTTTCATTGATTTGTTGAATTTTCTATGAATCACGTATTAATTAAAAACATAAAAAGTAAGACACGTTAAAAGTTTATAAAATAAACATATTAGACAATATTTTTATGTAATAAAAATTATAAGAAATAAAAATTGTATTAAATTACTATTTTGTAAAATATATTTTAATAATTTAAATTTATGTTGTAGTCTTTAATAATATAGTAATTATTTCAAATGATAATTATATCTGTCAAAAATTATGAAAAATAAATATTATATTTTTAACAATTACATTATTTAGAATTTTGCAAGTTAAAAAATTATTAAAAAGTTAAAAAACTAAATATTCTGTAATTAAGAAATTTAAAAAAATATAATTCAATTGAATGTAAATTATATCAAATAACTTTTTTCAATAATATTGAAATAATGTTAACATTAAATTATAGACATTAAATTATAGAAAAGTATTTACCTTTAGAGCAAATGATGGTTGTAAAGTTAAAAATTGAATTAAACACAATAACAGTGCTGCTAGATGATTAAAACGACAAATCTTCAAACTTTTCTTATTTACCTTCGGAAATCTTTAAATTAGTCAAAAAACTTTCTTCAGATTTTTAAAAAAATATAAAAAATGCCAATACTTAACCCACAAAATTTAATTTTCAAAACAAACAAATGAATGCAGATAATTTGCTAACGGAAAGGAAACTTACGATTATTATAATGTATATTAGTATTAAATCAATATTTAAATTATTACTTTTTGTCATTTATTCAATAAAAATAGATAAAAATTGAAATCCATTTTAATTAAAATAAAAAAAATGTTAGGTTAGTAACAATCTAACAAAATTTATTAGAGACAATAAGTAATTTATTTACTATACGGAAAGAAAATAAATTTTTAATTTTATAAAAGTATTTTACAATTTGGGAAAAATTCGACAATACAGAATTTAAAAAAAAAACCTTCAGGAAATTTGTATAGTTATATCAAATATCAAAATCATTAACAGAGTTGCCACAAAAATTTGATTTCGTTTTTTCCTGACTTTTCCTTTATTTCTCAGCAGAATTTTGATATTTTCTGTGTAAATAAAAATAAATTAAGTTTCAAAATTTTCAAACTTTTTTAAATAATTCTATTCCCTAAATATAAATTAGTAAAAATTTCCACTAAAAATTTAATAACAAATTTAAACTATTTATTAATTTATTAATATTAATAAATTGTAAATGCAACTCTTTAAAATAAATTCATCCGAATTAAATTTATTTTTTGAATGAAGTAAAATTATTCATTAAACAATTTATAAGCAATAATTTTATGAAAGTTTTTCAAGAATTTAATTATTTAAAATAAATTCAATTTCAAATTCTGTGAAGTTCAATTATTGTTAGGAATAATAAAATTTAAGGTATTTTTTGTATTTTCAAAGTTTATAAGGCAAACAAAGAGAAATTCAAGAAGAATTAAATTAATAATAAATAATATTTTCCCAGTACTTTTAATAAAATTCCCTGATTTTACCCTGACTAATTTTACTTTTCCTTGAATTTCCTGATTTGTGGCAAAGCTGATTAATCAAATTTTAAATTAATTAAATTAAATTTGATGCAATTTTTAAAGTTTAGTATTTCTATATAAAAAATTCGTTTCGTCGCATTTTCTCTCCAAATTGTAAAATACTTTTATAAAATTTAATATTTTGTTAATATTTAGCAAATTGTTCCACTGAAAAAAATGCATTTTATTCAAATATTCCGTTACCCGACTACATAATCAAACATTTATTTACTAATTACTTATTTACTCAGAAAAAACTTTAATGAATTAAATCGTATTCAATTTAAAAATATATTTATTGGTTCGAAAGCAAAAAAGAAAAAAACCAAAGACAAAGAAAATATTTGATTAAAATAGAAATGATTTAGTTCAAATATTTATTTGTTTGACAAATTGTCACACAACCGATTATTTAAATCAAATGAATTTTTTCAGTGCAATTACGAATTGATGAAATGATTTGAAAATATTTACATTCTCATCATATAAAATCGCATTAAAAAAATTATTATTAAAAATAAAATATAAAAAAGAATAAATATAAAACAATAAATATTCTAATAAATAAAATGAAATAATGTAAAATAGTTAATGTCCATTCGAAAGCAGTATGTATGAATGAAACAGATACTAGAATCACATAACTGAATAGCACCTACGCATCCAACAGAAACAATAATTTTATCGCTATCATATGATTGTATGAGCGATTAATGTGTGTCGTTGCGGAAGTTTGTATCGGATTTCGTTTGACTTTTCGGCAGTTTCGATAAAAGTGACAAAATTCATAATAAGAACATGAAAATTCAAATTCAATACAAAAAAAAATACTTAAAAAAAATAATTATTACTTGAAAAATAATATAATTTAAAAAATTTTTCCCATCCAATAACTAAAAGTATTGTTTTACTCCTCGTTAAGCAAATTTGAAACTTTAAAAATAAAAAAATTCTTTACAGATAAAATTAAAAACTAATTTCATAATTAAAATTGCATTAATTTTATTTTAATAAAAGTAAAATTAACTGCTGGTATATTTCGAAAACAATGTTGAGAAAAGTTGCTTTATCGATTTTACAAGAAAGAAAAGACGAAGACAGCGACAAAAATCTTTTCATTGAACTTGTGAAAGAAGTTTTTTAATGAATCATTGTAGGAAAAGTATAAGTAATTGAAATATATTTTTCAAGTCCAAGATTAAATTTAGAATCTAAGGTGAAAATAACCATTTCGTTATCTTTTAATCTCAAGCTTTTGAAAAGTGACTCGTGAAATTCTTCGATGGAGGCCAAATTCATAAATATCTTGTAAGGAGATGAATAAGATTTCCTCAAAGATCACATATCTCTCTGGCTTTCAAATTAGAATCTGTTTGTTAAATTGGTATTTTCTGAATCAGAATTCCACAAAACTAAATCACAAGATTATTTGTTTCTTTCCAAATAACTGATTAATTTCTTCATCTAAAAATAATTTACGGGACATTCCTCACGATGATAAACAATTCTTTTGTGAAAAAATTGTTAACCTTTTTTTGCAAAGTGAAACAAATAATTAACATTTTCAACTTTTTCGCAAAAAAGAAATTAATTTTTGTGCAAAAAAAAACAATTAATAATTTAATTTTTCAATTTTTTTATGTTTCTGTGAATGTTTTATTGAAGCGAACTTAAAATTAGTTGTACTTTCGATATTGGAAAAGCATACATTTCGGAAATGTCCTCCCTCGAGGAAGGATCGTCCATACTATCAGCGTGATCACTACCTCCGCCATAAGCGGAAACGCGTCCCCTTTCGCTGCTACTGCGTGTACTTCCGGTAGCGCCGCCTCCACGATGATCTCCTGAAAATGTAAATAAACTAATTAATTACGAAGTCGAGCTTATTGCCATGACCAAGGTCTGCAAAGTCAAAAGTGTTTAAAAATTATCAAGTAACCCAATTTCTAAAAGTAGAAAATGCTTTATTTCATTTTCAACACTGACAACCGTGCGTGAAATAATTCAGAAATGGAAAAATTACGAAAACCAATTACAAAAAAAATTTACGAATCAATAGAAAATAATATAGTGGTATTAATAACAATAATAGTAAAAATAGAATAGTAGTAAAAATTGAAATAGTACCAAAAATTTAAGAACTTATTAAATAATTCCAAAATTAACTTTTTTTTCTTTTACTGAATTACTTACAACCAGAGCTTTCACGCTAAAAAGCGCGTGCACTTTCTAAGTCAATTGTTAAAAGAATTGTAAAAAAAATTATTAATTAATGATTTATTAATCATTAATTAAAACTATACAATTTATGTTCATTGTTTATTTACATTATTACATTTAAAGTAATAATTAAAGAAGAAAGTAATTAATATTAACAATTAATTAACGTAGAATAACAAACATTGCTTATCAAATACAATTTCTGCCAATTTTTTTAATTTATTCCTAAGAAATCCCAATTTTTTTTAAATCGTGATTCAAAAATAAGAAATTAAGCAAATTTTTTAACTAAAAAAAAATACTTAATATTTTATTCAATAATTTTCGAATTTTTTTGAGAAATAAATAAAAAAATCCTGCATGACTTCAAGTGGTCAAACAAAATTATTTAACAGAACTTTTAGTTTTTTATAGAAAAGAAATGAAAAAATGGCATGATTTTAATTTTTCAATTACAATTTTTATATTATAATAAAATTATAATTTCTTTTTGAAATAAGGAAAAAATTTGCATAATTTTTCTTTCTCATTTCAAAATTTAGCGCGACAAAGCAAAAAAACTGAATAAATGAAAACAATTATTTTTTAAAATTAATAAATATTTTTTTGAATTATTAAAAAAATACTCAAAATTTTGTAAAAAGAAATATGATTGACTAATTAAAATTATGGAAATTTTTAAAGATTTCAATTTTGAATAGGTTTTAATTAAAAGTTATTTTTTTCATTTTTAAAAATATTTTCGAGAAAATTCAATTATTTTTTAAAATTTTAATGAATACTTTGTCGCAATTCAATTATTTTTATAAATAATAAAAAATTTTGCGAATGAACGAAATTATTATTTTGTTTAATATTATTTTTATTATTTAAATAGTTATTATGTAAATTTTTATAGTGAAGAAAACTTTTCTTTAATTATTTTGACTAAATACTTGAATTTTCTCTCTCAATAAAAATCTTAATGCGTTTCAATTGTATAAGTTTGACAACAGTTTGTATCTAAACTTGGATTCTATTTGACTAGAATAATTAAATTACTGCGTGTGCATGATCGATTTAAATGACAAAAGACAGGGAGACAGGGATGAGTTATGGATTTTTTTTCAATTTTTAATTGACTTGTGGCAAAAAATATGTTTGAGTAATTAGGAATTAATTACTTTTAGAACATAGATATAATTAATTAGTATTGTTACAATTTTCCTCAACAAAGCGACTATTAAATTCGTGAGAATTTTTCGCTGGAATATTTGATACAATTGAAGTTATATACCTTTAGAGTGCTTGATACAACTTAAACATTCTTTTCGTTTTAAGAACCAAGTTTTTTTTCTTTTATTTCTGTTAAACTCAGATTCATCACTTTACCAAGTTTATTCTCTCCTCAAGAATTTCTGTCGAGAGAAAATATCGTGTTCTAAAAATTTCACCTTACGATAATAATTATTTATTTTAATAATTTATTTTATTATTAACTAGCTGTCGTACCCGTCTTCGACGGGTTTAAGTTTCTACTTATATATTTGAACAGGTGTCTACCAATTGGGAATTTAATTTGATTGGGAAAAACTAATAATTAGTTACCATTCACTATTTCATTAGCAAAATATTACCATTTGAATCAGTAAATGACTTTTTCTATCAAATACTATTTTCAACTAATTTAGATTTATAGAACAGTATTTGTCAATTTGTAGTACTTTATGCGTTCGTAGTATTTCAATTATTGGGAATTTAATTTGACTGGGAAAAACTAATAATTATTTCATTAGCAAAATATTACCATTTGAATCAGTAAATGACTTTTTCTATCAAATACTATTTTCAACTAATTCAGATTTACAGAACAGTATTTGTCTAATTAATACTAATTTTCCACCAGCTTTTGGAGTTATGTAGAGTCTAATTCGAACTAATTGTATCGCAAGTAGGCCCCACGTTACGATTGCTAAAATCTAAAATAAGACCTATATTGTAATCTGAAAGTAGGTCTTAAATTTTGACAAATAAAAATATTACATCAATAGAAATTAAAGCAAAAAGCAATTTTTTAAAAATGAATTAATATAATAAAACTTTTTTTAATTAGATAAGAAAATTCCCGATTTTTCTAGTCGAATTAAATTCCCGGCTATTTCTCGGGATACCTTTGCGATTAATAGACACTCTGTTAAATGTATTAGTAGAAATTATAACACGTTTTTGATTCCCACATGGGAAATCTACATGGGATCCACTTTTATAAAGGAAACCATATTGATTCCTATGTAAAACCGTATGGTATAATTTTTCCATATCCCTATTAAAAATTTCCACATGGGATTTTACATTTTACCCGTTTTTGCGTAATGCCCGGATAGAATTTTGGAAAGCAACAACATACCCCAAACATTTCTAAAATTCAAGAAGAACAATTTTAATTTATAAATAGGAATTTGTTATTTATTTTCAAAGTCATTTCTAAAACATTTCTTGAATTAAAAAAAAAGAAAATTTTGATTCATAAATCCCAATTTGCCCTAATGGCATATTAAGGACTTTCTGTGTCCCAGTGCCCGCTGAAGTCAAATTTCAGTATTATTGATACTTTTACTGTATACCCTTTATATTGAACATAAATATTTTATTTTCTACGTTAAATATGACAATACATACTATGAAATTTTCAAACTTAAAACCTGAAAATATCAATATAGAAATTGTTTGCAAACTCTCACGTTAATTGATTTTAGAAAATTTGTAATCGGCATCAAATTCATGACTCTAAACTTTTTAATAAAATAAATGTAATGAATGTAATTAAAAATTTAAAAACATCAATCGATATCACTACCAACTTAATAAAAAATTAAACAATATTCAACAAAAAAAATTAATTAAAAATTTTGTCGAAAATCAAAAATATGATTTTGGCTTAAAAATTCGGATATATTATTTATATTTCATTTTTATAGTGAAAATTAGTTGTATTTATATTAAAAAGTAGCTACAGAAAGTGTCACATAAATTTGACAAAAAATTAAAAAATTTGCATTTTTTTGATTTTTTGAATTTTGTGAAAAAAGCTATAACTTTCGTTCAGCTTAATATTTTTCAATCGGATATGGCTATAAATTTAAGTTAGACTAAGACCAAAGAGACTGTAAAGTTTCGTTTTAATCGGTCAAGTAGTCTTTGTGTTTATCCCGGACGAAATATTGCGTACAGACATACATACATACATACATACATACATACATACATACATACATACATACATACATACATACATAATTTTTTTTATTGTCATTTTTGGAATTCTTACTACTCGAATAGAAAAACTAAACATGAAATTTCAAATTCTATGCAATGTACAGACAAAAGTCTGATCTTATTTATAAAGATTTAATTTCATTGTCAATTATTGAATTCTGCGATATTATTAATTTAACGAAAATTACTTTTTCTATTTATTTAAAAAATTGACTTAAAGTGAAAATAAAAATTTTTAGGAAAGTTTTTGAATATTGAAGAATGTCTGCAAAAGGAAATAAATTTTCTGGTGAAGGTTTTTCTGTATATAGACTACCGGTCAAAATTGAGAGACCACCCATTTTCAGGTGATTGAAAAACATTTTAAAACATAAAATGTATGGAAACTAAAATTTTTTTCTTTTTATTTTTTCAAAGATGATAAAATTTTGAAAAGAACAAGATATTTCCGAAGTCGTGTGGCCAATATTTTATTTAGATATTTTTAAAAAATCGTCATTTTCAATGTTTTACAAAAATTTGAATAACTTTTAAAATAATAAACGCTTTTTAATGATCTTAGGCTTATTTTAAAGGTTATTTGCTACACTATAAGAATTACTTATAGGCATTCACGTGTAATTTTTTTCTTAGAAAATGCAGGCCGTCAAATTTGGACCAAAAAAATTCAAAAAATTTGGAACAATTTTTCTGTATACTAAAAACTATTCTAGAAAATATATAAAACATCATATAGAATAGATTTTTCAAGAAAATTTAATAAAAAAAATACGTTTGAATTTTAAAAATTATTTTTCTGTTAATAAGAATGTTTCAAATTTTTTGAATTTTTTTGGTCTAACTTTGACTGTCTGCATTTTTCAAGAAAAAAATTACACGTTAAAGCCTATAAGTAATTCTTATAGTGTAGCAAATAACCTTTAAAATAAGCCTAAGATCATTAAAAAGCAATCATTATTTTAAAAGTTATTTAAATTTTTGTAAAACATTGAAAATGACGATTATTTAAAAATATCTAAATAAAGTATTGGCCACATAACTTCTGAAATATATTGTTCTTTTCAAAATTTTATCATCTCTCAAAAAATAAAAAGAAAAAAATTTTAGTTTCCATACATTTTATGTTTTAAAATGTATTTCAATCACCTGAAAATGGGTGGTCTCTCAATTTTGACCGGTAGTGTACGATTGAAGAAACAAGAAAGTTCACTTCTCTTTGGATAGAAAAAAAGTCTAGAAAGCTGGAGGCCAGATGTCTTTCTATTTCAATTTAAATTCGCAAACCTCCCTAAAAATCGATCGTCTCATACATCTTTTATTATCGTCGGAACAGATAGTCTTTGTACTTGGAAGAAGGCTCTTATATCCTTAAGCCAACAATAGTCAATAATAGTCAATAGTCGTCTGTCTTATCAGATTGTCCACCGGAAATTTAAACAGTTTCTACCTCCTTTAATCATTGCGATATCCTTCGTAGAATTTTCATTTTTCCTCCCCAACATTTACCTAGATATACTATATAAAGCTTTTTTACTTTAATGGAAGAAAAATTATATTCGTGAATTTCAAGAAAAAATAGCAATTAAAAAATACCTATAATGACCAAAAATAATAGAAAATTGCAAAAAATGTTTATTTTACTAATTTAATTTTTTTATTTATTTTACATATAATAATCTTCGTATTCTTTCATTCATTCTGTCAGCAATTTGAAGTTAGTTTTTATTTTTTTTATATAAAAAACTTTGTATGACATATTGAAATTATAGAGGTATTTTTTTATTTATAAAATATATTAGAAAAGTATTGACAATTTATAATTAAAAAATGAAAAATATACTCATTTTTCATATATTTTCTATTTCTCAATAACAATTTTCAAAATTTTCAGTTTCTTTTGAAAGAAAGAAAAATTACGCACATTTTTTCCCTTATTTCAAATTAAGAAATTATTATAATGTTTTTATAATATAAAAATTGTAATTGACAAATCAAAATCATGCTATTTTTTTCATTCCTTTTCTTTTCTAAAGAACGAAAAGTTCTGATAAATAATTTTGTTTGACCAATACCTATTGAAATTATGCAGAATTTTTTTACTGGTTTCTACAAAAAATTCGAGAATTATTTAACAAAATTTCAAGTATTTTTTTAAGTTTAAAAATTTGCCTAAATTTCTTATTTTTTAATCACGGTTTTCAAAAAATTTTGATTTATATATAACTTTAAAATATTTAAATGTAAAATATAAAATGTTAATTTACATCATTTCAAAAAATGATACCTACAATTTTCCGCAATATGTTGATTTTAATAAAAAAGAAGAAATGCCAAAAGAATCCTTATAAAAAAAGAAAAGAAAATTTACAATATTTTCGATATTAAAATTTCCCCGTCAATCTGAGAAAATTGATCGAAGGCAAAAACACGCGCCAAATGGAAGATAAAAATATTTTTATATCATGGAAAATTATGTGTAAAATATATAGTGAGAGTTAATATAGATGATGTATAAAATTTGTTTGGAATGTTCGACTTTAATCGAGTCTTCATAGTCAAGGAGCTATTAGTAAAACGCCACAGCCCTCGCGTGTACCAAACTCGATATCACACAAATCAAATGTCATTCAGCATTTGAATATTGTCCGTTCCTCGTTTAAATATCTGGCCGGTTTCCAAAAAATTCCTCATCTCTCCAACGAGATGCAATGCTTATCAGCAATTTCGAGAGGGAGAGAGAGTTAAATTGAAAAATGTTCCACATGACAATATGTGACACGTTGATATTGCATTCAACGAATAATAATCAAAATCGTAATTTGTAACTAAAAACTATTCAGTTGTATAATAACTATTCTTGAAAACTATATAACACCCATCATACTATCATACGATTCAGTGATCACAGAATATCAATTTATTTTTGAAGAAAAGTTAAAAATGTGTGCAACTCCAGGAGACATTTTCATGTTTTTGGAGCACCCTCACCGAATTACTTGACATTTATTCGTATAAAGTTTCAGAAAATCAACTTTTAGAGCCAAAATAATAATGGTTTATTTATAAGATACAACAATTCTCAAAATTATTTAAATGATGATCCACAAGTTTTTAACGTTCAATTAAACGAAATATTTTTTATGGAAAAATATTTTCATAAATTACCGATTGTAATGAAAATTAAAAACTCAAGCTTTACATTTAGAAACATTGCAAGTAATTTTTTTGATAAACAAATTAATTACTCATTAGAATATAAAAAATTAATTTGAACGAGAAATATATAAATTCCGTTTGTTCGAACGTTCAGAACTCAGGAAATAAAAAATTTCAAATAAATAATAAACACGTTTACAATATTTTGTTAATTAACAAAGTTATTTATATAAATTGAATCGAAAATTTTATCTTTTACAATGTGATTTTATAAATAATGTTTTGACAGATATTTTTATCGTTTTGGACCTTCTAAGTTTTAGATATTTTGTTCTCTGAAACATATAATTATTTTTGTTAAATATTTTGTTAATTATTGTTAATATATTTTTATCTTTTTCCATAGTCCATAACTTTCTTTAAATTTTTAATGAAAAATTTATTATAACGATACTTTTATTTTAAAATTACATGAATTTTACGATATACGAAGTAAATTTCAGAAAAAAATTATAGTAAAATGAACTTGGGACTTGTAATAATTTCTTTAAAATCTAGTAAAATTTAATATTAAAAATTGTTATTTCCGGAATATTATTTATTATTTTCAAAGACAATTTTTTTTATAAAAATTAGAAAAATTTATTTCATATAAAATTATAAATAGTAAAATTTACAATAAAAGTAAGAATATTTAATAGCTAATTGTAATGTTCCAGGAAAATTTGATTCATTTTTATAAAAAAGTGGACACTGTAAATAGTAAGTTTTGCTATTAAAAATTGTTATTACCAAAGTAAATTTTATAATATCCGTAATAAATTTTATTGAAAATTAGTAAAATATACTTTAAATTTAGTCAAATTTATTCTAAAATTAATACAATTTGTCAAAAATTCCAAACAATTTGTATTTTTCTTAGAAATAAAAGTTATTTTATATTTGTTACCTTTTAGAAACATATTTCTAAGTTTAAAGACTCTAAGAAATAATATAAAAAGATTTTTAAGTTTCAAAATGCTAAAATGTTTTCAAAGTTCGCGAAAAGTAAAAATTTTTTCTTCAAGCATAACTAAAAATTTTTCTAACTTACAAAAAATGAAAATTTTTACAAGTTTTTTTTTAAAATAAGGGTAAAAGGGGAGAAAATTTTTGATTTTAGGTGTTTTAGGGGATTTGATTAATTTAAGGGGATAAAAGGGAACTAACACTGCTATAACAAATTTTAAAAATACTTATTTTTTGTAAAAGGTCGCTTAACTTCAATTTATGGCACCACCTTCGTTCTTAATATTTGTTAAAGCTATATGAATTTGAATGCATCAATGTTTCTTAATACGTTGAGTGTCAGCGACACAGGGTTGGATCGTGAAAAAATATGTGCCCAAAGTGTCAGCGACCCAACGTTGAGTCGTGTTATGTAAATTGTAAAATAAATTCTTTTATATCATTATTCGCATTCTATACACGGAGAGAAATGTGCTACGAATAACGCTAGAGACATGTTGGTTCGCTTTTCGCATAGACGTCTGTACCTAATTTTGCAAAGGCCGGTGCTAACTTTGCACAGCTTTTTACCACTTGTGCCACAGTTGCTCAAATCCATGAAAAATTAGCATGGATTTCTTGCAACTTACGCATGGTGGTGTGTATGCGCTTTTAGTACGGCCTGCTCATGCGCTAAGAGCAACAGATTTCTCTCCGTGTAGGTATCAATGATACTAGATTAAGTAATAAATAAAGAAATATTTATTATGTTTAACTATTATAACAATTTAAAATTTGTCGACCAGAATTTGATGAACATTTAGGGACCACAGTATGAATTTTTTCGATTAGATCAGTTCATATGGAATTGCTGTTACAAAAAGATATAATTGTCATTATCATGGTTGAATCATGAACAGGATTTTTAACGTATTCGTTCACGCAAACCACCTGTTGAAAAAAATGGAAGAAGAAAAATATTCACTGCTCGTTATATACTAATTTTGGTAAAGTCTCAACAGGCGATGTAGGGAACATAAAATGGAAGTATTTCATCATTAGAAGCCTTTTTACTGTCGAATTCCTCGTGAAGTGATACGAAGGAGATCAGAAAAGTGCGAAGATGTACCTTAATCACCGTTTAGAAGATTAGAAGTAAGGGTAACGTTCTTCGACTCACTCACTCTCTCTCTCTCTCTCTCTCTCTCTCTCTCTCTCTCTCTCTCTCTCTCTCTCTCTCTCTCTCTCTCTCTCTCTCTCTCTCTCTCTCTGTATGCAAGCTAAAATCTAATCTGGCATGCATTCGGGTATTTTTAGGTCCCTCGATGGACGCGTGTCGCTATGGACCGGAAACCATCAGAGACCCTCCTTCCCGTCTCGACGACATCGACCGGGACCGTGTGGCTATACAGTGATTCTTCTTGTTTTTCCGTCCCCGAACTTTTTGTCGACATACTCTGGCACACTCCATGTTAAACTCTTGGTGGTCTAAACTTAGCCTCGTCTTAGGTCGTCTATCTATCATCTATACAATTTTACGTTCTTTTACCATAATACACGTACACTAGTGGTAGTCTAACACAAGTCTAGGAGTCGTGAGGTCAGGGAGGGGAAAAAGCTTTCAAAGTAAAATTAAGTTTTCTTGTCCTAAACAAATCTTTCACTTTTGCTTGCCACAAAATTGGAAACCTCTGAATTTCATTTTTATAATTTAGCAATTCCATCTGCAATCATCTAATCGAAAAAATTATATATTAAGGGATAATGATGTCCTGATACAGTGGCATGAACCACTGAAAGTATTAAAAATACTGACTTTACGGACCAAAAATGAAAAATTACGGACCAATTGAGTGCTTGGATACAACAAGGGGACGTACGCTCGGCGAGCCGCTTTAAAGTCAGTCAAAGGTACCGTAAAGTGTAAAAAATAAAAATTCAAAATTTTGAATTTTGAAAACTGCCATCTCATAGAAAATAGAAATGCGCATCTTTTTTTCCTTTGAAATTTCTTTGAATAATTAATATTTTTATATGATAATGGAAAAAATGTGATTAATTTTCATTGTCAAATTTCATTGAATTTTAAAATATAAATCGTCGTATCTCCGACAAAAATGAATGAATTCTTTTGATTTTTGGTATACAAATGCATTTGGACCTATAGAAGACGACAATATCACGAAAATGTTAAAAGCAATTAATTGTTTATTTATTTTTAATTGTTAATACTGACAGGTCAAAAATAATTTTTTTCTTATCTTTGGCTGCAAAAAGTATGCGGGGAACTTTAAAATTCAAACAACTTCCAGTGAGACATTTGTTTATTACGATGTAAAGAAGTTTTCTGTAAAATTGCAGAAAGATTAGTTTTATATTTACAGAAATACAATAGTTTCAAGAAAAATGCTCGCGCCGCCAACGATCCCTACCGCACAGATTTTAAGGTTAGTTGCACAGTAAAGTTTTATTTATATATAAATATATGTGTGTAATATTTGCATTGAATTATTTATTAACTATTACATACTATGTATACAACATAGGTATAAACTTTTTTAATAATTTTGTAAAACATTATATGTATGAATATAAATATTACAAATAATTCTAGCAGTATTTAATTAAATTAAGATTGTTTCTGATATTTATTTTTGTTAGTATATCGTTTATTTACAACTCAATTTTTATCGACTCTATAATGTATTAAAACTATTATTTAATATGCTGTAACAACACTTAATGTCCTTATTTACATATTACGTTGAATCTAGTATAATCTAATAATATCTATTAAAATATAATAGTTCAACTTCAAAATATCACAATTGTCAAAAATTGTTTAAAATAAAAATTTTTCCCAGTTCTTAAACAATAACATTGACATCTAAAAACGTTTTAAAAATTGTATAATGTTTAAAATAAAAACATATCTTTTAACACAGATATTAATCTTAATTTAATTAAATACTGCTAGAATTATTTGTAATATTTATATTCGTACACATAATGTTTTACAAAATTATTAAAAAAGTTTATACCCATGTTGTATACATAGTATGTAATAGTTAATAAATAATTCAATGCAAATATTAAACACATATATCATGGAGTAGTATAAGGAGACCGAACGCCACTCACGCAAAGTGGCCGCACTTTTCATTACCGTGTTTCCTCTGGGCTCACTTACATCGATAGAAGCGCCCCCAACGGGGAAAAATGTCACTAATAATCGTCTGCTAATTGTTATTGTACAATTATCATTAATAATTATCTTATAATTACAATATATTATTATTTATTCAATATTAATTTTGAAAGTGCTCGGTTTGAAGTGAAAAGTGATAAATAAGTAAGTATATGTGAGAATTGTTGCGATTAATATTATGTTTATATACATAACTTAATTGTTACTAAAATTCACTCTATAATTAAGAGATAAGAATTGCAATTTTTCACTACACAGACAGCAGGCATTTTCACTCACAATTTATTTTTTACATGCTTCATTGAACTAACAATCACTTTTATAAACAAAATTAGAGGTTATTTCATGTCTTATTTTGTTTTTAAATATAATGATCTTCTCCTCCGCGAGAGGCGCTTCTATCGATGTAAGTGAGTCTAGAGGAATCACTGTTATGAAAAATGCGGCCACGTTTGACGCGGATTCATCACGGGCGTTCGGTCTCCTTATACTACTCCATGACATATATCTATATATAAATAAAACTTTACTGTGCAACTAACCTTAAAATCTGTGCGGTAGGGATCGTTGGCGGCGCGAGCATTTTTCTTGAAACTATTGTATTTCTGTAAATATAAAACTAATCTTTCTGCAATTTTACAGAAAACTTCTTTACATCGTAATAAACAAATGTCTCACTGGAAGTTGTTTGAATTTTAAAGTTCCCCGCATACTTTTTGCAGCCAAAGATAAGAAAAAATTATTTTTGACCTGTCAGTATTAACAATTAAAAATAAATAAACAATTAATTGCTTTTAACATTTTCGTGATATTGTCGTCTTCTATAGGTCCAAATGCATTTGTATACCAAAAATCAAAAGAATTCATTCATTTTTGTCGGAGATACGACGATTTATATTTTAAAATTCAATGAAATTTGACAATGAAAATTAATCACATTTTTTCCATTATCATATAAAAATATTAATTATTCAAAGAAATTTCAAAGGAAAAAAAGATGCGCATTTCTATTTCCTATGAGATGGCAGTTTTTTAAAATTCAAAATTTTGAATTTTCATTTTTTACACTTTACGGTACCTTTGACTGACTTTAAAGCGGCTCGCCGAGCGTACGTCCCCTTGTTGTATCCAAGCACTCAATTACTGACAAAAATATAACTAGTCCGAGTCAAATAAGAGAACATTACTGCAACTTCCTCAATATTATTTTCATTATTTCAATTCAATTATTATTTTCTACAATTTTTAACTAAAATTCATCCTTTAAATAAATATTTTTTTAAATAATAATTTAATTTTTTAAATACAAAAATAAATAATTTATTACATAATTAAATGTTTCTTACCACTGAATTCTCATAAAGAAATTTATCAACAAATTTTTAAATAATTCAAATATTTTGACGAACTTTAATCAAATTTCCAAGAATAATTGCATTTTTTGAATTAATTTAAAATTGTATTATAAAGAATTTAAACTAAATTAAAATTAAATAATGGAATTCATGTGAAAGTTTCATCACAATTTTGAAAAATAAATAAATTCTATCAACAAATTTCGTTAAATTTTTTAAAAATAATTCAATTCTGTTAAGTAATTTTTTTGAAAATGTATTGAAAATAATAAAGAATTTAATTACTTTGAAGAATTTAAATTGAATTCTTGAATTCAAATTGAATTTGAATTTAATTCTTTTGAAGAAATTGCATTTAACGAAGAATTAATTTAAAATTGTATTAAAAATAATTGAAATCCTGCGATGGGTTTTATTAGGGGAGACTGGGGTAAACCCGCTCACTTTTTTTCAGATCGGCTAAAATCTAGGAAATTATTCTCTAAATCCAAGTTAATTTATATCATTTGAAAGCTTATGATTTCTACTAAAAAAATTAAAAAGAGTTTTTGATTTATATTTTTTAGTTTTACTTAGAGAAACTTTTTAATAAACATATACCAAATTTCAAAATCACAATTTTCCAGGGTAAACCCGCTCACCTTATCTTTTCAAGACGGAAGAGTTTTATTTTTTAAATATTAAAGTTCGTCTTATTCCCGTCTTAAGTATGAATTATTATTGATAATTTATGAGTTTTATAAACAATTCTATAAACAACAAATTGGTTTAATAAATAATGAACATAGATTTCATGAATTACAACTATGGATTTAAATAGTGTTATATTTTATTAAGAGAAAGTGAAGTGTAGTTACAATTTTGGTTTTAATAAGTCATAAATTGTGTTATTGTTGAAATATAATACGTGAAATTATTTTATTCTAAATTTTAAATTTAAAACTAAGTGAGCGGCTTTACCCCGACTTCACTTGAGCGACTTTACCCCGAGTGTATTCCTCACATTTCAGAATAAATTTAATTAAATCTTTTTAAAATAAGACAAAACTATATATGTACTTCAAAGAAGGACATCCAATAGCAACAAAAAAATTTGTCAGATAAATTAAGACTCAAAAATAATGATCGAAAAACTTAAAAATCCAAAATACGTTTTTTTTCTGACACCTCTAAAAACATTTGATCGTCTCTAAATCTATGTTGAGTTCATGAAACTAAACGAAAGTTCGTTAAAATAAGTTGAATGTCAAGTACTATTCACAGTACCAATATCTTCATCTTAAGTTGAGTTCATGGCGTAAAATCGCTAGTGAGCGGGTTTACCCTGTGAGCGGGTTTACCCCAGTCTCCCCTACTTATATTAAATAATTGAAATCCTGTGATGAGTTTAATTAGTTATGAAAATAATTAAATTTTTGCAACGAATTTTATTAAAGCTTTTAAAAGTAATTGAATTCTTACAGAGAACTTTATTAATTTTTCTTAAACAAATGAACTCTCGCAAAGAATTATTATAATAAAAACTTTCCAAATAATTAATTTTTTACGAAAATCTTTAAGAAAAGTGTGTTTTAAATAATTGAATTCCATTAAAAATTTTATTATTTATGAAAATAATTGAAGGCTTGCAAAGAAATTTATAACATTTTTTTTTAATAATTTAATTCTTTTGAAGAAGTGTAATATCATTTTTCAGAATAACTGCGTTTTTCGAGGATTTTTTTTTGCAAACAATTTTATTAAAGTTTTTAAAAATAATTAAATTCTTTTGGAAAAGTTTATTAAAATAGTAGATAATATTGAAAATCATTGAGTTAAAGAAAATTTCTGAAAATACACTGGAACCCCCGAAATTTGGACTGCAATGTAATGGTGTCCAATGTTCGGAGGGGACACCTTGAGGCCGCAGTCCCATGGCAGCGTTCTGCGTTGCGTTGTAATGAGAGAGAATGCAGCAAACGTATATTTGCGTCTTTTTCTCTCCCATTACGACGCAACGCAAAACGCTGTCATGGGACTCCACCCTGACGACTGAAAGTATAAATATTCAGGGCCGTACGCTTCATTAAAACGAAGATGCGCTTAATGAATATTACATATTCAATGACAATTTTGTTGTCAATTTATTTCATAGAGTTATTAGAATAGAGTGCGCAAGCGACCAAAATGTTTCTTAGGCGCATAGACGGAGACAGCCATACGAAAAGAAGACCCCTTTCCTTTCTTTCTCTAATAACGCATGCGCGATAGTGAAACAGCTGATGCATCGAAACAACTGTTGCTTGCTTGCAATTATATTTTTCTTTTATTTACATGACAAATAAATAATTTAAAATAAATTTAAAATTAAAATAAAACATTTATAATATTTAAAACAATTTTTCATGCGATCTTTTTAGACAAAAACCTAACCAAAAACTTTCATTCTTGCACATGCGCCAATAAACAAGGTAAGAAAAGGGGTCTACTTTCATGCTTTTGTCTCTTTCTATGCGCCTAAGAATGCCTCTCACGGTAAAAGGTATAACTCGCGCACTCTATTCTAATAACTCTATGATTTATTTAAACATAAATGAAAAACATTGTTTTCAATTTTTTAAATTTATAATTAACAACTGATTCACAAGATTCAATTTATTAACAAGTTTTTCAAAAGAGCCACAAAACGGTACACTTTATGCAGACGCTACTGCTTCTAGTTCAACGTTTGTCCGCGCTTCCCGCCGACCCCTCACTCTATTTTGTCTATACTCTATGTCAAAACAATCCAAAGTTCGGGAGTCCAAATTTCGGGGGTTCCAGTGTAATTGAAATTTTGCCAAGAATATTATTAAAATTATTGAAAAAAATTGAATTTCGAAGAAGAATTTTATTATTTATAAAAATAAAAGAACTTTTCGTACTTCTTCAAACAAATTACGGACTTTACGGACGTTTTTTTAAAAAACAGAATTTTACAAACTTCAAGCAAATTTACCGACCTTTTAAGGATTTACGGACCTAGTTCGAGCCCTGATTTATTCAAATTAATATTACTTTTATAAATATTAAAGGACTTTAATTTTTATACAGTGCATTTTAAAGCATTTCTCGTGTTTTTTTCCAATGCCAAAACATCTTTTATTAAAAAAAGTGGGATAATATCCTTTCGAGAAAATGAAAAAAGAACAAATTTTTAAACATTTTTTTCATTTTCTTAAAAACTCATTATTGTCTAATACATACATAATAATAATTTGCTATTCCGTGAACAGAAAGTGTCGTCTTTTGTTTTTCTATATAATTAATGTTTTGACAGATATGTTTTAAAGTGTTGTTTCTATTTTTGTGGTTAAAAAAGCGGGGCGCATGACTTCCCCCAAATTCTACTTTATACAATTATAATTGTTATTTAATAGAATTTTAAAATTTATAAACACCAATTACTCTTAAGGTGAGTGGCTATAATTTAATGACAACATTATTACAATTCTTAATATTTTAATTTTTAAATACAATCGTTAAAAATATAATATTTATTTCTCATAATTTTTATGAATTATTTTTATTTATTTGAAATAATGATGGTTTTAAAGAATATTTTTCAAATAACATAAATTTAAATACGCAAAATAATATTTTACATAATTTTAATTTAATGGAAGATTTAATTTTTTATAATCTCTATTGCATATAATCAACAATAGATTTTCATTAATTTATAGAATATTCTACGAATTACGTATTCAGTGACATAAAATAAAAACTAAGCAATAATGTTATCATTAAATTTTAGATATCTACCTTTTGAGTAAATAATAATTATAAAGTTTAAAATTCCATGAAATAACAATTATATAGAGTTAAATTTGGGGAGAGTCATACGTCCCTAAATATTGACAATTTAAGGAATTAAAAATTTGTAATAATAATTTTTTTGTGCGCTATATTTAACAAAATTCACGGTTTTTTTCATGACTTTGTTCTAATTATTTCCGGTTTTTTTTCTCATCAAATTTAAATTTATTTGATTTCAAATATAAATAAATCTACAAATGGCTTCAAAAATTTTTATTAGAGTTTTTATGAATGATAAATAATTCTTTTGGCGAGTTTCGTAAAATTTTTTGAAAATAATGTTTTTTTAATAATTTTAATTGAAAATTTAATTATTTAATTTTATTAAAATGTTATTGATGATATTGAATTTCTGCAAAGAATTTTACTATTTATGAAAGTAATTGAATACTTCCAAAGAATGATATTATTTATGAAAATAATTGAATGTTTGCGTAAAATTTTTGAAAAAATGAATTGTACAGAACAATTTAATTATTTATAAAAATAATTAAAATTTTGATAAGAATTTAAACAAATTTTTAAATATAATTGAATTTCTGCGAAGAATTTTATTACATTTGAAAATAATTGAGTTGTTTTTTAGAATTTTATAAAAATTTATGAAAATAGCTGAATTCTAGTAAAGGATTCTTTTTAAAAATAGTATTCAAAAGAATTTAGTAAATCTAAAGAATTTTGCAACTTATAGAAATAATTAAATTCTTGAGCAAAATTTTTTACTGTTTCTAGAAATAATTGAATTCTTTCGACGAATTTCAATAAAATTTTTAAGAATAATTACATTTTTCCAGGAATTTGATTAAAATTGTCTTAAAAATAATTGAAATTCTGCAATGAGTTTTACTATTTATGAAAATAATTGAATATATTGCGAAGAAATTTAAAAAAATAAAATTATAATTAAGGTGACTAACTTCCCCTGATTATTTTCAAAAAATTTAAATAAAATTCTTTAAAAGAATTTTAAACATATCGATATTATAATCGATATGTTTCAATTTGTAAAACGAACACAGAAAAATGTTGTCTCACAAAAATCGAGAAATTATTCTGAAATGGTGAATACGGAAAATTTTTTAGAGAAGTTACAAAAAATTACAATATATACCAATATTAATTAGTAAAAAAGAGAAAACTGAGAGACAATTTAAAATTTTGCGATTGTTGAGTAGTTCAACAATTATTCTATCTAAAGTTCAGAAAGTTTCCATTAAATTCATTATAATTTTTATCGAAAACTCTTAGTACACGGAAAACATTTTTTCAGTCAAAGTTCCCGAACTGTACTTGAACGGTGGATATGAGAAAAAGTTAAGGTCTAATTCTGCATTACACTAAAGATGTCCCTGAATTTTTCAAAAATCTGCCGTGAACTTCGAGAATTTCTCCTGCTCTACACAGTAGATTCCTGAAAAGTTCAAGAATTTCTTTAGTGTAATGCAAGATTAGACCTCAACTTTTTCTCATGTTCTTTTCTCACTGTTCAGGTGTTCAGGTACAGTTCGAGAACTTTCCCTGAAAAATTTTTTCCGTACATTTTCAACCTACGGTTTTGTAGGATTTTCAAAAATTTTTCCGTATCCATAGTTCTGAAATATATTCTTCATTTTATTAATCATGAACATTTTCCCGTATGTACTTTTTCTGTGGTAAGACAGGCAGGTAAATTGCTACCGTGCGATAATTCTTTAAATCATTCACGCGCGCGTAGGACTTTGCTAGTACATTATAATAATCGTAAGTTTCCTTTCCGTTAGCAAATTATCTGCATTCATTTGTTTGTTTTAAAAATTAAATTTTGTGGGTTAAGTATTGGCATTTTTTATATTTTTTTAAAAATCTGAAGAAAGTTTTTTGACTAATTTAAAGATTTCTGAAGGTAAATAAGAAAAGTTTGAAGATTTGTCGTTTTAATCATCTAGCAGCACTGTTATTGTGTTTAATTTAATTTTTAACTTTACAACCATCATTTGCTCTAAAGTTAAATACTTTTTTATAATTTAATGTCTATAATTTAATGTTAACATTATTTCAATATTATTGAAAAAAGTTATTTGATATAATTTACATTCAATTGAATTTTTTTTTTTAATTTCTTAATTACAGAATATTTAGTTTTTTAACTTTTTAATAATTTTTTATCTTGCAAAATTCTAAATAATGTAATTGTTAAAAATATAATATTTATTTTTCATAATTTTTGACAGATATAATTATTATTTGAAATAATTACTATATATATATTATTAAAAACTACAACATAAATTTAAATTATTAAAATATATTTTACAAAATAGTAATTTATTACAATTTTTATTTCTTATAATTTTTATTACATAAAAATATTGTCTAATATGTTTATTTTATAAACTTTTAACGTGTCTTACTCTTTTTTTTTAATTAATGCGTGATTCATAGAAAATTCAACAAATCAATGAAAATCTATATTGTCAATTTTTTCAGTTAAAAATATTTGGTTGGTAGACAGTTTTCCCAATAGGTTTTTTTTTCCAATGGACGCCCGTGTGGAAAAATTTTAGGGCGCTGACCAAGCGCTTATTAGACTGTCTAACGTCTTTCTAGACCCAGGGCAGACGGTCTTGTCGAGCGGCTGTTCAGAATTGAAACGAAACTTCCACGCTATCGTCTAGAATAGACCAGCGTTTTTGGTCTGATCAGCAGTGCTAGTAAATTCTAATCTACGTCTATTAAAAATTTCTCATTATATGTTATGACAACTATTCTTAGAATGATAAAACTTAATTATATTTGAAATAATTTTGATGACTTTTTTTTACATAAAAAGTATAAAAAAATATTTTAATTTTCTGTATTTTTCACTTCAACTGCGAAAGGCTTTGTGTCCCTCCCAATCTTTGGCATTGGAGATATAGTAGTCTTTTTGTAAAATAAAATTTACTGCAAATCAAAACAGCCGGATGAAACTAGCAGTCGTACTCAGCACCAATCTTTAGGCGTCAACCACTAATTAATGAAATTAATAAATAAAAACTTACTAAATTTGCTATTTAGTGTACAATTTATTCTCAAATAACAATATTCGATGGTTTTTTAAATCATTAAGTATTACTACCCAATGGGAAGTAAACGATTGGTTCAATAATGGGCCATGCTTGGCGAACTCCGTTCCATTATTGGAACATTAATGGCAATCATCATTGGACCACCAATGGTTTAAACTTGGGATGATCACGCTACTGCCAATGATCGGTAGCCAAGCATCGGGCCAATATTAGTTGCCAAGGAATTGCCAAGGAAACAAAATCGATTTTTAAAAGCTTGATTTTTTATTGACAGCCAACAAAAAACCAAGGTTTTGAAAATTGATTTTTTTTAATTATTAATTAAAATTTATTTTCAAAAAATATATTTTTCAAAAATATATATTTTTTTAAATTAATAGAACATATTAATTTAATTTGTCACCTCTGGTAAAACAAAGATGAAAGACTGATAAATTCCCTCACTTTATATCTTACAGTGGAGGGATAACTGAATGTCTTTGCGAGAGAGGAGCAGGTACTTATATAGAGCCAGTGAAACAGGTCACAAGCGAGAAGAAATCACTAGCATGCACTCTGGCGGCGCTTGTCGGAAGTGGCGCAACGATGGTTGCCAAGCGCTGTGTCGATAATGTCACGATATGCATGCGCGCCAGAAAACAGTTCCGACAAGTGCCGCCAGAGTGCATGCCAGTGATTTCTTCTCGCTTGTGACCTGTTTTACTGGCTCTATAAGTACTGCTCCTCTCTCGCAAAGGCATTCACAGTTATCCCTCCACTGTGAGATACGGTGAGGGAATTTTTATCAGTCTTTCACCTTTGATTTACCAGAGGTGACAAATTAAATTAATATGTTCTATTAATTTAAAAAAATATATATTTTTAAAAAATAAATTTTTGAAAAATATATTTTTTAAAAATAAATTTTAATTAATAATTAAAAAAAAACCAATTTTTAAAACCTTGGTTTTTTGTTGGCTGCCAATAAAAAATCAAGCTTTTGAAAATCGATTTTGTTTCCTTGGCAATTCCTTGGCAACTAATATTGGCCCGATGCTTGGCTACCGATCATTGGCAGTAGCGTGATCATCCCAAGTTTAAACCATTGGTGGTCCAATGATGGTTGCCAATTGTTTTGCCAAGAAAAAACCATTGGGCACCAAGCATGGCCCATTATTGAACCAATCGTTAACATTGGCAACTTCCCGTTGGGTAAATTTGAAGGAGAGGCATATTTGTAGATGACGCCTAAACATTGATGCTGAGTACGACTGCTAGCTTCAGCCGACTAGTCAAAACACATAGAAACACATCAAAATCTATTTTTTCAGTGCACATTTAAAATTAAATTATACAGAAAACAGCAACAACATAGCACATTATTATTCACATAAAACAGAAACCACAACGAATACTAAAATTCACAAAGAAAATGCACAATACGCTGACTGATCTAACGACGCCAAACGACGCGACGCCATTAGGCGCCATGTTAATTAACAGCTGGGTATACATCGACGCATGCGCATATTAAATCCTAGACCAAATCTAGACGGTCTTTATAACACCGTACTAGGCGGACATATTTGACTTAGATATTTTTTAATAAGCCCATCTGTTAAGTCACTGATTCGGGACTTGATGGACCGTCTAGAATTAGACGGACTTGATGATTGCTAATCGGGAAATCATTGGACTCTAGACTGCCACAATATTTTTCCACACGGGCGTTTTTCCCATTAATAATTTTTCCCAATAACACAGGCACACAAAAAAAAAGTTGTCTGTTCATTGAACAAGACCTACATGTCTTATAGTATTTTGGCCCCCTGAATACGAATATGAAGTCAGAATTGCTCCATCACCCCCTGTTTTTTTTTTAATCGAAAAAACTACCCTTAAATCTAAAATTCAAGAACTAAATTTAAAAAAATGAAATAACCGCGGTTTTCTTCGGAGTAGTAGAATATATTTATGCGTTTTCTTCTTTCAACAACTTAGAAATAATGTCAAAATTGCTCCATCACCCCCTGTTTTTTTAAATTGAAGAAACTACCTTTAAATCTAAAATTCAAGAACTAAAGTAAAAAAAAATGAAATAACCGGTTTTCTTCGGAGTAGAAGAATATATTTATGCGTTTTCTTCTTTCAACAACTCAGAAATAATGTCAAAATTGCTCCATCACCCCCTGTTTTTTTTTAATCGAAAAACCTACCCTTAAATCTAAAATTCAAGAACTAAATTTAAAAAAAATGAAATAACCGGTTTTCTTCGGAGTAGAAGAATATATTTATGCGTTTTCTTCTTTCAACAACTTAGAAATAATGTCAAAATTGCTCTACCACCCCTGTTTTTTTTAATCGGAGAAACTGCCCTTAAATCTAAAATTCAAAAACTAAAGTATTTTATTTTTTATTTCATTTTTTTTTTTACTTTAGTTTTTAAATTTTAGATTTAAGGGCAGTTTCTCCGATTAAAAAAAAACAGGGGTGGTGGAGCAATTTTGACATTATTTCTAAGTTGTTGAAAGAAGAAAACGCATAAATATATTCTTCTACTCCGAAGAAAACCGGTTATTTCATTTTTTTTAAAATTTAGTTCTTGAATTTTAGATTTAAGGGTAGTTTTTTCGATTAAAAAAAACAGGTGGTGATGGAGCAATTTTGACATTATTTCTGAGTTGTTGGAAGAAGAAATCGCATAAATATATTCTTTTACTCCGAAGAAAACCGCGGTTATTTCATTTTTTTAAATTTAGTTCTTGAATTTTAGATTTAAGGGTAGTTTTTTCGATTTAAAAAAAACAGGGGGTGATGGAGCAATTCTGACTTCATATTCGTATTCAGGGGGCCAAAATACTATAAGACATGTAGGTCTTGTTCAATGAACAGACAACTTTTTTTTTTGTGTGCCTGTGTAATGGGTCGTTTTTCCCAATGAACATAATTCCCAAAAAAGTATATGGTGATAAAGAAAGTATCATACAGGTAAAAGTGGATCATATAAATGATTTATTATTATTACAATAAAAAAATTATAAATAGTATGGAATTTAAAATTTTTTTTTTGAATTTTGCCTGTTTTTAAAGATTTTTGAGAAAATTTTGTTCTAGCCATTGTTAAGGAATAGTAAAAAATTTTTTGACTAACAATTGTTAGTAAACAGAAAATAAAGTTCGCTTAAAAAATAATTTTTCATCTCCTGCTGATTATCGGCTGTGGCTACATTTATTAATTGTGAATTAAATTCATTTCGATGACCCAGATACTAATTATTATTGTTCTTGTCATAGTTTAGGAACAATAAATAATTTTTTTTTAATTTAAAAATTTTCTGGAATTTTGCCTATTAAAGATTTTTAAAAATGTTTTAACTTAAAATTAAAAAATGTTTTTATCTCATTGCCATATAAAAATCTCTAAGGAAGAAAAATTTTTGGTCTTTTATTCTTATTAGGTTTTTAGTATTTAGAATTTTTAAAAAATTTTTAGAGCTGAAGATGTGTTATTGGGCCAGAAATTTTTTTAATTTTTGACTGGAATTTCATAAGTATTTACCTGGAAAATCCTGGAAACAGCCTAGAATTTTATATTTATCATTTTGTGGCAACCATGTTACTACATAACAATGAAGTTAGTTTATTACATCTTATATATTTACATACCTGCCGAGTAAATAATAATTATAAAGTTAAAAACTCAATTAAACAATCAATGTATAGAATTAAAATCTGGGGGCTAACATACGCCTAAAATTTACCTGAAATTTTTTTCTTTGTTTCTAAAAATGAATTTAGAATATTTTTCTTTAATGTGATGCTTCGTTATTTATATTACATTTTGTTATTAAATAATTAATGCAAATTATACTTAGTATTTTTACGACAGATAATTTGTTTTCCAAAAAATTAGATTGAAAAGTTGTTTAACTTTATCATTTTTCAATTAATTTATCATTTTTTGCAGTATGTTCATTTCGAAAGATACGGAATTCTTTGTTTAAAAAGCTAAATGAATAATTATTTTTTCAATTTTTAGAATAATTTAAAATTTTCGTAATCAAAATTATTTTTAAAATAAAAGTATAAAATTTGGAACAATTTTTGCGAGATTCAATTTTCTTTGTACAACAAGAAAGTTTAACAGCAGTAATAGTATTTTAACAAAATTTATAAGATTCACTTGCAATTCGTTTCTAATGCGTTAAGGTAGTACGCTCGCGACAGTCACTCTCAAAAGTAAATTTTAATAAAATGCTATAGTATGGTGCAGTTACTGTAGCATATTTTTGCTTGGACTGTACTGAATACATAGTCGTCTGAATTGGCCTGAATTTTTCGAAGCCACATTAACCCTACCAATTTTGGAAGGGAAAGAAGAAGAAGAAGAAGAATACATAGTCAGGCCTATGTACAGGCACACTCACACACAAGTATACTAGTCAGATTAGAATATTATATTATATTATAACTTTTAACTGAAACGGTTAATATTGTTAAATCTTTTTGTTATAAATTTCTCAAACATTCATTTATAATATATTAGTTTTTTAAAACAATCTATAGAAAATTTTAGAAGTTATTAGAAGAAATGTGCCGTTTACATGCACTTTTCATAGGTTAACCATGTTAAATAACAAACTTTGAACTTAAATATCTTGTTTTAGAAACGGTCAATGTTTTTTAATATTTTGCAAATACATAGATCTTGTTATTAACTATTCTGATTTCAAATTTCATGAAATTCTAGAGAAAAGTGCGATTGCGAGCGTGCTACCTTAAATTTGACATTACATTTTAGAAATATAAAATAGAGCTTCCATTTGTCTGACTTTCTTCTAATTTATCGGATTCAGTGATTTCTGGAGTGAATTTGGTAAAGTTTTGAATTGATTAATTTCTACGTTAAATTCGTTATTTTGACTTTAGAAAATCTGATGATGTTAATTTAATTATTTTTTTCGATATGCACGACAAAAAATATTTACCAGGATAAACTACAGATTTCACTTTATTATTAGCGAAATTTTTCAGTGTTTCAATTAATACTTTTGCTATTCTAGAAAAACTTATCGCTGTTTCAAGTAAAACTTTTTTTAGTGTATTTGAATTTAAAAAAAAAATTAGAAGTTCAAATTTGTTAAATTTTTTTTGTAATTTTAAAGTTTCAAAATAATACAAAATGAAAATTTAAATCTCTATAATTGTTATCTTCTTCCACTTTTAATTAGTTACATATTTTTGTTAGGATATAATAATTATTTCTTTAAAAAAATTTTAAAATAAAATGGCTTTAAATTGTTTAAAATAAGCAGTTCCATACAACATACAAGATTAAATTTTCTGTTTCTCAATTACAATTCTGTTTACAAAATTATAAGTTTCTTTTTGAAAATGAAGAAAATTTTTTATAAAATTACTATTTCTTATCACAATTTGTTAACAAAATTCTATTCTTCTTTGAAAAAAAATAATTTGCATCATTTTAACATTTAAATTTCCAAAGTTAATATATTTATAAAAAATTTTTTTAGAAAATTTTAAATATCTTTAGGGAAAAAATCCCTATAATTTGTTAATTACGATTTTTAACCAGATTATTTAAAAATTTTGTTAAGTAATTTGCATAATTTCTATTTTTTATTATAATTTTTTAACGAAATATCAAGTATTTTTTTAAAGAATTAACAAATTTTCGTAAATTTTATTTTTAAATCATATGTACTTATTGATCGTGATTACAAAAATAGAATATTTTTAGAAAAAAGAAAAATTTTGAAAATTACCTTTATTAGAAAAATAAATTTTTAGAAAATTAGCTTTATTAGAAGACAGAAAATTTCCAAATCACCTTTATTAGAAAAAAGTTTTTTAGAAATTCACATTTATTAGAAAAAAAAAAATTTTAGAAAATACGATTTAGAAAAACTGTACCCCAACCATTATTAGAAACATAAGAATGAAAATTAAAATATTTGGAGAAATTATAATTTAAATCTTTTGAGTTTGAATTTTATTACATTTATATGAGCTTAAAAAATGTTTGAGGGATTTCATGAGAAAATTACATGTATAAAAATTACATTTGAAACTTGAGTTGAGTAGAGGCATGTTTATCACTTGGTAATTATATTTATTTTAATAACAGAAGCCATTAAAAAATCGCAAAAGGATCCAAGGCAAGAAAAGTAGTAATTTTGATTTTTCGAGGATTTTCTAAAAATCTCGGTATTTAAACTAAATCATAATTTCCACCCCTTGGAAGCAATTTTTTTCGTTTGCTAATTATTTATTTTAATGTTAGAAGTCATTAAAAAATTTTGCAAGAAGATCGAAGGCGGGGAAGCAGTGATTTTGATTTATTTTATATTTTAGGATTTCTGAAAAATCCGTGACAATAAAAATCACTGCTTTCCCAGCCTTTGATCTTCTTGCAATTTTTTTAAATGGCTTCTGAGGCGTGGAAATGATAATAAATAGTTGAAATACCGAGATTTTTTAAAAAATCATAACTATTGTAAACATGCAAGAATATAAATTAAATTTATTAAACTTTTTCTGTGGAAAGCAGGTAGGCAGATATTGCTACCGTGATAATTCTTTAAATCATTCACGCGCGCATCGCGCGCGTAGGACTTTGCTAGTTTTCAATATTTACATAACTTATTGGAAAAAATTTCAGCTTTCCAATCAAAATAATAAAAAATAAAAAAAGAGGAACCTAACAAAAATAAGATTCATTTTTCAAAAAAGGCTTTTTGAATTGAAAATTACAAAAAAAGTATCAAATTCACTTTACAGGTTTAATACAAAGTGCAAAAAAAGTCGAAGAAGTCTTTTATATTATTTACATATTCAGTGTAGTCGCAAAAATTCCACTTTTAATTAGAGAATACTTCAATAATTTTTTTAAATAAATATTTAAATACTTATTGTTTCCACGCGAATTAAATTTTTAAAAAATTAATATTTTAGGATTTTACTACTTTTATACAGGACAACAATAATTTATCAGAGTTTTTAAGACAATCCCAGAAAATTAAAATTTTTACTTGATCATTTCACATTAAATTGCTCAAATTTATCTTAATGGAGAATCGAGAAATTATTCACACGCAATATTTCCCGACTATTTTTAACCCATAATACATTTTCAAATTATTTCTTTCATTTCTTGTGAAAATTTTCAAATAATTCAAAATTTCTTATTTTTTGTGTTAAAAATCTTAAAATACTTTTTACGTCGACAATTCATTGAAACTGAAAATTTTTAAAGTTGTATGAATAATTTTAATTAGCAACGAATTTTCAAGTGAATATTTTTTTATTGAGTTAGTAATATTTACTTTTTAAGTTACAGTAATGTTTTGTTTCTATTGTAAAATATCAAAAATTAAAAAACGATTTAAAAAAATTGTATTGCCTCATAATTCTACAATTGTAAAATGTATAATTTTTTAGCATAATTTTAAAATATCCAATTGAATTGAAAATCGAAATCATGCGAAATTAAAAATGTTTAAACGTTTAAGACGTTAAAAATTTACGTGAAATTATTTTCAAGGACCCCTAAATACCCAGGTGCGAATTTAGGTTGGCCGCCAGAGTTTGAAGGTTGGCCCAAGGTTGGCCTAACTTTGGCCCGACTTTGCAAGCCAACCATTAAATGCAGAGTTTAACCAACCGTCGGGCCAACTTTGGCGACAAAGGTTGGCACAACTCATCCAAACGTAGTTTAAAAGACTTTCAGTTTCGGTCGGCCAAACTCTGGGCCACGGTTGGCCCAACGGTTGGCAAAACTCTGTGAAACGCAGTTTAATTGACTTGATTTTTCTTGGTTTGCCGAACTCTGGGCCACGGTTGGCAAAACTATGTGAAACGCAGTTTAATTGACTTAAACTTTCTTGGTTGGCCGAACTCTGGCCCGACGGTTGGCAAAACTTTGTGAAACGCAGTTTAATTATTAAACTGAAGTTACCAACGTTTGTTCGACGAAAAATATAATACGTAACAATTTTTATTTACCCACCTCAGATCCAATTTTTTTCCAATTTTATTATAAATACTAATAGGCCAGTCGGTGAGTGCAAAAACTGCCCAAAAATCCGAACAGCAAAGTCTAAACGGTTTCTGGTAGTTTGGGGGCTCCTTATAAGAGCCCCACAGTTTGCTCTCGATTTCCGGGTGCGAAAAAGAGTGTAAACAATCGCCAAAGTTTGGAAAACATGGTTTTTCGATGCTCGTTGCTTCCGGTTAAGTTTTAGGGGAAAAAGTTGTTATTGAAAGTTATAGAGCTTGGAAATACCTTTCAAATGATGGATCATACGTTAAAAAAGGTTAATTAGTTTAGTTGCAAATGAATTTAAACCACTAAAAATAGCACTTCTTTAATTGTTTATTAACTTTGTTAATAATTATCGAATTTGTTCATAACTTACCAGGAATGTTCTCCTTGCGTAGCTGAATAAATCCCAAAAAAAATTAACTAGATCGGAGAAATAGTTTATGCATAATTCCATTTGTTAACTAAAAACATGTAATTTTTCAACGGAATTTCCCCACTTTTGGTCCATCGAATTTCGATTTTTTTTTTGGAAAGTACACTTAAGAAGTCAAACTTTCATCCTATTTAAATGGCCAATTGATTTTTTTTATCTAAGTGCATAATAAGAAGGGTTAAAAAAGGGTGTGTTTTTTTTACATAAACAAATGGAATAACTCAGTCAATTTTCACTTTATCAATTTAGTGTAAACGGCATTTAATTTTATTTGTTTTCACAAAACTTTTTCAAAAAAAAAATCCAACCTAGTTTCAAGGGGGGGAGAGTTAGTTTTTATTTTTCAAAAAATTCCTGACTAGATAATAATTAATATTTTTAATTGAAAATTGTGCCACTTATAGTTCAATACATGTATTTTACGAAAAAAAATTGAACATAAGGTTTTGTGCATTTATTTTTCATTTACATCAAGTAAAAGTAAATACATCCTTTTTTCAACCTCTAAACGTCGGAGTGGGGGTACTCGGAGGAGCGTGATTCTCGCCGCCACAACTCAATTCAGCCGTTCAAATTTGCAAAAATTGTCATAACTTCGTTAATTATTTACCGATTTTAATCATTCTTTTTTTAATTTGATGTATTTTTTTACGCTGAATGCAAAAATGATTTTATATTTTTTCAAAATACAATATTTTTAAAAATAAAAGAGAAAATTTTTTTAACAAAAAATTTTTAATTATTATTTATAACATTTGACAAAAAATTCTTTTCGTACATATAATTCCATTGCATTCAGAATAATATTATGACATAAAAAAATTCAAATGAATTATTTATAAGCTTGTAGCATTAGGTTCACATATGCACACCTGTCCAACTATTAATACAACGATGCTACACACTTATATAAAAATAATTTGAATTTTTTTATGTCATAATATTATTCTGAATGCAATGAAATTATATGTACGAAAAGAATTTTTTGTCAAATGTTATAAATAATAATTAAAAATTTTTTGTTAAAAAAATTTTCTCTTTTATTTTTAAAAATATTGTATTTTAAAAAAATATAAAATCATTTTTGGATTCAGCGTAAAAAAATACATCAAATTAAAAAAAGAATGATTAAAATCGGTAAATAATTAACGAAGTTATGACAATTTTTGCAAATTTGAACGGCTGAATTGAGTTGTGGCGGCGAGAATCACGCTCCTCCGAGTACCCCCACTCCGACGTTTAGAGGTTGAAAAAAGGATGTATTTACTTTTACTTGATGTAAATGAAAAATAAATGCACAAAACCTTATGTTCAATTTTTTTTCGTAAAATACATGTATTGAACTATAAGTGGCACAATTTTCAATTAAAAATATTAATTATTATCTAGTCAGGAATTTTTTGAAAAATAAAAACTAACTCTCCCCCCCTTGAAACTAGGTTGGATTTTTTTTTTGAAAAAGTTTTGTGAAAACAAATAAAATTAAATGCCGTTTACACTAAATTGATAAAGTGAAAATTGACTGAGTTATTCCATTTGTTTATGTAAAAAAAACACACCCTTTTTAACCCTTCTTATTATGCACTTAGATAAAAAAAATCAATTGGCCATTTAAATAGGATGAAAGTTTGACTTCTTAAGTGTACTTTCCAAAAAAAAAATCGAAATTCGATGGACCAAAAGTGGGGAAATTCCGTTGAAAAATTACATGTTTTTAGTTAACAAATGGAATTATGCATAAACTATTTCTCCGATCTAGTTAATTTTTTTTGGGATTTATTCAGCTACGCAAGGAGAACATTCCTGGTAAGTTATGAACAAATTCGATAATTATTAACAATGTTATTAAACAATTAAAGAAGTGCTATTTTTAATGGTTTAAATTCATTTGCAACTAAACTAATTAACCTTTTTTAACGTATGATCCATCATTTGAAAGGTATTTCCAAGCTCTATAACTTTCAATAACAACTTTTTCCCCTAAAACTTAACCGGAAGCAACGAGCATCGAAAAACCATGTTTTCCAAACTTTGGCGATTGTTTACACTCTTTTTCGCACCCGGAAATCGAGAGCAAACTGTGGGGCTCTTATAAGGAGCCCCCAAACTACCAGAAACCGTTTAGACTTTGCTGTTCGGATTTTTGGGCAGTTTTTGCACTCACCGACTGGCCTATAATGTTAGAAGCCATTAGGAATTAATTTCAAGTGGAACCAGGTCGGTGAGGGCAACGATTTTGACTTTTTTTTGTCACGAATTTGTCGAAAATTCAGAAATTTCGAAACAATTTCTATTTCCCCGCCTCATATCAAATTTTTTCCACATTTATTAAAAATTCTAATGTCAGGAATCATAAGAAATTATTTTCAACTGGAACCAGGTCGGGGAGGGCAATAATTTTGATTTTTTGTCAAAAATTTTTCGAAAAATCCGTGACAAAAATCAAAATCGTTGCCCTTCCCGACCTGGTTCCAGTTGAAAATAATTTCTAATGGCTTCTAACATTAATATGTGAAAAAAATTGGATCTGAGGCGGGGAAATTGTTACGTATTATATTTTTCGTCGAACAAACGTTGGTAACTTCAGTTTCATGTTTAATTGACTTACATTATTTTGGTCGGCCGAACTCTGGGCCACGGTTGGCCCAACGGTTGACAAAACTATGTCAAATGCAGTTTAAATGACTTAAACATTCTTGGTCGGCCGAACTCTGGGTCACGGTTGGCCCGACAGTTGGCAAAACTATGTCAAATGCAGTTTAAATGACTTAAACTTTCTTGGTCGGCCGAACTCTAGGCCACGGTTGGCCCGACGGTTGGCAAAACTATGGCAAATGCAGTTTAAATGACTTAAACTTTCTTGGTTGGCCGAACTCTGGGCCACGGTTGGCCCGATGGTTGGCAAAACTCTGTGAAACGCAGTTTAATTGACTTGATTTTTCTTGGTCGGCCGAACTCTGGGCCATGGTTGGCCCGACTGTTGCAGCTTTAATATACAGTTTGCGTTATGCACTCCCATGTGAGCGTAGCGTAGTGGTCAGTGTATAAGTCTTCGGTGCGTTAGGTTAGGGGTTCGATCCCAGCGAGCGTTAGATATTTTCGAAAATGTATGTATGAGATTGTGTTTAATAATAATAGGTAAAGGCTATATCTGATGTTCCCGCTAATAATAACCTGTTAATTGTTTAAATAATTTAGTTTTTTAATAATTTTTTACCTTTGGCTGTTGAAGTTGGCCAAACTTTAAAAATTGTTGTTGGCCCAACTTACGCATCTAAAGTTGTGCCAACTTTGGCGTCAGTCTTTGGACCAACCATTGAAATGTATAGTTGGCACAACATATGCATTGTAAGTTGGGCCAACTTCCTTATGAGTTGTCGGGCCAACCATCGTCGCCATTAGACGGCGAACCGTTATCATCTGTATGGTTGGCCCAACCTCTGGCACGAGAAGTTGGACCGACTTTGTACAAGTTGGCCCAACTATGGGCCGACCAAAAAATCGCACCTGGGTATACAGATGAATGACAATTTTAATTGCACAGAACTAAATTATTATTTACAATTTTTCATTCTTTCATTTTGTTTAAAAAGAAAATAGATAAAAAAATGTTTAATCACAAAAAATTAAAATTCTCTCAGTTTATATTCGTTACTGCGGTTAAAAGTAAATAAAATAATAAATAAAGATATTAATCTTTCAGTAAACAATAATATTTAACGACTGCAAGAGTACAAGGAGACAAAAATAAATTATAAAAAGCAAAAAAAAATTTATATTTTCCAACTATATAATAAATTAAAAAAAGAATTCTTTGATTAACCCATTAAGGACGGGATGTACAAAATTTGTACACAATGTTTAAAGACATATTTCAATAATAAAATGCTACGAGAAAATTTTTTGAGTACACATTTCTTATGTGTCAAGAGTCCCTCTTTCGAATAGCGTGCTCAAAAAAAACTAAAAAATGTTGAATAAACAATTTATTTAACAATTTATAACAAAAAACACGATTTTTTAAGAATTCTAAATTAATTTTTTTAATTTTTTTATAGCTTAACCCTTCAGCATACCTTGTACTGTTATAAATATTGCGTCAAAAATAGTTGGGCTACAAGATAGGACTATTTTGGGGATTAAATTTTTAAATGGCTGACACAAAATGGTGACCAAAGTTACTTTTTTAAACAATATTATAAACAAATGGAGGAAATTTTCAAAAATAATTAACTTTGCTTGAAACTTGTCACTCGGGGGTTTTTGGGGTCGCTGATGACGAATATGACCTTGTTTTTTAAAAATTCAAAATGGCGGATCCAATATGGCGGACGACAAATTTAAAAAATGATTGTATTCTCTTGAAACTTGTCACTTGGGGGTTTTTGGGGTCGCTGATGACGAATATGACCTTGTTTTTTAAAAATTTAAAATAGCGGATCCAATTTGGCGGACGACAAATTCAAAAAATGATTGCATTCTCTTGAAACTTGTCATATGTTATAGATGAAAATGAGTCCATATAACCTTCTTTTGAAAAATTGAAAATCGTCACGAATGCAAAGCTTCCTCATGAGGGAGCAAAATACAACAATATGTAATGATAATAAAAATAATAAAGACAATAATAACAATGATATAATATAATAATAATAATAATAATAATAATAATAATAATAATAATAATAATAATAATAATAATAATAATAATAACAACACGTAAAGAAAAGAAAATTTCATGAAAAATGTTTGTAATCACATTAGAGACAAAAATTTCGATTTATTCGACAGTTATCAGTCAAGTAAATTGAAAGCAGCTAAGTTTAGACACTTTTAAGTTTACGTGCCTTTAAACTAGAAGCATGTGTATATTTATATGCTTTTAACATTTTTAAGTAGAAAATTTAATTTTAAATTAATGAAATAAGATTTATGTTTTCCTTTTTTTCAAAATGGAAATTTTCAACACTCACAATTTAGAAATAAAAATCCAATATTATTTAGAATTAAAATTTTTCATTGAAAAAAAGAAATAAATATTTTTTAAATTTCAATAAAGTTAAAATATTAAATTTAGCAGTTTTTGTATTTTACTCAATTTTTTGTCACTTTTTATCATTTCAAGAAAATTAATTAAATTTTTTTTTATTTTTTCTACGTTTATAAAGTTTTGAACGTTCAAATGAACGAAATTAATTTTTTGCTTTTCAAATTTAAATATTATGATAAAATAAAATTCCGTCACGTATTAAAAAATAATTTATAATTCAAAAATGTTTAATTTACTTTTTTGATTTTTATAATTTCAGTCAATAATTTTAGAAATAATTTATATGGAAAACATACGTTAATTTGAAAGTTTAGAATTTTTCGTACATATTTTTTTCTTTAAGGGGCAGTCTGGGTCTTTTGCACGTATTTTGAAGAATTTTTTTTTTTCATAGTGAAATTTATTTAAACATTTTAAAATTTTTACATATTATTACACATATATTAAACTAAATAAAAAAAAAATTTTCTATTTTTTTGTTCTTAATAGCGAAGAAATGTCGACTTGAAAAAAAATCTCGAAAATCTGGTTGACATGATATCTTTAGTCAGAACAGACGGAATCAAAAAATTTAAACGGAATAGTAAAATACAGGTAAGTGGTTACAGCCGGAACTAAAATAAAAAATTTTCATTGAAAAATAACAAAATGGCGGACTTTTTACTTTTTTAAACCTTCTTTTGCAACTAAAATTGTTTAAAAAACAGGTTAAAAATTACACAGTGCAACATTTTTGAGGTCATCGAATGAGACGCATTCCTATTCTCTAAAGTAAATTTGTTCGAACTTCAATTAAACAGAATTTTAGGTGGTAGAAATGTCCCTTATCCGTATTTTTATTTATCATAGTTATTAAGAGTCTTACAGCGTAGATAATAAAAATATATAATAAAGCAATTAGAATTTAGACAAATTTGCAACCATATTAATTTGTCAATAGTAGAACTTTTGTTTAACAGAATTTTATATTTCAGAATTCTATTTTATTCGAAACTTCGATTTTGCAAATTTTTATTTACAAGAATTTTCATTAAAAAGAATTTTCAAAATACAAAATTTACCCGTAATCGAATTTTCATTATACAGAATTTACATTAGGACAAATTTTAATTTCACGAAATTTTTTATTTACTACAATATTTATTAAATAGAAGTCATTTAAACAATTTTTTAATTGACAGAAGAATCATTAGAATGGATTTTTTCTTAGTCGAATTTTTATTTCTTAAAATATTAATTAACATAAAATCGATTTGAGCAACTTTTTATATATGACAGAAATCTCACATAACCAAAATTGATTTAGACAGAATTTGTGATTAGTAAAATTTATCGTTTGCCAGAATGCTCATATGCTAGAAATTTTATTTTATAGAATTTAAATATGACAAAATTGTTATATGCACGAATTTCTACTTTACCGACATCTCAAGCTGACGAAAGTTTAGTTGGCAGAAATTTAATTTGCCCAAAAATGCTCCATTAGTTAGAGAAAGACAACACATCTATCTAATGGAGTTTTGTCGGACAAATTATATTTCTGTGAACTAAACTTTCGTTAGCTTGAGATGTCGGCATAGTAGAAATTCGAGTATTTTACAATTCTGTCATATTTAAATTCTATAAAATAAAATTTCTAGCATATGAACATTCTGACAAACGAAAATTTCAATAATTAGAAATTCTGTCTAAATGAATTTCGATTATGTGAGATTTTTGTCATATGAAAAGTTGCTCAAATCGATTTTATATCAATTAATATTTTGAGAAATAAAAAGTCGACTAAGAAAAAATTCATTCTAATGATTCTTCTGTCAATTAAAAAATTGTTTAAATGACTTCTGTTTAATAAATATTGTAGTAAATAAAAAATTTCGTGAAATTAAAATTTGTCCTAATGTAAATTCTGTATAATGAAAATTCGATTACGGATAAATTTTGTATTTTGAAAATTCTTTTAAATGAAAATTCTTGTAAATAAAAATTTGCAAAATCGAAGTTTCAAATAAAATAGAATTCTGAAATATAAAATTTTTTTAAACAAAAGTTCTACTATTGACAAATTAATATTGTTGCAAATTTATTTAAATTCTAATTCCTGTATTATATATTTTTATTATCTACGCTGTAAGACTCTTAATAACTATGATAAATAAAAAAACGGATAAGGGACATTTCTACCACCTAAAATTCTGTTTAATTGAAGTTCGAACAAATTTACTTTAGAGAATAGGAATGCGTCTCCATCGAATGTGCACTAAGTTTTGACTTCAGTTTCTGAAAGTACTTATCGAAACTAGCAAAAACCTATTTCAGTTTTGCTAGATTAGCTCGGATTTAAATTTTATCGACATTTGGATTTTTTTTTGAATTTTCACATTTTTCAGTTTTTTGATACACGGAAAAGTTTTTGGGCGAGCAGACGTCTCTCACTCGCCTCCCACAGAAAAGGTTTTCTGCTTTCTCTCTAAAGAGAGCTCTGATGCCCCACAAGAGAGCTCTGACGCCCCACAGTAGGAAAGCAGCAGTCTCTGTGGGTGAAATGAGCTACCAAAATGGGGCTGTCACTTTACCATAGGTACTGGTCACTCAGCGCCACCACAACAGGTACAGCGACTCGCCCAAGAACTTTTCCGTGTACGGGCGGATGGGAACACAGGCTATTAAAAGTTTATTAAAAAAATTTGCAATGGTCACAATTTAAAAAGCAATAATGCCTCTTTAATTACAGAGAAAGAAAATAAAAATTGGTCAAAAATTGTTCCAGTTACGAGTTTTTTTTGACTTTTTTACATTTTTCGGTTTTCTGAAACGGGCGGGTGAGAAAGCTGGCTATTAAAAGTTCATAATAAAAAATTGTCATTGGTCACCATTTGAAGGGCAATAATTCCTCTTTAAGGGGGGCGCCTACTTTATCGGGTCAAAAAAATCGATTTTTTAAAAGTTGTCTTAACTGAAAGTACAACTATAAGAGAATATGCTCTTAAAATATTACGTCAAAATACAAAGTATTTTTCGAGTTACAGCTTTTAGAACGCAATAAAGCGCGTGGACTGGCGCTTGGCCTGGCGCGCGATTCCACTCGCGGTCTCTAATACTTTTCATAATTTGTCGCGCTTATCTACTATTACACCTACCATTAAAATTACCATTTATCAGTAAAATCTCTTCTCATCCAAGAGTTACACATAAAAAAATAGTCGTTCATCGAGGCCGCGAAATAGCATTTATATATGTTTTTCAATCTTTAAACGCGTTTTTCTCAAAACACTGTTTTTGTAGTTTGCGTACACGATAGACAAAAATCTAATCAAGCGATAAGGGTCTATTTGGGCTTGTTTTGAAGATAAAGAGTGTCTCTTCTGTATGAATTAAATTTGTTTTTGATAGAGTTAAATTTAATGCTTTCTTTTAAAGAAAAAATGAGATTTTTTTAGGCAAAAAATAAATTTTTTTTTAAAAGTCATGTAAAAATTTTAGTTTTTACTTTCTATTGAAATCTTTTAATTCATACAGAAGGCAATAATGTATATTTATAGAAAAAATTTTGTTTTTTTTGTTTTAGATAAGAATTGTGGGCCCTAGGTTGTACGCAATGGGAAAATTTTAGCAGCGAGGCGTTATATATATGGCGTTTATTTTATTATTAAATTCTATTTTCATTTAATGAAAAAATTATATTTCAAAGGTTTAAATATATAAGAAAACATACACTAAATCTCGCATCGATTTATTTAAATGTGTTTGAGAAAAAAATTCCTGAAATGTACGCAGTTTTTTACCTTCTAAAGTAGGCGCCCCCTTAATTTCTGACATTAAAAAAAAAATTGGTCAAAAATTGTTCGAGTTATGAAGTTTTTTCGTACTTTTTCAAATTTTTCTTATTTTTTATCCGGGCGGGTGAGAACGCTGGTTTTTAAATTTTTCTTTTTTAAAATTGCAATGGTCACATTTTGCAGAGCAATAATTCTTCTTTGATTTCTGTCAAAGAAAAAAAATTTGATTAAAAATTGTTCCAATTATGTTTTTTTTTACTTTTTTACATTTTTCGGTTTTCTGATAACGGACGTGGAAAAACTGGCTATTAAAAATTTATTAAAAAAATTCACAACGGTCAAATTTTAAAATGCAATAATCCTTCTTTAATTTTTGATAAAGGGAAAAAAATGGTAAAAAATTATTCGTGTTATTTATTTATTTCTGTATATTTGTATACCCGCGGTCCTGTCAAACCGCGGGTTTTGATTTTTTTGACTTTTTTCGAAACCAAATATTTTAAATCAAATATTTTTTCTTGCGCAGAAATTAAATAGGAATTATTGCTCTTTAAATTGTGCCTATTACGAATTCTTTTTATACATTTTTAATAGTCTGTATTCCCACTTCCGTTATCAGAAAACCGAAAATTCAAAAAAAGTAAAAAAAATTCATAACTGGAACAATTTGTGACCAAATTTTTTTTTCAATGTCGGAAATTAGGGAGGAATTACTGCTCTACAAATAGTGACCATTGCAAATTTTTTTATAAACTTTTAATAGCCAGCGTTTTCACCCGCTTTATCAAAAACCGAAAAATGTGGAAAAGTAAAAAAAAAATTCATAACTCAAACAATTTTTGACAATTTTTTTTTCTTTATCAGAATTTAAAGAGGGATTATTGCTTTTTAAATTATGATAATTGCGAATTTTTTGTAATAAACTTTTAATAGACAGCGTTCCCACCCGCTCGTATTAGAAAAACCGGAAAATTTGAAAAATTACAAAAAAAAATTTATAACTTGAACAATTTTCGACCAAATTTTTTTTCAATGTTAGAAATTAAAGAAGAATTATTGCCCATCAAATGGTGACCACTGCGAATTTTTTTTATAATCTTTAATAGCCAGCTTTCTCACCCGCCCGTTTCAGAAAACCGAAAAATGTAAAAATGTCAAAAAAAATTCGTAACTGGAACAATTTTTGACCAAATTTTATTTTCTTTCTCTGTAATTAAAGAGGGATTATTGCTTTTCAAATTGTGACCATTGCGAATTTTTTTAATAAACTTTTAATAGCCAGTGTTCCCATCCGCCCGTATCTGAAAACTGAAAAATGTAAAAATTCAATAAAAAATTCAAATGTCGATAAAATTCAAATCCGAGCTAATCTAGCAAAACTGAAATAGGTTTTTGCTAGTTTCGATAAGTACTTTCAGAAACTGAAGTCAAAACTTAGTGCACATTTTATGTGTTGCACTGTGTTATTTAAAAATTATGATTTTAGTTCCGGCTGTAACCACTTACCTATATATTTTAATAATCCGTTTGAATTTTTTGATTCCGTCTGTTCTGACTGAAGATATCATGTCAACCAGATTTTCGAGATTTTTTTTTCAAGTCGCCATTTTTTCGCTATTAAGAACAAAAAAAATAGAAAAAATTTTTTTTATTTAGTTTAATATATGTGTAATAATATGTAAAAATTTAAAAATGTTTAAATAAATTTCACTATGAAAAAAAAAATTCTTCAGAATACGTGCAAAAGACCCAGACTGCCTCCTTAATTTGTCTATAAACTACACGGAGAGAAATCTGTTGCTCTTAGCGCATGAGCAGGCCGTACTAAAAGCGCATACACACCACCATGCGTAAGTTGCAAGAAATCCATGCTAATTTTTCATGGATTTGAGCAACTGTGGCACAAGTGGTAAAAAGCTGTGCAAAGTTAGCACCGGCCTTTGCAAAATTAGGTACATACGTCTATGCGAAAAGCGAACCAACATGTCTCTAGCGTTATTCGTAGCACATTTCTCTCCGTGTACTAGTTAGAAGAAAAAGAAAAACAACCAAATTAATGATTTTTACTGTCTAAAACTTGTCAATGGAAAATAAGAGAAAAACCATTAATTTCGAATTCAGAATGGTGCCTTTGAAAAGATGGCATTGAATTAAAACAAATTGATGTGGTTTCTCGTTAAATTATAATGGAAAAAATTTTTTATTCAACACAAAAGAAAAAACACCCTGATAAAGCTATTAATTATCTTTCATTCAAATAGTATAAATGAAGAAAACAATTTTTTCAAAAAGATCACTCAAAATTGCATTAAAATTTATTTCTTAAATATATTTTAATAAAATATAATTATTAATTATTAATTATTTATTAATAAAATATTATAATTTAATAAAATTATATTCTTATCTACATTTTGTGAATGTAACTATTAGTTGTTTTTTTATGCAAATATATAATGTTCCTGAAGTTCTAAACATTCAAACTAACAAAATTTATTTATTTTTCCTTTAAATTAAAACTTTATTGCAATAATTTTGCGTCGCTTAATAAAAATATTAATTATAAAGTTTCTATAAATGTTAAATTTCAATTTTTAATTTTTTTTAGGGTTCCATACACCGTAGATGTACTGACGGAACCCTTATGAAATCATTCGTGTGTCCGTCTCAGCCACGCAAAATGGGCTGTCCCCCCTCCTTAACTTCTACAAATCTCAACCTAGTGAGCTGAAATTCAGTAGGGATCTTCAGTTTTAAGTGCAGATTACAGGAAAAATATAGTGAACCCAATTGATCGATATATTTGCGAACTAGGAGGGAAAGAAATTGAATTTTTTTGAAAAAATAGCAAAAAATGACCCTGTTTTCCCCCCTTCACTTTTACAAATCTCAACCTTGTGAGCTGAAATTCGGTAGGGATCTTTAGTTTTAAGTGCAGATTACAGGAAAAATATAGCGAACCCAAATGACGGACATATTGGACATATTTTCGAACTAAGAGGGAAAGAAATTGAATTTTTTTGAAAAAAATTGCAAAAAATGACCCTGTTCCCCCCCTTAACTTTTACAAATCTCAACCTAGTGAGCTGAAATTCGGTAGGGATCTTCAGTTTTAAGTGCAGATTACAGGAAAAATATAGCGAACCCAAATGACGGACATATTCGACATATTTTCGAACTAGGAGGGAAAGAAATTGAATTTTTTTGAAAAAAATTGCAAAAAATGACCCTGTCTCCCCCTTTAACTTTTACAAATCTCAACCTTGTGAGCTGAAATTCGGTAGGGATCTTCAGTTTTAAGTGCAGATTACAGGAAAAATATAGCGAACCCAATTGATCGACATATTTGCGAACTAGGAGGGAAAGAAATTGAATTTTTTCGAAAAAATTGCAAAAAATGACCCTGTTCCCCCCCTTAACTTTTACAAATCTCAACCTTGTGAGCTGAAATTCGGTAGGGATCTTCAGTTTTAAGTGCAGATTACAGGAAAAATATAGCGAACCCAATTGATCGACATATTTGCGAACTAGGAGGGAAAGAAATTGAATTTTTTCGAAAAAATTGCAAAAAATGACCCTGTCCCCCCTTATTAATTTTTACAAATCTCAACCTGGTGAGTTGAAATTCGGTAAGGATCTTCATATATATATTTATATATATTTTTTATTATTATATAATATATATATATATATATATATATATATATATATATATATATATATATATATATTATATATATATATATATATATATATATATATATATTATTATATATATATATTTTCTGTTATTTGTAAATAAAACATAAGAATCCAATATGGATTTTTGTAGTTTTTTCTTGTAATCTACATGTAAAAATATACATATGTATACCGAATTTCAGCTCAATAGGTTTATATATATGTTAATTTTAATCAATCATATTTCTTCTATATGTATATTTTTATAAAAAATGAGTTTTGTTTTGGTGTACGGAACCCTCGATCTTAGTGCGAGTGCAACTCGCACTTGTCCAAATTTTGCAAGTAGTAATTTATGGAAATATTTTTAATGAAAAATATTTTGTTCATTTGAATGTTAAAAACTTGTGGATCATAAAAAATAATAATAGAAAAATTTTTTTTCAAACAATCGAATTTTAAAAAAATCAGACAAAATAAGATATATTTAATACATTATTTGCTCTAATAATTGACAAATTATTTATTTCGTTCAATTATAGAAAACAAATCTCAAATCTACTTATCGACAACTGAAATTAATTTATAAATTTTAAATTATTATTTTGTCTAAAAACATTTTAATTACAGGAAATTTATAAATAATCTCTACTTACGCAATTAACTATAATTTAAATAGAAAAAGATTTTTATTTAATTGAAAAAAAGGAATAATAAAAAGATATATTTTTATTTTATATGTGGGTTTGACTCTTGAGTTAATAGCTTTTGGGTGGGAGTGATTTAATAGAAAAAGGGAGACTGAATTTCCAAGGGTAAATGTACGAATGAAATATTGAAATTTTTATCAAGCAAAAAACTGTGAATAAGAAAAAAACCAACCACAATATCTATAAAACAAATATTTTAGCGAAATAACCATAATATTTTATGCATATAGGTATAAAAATAACTAATTTTCCTTTAAAAATCATAAATTTAAAATTATTCCCATTTTCTATATTTCCATACATTATTAAATTTTTTTAATAATATTGTCAATCAATAAAAAAAATTATTACCTTTGACGTTGTAAATAAATGAATTGTATAAAAAAATGGTAATTTCCTTTTAATGATGACAATCAAAATAAATGTACGAATAAAAATAAATTACATAAATTCTAACCTTTGACTTTTGAAAAATGGATAACTAAGGTGGAAACAGGGAGAGATAAAATATATAAAAAATCATTAATATAAATAGTGATTTAATAATTTAAGCACTTAACTTTTTCAATATTTTCCATTCTCTTATCTCTTCCCTCAGAAATTATTTAATTTATTTTAGGTAAATATTTATTTTCTAAATTATGTGTGCAGTTATTTTTCTATTCTAAACAAATAACTTCGAGTTGTAAATTTAAAGAAAAAATTAAGCACTTAAATTTCAAAAAAACTTGAAAAATATTTTTTGTATTTCCCGAAGAATTATTTTACTGATAAGTCGCTGGAAAGTGATTCACAAGTTTTTAACGTTCAAATGAACGAAATATTTGTCATTGCAATATTTTCATAAATTATTGTTTGCAAAAAATATAAAATAAAAACTAAAATTTAACATTTAGAATCAATTATTGTTTGCAATAAAAAATGAAAACTAAAATTTTAAATTTAGAAACAATTTTAATTACCTATTACTTTTCTTAAGTGACGAAAACTTATTGTAATAAGATATCGATCACTCCAAGTCTTCGAATCAGAGTAATTGAGTGATAAAATTATTATTTTATATTATAAGAAAATTGTTACTGTAACTTCTTCAAAATTATTTTCACCATTTCAATTCAATTATTATTTTCTAGAATTTTTAACTAAAATTCTACTTTAAATCAATTATTTTTAATAATTTTTGAAAAAGTTCTTTGAAAATTTTCAAATCCATTTGTTTACAATTCAATTTTACGAAATTTCGATTATTCGGAAGTTCTTTAATTAAATAATTAAACTATAATGCTTTTAATATTCAATTATTATCTAAAATTTTAAATAAAATTAATTTATTATTTAAATACAAAAATGAAGAATTAATTGGATAAGTTGATGTTTTTTAAAATTGAATTCTCATAAAGTATTTTACCAGCAAACTTTTAATTACTTTAATTCTTTCGACGAATTTTAATAAAATTTAAAAAAATAATTACATTTTTCGAGGAGGTCGATTAAAATTGTATTAAAAAAATTGAAATTCTGCGATGAGTTTTATTATTTATGAAAATAATTGAATTCCTAAAAAGAATTTTATTATATTTATGAAAATAATTAAATCCCTTTAAAAAATGTTATTATTTATAGGAAAAATTATTATTATTTATTTATATGAAAATAATTAGAATTATTGCGAAGAAATTTATAAAAATAGTTTGTAAATAATAGAATTTCTGCAAAATTTTAATTATTTATATGAAAATTTATTATTTTAGAAAAAAATTTTTAAATAAATGAATTTCTTTGGAAAATTTTATAAAAATAGTAGATATTTAAAATAATTGAATTGAGGACAATTTTTGAAAATAATTTAAATTTTGCTTAGAATTTCATTAAAATTTTGATAATAATTGAATTTCGGAAAAGAACTTTTTTATTTATAATTGAATTTCTGTAAAAAATTGTACTATTTTTGGAAATAATGGAATTATTGAGAAGAAATGTATAAAAAATTTGTAAATAATTGAATTTATGTGAAATTTTTATTACTTAAATGAAAATAATTAGGGGAAGGTGGGGCAAACCGGCCATACTAACGGTTTTTTTTACTCTTGTGACTAAACGAAGCAACCGATTTCATTTTTCGATGGCTTGTTTGAAAGATCATTTATCTTTATCTTTATCATTACTTTATATTTTATTGTTTAGTTGCTGTTTTAACTTTAAAAAAATTTGCAAACTGGCCGGTTTGCCCCACCCCTTGGGGTAAATTGGCCACCTAGGTTTTTTATCTATAATACTGCATATTTGTATAATCTACAATAACAACAAACATAAAGAATCATGTGAACAATGGTTGTAATAATGTAAATAATAATACAGGATTGAATTTTAATTAAATAAATAATTTTTTTTAATAACAAAACAAAAACCGCTGCCAAGTTGTATATTTTTTTTTATAATTTTGGTGCTCATTTCATGAACACTTTACTTCCTCATAGAGATAAAAATAATAGAAATATATGAATAACTTTTTATAAATATGGTAAAAGTGATTAAATTTTGGGTCAATAAATGTATTTTTAAATACCCTACAAGATAGTTACAATAATTTAATAGTTAAACAAAAATTTTCAAACAAAAAAGTTGAGAAAATGTCATTTTTCACAATTTTTGGTTTTTAAAATACCAATAATTTCGAAATTTATTATCGAAGTAGGTTTAAAAATAGGTCATTCGAAGCGTTTTTTAATGCTCTACAAGTTGATAACGATAATTTTAAAGTTACACTACACGGAGAGGAAAATCAAGCGTTTTTAGTATGGACAGTTAACCTTATTTAGTAAAAGAATTCACATGCGCAATAGGCGTAAAATTTCTGCTGTATTTGTATCAATTTCTACGTTATCAGCATAAAAGTTCTACCTTTAAACGCAAGGGACGTCAGTATACTACGATTGCAAGAGATTCATGCTATTTTAGTATATGTTTCATGCAACTGAGGTATAAGGACACGCCTTTTAAGCAGGGCGTTCATACAAAATTACCATAGCAAGTCTCCATACTAAAAACGCTCGATTTTTCTCTCCGTGTACCGTCGGGAATTATCGGTACGGCTGCACACGCACGGCCCAAAAACATACCAATCTTTAAATCATGATTTTTTTGTAAATACAAATGTCAGAAAATTAACAAATATACCATTCGAAAGATTATTAAATTCTACGATTAATGGCACATAACTGAAAATTTTAATAATTTATACAAAGATTGCAGCAATCGACAAATTTGACAAAAAAATTTTTAAAATACAATTTTTTTGGAAATTTTTTCAACCCCTGCACATTTTTTAAAAATTGCAGAAAAAATTAGAAACTTATATAGGTGTGATCATTTAAGTCTCATCTTTAATTTAAGACCAAAGAAATTCAAAAATCTTAATCGGTTAGCGAGATATCATTATAAACGGACGAGCATTTTCAGCCAAAAACCGTTCAAAATCGACTAATTCAATGCATTTGTCAAAAAACATGCTCCTCGGACGTTTATAATGATATCTCACGAACCGAATAAGATTTTTAAACTCTTTTGGTCTTAAATTAAAGATGAGACTTGAATGATCACACTTATGTAAGTTTCAAATTTTTTCTACAATTTTTAAAAAAATGTGCAGGGGTTGAAAAAATTTCCAAAAAAATTGTATTTTTAAAATTTTTTTGTAAAATTTGTCGATTGCTGAAATCTTTGTATAAATTATTAAAATTTTCAGTTATGTGCCATTAATCGTAGTATTTAATAATCTTTCGAATGGTATATTTGTTAATTTTCTGACATTTGTGTTTACAAAAAAATCGTGATTTAAAGATTGGTATGTTTTTGGGCCGTGCGTGTGCAGCCGTACCAATAATTCCCGACGGTAGTCTACTTGAGACGCATGCATATCCCCTAATCGCCAAGTCGTCGAATGATCAAATAGTCGAATGCCAAGTAATCGAATGGACAAAACGTCGAATGCTAAGGTTGAGTCCACAATAGGCACTTTTCTTAAAGCGATGCATACCATCTACATCGATTTCTATTGTTCGAACAATGGAAATCGATGTAGAGGGTATGCATCGCTTTAAGAAAAGTGCCTATTGTGGACTCAACCTAAAAACATCGAATTGTCAATACGTCGAATGTTCAAAACGTCGAATTATCAATTCGTCGAATGTTAAAAACATCGAATCGTCAATACGACGAATTCTCAATTCGTCGAATGTTCAAAACGTCGAATGCTAAAAACGTCGAATGTTCAAAACGTCGAATGCTCAAAACGTCGAATCGTCATTTAGTCGAATGGTAAAACCATCGAATAGTCCATTCGTCGAATGCTCAAATAGTCGAAACGCCATCTGTTCAAATTATCAAGTAGTAGAATGGTAAAGTTGTCGAGTGTTCAAAACATCGAATCGTCATTTAGTCGAATGCTAAAAACATCGAATTCTCAAATCGTCGAATGCTCAAATAGTCGAAACGCCATCTGTTCGAAATGTCAAGTAGTAGAATGGTAAAGTAGTCGAATGGTAAAGTAGTCCAAACGCCATCTGTTCGAATTGCCAAGTAGTAGAATCGTAAAGTAGTCGAATGTTCAAAACGTCGAATGCTCAGAACATCGAACTGTTAATTCGTCGAATGCTCAAAACGTCGAATGATAAAAACGTCGAATGCTAAAAACATCGAATCGTCAAAAGTTCGAAAAAGTTCTTTGTCTTCAGTAGACATTAACTTAAAACAAAGAACTTTTTCGAACTTTTGACGATTCGATGTTTTTAGCATTCGACGTTTAGAGCATTCGACGAATTAACAGTTCGATGTTCTGAGCATTCGACGTTTTGATCATTCGACAACTTTACCATTCTACTACTTGGCAATTCGAACAGATGGCGTTTCGACTACTTTACCATTCTACTACTTGACATTTCGAACAGATGGCGTTTCGACTATTTGAGCATTCGACGATTTGAGAATTCGATGTTTTTAGCATTCGACGTTTTGATCATTCGACGTTTTGAACATTCGACGAATGGAAAATTCGATGATTTAAGCATTCGATGAATTAACAATTCGATGTTTTGAGCATTCGACAAATTGATAATTCGACGTTTTGAACATTCGACATGTTGACGATTCGATGTTTTTAGCATTCGACGTTTTGAACATTTGACGAATTGAGAATTCGATGTTTTTAGCAGTCGATTAAATGAAGATTCGATGTTTTTGCATTCGGCTAAATGACGATTCGATGTTTTGAACATTCGACAACTTTACCATTCTACTACTTGATAATTCGAACAGATGGCGTTTCGACTATTTGAGCATTCGACGAATGGACTATTCAATGGGTTTACCATTCGACTAAATGACGATTCGACGTTTTGAGCATTCGACGTTTTGAACATTCGATTACTTGGCATTCGACTATTTGATCATTCGACGATTTGGCGATTAGGGGATATGCATGCGTCTCGTCTACTTCTACGTTTTTCAACAAAATTTTCAAAAAAATCTTATTTTCCAAAATTTTTGATTTTTAAAAGTTTAATAACTCCGCTTAATATGGACGAAAAATGTTCAATTAGGGCTCAAAAGATGCGTTTAAAAAAACTCTACAAAATTATGGAAAAACATTTATAGGTGTCCTAACATTTTTTTAAAGTTATAGGCAAAAAACGTTTTTTTGCAAAATTAAAAATAAAAAAAAATTAGTTAAACTTTATTAATTTATCAGAAAGTACTCTCACTTTATGTCCGCAGGTGAGATCTACAATTTAAAAAAAAATTCAACCCAAAAGCTCTTTATGATTTCGAGATATTCATGAAAATATGATGTTTTGGTATTACAATACTTCCTCTATGAGGAAGTAAAATGTTTGAAATTATCAGGGAAAAAATATTAAAGGGGGAAGATAATTATTTTTCATTGAAAGTAAATATTTTAATGAAAAAAACATTCTAATTAGTAATAATTTTCGTGAAACTCTGATACAATGCAAATATCCTATGGTCGGTTTGCCCTACAGGCTCATTTTGAGAATAAATATTTGTTTAAAAGAAACGCTTTGCAAATTCATCAAAGTTTTTGGTGGTAAATATTCCTGAGGTGTGTACCTTCAAAACCCAAGTCCTAATATTTGGAAATATTACACGATTTCCTCAGAATTTCCTTAAGAAAAAATTCGTAAAAGTGTAGAAAAAACAAAAAAAAAACTTTTGCCATTTCGGAGATATTGACACCTGGCCGGTTTGCCCCACTCTCCCCTACACAAATGCTTGCGAAGAATTTTCTCAACATTTTTTTTAAATAATTGAATTTGTTTGGAAAATTTTTTAAAATAATTGAACTCAATTAAAACTCTTTTAAAATTGAATTAATTTTGAAATATTTAAGTAAAATTATTCATTAAATAATTAATAATAATTAAAAAGAAATAATTATTGTCAGAATTGAAAAAAATTTCATAGTTTATGAGTCAAAAAAAAAAAAAAAAAATTGTCACGAAATTAAATTTTTCCCAGTAGGTACTTTTAATAAAAATCCCTTGCTTTTTCCCTGAATTCTCTAACTTTTGGCAATATTGATATTTGTAGAAAGTCAGAATTCAAACAGTTATAAGGAAAAAAGGCGAAAAAAGACAAAAAAAAGTTGTTAACGTTAAAAAGCGAACCTGACGATAAATCTTGATCCTGTGAAGGTGTAGGAGCGGAATGTAAATCGTTGTATCCGGTTATAAAAGTACCATGGCATGAATTACTGTTATCACCACTGGGGTTCACATAACACGTAGGTCCAGTGATACCGTCTAAACGTACAATCAGGCCGGCATCGACAATCTCATGTGGTCCACGACTCTTTTTGACTGCTGCCAATGTGTCCCAGACCTTGCTCGCTATTGAACTTCTATTTCCATGGGGCGATCTTGTCTTGATGGTTTTTGATTTTGTTTTTTTTGCAATCTTGTTGTCTCGGCTCACTTTATCGGGCACTGAAGTGCTACCTACTGTGAGAGAGAGAGTCGTGTTGTTTTTACACCCTTCCGGACTGCGATCACCGGCGAGAGAGTTAACGCGCGCGCAATGCTGTCCTCTCTCGTCGGCCAAAGCCCAAAAACTTTGTAAAGGAAACTCTGCTGCTGAACTCGGCACAGACAAGACTCCCTCTCGACATTGCCGGCACGTTTTCCGGCATCTGCTTCCCCTTTTCAAGTGAAAATACCAAGAATTCTTTCACGTCCGTTTATACAGTAGAATGAAACGTTTTTGCGAATTTCAGGATTCTTATATGAAACTTCTCAAGAATGCACGCGTTTTTCTTTCTTTTGTCCTTTTTTTCTTTTTCTCTTTTTCTCTCAATTACTCGCGAATTTTCATCCTTGAACGAAAACAACTTCTAACAAAGAACGATTCTTTTTGACATCAAAATAAAACGAATAGTACCTACTTTTAGTAAAATTAAACTAAAATGGAAGTAACATTTTTTTCGCATAAAATAGACAAATATTTCGTTGAAAACAGCAGATAGAATTTCACCAGGGTTGCCACAAAAAATTTATTTTCTTTTTCCCTCACTTTTCTCTGATTTCCAGACAAAATTTTCACTTTTTCCCTGAACCTAAAGAATATTCTGATTCACTCTAAAGATTATTAGATATATTTATTTATAAATTTCCTTAATTGTCAAATTATCAAAAAAACACCAATAACATTATTTTTAAATAAATATTTAATTATTATTTTTCAAATTCAAACCTCTACGAACTTCAACAACTTATAATAATTTAAATTTATATAAAATTTTAATAAAATCCTTCGCAAGAATAATTCAATTATTTTTACAAATAATAAAATTTTTCACATGAATTCAATTATTTAAAAAATGTAATAAAAATTCATTGCAAGAATTCAATTATTTTCCTGAATAATAAAATTCTTCGCAGGATTTTAATTATTTTTAATACAAATTTTAGTAAATTCTTAGAAAAATGTAATTATTTTCAAGAATTTTATTAAAATTCTTTATCAGAATTCAATTATCAATTATTTTTAATAATTATTGCAAAAGTTCCTTGAGAATTTTCAAATCCATATGTTTACAATTCAATTCATTTTTAACTCAATTTTTATTAGAAAATTGTACGAGAATTCAATTGTTTGAATACAAAAATAAAACCGCTGCCAAGTTGTACATTTTTATAATTTTGGTGTTCATTTCATGAACACTTTGCTTCCTCATAAAAATAATAATAATTGAAATATAAGAATTACTTTTTATAAAAGAGTTAAAAATCATTAAATCTTGGTCCAAAAAATGTGTTTTTATATATTCTATAAGATGGTAATAATAGTTTAATAATTACACATAAGTTAATAAACAAGAATGTTGAAAAAATGATATTTTCCACAATTCTTGATTTTTCAAATACCAATAATTTCATAATTTCTGCCTGAATCAGGTTAAAAAATAGGTCAATCGAAGCGTTTTTTAATGCTCTTCAAGTTGGTAATAATTTTTTGAAGTTACTTTTACATAATTTAAAAAAATTTTATAAAAGTCTTATTTTTCAAAATTTTAGATTTTTAAAAGTTTAATACCTTCGGTTAATATGGACGAAAAATGTTGAATTGGGGCTCAAAAGATGTGTCTGAAAAAACTCTACAAAACTAAATACAAAACAAAACTAAACTTCTACATTTTTCAACAAAATTTTCAAAAAAGTCTTATTTTCTAAAATTTTTGATTTTTTAAAGTTTAATATTTCCGGTTAATATGAACGAAAAATATTCAATTAGGGCTCAAAAGATGCGTGTGAAAAAACTCTACAAAACTAAAGAAAAACATTTATAAGTGTCCTAACATTTTTTTAAGTTACGTCCAAAAAACGTTTTTTTACAAAATGAAAAATGCAAAAAAAAATAGTTTAACTTCATGAATCGGGCTGAAAATACTCTCATTTTATGTCCCCCGGGGAGACCTACAATTTAAAAAAAAATTGAGGCCTTTAGCTCTTTCTTGTTCTGAGATATTAAGGCAAATGTAATGTTAGTACACACACACACACACACACACATCGGGACAAAATTTTAAAATCCGTTTTTTGGACTTCGGAGTTTAAAATACGTCGAAATTTTTTTTTATTTATTTAGAACATTTATACGGGGAGTTCCTGTGCACATATAAAGTACTAAAGTATTAGGCATAATAAAAAAAAATTTATAAATATGTCAAAAAATGACAATCCAAAATTTTGCTAATACAAAGCTTCCTTTATGAGGAAGCAATTTATTAAATCTATTGAATAATTTAATGTTTCTTAAAATTGAATTCTCATAACGAATTTTATCAACAAATTTTGAAATAATTGAATTCTTTCGACGAGTTTTAATAAAATTTTTTAGAATAATTTCATTTTTTCAAGGAATTTTATTACAATTGTATTAAAAATAATTGAATTCCTAAAAAGAATTTTACTATTTATAAAAATAATTGAATCCCCGTAAAAATTGTATTATTCATTGAAAATAATTGAATCTTTGTAAAAAATATTATTTTTTATGAAAATAATGGAATTATTGCGAAGAAATTTATAAAAACTTTGTAAATATTTGGATTCCTGAGAAATTTTTATTATTTATGAAAATAATTTAATGTTTGCTTCGAATTTTATCAACCTTTTTTTTAATAATTGAATTCTTTTGAAAATTTTTATTATAATAGTAGATATTGAAAATCATTGAATTGAAGAAAATTTTTGAAAATAATTGAATTTCTGCAATGATTTGTAACTTCTCCAAAATTCAATTTTTTCCAGTACTTTAATAAAAATCCCTGACTTTTCCAATAGAGTGCTTTTGAAATATTTTCCTATTCTATAACTCTTTTGCAATTAAATGAAATAATTTCGTAAATTTTAGAAAAATAAATCTTTATTTATATAATTATGCAATATGTAAATTTATTTACTAATCCGAAAAACCGAAAAATTAAGTCAGATTAAATTAGATTTTTTCGCAACTCAATAATAATTTGATTTCGAATTTGCTTAATCTCTAGATTTAATTTTCAATAAAACGAAATAAGTTATTAATTAAAATGAATAAATATTAATAGTAGATATTAAAAGTGAACGGAAAAAGAAAATAATAATTCGTTTAAAATTATCGAAATCGTGTATGTAAAATAAATTCTACAGGTGTCAGTAAAAATCCATGTAAATTTTCTCACATTCTTAATAAATTAAAATTTAAATATTACGCAACTTTGTAAGTTTTAGCCGATGAGATAATATGTATTTATTGGGGCAAAAATACAGCAAATGTCAAGCAAAACAATAATTTTGTTATTCTTTTGAGTTATCAAGACGTCATCAAGGCAAAAGAATTATAAATAATGAAAATTTATTCTAAATATTTTTTTTAATCCCGACAAATACTTTATCAATCTTAATAAAAATTAAAATAACAATTGTTCAAAAAATAAAGAATATTCTTTACTTCCTCTCAATTTAATTAAAAATATTTTTAAAAATAAAAAAAAATAATTATCGTAAGTTATAATTATTTTTATTTAATTGTAATTAGAAAAAAAATCAATATTATTATTATGATTAATCAATCAATGCCAGTAATTAAATAATTATGAACATGTCGAGATTTGTAAAAAAAATAGGTATTTTTTAATGATTCGTTTTGCAAAAATAAAAAATTGTTAAAAATACTACAAAAAGAGTTACATTTAAAAAAACAGCATGCCTAAGAAATTTGATACACCGCAGCGTTAAAAAAATCAATAAGAAACAAGGTGCTTGTGCAAAAAGTATACTTGATATCATTTGCATTAGTCAAGGGCTGTAACCCAGTGAAAAGGCCCGGAACCTATTCAATTTCCTCTCTAAGCAAAACCTCACATTCAAGCCATTAAATTCAAATTGTCTGGGACCTGACGAGAAAGCAGAACCTTTCATTCTCTATTCTTTTCAATTCTTTAAAAACATTTAATTTGAAACGAAATTACATTCTCTTATTTTTACTTACATAAAATATAATAATGAGAAAAGGAGAAAAGAAACCAAACAAAAAAAATTTATAATAAGCGCGAAAGAAAAATAATTTACTTTTATAGTGACAATTAGTTCCGTAATTTAAATCAAAATTTACAAGAAACGAAAATATTGACAATAAACGTAATGAAATTTTTTAATTATTTACAAAATCTGAATGCAAGAAAAAAATAAATTAAAAACATAGGAATACACGACAAACAAACGGAACGAAAGTTATTCGAATATATATTGTAATTTCGTATTTTAAAAGAAAAACTTAAATTCGTTTAGATAGAATTGTATAAAGAATTTAATTTTCAACACTTTATGCAATTTAAAAGTTGCACTTGAATAAAAATTACAATTTTCTGTCAATAAGAAACGACTAGGTAACATAATCTAATATTTAACAAATATTTCTTATTGACAAAAGAAATAAAAAATTCAAGTTGACTTTTTCTTTTAAAATACGACAAAACATTGGACTAACTTTTATTCTGACTGTCCGTCAGTTTTTTCCTTAATTTTATTAAATAAAAAAATTATAATAAATCAGTTTTTCAATAAAAAAATATATAAATAGTTCAAATGTTCGTCATTCAAAAAAAAAAGTTTTATATTCTTTACATAAACAGGGTTGCCACAGGTCAGAGAATTCAGGGAAAAGTCAGGGGAAGTAGAATCGGTCAGAAAACTCAGGAAAAAGTCAGGGATTTAATTATGTTCAAAAAAATTTTTAAATTCTTTTTAAAATGTCATTTATCTTTATAAATAATAAAATTCTTTAAAATTTAATTAATTTCAAAAATTTTAATAAAATTCTTGGCAAAATTTCAATTATTTTCAAAAATTTTCCTCAATTCAATAATTTTCAATGTCTATTTTAATAAAATTTTCCAAAAGAATTCAATTATTTACAAATTTTTTAGCAATAATTCCATTATTTTCATAAATAATAAAATTTTTTACAGAAATTAAATTATTTTCATAAATAATAAACCTCATCGCAGAATTTCAATTATTTTTATTACAATTTTATAATGAAATTCCTCGAAAAATATAATTATTCTTAAAAATTTTATTAAAAGTACATAGTCAAAAGAATTCAATTATTCAATAAATTATTTATTTTTGTATTCAAACAATTGAATTCTCGTAGAATTTTTCAATAAAAATCGATTTAGAAATGAATTTTAGTTAACATTTTAAATAATAATTGAATATTAAAAACATTATAGCGTAATGTTTTATAAATAATTGCATTTTGAAAAGATTTCAAATTAAAATATTTAAAAATCTGGATTTTTTTATAATTTTTACTGACAATTCTGTGGAATTAATTTTTTTGAAAAAGTTTAATTGAATTCTTTTTATATTATATGAAGTTTTTATTTTCTAATATAATATAACATTTTATGAGTGAACCAGAATATTCTTTGGGGTCAAAGAAAAAGTCAGAATTTTTTCTGGAAATCTGGGAAAAACAAAATTAAATTTTTGTGGCAACCCTGATAAAATAGAAAAATAAGTAATTTAATATTTTCGAATTTATACAAAAAAGAAAATTTAAATTGAAAATATAATAAATTTTCTAAAGAAAAACAAAACCTACTTAACAGAGGGGAGAATTCACTTTTCTCTTTTTTCACTTTTTTTCTCAAAACACTCAATCTTTTTAAAAAATACTTTTTACTTTCTGAAAAAATAAAAATTTCACTTCTTGCTTTTTTTAGAAATAAAAATTGAAAATGAAATTTCACTTTTCGTTTTTCAAAAAACTGGGATCACTTGTTGTGCCGAGATTCAGAGTAATTCCTCTCATTTACCATCGATTTTGATTTTTCGGTGAAATTTATTTCTGTATCTTTCGGAGTTGAATTTCAAGCTCCCGAAATTGCTGACCACCGGCGAACATTTGCTGGGAGTGTTGTTACCCCCATCCAAGGGGTCCTGAATTTGTAATTCCAACATCTGCGACCTTCACAGTTACTTCGTCTCGTTGCGTCTATCAACTGGCTTCACTAATTTCTCCTAAAGCGATTTGCTTCCTTCCCACCGTATATTCAACTTCCGGTCTCCCACCAAACTTCCACTCGCTTCTCTCTTTTCTTCTCTTTCTTTTCTCTTTTTTCTTCAATTTTTTTTCCTCTACACCACATACACTTCTCCAAGTTTGCTATAAAAGAAGCGCGAAACAAGGACGGTATACTCTCTCACATTCGTATCAAATTTTGCACTCATATATAATCTATTGTTAAACAAGACTCTCCCGAGTTGTTAATTGTTGCGCGTTTAATACTCGATAAGTGCCTACGCTCTTTGTGATTCCGACAGACACACGGAAAAGTTAACGAACTCGTCGAGAAAAGCGAATAAAACACATATTTTCTAATTGAATAGAAACAAATTTTTTTTCAATTGAAACATTTAGATTTCGGGAAAAATTTTTATTTTTTAGAAAACCGAATAAAAAAATAAAAATCTAAATTAATTTCAATACAAACGGAACAGAAATTTCCTTCCGACTGATAAAATTAATATCGAATATATAAAACGATTATCTTTCGATATTTCTTATCTCCAATATTAATTACATTTTTAAAAATACCAAACGTAATCACTAAAAATATTTTTCACTTTAAAAACAAATTGATTTTGAAAAAATAATTTCACTTCTACAAGACATTTTTTGTCTCCCCCTCCCCCTCACTGGTTTACACAATATTTTATTATTAACTCAAATTGAAAAATTTTATTTTCATTATCTTGTTTCAAATCGGAAATTTAATTCTTCTCGGGGAAAAACAGTAGGGAAAAAAATTACACTAGTGAAAAATTTTCAAAAGACAAACAAAAACTAAGACTTTGGTTTTGTATATTGAAATTAATAGCGCGCGCGCGAGTTGGGAGAAGAAAATCGAAAAACTTTTCAGACGAAAAACGAAACTTGTGGTACGATGCCTCTGAACGTCAGTGTCTCATTAGCTTAATTCTGTCGAGTTCAGCAGGACGTTGCCGATAAACTTATGATATTACTGTGTATAGCGTTGCGTCAGGGCCGTAAGAGAAAATAAAAGTTTATAAATAAATATTCTTGTAAAAACGTGACATCCGATTAAATAATATTATTGTCATTTTATTGAAAATAATTAATTTCCCTACAAAAATTATCATAATAAATAACTCAAACACTACATTCTGAATTTATTATTTTCCAAAATTATTCTTATTCGAAATTCTCAATACACTAATTATTTAATTTACTAATTAAATTCGAATTTCGAGTATAATTAATTATAAATACAAATTTAGAAAAAAACAAATTTAACAAAATTTGGAACGATAAATGTAAATAAAAGCGAAAGTTAAAAAGTGAAGAATTAAAATAAAAAAGTACCTAAAATTAAATATTTTCATGATTGCTTTTTTTCGTAATATAATTGAATTGTTTTTCGATTTTCATCGCTCCGTTTGGTTTTTAGCAACGCCTATAATAGCCTATAATAATTTTCTTTGTTTCAAATTATGTTGAAAAATGAAGAAAAAAAATCATTCAACCAAGTATAATTTCTGTCGATAATTCTAATGATTGTTGAAGGGGTCAATGAAATCTTTTGTTCTCTTATTCACGCACTCGTACAATTGCCGTAAAAAAACCTGCCTTTTAAAAGAGTCACGTACGTGACCATCAGTGCCATAAAGTTCTCCTCATGAAAATTAATAATCTTAGAGAAGGAAGAGACCTTGAAAATCAACTTATCTAATGGCTTTTATATTAAGCTGATAGGGATTTCCGTTAATTGTGAAAAATCATCGATTCAACGACGCATTTCTAAAACGCGGATTTCAAACTATTTAACCCATATAACAATTTTTCTGAAAAAAATGGAAAAAAATGACACTGAATAAATTTATTTAAGTGTTTAGCTCCTTAACTTTTATCAAATAAACACTTGTCACTAATAATTACTATTAAAATAATTATTCTTTCAATAATTATTACTGTTTTAATAATTATTATAAACAAATAAAATTAATCATTTTGATTTCTTTTTGTTATAATTTTATATTTTGTTTCCAGAAGAGCGAAAGATTTATTTTTGTTTTCGATTCCAAATTACAAGCTATTCTTCAATTTGTCCTTTTTAATATTAAATTAAATTAGTGCTCTTAAATACAGAAATTATTAATTCAAAAAAGAAAATTCGTTTAACTAAAAATTGCACTATTTAGGTATAATTATTTTTATATACCAATAGCCTAAACATATAAATTTTAATTTTAACTTTTTTTAAAATAAAGCTTTAATAATAAAATAAAATTTTTTAATTTTATTATTCAAGAAAACAACTAATTTTTTGTGACAAAATGAAAATATGGATTTCAATTGGGAATTTTAATTAGAAAATAAATAAATTAATTTTAGTTATGAAAAAAATACCTACAAATTATAATTGAACTCTTGCGAAGAACTTTATTAAAATTTTTGAAAATCCTAAATAAGTAAATGCTTTTAAAAATTACCTTAATTTTTTTTTAAATAATGAAGTTTCATTAATAATTTTACAGTGAGTTCTCGCGAGTCGTTCAACTCACGAGTCGTTTGTTAATAATTGAAATCAAACATTCGATTGTTAAATTGTATTAGAATTTTTAGAAAATAATTAAATTCGTTTCAAGAATTTCTTTAAGTTTTTTGAAAATAATGTATTTTTTTTTAATAATCTTAATTGAAAACTTTGAAAGTAATTGAATTAAACAAAGAAGTTTTTTCGACATTTCAAAATAATCGTATCTATTTAAAATTATAATTAAAAATTTCATTATTAAATTTCATAAAAATTGTATTCAAAAAATAATTGAATTCCTAAGAATTTTATTATTTATGAAAATAATTTAATTCTTGCCAAGAATTTTACTATGTACAACAATAATTGAATTGTTTTGAAGAATTAATTAAAATTGTAAAAAATAATTGAATTCATTTGGAACATTTTACTAAAAATTTTTTAATTTAATTGGATACTTTCATGAAATTTTATTAGAATTTCATTAAAAATAATTGAATTCCTGCAAAGAATTTTAGGTACTATTTATAAAAATAATTGAATTCTTCCGATAAATGTTACTATTTATGAAAATAATTGAATTGTTGCGAAGAATTTTATTAAAATTTTTGAAATTAATAAACAATAATAATTATGTACTAATAATATTATGTAATTTTTAATCTGAAATGATTTCAAAATTGAAGTTTATATTGGACAATAAAAAATGTTGTAATTTACATGCATATTATATATAATATAAATTACAAATTTCTTTATAAAATAAAAATCATATTTTTAAGAGAAATTAAAAATCACAATTTAATTAAATTTACAATTTATTTATTATTACGTATAAACTTTTCACTTTATAATCGAAATTTGTATTTTTTTCGTAATTAAAATAGATACTCTCTCCATAATTAAAGTCCTTTTTTTATTTTCTAAGAATACAAATTGTGATTTTTATTTTAAAATAAAAATAAAATTTTCATTTCAATATATATAGTATTAAATGAAAATTCATTAAAATCTTTTTAAAGAAAAAATTAATTGCATCATGTCAGAGGCACTAAAAATATCAACAGCAAAATAGTCGATGAGCTATAAAAATCAACGGACGATGATTAAAATTTGCGACAATCTTGTTTTTTTCTATATTAGTGGATTAGTAGCAGATGTTTGGGGAAAACATTTTTTTTTTCAACAGCGAATCTTCTATGTAGTTGAACATGACGTAAACGATGAAAATACGGTATATTAAAGAACATGTGGTGCTTGTTGAGAGCATCTTACACGTCCTTGAGAGGTTGAAATTTATGAACAACACGAGCAGAATCAGTGCAACAGCGGTAAAAATCAAACGCGCATTTCCCTCTATCACGACGCTCTATAATGTATATGGGTGATTCTCCGCGTAGCGCACGATTTGGTTTATGAAATTAAAAAAATTTTTTTTTATTGTTATGATTATTATCAATATATTTTTTTGAAGATAAAGGCTTTAGAAAGAAAAATCCATAGCGGGCCGGAAAAATTATTTATAATTTTTGTTGTAAACAAGTGAAGTAATTAACTAATTCACTGTTTGGACACATTCTGCCAAAAAAAAATTTTGCGGTAATTTAAACAATTTTATAGCGTAAATCTCATTTAAAAATTATTATTTTGGTAATTTATGGAAATTTTTAGAAATTAATGGAAATTTTCGCGATAATTCATAAAAATATGTAAAATTTAAATTATTATTAAAAATTTGGATTTTGGTAATTTATGGAAATTTATGGCAATTTGTAAGGTAATTTAAAGAAATTTTGTCGATAATTTTTAAAAATATGCAAAGTAGAAATCACAATTGAAAATTTTTATTTCGGTAATTTATGGAAATTTTTGCGGTAATTTATAAAAATTTTCGTGGTAATTTATGGAAATTTATTTAAGTAATTTATGGTAAACTTTCCTGAGTTATAGGTTTTTTTTATTCCTTATATATGTGGCACCATAACACTACATTTGCACTAGGTTCTTCGTAATACGAAGGTCGGTGGAAACTGAGGCCGGTGGGAACTTTTTCAACCGACTTTAGATATTTTAATTTTTTGAAAAAAGTATCATTAATTTTCAATCGGTTTAAAGTGGATCTCATTCGTACTGACCAAAACAATATAACTACGCTTTATTTAACCTTTTTTATAAATAATTGTTTAATTTGTGGTAAAATATTTAAGGGTCGGTGGAGGTCGGTGGAGATTATTTTGTGATTCCCTTATCAAATTTCCAACTTAAAATGAGTGAAAAATGAATAAATCAATTAGAACATTGATTCTTTTTCCTGAATTAACTTAAGGAAGTTATTTTTTGTGTTTACAAAAGTAATTTTAAGTTAACATTTGATTTTCATTTAAATAATTCACTGCTTGTTAATAAAATAATGAATAGCATCCAAATTTGCTGTCAAGCATAAACTGAAAAAAACATATACCGTCAACCGGGGCTATTTTGTGCACCAAAAAGCTTTTTTTTTATTCAAAGATTTATTTAAATTCAGAATTAAGAGAATAAAGAAAATCAACTTTTGATATATGTTGTGGACATCCTTCTGAAGCTTTCCTATAAATTTGGCAAAGAAAAAAATTTTTTTGTCTTAGTTATAGTCATTGAAAGTCGTGCACACAATAACTCCTGGGATGGGGCTATTTTGTGCATAGAACTTTGTTTTCCTATAATGTTGCGTAAACATTTTTTTAATCATTTCTGCTTCATGAAATCTTTTGTGTATATATTTGAGAGTAAGTTAAAAAAAGAATGACCTAGTAAAATTTTTTTTGTAGATATATTATACAAAAAATATAAAATAAAGCACTAAAATTTTGCTAAAATCTGAATTTACTAAACATTAACAATCTTTCTTTAAATTGTATATTACGCAGATAGTAAATAACATTTTTTTCTTTTTTAATATATATTTTATAATAATATACTAATATAATTATAAAATGATCGTTTAAACACTTATAAATAACTTTAAAACATCATTTCAATAGGAGCTTTTTTAATAGTTTTGAGTGATATTTTTAAAAAACTTGAAATAAATATTTTTAAGGTTAAATAGATAACAATTTAATATCTAATATGCTTTTCAAGTCATTTTAAGAGAAACGAGAAAATAGTTTTTAAACTAATTTGAAAAACTTATAAATATTAATTAATGTTCATTTTTTGAGGTTACGTTGTGCAGCGGTTGAGCTTTTAATCGTTTTAATGATTTTAATTAACGTATTTACAGTTTTTTGACAGAAAAGTAAGACAAAAATGTATTAAAATGATAAACAGAATCTTCTTTACTTACTAAATAAAACATTTATGAAAAATATTTGATTTTTTTAAGTGCACAAAATAGCCCCATGGAATCCTGGTTTTTCAGTTTTTTCCACTTTTCTCTTAAAATAATGAATAAAAAATTAGCGCATTACGTATGTATCATCACAACACAATTGACAACAAATATTTAACTCAGTTTATGAGACACATTAAAACTCTAGAAGATCTGGTATAATTTTTCCGAACTTTCAAAATTTTTTACACAAATTTTCCGTTTTTAGGAATTTTTTTCTCTTAATTGACAAAGAATTAAATAATAACATTTAGTGCTCTCTATTGTCATGTAATCAAACTTTCATTTTACAAAATAGCAGATTAAAATAATTCATTTTTATAATTTTTTTCATCAAAAAACTCGCGTGCACAAAATAGCCCCCGGATGCACAAAATAGCCCCAGTTGACGGTATAAAATGAATTTTTAAAAAAATTTTTTTTATTTAACTGTACTAAAGTAGACAATAATAAAATATCAATAGTAATTATATTTATTATTGCATATTACTAAAATTATTAACTTTTTTTTCTAAACTTCCTGTGGGGACGGTAAAAATTTGACGTTTTCAGCCTTAAAACCGCTTATTTATGAAAAATTATAATATTAGATACAAAAGTAATTATTGGTTTTTGTTTCTAAACATATAGATAACCTTTTTGCGTTAGAATTGTAAAAATATATGAAAATTTTTTATTATTTTTCCATTACAACATGAAAAAAACCAAGTTCTGCGCTACGCGGAGAATCACCCATATACTCGAGACATGCTCAATATTCTGATAATAACTCGGCGTCATAAATTTTGATGACGAATCGAAGAAAATAGGTGTAGAGAGAGAAAGCTCCAGTCAAAATTAATTATCAAACATTTCAACAACAACAAAAAAAGAAAAGTATTATCAGTGTTGAAACTCTTCTTTCATTATTTTTAAATTAATTGTGGAGAAAAACATTGAAATTTACTAAAAAATACCAAGAACGTGTTTCGTAATTATTTCCATTTTTTTCAGAATTTTACGAAAAATTTTAAAATAGAAAAAAAAGTTTTTTTTTGAAAGGAAAAACTTACCGTTTTCACCGTCAGTTAACGTAGCTTCTTCTTCTGACCTTTTGATACGTTCGACTGAAATGAATACAAGTTCTACTTTAAACATATTATTCAAATTCGAATAAAACATGAAACTTTAAATTCTGTTTTTGTAAAAATAATCTTTTTTTCAAAATGAAAGTTCTCTAAAACTTACTGAAATGCATGTGATTTTGATTGTGATGGTGATGATGATGTGAGGGTGGTTTCCGTTCAGGACGAATACGTTCCATGAATTTGCTGATACGATCGTTTCCCTTTTCCTTTCGAACTAAAGGACCGGTACAATTTTCCTCGACAACTCGAACGCACTGACGATGTACATTGAGAGTGCAATCTGTCAAGAAATTAGTAAAGAATAAGTAAGAATAAAATAATAATAATAATAATAAAATAATTCTCAGTACAATTTTTACTAAAAAAAACTGACTTAAATAAAAAAGAATAAATAAGAATTCAATTTAAATGTCAGTCTAATCTTTATTACAAAATTTTATTAATTATTATTTAATTATTTAATTTTTGACTCCCCGAAAGTTTCGTTATTTTTATTATGAACTTAACACTCGGATGTTAACGAAGTATATTAAAAAAAAAATAGTAAAACAAAAATAAAATATAAAAAAAAGAGAATAAAAAGATAAATAGAAGATAAAAGTGAATGGTTATTAAATTGAAAAAAATGTTAAATTTAATTAGAGAATTAAAATCGTTAATATAATTAACAAAAGAAACGTAAGATTTAAAGAATTTTCTTACTATTGCACTGATATCCCTGAGGTCCAATTCCACAGATAATATTCTGGCAGTGATTACAATAATCTACAGTAAAATATTGATGAGCTATAAAATGATGACCTCTGATGGTCATTTTTCGCGATTTTCCCGTGAGCAGTCGCGCTTTAATATTTGTTTTATCTTTAGCGACGAATATTGGGACTCGTTCAATGGACACTGGCCGAATTTGAAATATTTTAGTCAATACTGTTGCTAAACCTGCAGCTGTTAAAAATTGACGTAAATCAACATTCTCTTTCTCTATGTCCTCTCTGCAAGAAAAGCAAAAATAGAAACAAATTATTGTTTGCAAGAAATTATTCAGGTAGAAAGTAAGAAAAAAAAGTCAAAAAAACGAAAAGTGTTTTGTTATAAAAAAAAATACTTACAAATATGCTTCAACTTTTGGTAAAAGATATTTCTCGATAATTTTAATTTCTCGACTTTTATCTGATTTACTTTCATCAAGTTCAGGATCGCAGGGTCCAAATAATGTTCCTAAACCTGCAATTCTTTTTACTTGAAAATCAGCGAGTTGCTCGTTTAATTCTTCCTTGGCTCTGGCTCTTGCTTTCCAAAAGATCTGCAACGATTTTTAATTAGTTTTGTAATTATTATTTATTAAAAAAAAGCTATAAAGCTTTTATTTAAATTATAATTTTTTCTCTTTATAAATATTCAAATTGTCATAAGAAAAAAATTAAAAAGGAGAAAAAACAGAAAAAGGATAAAATTAATTTCTTGAAAAAATTGGAAACAATTGTAATATTTTCATTGAAAGTTTAATATGTAAGAAATTATTATTTCAAATTAATGATTTTATTCATTTATTTACAAGTAATATTAATATAATATCAAAGTAAATACACAATAAAAATTATACATACCTTTCTTAGAATCTCTTCTTTATCAGACTCCTTTAAAAGAACGTCATCAATTTCGCGCGCAACATTTTCGTCCACATTGTTTAGACGAAGAGGCTGTTAATGGGAAAAAAATTATTTTAATATTCTAATATATTAAAAATAAATTAAAATTAATTAAAGATTCTATATTGAGTCAGAATTTTTCAAACGTATAACGTTCGAATTTATTTAATAATTTTATTTTTCAATGAAGAATAGATTTTTATAGTTATTTTGATTTCTAAAGAAGTAAAAAAATCTATTCTATATTGAAAAATAAAATTGTTTAATCTTAGATGATCAGTTTTAAAAATTCTGACCCTATTATAGATTAATTTTTTTATTAATTAATTATGAATTATCATTTAATAAGTATCCAGAAATATTTTATTATACACTTAGTGTTTTATATTTTAATATTTTATTGTTTCGAACATTTTAATTGTTTTAATATAATAAAAAGAAATTAATAAATAAAAATGAATAATATTTAAAATAAAAATTTACATATTTACATATAATAAATTAAATTTGATTCTATTATACACATTGATTCTATTAAATACTGCGGAATACATATGTAAATAAATAACTCAATTAATTATACATATTTGAAAATACTTACAGCGCCAGGAACGAGAAAACTAGAGTGTATCTCATATGCCCATTTTCGCATTTCCTTTGCATTCCCTTCTTTGTACAGATCCGTTATTAAATAAAATAACTGTAAAAACATATCATTTCTTAAGAAAAGTTATTAATATCTAAATTAAAAAAAAATAATTATACATAGTATTATTTTGAATTTATCATTCAGAGGTATTTAATAATAGAGATGATATCGATATTATCATCTCTATTTATAAATAATTATAGTTATTAACTAAAGTATGTGTAAAACCCTAAAAAGGGTATACGCTGAAGAAAACAATAACAAATTATTATCACATATTAAACAAAATAACTTTAATAATAAAAAAGTATTTTTAACAATAAGTTAAAAATAAATTTAACAACAAATAATATTTATAATTTTAAATAAAACTGTGAGAAAGAAATTAATTATAAAAATCTTAGTAACAAATTTAAAAAAAGAAATAATGATTGTAGCTATTCCATGAAATAATGTTGACAACAAATTATTATTGTTATTAAATAAAGTTTTAAAAAATTATTATTAAAGAACTTAGCAATAAATTTAGAAAAAAGAAATAATAATTTTTATAGTTAGGTATTAAATAAAATAACCATAAGAAAAAATTACTATACGTTATTAATTAAATAGTTAAAAGTTATTTTTAAAACTAACCAACAAGTTTAAAAAAAGTAAACAATATAGATTTTAAATTGAATAATTGTAAAAGGAAAAACGTATTATGAAAAAAGTGAACATGATCCACAAGTTTTGAACATTCAAATGAACGAAATATTTTTTATTAAAAAAATTTGCATAAAAATTATTGTAATAAAAATTTAATTTGAAGAACAAATAAATAAATTCCGTTCATTTGAACGTTCAAAACTGAAGTGAAGAATAAAAAAGCAACAGTTTCAACTTACCAAACTGGAGAGATCGTTAGTGGACAAAACATAATTTATAAAAACTGCAAGATGTGCGTGATGCCCCCATAATTTGGAAAGATATTTAAACGGACCGTGATCTTCCAATTGACCCTGAAAAATAAATTAAAACCATATATTTTTGTTTATTTTACAAATAATTATTTCATAAAATTAAAAATTATACTTATAAATAAATTATTTATTTATTTTGAAACAAAATGAAAATAAAAATAAGTAATTATTTTCAAATTTGTAAAATTTATTATTAACTTGAGTATTTAACTATTTTAATTGATTTATTATTATCTTAATCAATAAAAAATAAAAAAAATTAATTTTTAATTATTTAAATATTTAAAAACAAAAATTTGTATTATTTCCCAAATGCCGAAAGCCATATATATAATCAAGAAAAAAGAGAAAGAAAGAGAGCAATGAATCGACTGTGGGCAATACTCGGTTTACTTGGAAAATTCAAGTTTAAACTTGCTTTCCAAATTAAATGCGAAGGAAATTTTCATCTTGACACTCGAAGTGCGAAGCAAATTTCTCACAATCTATACTCATTTTTAAACTGTATTTCTGTGTTTCATAATATAAAATTATAACATTAAAAAACAATGGAAGAGTCATTCGCAAGTTCCATTCTATTTTCTTTTTTGTGGACACATTTTCTGCAGCAATTGCGTTCAAAAAAGTAAGTAAAAAAATAATATAAAATACAATATATAAACAAAAAACAAAACAAATAACATTCAGTTATTGCAATTATAATAATCATTTATTTAAATTAAAGGTAAATTTTGATAAGACGAAAATAATGATGTCTATACAAAATAAAAATTTAATTATTTATTTTCTTGTTGAAATTTAGTTGACAAGCAATGCCTTCAATGTGGAGTACAAATAATTGAGATGCAGCTTTTAATGGAACCGCTAAATCCAAAAATGAAGCACTGCTTTGAATCCACGGAAAAACTTTTTGAAAAATTGCAACAAGCTTCTTTGTTTCAAAATATGCAATTGTCTCTAAACTTGAATCGATTTTATGAAGTGGTAAGTAAACATTTATACTTTTTCTCTATTTACATAGTTTCTAATTCTCAATTCATGTTAAATTAAAAAATTAACGTTGTACCTACTGCATAACATTATAATAATTGTAACAAAAAAGGATTATAATATTGTTTCGTACTTATTAAATTATTTTTTATTATTAAATTAAAAAAAATTAAATTATTATTGTATACCTATTAATTATGTAGATAAAATTCTAATAAAATGATTTTAAAAAAATGCATTTATAGGAAACGAAATACGCTTTTATGAAAGATGAGTACAAAAGAAAATGTGAAGCTAATAGAGTTTTACAAAAACGACTTCAGGAACTGGAAGCAGAAATGGAATCATCTCAGCGAAAGATTTATGAAATACAAAATTCTAAGGCGATGATGACTCAATGCTCACGTGCATCAGCGTTGAAAGAAAAGGCAAATTGCGTTTGGTAATTATAATTCATTCAAAAATGTATCGTATTATTTACAAAATTACTCAACTATTTAAATTATTAATCATAAGCATTGCTCTTTAAAAATATTCTAAAATAATCAATTACATATATTATTAACCAGTAATATTAAATTCATCAAATATTTATGACCCAATACAAAAATAATTATTCCAATACATACTATAGCAAACGATACGCGGAATTCCATTTATTATTATTATTATTAATGATGCAAATTTCAAAACTATTATTTTTAAATATCAACTTCAATTTAAGTAATTTTAGATTAAAATTTTAAAAAATTTACTCATGAACTAATTAATTAACAGGGTGTCTAGCGAATTATGATTTTCAAATTCCCGGCAAAATCCCGGATTTCCCGGACCTAAAACTAATTTATTCCCGGATTTATTTTTAAGACATTAATGACTATACTATTAATTTTTTAAATACAGTGGAAACTGAATTATCCGAACTAATTCAGGCAGGATCTGGTTCAGATAATCAAAAGTTCGAATAATAGAAATTGCTATTATTTTCGTTTATATTTGTGGATAAATGATTGTTTCGGAATTATTTTGCAATATCCAGTGGCATTTATGTCTTCTTTTAGATATTTACATTAAAAGTCACTGAGGTTCAACTGCAATAAGTTAAAAACATTAGGATTTATATTTAAACTTTCAATTTAAGACTTTAAAATGTTAAAAACTTATGCAACAATTATATAAATAATAATAATATACGGTCAATTCTATGTCACAAATATATTTTATTTATTCCGTTTAGAAAAAAGAAAACGTATCCTTTATTTTTCTATTCTATAGGGGACCAAAATATTTTTTGCAAACTATCCTTATTATTTGTAAGTAGGTATGTATTAGATAAGTAAAATAATACTAAACCTGTTCTTGGCATATTTTTCTAAATTCAATAGTTTTAGAGTTATAGATAATAATTGAAAATAAGTCTACCTACTTTTAAAAATAAAAAAAAAAAATACAAAAATTTGGTTACCTATAAAAAATGAAAAAATAGATTTACAATAATATATTTTCATCCTAATTGAAAATGTGGACTGAAATTTAAGGTGAAATTGCCTATATAGGGTAAATGTACCAATTGCCGAGGGTGTCCCATTTGTCGATGTTAATGGTAATAACCAAAAAATATTGTCTAAAATGTCTCATTTGTTTGTGTATATAATATTAATATATTTTTTTCACATTTATAACGCATAAGAAAATTAATATTTATCACTTTTTTCCATTTACAATGTGCTACAATGTTTAAATAAAATTCAAAGTTTGTTTACTCGACAACAGGAACCATCCTCGACAATTGGTACGTTTATCCTACCTATAATATATCTTTTTAAAATTTTTGAAAAATATAAGACTGAAGGTAGTTCTCTGGCTTCTACACTTGTAAAAATTTATTTTCTTCAAATTTTGAGGAAATGTTTCTTCGGGTGCCATTTAAATGTGGTAAAAATTTCAAAACCCTTTGCGATGCTAAATTTTGACTTATTTAAGTTCAAACTTTCACTTTTCCATGCGATTATGTTAAAAATAAAAAATGTCAACCACAATATCTCGTTTTTTGACATAAAAAAAGGTTTTGAAATTTCTACCACATTTAAAGGGTACCCAAAGAAATATTTCCTCAAAATTTGAAGAAAATCTATCGAAAATTAATTTTTAAAAGAGTAGTAGTCGGAGAACTACCTTAAATTGAAATTTTTTTTATAGATTTTAATGAGTTAGCGAAATTTTTCAAAAATTCCCGGATATTTTTTACATTTCCCGGCAATTTCCCGGGTTTTTCCCGGTCGAAATAAATTCCCGGCAAATTCCCGTTTTTCCCGGACGCTAGACACCCTGTTAATTATTATTATTTATTGTTTTCAAAACTTTTAATAAAATCCAAAAGAATACAATTATTTGAAAAATTTTAATAAAATTCTCACAAAAAATTCAATTATTTTTGTAAATAATAAAGTTTTCCACGGGAATGTAATCATTTCCAATACAATTTAAATGAAATTTCTGGGAAGAATTCAATTAATTACAAAAATTTTAGTAAAATTTGTCGAATAAATTCAATTATGTACCTATTTTCAAAAATATTCATAAAATTTTTCGAAAGAATTCAATTATTGTTAAAAATTTTGTTAAAATTTGTTGCAAAGAATTCAAATATGTATTTTCAATTGAATTTTAATTATTCCTCGAAAGAATTAATTTCCAAACATTTTAATAAAATTCTATGCTATAAATTAAATATTTACAAATTAAGTTATGATTTTTAATTCAACATAATTTTATTTAATTGCATTCATTTTATTTTAAAACATAATTAGGTATCCTAATTTCATTAATTTAAAAATTCGAAACATTAAAAAAAATTACCCAAAAAAAAGGAAAACAAAAAAGTAAACTAAAATAACTAACTTCAAACTGCGAATAAACATTGGGAATATAACGATTAATAATATAAATTTATACCTATTGCTAGTAATGTATTGTAACTAAATCATAACATTTTATGTTATTAAAACACTTTATAATTATTGTAATTCTTTTTTTCACTTTTTATTTATTATTATTATTATTATCATTTTTAATTATTTTATAATAAAAAACGGTTTTAATAAAAAGCAAAAAATACATCATTTTCTTATTTCATGTTAAATATTAATTATTTTTGAAATAAATTTTGTTTCAGTACTTTATGTCAAATGAAAAATGAAGATCATACAAGAAATCCTTCTCCGAGTTTGTTTAGTTCATCCTCATCAAATTTTTTAGAAGGAACAACAATCCCCAAACACACAAAAAATTTTCCTTCACATCGAAGATAAACTATACATTTTGAAATTAATGAACTGATTTTTTTAAATTACTATTAGGAGTTTAATCACTGGATTATATTAATTAAAAAATATTTTTCTTTTAGAAATATTAAAAAATAAATTAGATTTTTTTTAACTCACGTTTATATAAATAAATGATATTCGATTTATTTAAAAGTAACTCAAATGTAAAAACAAATTTTTCATTTAAAAAAAATAAAATTTTCTACAATTTTCTAAATTTTTAGTTAAAATGCAATTCTATCGATTAGAATAAAAAAAGTACAAAAATTTTGCAAAGGAAAACAGGAGAAATTGTTTATAAAAAATTATATATATTTTGTTGATAAATAAAATAAATCCTTACCACTTCCTGATCACTCATATCGTCATCTTCCATCGATATAATTGGTTTTTGAACAGTTGGAAGACCAGGACTGCTTTCGCCAAGACTCGCATTATGTTTCGGTGACGACGTCGTCAAAAAACTGTAGCTCTAAAAATAAGAAACGCAGCATTAGCACATAAGTTAATAAAAAATATTATTCACAACTCTTTATCGTTGACATATTTTATTAATTTCGTTTGATTCAATTTGTTTTTCACAAAATTAGTCATTAATACTTTTTTCAAATAATGAAAAAGATTTCTTTTTAATAAAGAAAAAAGATTTTAGAAATACAAAATTTAGAAAAAAAAAATTGAACAAAAATATTTCTAAAATAAAAAATCCAGCTATTAAAATTAGAAAAGATTTTTTTTATTGGCGATTTTTTTCGTTTCATTAAAAATGTTCATCCACAATCTTTTAAATATAATTTTTAATTAAGAATAATTATTATACAAATTTCGATATTTAAAACAAAGTATTTATACCGTTTTTAATTTATTTTTAATTACTAAACTATATAATTTAGTTAAGTAACCGAGATTTTGACAGTTTTTAATATCAATATTATAATTTTAATTTAATATCAATTTTATTTATTTAACTTAATAATAAAATAAAAAAATAAACTTGACAATAAACATCTAATTTAATTGAAAAAATTAATATTAATAATTTTTTGACCTAAATACGTATTTCCGTATTTTTATTACAAAGTATTAGTTAAAAAACTGGTTTTAACAAAAAAGCTAATTAACTGTTTTTAAATTGAAATGAACATTTCTTAAAAAATGTGATTAGAAATGGAATAATTTTCCATAAATGATCAAAATTCAAGAATTAAATTTTTTGAAAAGTTTCTTTAATTAATTTGACAATTAAATTTAATATTTCAATTTTTAAAAAATGTTCTTAAGTAATAAATTCTAAACTTAAAATTTTGAGATTCTTATCACCAGAGAAAATATTATAGTTATTATGAATAAATGTTTGCTTGAAACTTACATCGTTTAATCCGGAAGATATCGAATTATTAGAACTGGGAGGATAAGGAGGAGGTGGAGTTCCTGGAGGTGTGATGTGAGGAGGATCATCCAGGTCGATTCCACTATGACGTCCATGTCTCGGAGGAGAGAGATCTTTCATCGATTCCGAAGCAATCAATAATCTACTGGCTTCCGCGGGCGATATCATCGTCGTACTTAATTGTTCGGGGCTCGACTTCGTTCGATGATGCTTATTGAGTGAACTTGGCGATCCTAAATGCGCTCCCTGCGACAACTATACAGTTTTTTTTTCATTATTCAATTTTTATTCTAATTTAGAAAAAATTTATAATAAAAAAATTATTATTACGTACTCCATACATTTTCTCATTCATTATATTAAAATTCACAATAATTCAAATTAAACATATTTCATAATAGAAAAAATATTAAAATTAGAATAATTTTCTCTTTTTTTAAGTAAAAGAATATTTAAAAATAATTAATAATTAAATTAATTAAATAATATATATTTAATTGAATAAATAAATTTTAATACCTAAATTAAATTTATTATACTAATTAAACAGGGAATTAAAATACATAGAAAAATCAAAAAAGATAAAAATCTGCAGAGATGAAAAATTTACTTATTTAAGGCCGTTTTCGGCATGGTCATGGATCGCGATGGATCGTGATCCAGATCACTTTTCCTATGCTGTGATTGGTTACTTTGTGATCCGGATCGCGATCCATGACCATGCCGAAAACAGCCTAAATATAATTATCTATAAAAAAAGAAATAAATTGAATTGAAATAAAACAATTGCACTCGATAATTGCAAAAAAAATGTAATTCATCTAAAAACCAAATGTTATTGGATGACAGATGTTATTATAATATAAAAAATGGTAGAGAATCTAAGGACTGTAGTGTACAGGGAATAATGTTTAATTTTGAGTGAATTGTTAATGATATTCTTTTTACAAAATGTGTTTCACCTTATACCAACGAATTTACCATGATTTATTATTTACAAAATGTATTTATTCACAATGGACGCAAACTTCCTTCACATACCTGAGTAAATAAAAAAAAATTAATCGCATTGAGAACGAAAAAAGTAAAAACCTATACGAACTATAGTATTGCACGAAATTTTCTTTCTTGTAGCCCGTTTATTGCTATAATAGGCCTCAGATCGACTTTAAGGTCCAAAAAAAGTCGCTTTACTCTATAAAAGATAAAAAAATCAAAATAGTTGTTTATTTTATTCAGTGCTGTCACAAAAATATCATTTTCAATTTCCCTGACCTTTCACTGATTTCTAAATTCAATTATTCAAAACTGCAATAATTTCGTTATGTAAATATTTTTAAAATTAGTATATAATTTTCTACAGGCATTAAAATTTAAAAAATTTCAATTTCAAATCTTCTAAAATGAAATTATTTCCAAATGTTATGTACAACAGTAATTTCCCAAAATTCAATTATTCTTTTAAATTTTTAACTAAAATTCCTCTCTAAATTAAGTATTTTTAATAATTTTATGAAAGCTCTTCGAGAATTCAATTTTTCAAAAAAAAAGAAAGTTCACTCAGAAATTTAATTGTTTTTGTTATAGGTATATTTAAAAATTGTTCAATTATTAAACATTATATGTATTAAGAAATTCAACTAATTTTACAAAAATTTTAATAAACAATTTATAATTCAATAAGTTATAAAAATTTCATTTTTACAAAAATTTCAATTTGAAACCTTTTTAAACTTAATTATTTATAAATGTTTCATAATTTTCCGAAAGTTCTTCAAGAATTTAATTATTTAAATATAAGAATTAAATTTTTAATAATGATTGTAACTATGATAATTCATGATTTGTTTCAAAAAGATATTAATATAAATTATTGACAAAAATAAACCGAAAATATTTGATTTTTAAACAAATTTTGAAATCATAGTTTTTAAATAGACTTTTAACTAATTTTTCAAAGATAAAAAATATTTCAATTAGGGGTCGTTCATAAACTGCGTCACACTCTTAGGGGTGGGGGGGTGTCAAGCTGTGTGTGACGAAGTGTGGAAAAATTTTTTTTGTATGTAAAAAATGTGACGAAGGGGGGAGGGGGTAAAAATCAGTCCAAAAAAGCGTGACGTAGTTTGTAAATGACCCCTTAGGGTAAATGCAGGTATAGTCGGACAGTTTACTTATTTTAAAGAATGCACTGGACGAATGTGTATAGTTTCTATTTTAGGAAAATAGTTTTATTTTACAAAATAATTAACCAAGAAATATTTTATTCATTATTTTAAAAATCATAGTGTCGCAATGAGTAGCACAAAGTTTTGTTGATAATTAAAATTATAAATATCATGAATTATAGGATTTAAATATTATATTATTAACTTCTAATAAGCTTTAATTCAATTTTCCAGCAGGAAATAATTAAAAAATTATCTTTCTTACTTTATGAATAAAAAATGTTTGACTAATGTCCGACTATATAAAAAAGTGTCCGACTACTGAAGCATTCGTAATTTTTCAATAACCCTTGGGCGGGCAAGCTAAAAAAATACGTAAGCGGGCAAGCGGGGTCCATTGGACCCCACTTTAAAAACGCTTACGGGGTTATACCTATTTAGCATTTTTTGTTTGTTGATTTTTTCTTTATTGGCTTAAAATATACTGTAACATCCCTAGATTAATAATCTATTAGGTCTTTGCATGAAAACAACTTGGAAATGTCTTTAAAATTATGTTTTCTGGAGAAATTCTAAATTGTAAAAATAGAAAATTTTAATTTCAAATGCATTTTTTTTAAAACAATGTTTTTTTATTGGCTTGAAAATGAAACTGAAGTTACCAACGTTGATTCAACGAAAAACTTTTAAAAAAAATTTTCTCAGGATACAAATTTTTCTTGTTTACTTTTAACCCAAGTAAACCCTTTAAACCCTAAAATAAAAAAAAACGTGGGGAAAGTAGTGATTTTTAATTTTTTGTCGAATTTTTTTTAAAAATCACGCAATTTCAATTAAACTAATAATTCCTCACATCAGTAGTCATTTTTTTCTTTTGATAATTGTTTATTCTGGCATTAGGCGTTATTTTAAAAAAATTTCAAGTCATTCCAAGTCGGGGAAAGCAGTGATTTTTATTTTTTTTTCGAATTTTTCCCAAAAATTACGAAATTTTATTTAAAAAAAATCAAAATCACTGCTTTCCCCGACTTGGAACCACTTAAAATTTCTTTTAAATGACACACGACAGTATAATAAATAATTATCAAAAGAAAAAACCGACTACCGAGGCGAGGAATTATTAATTTACTTAAAATTTCGTGATTTTTGAAAAAAATTCGAAAAAAAAATAAAAATCACTGCTTTCCCCGACATGGAATGACTTGAAATTTTTTTAAAATAACGTCCAATGCCAAAACAAACAATTATCTAACGAAAAAAATGACTACCGAGGCGGGGAAACATTAATTAATTTGAAATTTCGAAATTTTTGAAAAATTCGTGATACACGGAGAAAAATTTATTCGTACTGATTACAATAGTCTATATTACTGCTCGGATATGTGACCACTTTTTGTTATGATTACTATAGCTGTTGTAAGGAGTACAAACATGAAGGTATCCCTTACAACAGCTATAGTAATCGTTCCTACTCAATTCTTAACACATTACATAGTCTTCGTAATCATTCCAAAAAGTGGTCACATATACGAGCTGTAATGTAGACTATTGTAATCATTAAAAATCATTTTTCTCCGTGTAGAAAAAAATTAAAATTCACTGCTTTCCCCGACTTGGAATCACTTAAAATTTCTTTTAAATAGTGTCTAATATTATAATAAACAATAATCATAAGAAAAATATAACTACCGAGGCGAGGAATTATTAAATGAATTAAAATTCTCGGATTTTCCAAAAATCCGTGACAAAATGCCAAAATTACTGCTATCCCCGACTTGGAATTACTTGAAATCTTTTTAAAATAACGTCGAATGTTAAATTAAACAATTGTCAAAAGAAAAAAATGACTACCGATGCGAGGAATTATTAATTTAATTGAAATTGCGTGATTTTTAAAAAAAATTCGACAAAAAAATTAAAAATCACTATTTTTTCCATGTTTTTTTTTATTTTACGGTTTAGAGGGTTTACTTGGGTTAAAAGTAAACAAGAAAAATTTGTATCCTGAGAAAATTTTTTTTTAAAGTTTTTCGTTGAATCAACGTTGGTAACTTCAGTTTCATTTGAAATATACTATGATATTCCTAGATTAATAATCAAAAACGTCCTTGCATGAAAACAATTTGAATTATTTCTTAAATTTAATTTTTCTGGATCAATTCCGGAGTGTCAAAATAGAACATTTAAACTTCAAACGCGTATTAACCATGTTTTGAAAATCGGCGAGCAGTAGAACTCGAAAAATTTTCGTCCGATTGGCCTGAAAATTTAACCTTAGCTACTTAGATAGATTATTTAGTGAAGTACACACGATTTTTAAAATTGATAAACAGGATTTTTTTATGAAGAATTAAAGTCGATTTTTTTGGGTGAAACACTTCGATGTTCGATTCTTTTGCAAGTCTCACAATTCTTCTAAAAAAATTCTAAAATTATAATCATGTACACATGATTAAAATTGTCACTAGACAATCTTATGTAGTTTATAAAAAACATTTTTTTTATTTTAAAAGCCGATGTTGCCAACAATAATTTAAAACTGTACTCATAAAATTTTTTGAAAAACACCCTTTTTTTAAGCCTCCAAACAGGTATAACTCCTTAAAACATAGATATTTGTATATTTTGTTTTCTTTTTATTATAAATTATGAATTTAAATGCATTAAAATATGAAAATGATGATTAAGATTTTAATTTTAACAAACAGATAGATTTTCAAAATACCCTGGGAAAAACAACACACACCGTTCTTAGTGCAAGGCATAATTTTTTGGTGTAGGCTCAAATTTCTTAAAATAAAAACACTATTTTGTTATTTGTTAATATCACAATTTGTAAATTTGGTCTATTTCACTAAGTGGTACTGTAGTCTACATAGTATATTTTTTACCGTGTACGTTACTGCAATGTTTTTATGCTTATGACAATGCGGGGTCCACTGGACCCCGCTTGCCCGTTCGTGTCGGTAAAAAGTTTAAACACCCATGTGGCATCATGTACAATTGGAATATAAAAACTGTAAAAGTATTTGGATGTATTTTTAGTATATTTAACAGAATTTCTAGGATAAACTCATTCTTTCATACATACTCGCGGGGTCCAGTGGACCCCGCTTGCCCGCCCAAGGGTTAAAATGCTTATATTTTATTAAATACTCAAGTATTTGGAACAAATTTATATGATTTTTAATCCTGAAGAACTCCTTTAATTGATAATGTGCATATAAATACAGTAGTTATTTGTTGTTTCAAGAAAAAAAGCATAATATTAGATCGTATCCTTAAGTGTCCGACTACTAGTGCATTTACCCTATATAGAATTGAAAAACTTTCTAAATAATTGGAATTTAGTAAAAATTTTCAGAAATAATTGAATTTATTTAAAAAAACTTTTGGAAAATATTAAAAATTAATCAAGTTTTTTAAAAGATGTAATTACAAATATGAAAAAACAATTTTTCTCCAAAATTTTAATAGTTCATTTTTTCAATTTTAATTTACTTTTTTTTAAATAATTTAATTTTAAAAATTATGATAACACAATTTTATTCGAAATAGTTTTTTATTAAATTATTGTAATCCAACTTTCTGAAATAATTGAGTTTTTTAAAACAATTTTTGAACAATTTAAAAAACTACACAATTTTTTGAAGAATTTTAATTAAATTTTTCGGAAATAATTTAATCTTTGAACAATTAAAAAAAATAATCAGCTTTTTGAAGAACTTTAATTAATTGAATTGAATTACATAAAAATAACTTAATTTTTATTTAAATTTTACAAAATTTAAATTATTTAAGATAAGATAGCGCCAAAATTTTCATCTATATAAAGTAATTAGATTAAATCTTTGAGAAAATTATTTTTATAGTAATTTTTTTGCTAGAAATTATTTACGTTTAACGTTAAAAAATTCTTATTTCAATCTAATTATTCCATTTTTATTTCTTATTGTTTTTAAAAATGTTATTCAATTTCTAAAACATTTTTAAAAGTTGTAAATTAATTTTTTGTTTTTTAATTTTTAAAAATTATGTTAAAAATAATATTTTTTAATAAAAAAGTGATTTTTTAATAAAAAAAAGTGATTTTTTAATCGAAAAAAACAGCTTTGAAAATGGTAAAATTAATAATTTTGAGCTCTCGAAAATTACAATTTACAACAATGATTCTGTCAGTAGAGATTTAAATTAATTACTTCATATACCTATAACTAAAAATTTCAAGGCAGTCTCCCCTTCAAAACATTTTAATTATATATTATGTATTTCAGAAATATATTATATTATTATTTTTTACACTATACGAATCGAAATAAAATTCATTTTATATCAAGAAAGTGTTATTTTGTTTGAAAATAAGTCGAAAAAGGCATAATATCCGAGGCCTGCTATAAATAAACAAATAAATAAATAAATAAATAATTGAAATAGTATAAAAATAAAAAAAATTATTAATTATTTATACATGTAACGTTATTTAATTTTAAATAATAAGAATAAATAAAAAGAAAAATAGAAAAATAAAAGAATTGACTAATTATACGTAAATAAATAAAAAATAAAGATAAGCTTGCCGATCGTTATCACCTCGAATCACGATTATCGTATCAAGCACACCATTTTTCTTATTATGATTATTAATATTAAAAAAAAGTTTCAACTGTTCAAGCACCCCTATTATGAACTCTGTAATTAAGCCCTGTTTATTTGCTGATAAAATCGTGGAAAATGTAAATTTTTTCTTCCTCTTCTCCTCTTGTTTTGACAAGAGTTACTGTCACGAGAGCGATTAAACTACTTACAGAGTAAGGTATGCCATGACCGGTGGTGGGAGGCATTATATGTGACAGCAGTTGTCGCTCCAGCTGGACTGTGTTGTGCGTGTTTGAAGTGGGTGGTAGTGGACGAGGTGGCAGTGGGGGTGGGGAAAGACTTTGCATGGAGAGAGATTTTCGGGAAGGTAAGGGTGGCGGTATATCACAGCAACGGCTGCTCGAGGGTAAGTCAAGAACCGCCAAATGACTTGGGGAAGATGAAGTGTTTGTTACCGAGCAAAGCTGTAAGACACAACACAAAAGCATTGTTAAACAATGTTAGCTGAAAAAAAGCCTACACGAACAAACAAACGCAATTGTACACAAACACACTGACACCTTCTTTATTTTACTTAATTGCTACACAACTTTTTTTCTCCCTTCTTAAACTAAAACGTATGAATGCTCCCTAAAAAATCATTGATTCGAATTTTCAAAATTATATATTTTCAATTCATTTCGAAAAACAGGCCTCGGATCAACTTTAAGGTGCAAAGGAGAGTCGTTTTAGCCGATTCAAAGTTCAAAAAATTTCGAAAAAGTCGTTTATTTTATACGTGATATTGAGGTATCCGGTCATTTTCCCGAATCGAATTTCTCGAATGCCGCTGGACCGAATGTCAAAAATTCCGAATAACCAAAATAAAATAAAAAATTTTATTACTAATGAAGGATTTATTGCAATCAATTTTTACAAAAGTGAACGTGTACAATCTATAAATATGTGTGTAAATAAATAAAAAAAAATATAAAGAAATATAAATGTGTAAGTAAATAAAAAATAAAGCAATAAAAATGTTAAAAAACACCAAAAATTGTATACAAAAATATTCAGAACAAACATTCAGTATTCTTCTGTTGGAACCATTTATATGCGTCAATTATTTAAAAACATTCGGTACATTTTTTATTCCGGAAATTGGTTTTCCTTTCGGGAAAATGGATTCAGGAAAATGGCATTCGGGAAAATAGTATTCGGAATTTTTGACATTCGGGCCAGCGGCGTTCAGGAAATTCGATTCGGGAAAATGACCGGGAATCGATTCAAGTTCACAACGTTTATAATCAACGATTGAGAGAAAAAATCAAATGCAGAAAACAATTTTTTTCTTTCAAGCATTGATGGTCAAGGAATATTGTAAAAAAATAATTAAGAAAAATACTTTTTCTTCTAAATCGTTGATTATAAACGTTGTAAACTTTATCAACGTTATTTTATTAAAAGTTTTTGTCAAATAATTTAATTTTTAGCTATTTTTCTTCAAAAACACGATTATTTTTACAAAACTGTAGGTAATAAAATTCTTTAAAATACAAAATTTATTTCAATAAAATTTGACGAAATTTCCAATTGTTTGAAAATTGTTCAATTAACTCGAGAATTTTTTTTGTTTCGCGCTACCAAAGATTTTTGTATACGCGGACTACCGGACGGCCACCCGGGGTGGCTAAACGCTATTTTACTTTTATGTTCCCAAAACGATTAAAATTCATCAAACATTTTGTATATAATTATGTGTTAATACAAATACTGTATTTTAATAATGTTTTATGACATTTATGACATAAAACATTTATGTTTTATTATTAAAAAATTATTTAAACAAATTATTGTTGTTATTTACCAACTTTTTCCAGAATACACCTAGAAAGTTGCAGTTTTTTCCTAATTTTGCAATTTACTAAATCTTATATGATTACAGGTAAAGAATAAAAATTGAACTATTGTTTAAACAATTTTTAAACAAATTATTGATGTTATTTTCCAACTTTTCGCAGAATGCACCTACAAGGTTGAATTTTTTTTCTAATTTACACATTTACACATTTTTATTCTTTACCTGTAATCATATAAAATTTAGTAAATTGCAAAATTAAGAAAAAAACTGCAACTTTCTAGGTGCGTTCTGGGAAAAGTTGGTAAATAACAACAAAAAATTGTTTAAAAATTGTTTAGATAATAATCAAATTTTTATTCTTTATCTGTAGTCATATAAGATTTAGTAAATTGTAAAATTAGGAAAAAACTGCAACTTTCTAGGTGCATTCTGCGAAAAGTTGGAAAATAACATCAATAATTTGTTTAAAAATTGTTTAAACAATAGTTCAATTTTTATTCAACTTTTATTCTTTATCTGTAATCATATAAGATTTAGTAAATTGCAAAGTTAGGAAGAAACTGCAACTTTCTAGGTGCATTCTGGAAAAAGTTGGTAAATAACAACAATAATTTGTTTAAACAAATAAAAAAAGGATTATAACATCATAATATATTTTACTTATTAATATAAAACAATTTTACTGTATAAGTTTAATGATTTTATTTTTATTTTTTTGCAATATAAAAAAACACCCGGTCAATTTTCAGTATTCTTGTACATACTTTTTTAATTGTTATAAATAAACAAGAAGAAATGTAAAAAAAAAATGTATTGTTGTTTTTTTCGAAAGTAGATAAAATTTTGTTCAGTGAGTTAAAATGTCGATTCGATTGATACGAAATTCGAGCAGATATACAACATTATGTATTAGTTGGCCACCCTGGGTGGACGTCCGGTAGAGCGAAGGTTAAAAAAAATGTTAATCCTATATATCCTAATTTTTCAAAAACCTAATTTTCTAAAAATTTCTAAATTTAATAATTTTGTTAAATAAATATTTTAATAGCCCCACACAGCACATGATATTTCCTGAATACTTCCTGAATATTTCACTGAAAGATTGAAATATTTCATTGCAAGATTCAGGAAATATTTCTGCAAACAGGAAAATGTCCGCTTATGTAGGAATATTGACGCGAAAATTGAGAAAATATTTCATTGAAATATTCCTGCAATATTACACATAAAGATTCTGCAATATTGTGAAAATATTTCAAAAAATGGAAAAATTTGTTAAACACCTCAAATCAATAGGAATTTTCTGAAATATTTTAAAACCCATAGGATATAGTAAGCCAAAAACTACTGCGCAACTCTACAGGCCATAGAAACTGAGTTCGACCAGTGCGCATCATTTCAGTTGAATATTTCCAAAATATTTCAATGAAATATTTTCTCAACTTTCGCGTCAATATTCCCACATAAGCGGACATTTTCCTGTTTGCAGAAATATTTCCTGAACCTTGCAATGAAATATTTCAATCTTTCAGTGAAATATTCAGGAAGTATTCAGGAAATATCATGTGCTGTGTGGGGCTTCTTATTGTTATTCATTTTTCCACAGAAATTAAAATTTTTTAAATTTCATTTTCTTAAGTTATAATTATATTAAATAATTTTAAGAAATTTCTTCAAGAATTAAATAATTTTAAGTACAAAAATAGAATTTTTCAATAAGATTTTTATAAGGTGAAAAAGAAAATGTAAGGATAATTGTAGGTCCAGATCAAAGAACCGGTTATAATTTTTTAAAACTTAAAATTTTACCTTTTTAAATAAAAAAAAGGATTTAAAATTTCAATTTTTTTAAGCATTTCGTATTTGTATAAATATTAGAAAAAAGTTCATCTAAAAATAAAAATTTAAAACTTTAAAATTTTAGGGCGCAGAAAAAATTTTTTTGGTTGATTCGTGAATCCAAAAAAAGTCGACAAAGTATAGTTTATTTTATTCAGAGTTGCTACAAAAATTAAATTTTTTATTTTCCTGGTTTTTCTATGATTTATAGAAAATTCTTTTAACTTTATTCACTTATATTTCAATAAATATTATATTTTTAAATAATTTTTTCAAAACACACTATTGCTTTTCAAAATTATGATGAACTAGCACAAATAACGCGCGCTAAAGCGCGCGTGAAGTTTCTTATTTCACTTTTAACATATATAACAATAATGTAATTTTTACATTACATGTCACATGAGAATAAGACTTAAATTTTTATTCCGTTAAGCATGTTATATTTTAAGGTTGACTATTGTTCATAGAAAAGCGTGATTGCCAATGAGACGATAATGGAAGATATGTCTATTACAGTATTTTTGACTTATTAATTATCAAAAATAAATTACATTTAATTACAATTAATTACTTATTTGCTATTTTGTTTCTAATAGTTTTCTAGTCAAAATTAAATAATATTATTTTCATGTCATTAACATTAAAAAATTCAATTATTTAGAAGAATTCTACACAAAATCACTATTTTTCTAAATTTATTCAGGAAAATCAGAAAAAAGTCAGAGAATTTTGTCAAAACTGCTGGAATATTCAATTTCAAGAATCCATAAGAAAATTCTGAATGTTATTCTTCAGCGTTGAAAAGATTTTATTTATTTCAAACTTTTCCTGTTTTTAACAATAATTAGACTTTACAGATTTAAAATTGATTTTTTAAAATAATTTAATTATTGAAAAACTGTCGAGAAAAAATTATTTTTTATGAATTATTTTGGAATAATTTTTTATTTAAAAATTAAAAAAATAATTGAATTTTATGAAATTTGTATTTAAAATTTTTTTATTAAGTAATATAAATAAGTAGCAACTGTCACACCCGCCAAACGAAGTATTTAATTTATTATTACTAGCGCCTCCGACGGCCTTCGGCCGTCTCCGTTGCTTCCGTTTTATGTTCATTTTTGTTCAATTTTTAAAAGTTTTAACGTTAATTTTTTCAATTTATGTTTTTTTTAATAAAAAAATTCTATTTCACTATTTTAATATTTCCTTTTTCATTTCATGCATAAAATTTTCTAGTTATTTAAATATGTTATTTTTAATAGTATTAGTAGAGTATAAGAATAATTTGAATTTTATTACATTTAAATATTATTGTTATTATTATTTATTATAATAATATTATTATTTTTAGTAACAACAACAATAATTTTCACTTCAGATTGTTTAATTGTTAATAATTTTTAAACTTTTATATATAATTATATATTTTTTTGTATTTTATAATTGTGAATAATATTTTTTTATTAAAAAAAAGCTAATTCAATGATTATATAATATAAAGAATTTATATTATATGGCTATGCTAACAATAGATTTCTTTTGTTCTTCTGATGAATATTATTACACTCACAAAACAGTCTATTTAAATAAAAAGGAATCTTTTTACTATAAGCGGATTTTCCTTTAAATATTTGTCTAAGAGGAATTCCTTTTCTATTAAAAGGAAATTCCTTTATATTATATCCTTTAATTATTATGTAAATGATTTTTGTTTACTATTAAACAGAATCATTTTATCAGTAGTTTTATTTATTTTTATTATCTGTGATTCATTAATTTATATTTATTTAATTGTAATAATAATTTTTTTATTTGGGACTCAAATTTATGAAATATTTGAAATTAAATTTAATTTCAAATAAAATAATAATAGCATAAGTCTGCAAATAATAAATTGATATAGGCAAATAAAATATATAAAAAGAAGAACTAAATTTCTTTTACCATAATTTCCATATATAACCTTTTATCAATTTTAAAAATTTCAAAAAGTTATGAATTAGATACTACATTTTTTAATTAATTAAATTACAGTTTTCGAATACATAAATAATTATTATAATTATCCAAAATTGACAATATTTTATTTAAATTTTGTATTTTGTTTATTTTATTAAAATAATAATTTAATTTTTATTATTATTATTAATCGTTAAATTTATTTGTGCAGATTACCTTTGCATTATATAAAGAGTAAATAAACTTTTTTTATTTTAATATTTTAATTTGTTTACAAACGTCAAATCACGTGAAACTATCCTTTTTACATAAAAGGATTTCATTTAAAAATCAAAAGAAATCAGAACGTTTTTCTTTTTTCCAATAAACTTCTAACTTTATTATATTCGAAAAATCCCTTTTACAATAAAACTATTTCTGCTAACGATTAAAGGACATAATTTAAAAGGAAATTAGTTTTATGTTGAATAGATCATTTTTGTGAGTGTACAATTAAAAATATTTTATTGTCGGTTCTAGTTTTCGAGATAATCGCAATTTAGTAATTTTGGAGCAAAATCTTAATTTTTTAAAAATTTTTATTATCAATCTACATGTTTTGACAAGTCAAATCATGCGGTTTTCATTAATTTATCGATAATTTAACTGTTTGATTTCATTGGTTCTTTAGAAAAATGAGGTTTTGGCGTTCTTAACTTTGAAATTTCGTAATTCAACGAATTTTTAACCGAAAAAGTTCTAAGACCACTCAAAATTTTCCAAATTTTGCCAGGAATACGCCCATATAGATAACTCCAATAGTGCCAAAATGGGCCCTTTTCATATAGACGTCCACATATTATTTATTTAGTAGTAAAATAATAATTTCAATGTTATTACATTTAGTATCACTTTTGGTAACTTAACAACAATAATAATTTTTACTTCATTTGTTTAAATGTTAATTTTTTTTAACTTATATATATATATATATATTTTTTTTTTGTATTTTATAATTATAATTATAATATTTCTTTCAATTCAAGGCAAATTAATGTAATTGACCATAATATAGTTAATGTTTTAAGGCATATGCTCACAATAGGTTTCTTTTGTTTTTCTGCTATAATGGTTGGAGGACTGAAGTTCCAAAACAGAAGTTCCAATGAAAAAAAGTTCAAAAGATTTTAATTTCCAAAGACTGAAAGTTCCAAAAGTTCTTTTTTTCAAAACTTTTTTTTTCCAAAGACCACAATATTAGTCATAATGTTGTCTTTTAACTTTCTCTCCCTATTCATATTTGTCTCTTTCATACATTTTTTGAATCATTGAAAGTTTTTTAAAATTTTTTATACTTTTTACATATATGTGACGCGATCTGAAGAAAGGGACCTTAGAAGCAAATCATTTTGAGGTTGGGTTAGAGTTACTTTTTTCTTGTTTGAAAGTTTCTTTTTACTTATTTCGAATTAAAATCAGTGTTTATTAAATATTTTAGTTTTAATGAAAACTTAAACTTCAATGATTTATATTGACAGTTGATCCTTTTTTTGTATTTTCATTTAAAGAATTGCAAACATAACCTATAATTTTTTGCTTCTAAGGTCCCTTTCTTCAGATCGCGTCACATATGAGTAAGCTTTTAAAATCTGATAAACCAAAAATAAAAAAAAATAAAAAAAATAAAATCATGCCACCCTTCAAATAGTAAATCTTTTTATAAAAAAGCTATAACGTAACACTTTATAAATAAAACAGAAATTAATTTTTTAATTTCAAACATGAGAAAAATTATTTCTTCTAATACTGAATGCTTAGGTAAAATTCTCCGACCAAGCTAGCTGTTTCCTTACATAGCACACGATTTGATAAAAATGTTATTTAGATATTTCATTTCCTGACTATTTCCCGGTTTTTCCCAGTTAACCGGGAAGTAGTAGACATCCTGAATAAATTATTCATTATTGAATATTTTTTTCTATTTAAAACGTTCTGTTTGTAATTAAAGTCTATTGTAATAAGGGAATTTAAAAGTTTTCATCAAGGTTAGGCTGAAATATTTTTTAAATTGAAAAATCTTTGGTAATAATTTTTTTTTAAATTGAACATTGATAAATCGATTTCTAACGAATGCTTTGAATGTGTTTATCTCAATTGCTCCTCATTACATTTAAAATTATATTGGAATTTTCGTGTTTTGGCACTATTTTTTTGGAACTTTTGTCTTTTGATTCATTTTTATTTTGGAACTTTCGGATTGGAACATTTGTTTTGGAACTTTTTGTGTAGAACTTTTGATCTACAATCATTATAATAAGATAATTAGATTAGATTAGTTTTAGATTTTAGTTTTAGATTTCTTTGTATTCTTATATCATAATACTTTGAATTTTCATTTTTAAAATATAATTAAATATTTAGATTTTTATTTTTAAACTTCATTTTATTTTTAAATTAACTATTTTTAACGAAATCACTCAGTACTAAAAATATTTTTGAACGAAAGCTTTAGTTTATACAAAATATACAAACAAAAAATAATCAAAAAACTACCGTGTGTCTCCTTATGTATTTTTTTAGTAATGATATAAAAAATACATCTTTTCACAAATAATTGTTTTATTTATTATTGTTTAGTTATTATAAACGCGTATATAATAAATATGTTTTTTTTGTTTTAAAAAATATAATTTTAAGCTACCAAAACAACAGAAATTCTTTTTGATTGTGTGGTTAAGTATGTGAGTTAGTGAGGTTAGGAACATTTGTTTACAAAGTGTACTGCTGAGGTGAATATCTTTCAATATTTTCAAACTATGAATATTTTTGTAGAAAAAAGGATATAATTAGGATATAATTTTTTTATTTTAAAAGTGTATAGATTTAATTAATTTAAGTTGTTTAATTTAATAAGTTAAATTCACTCCAAATTCAAATATTGGCGCACTACTTCGATTCAGCCAATCAGAGAAGTGCACATAATTCGACTTTCGATTTATTTCGACCTTTCTTATGTCATGTCTTTTTTAAGAAAGGATAATTCTAATACTTAATTACTATTCATCATAATTAATTAAAAATTATTATCATATTCAACAATTAGGTTAGGTTTCTTTTAGTGTCCATGACAGCTCCAAACTCAACAATACCAATTCAAATTAGCGCGCCATATGTCGGCTTTAATATATATATGTTACCGGCAAAACCCGAAGTCCAGGCAAAACCCAAATTGCCTAGGCAATTCGGGTTTTGCCTATGATTTTAGGAAATACCCGAATTTCCTAGAGATTCATAGGCCAAACCCGAATTGCCTAGGCAAAACCCGATTTCTCTAGGCAATTCGGGTTTTGCCAAAGCCGTTTTAGGCAAATTGAAAATAAAACTAAATTGAATTAAATTAAATTAAATTTATTGCAAAAAATATTACTATGACGCAATTGATCATAAGAAAATAGTCTTAGTTGAAAGAATTTCTTTTTCAATTTACCAAATGGCTTGTATTGAGTCATGCATTGGTGTAAACAAATAGTAAACGAACTGTTCTTCATAGCTCACTATTAATTAGTGTCTCTTCTGACTTTAAATTGTACTTACCATTCGAAATAAGTAACGAGAATTTTATTCAAAAATGGAAAAGCGATTTTTATGCGGCGGTTAATTTTTTTTTAAATCAATTTTGTAACTCCCGCAACTTCTAAAATGTCATATCTTTTCAACCTTCTGTACTTAAGGCTACTTTTTACTCCATTTAATTTTCCACTTTTCACATCCTTTAAAATCTCATCATATTTCTCTTGCACAATTATTTTATAATTTGCAGATTTATTAACCGCCGCATAAAAATCGCTTTTCCATTTTTGAATAAAATTTTCGTTACTCATTTCGAATGGTATGTACAATTTAAGGGGTTACACCACTGTAAATGCCTCAAAAACAACGTTTTTTCAGGAATTTTTTTTGAATGGAAGGAAATGACATAGTTATAATGTTTTAGAAAGTTATTGACTGTATATTCAAGTAAAAAATTATAAATTTTTATTAATAAATATTCCAAAATGGCGGCACAGGAACCATTTTAGTAATGCATATTTTTTCCCAGGAGCTCTACGGCAAGCAGTATAAGTAATGTAAATTTCAGTCTAGAAACAAATAAATTTTTTTTCTTAATCTACATGAGAATAGCTACAGAAATACGTAGGGGATTTTAAAAATATTGATTTTTGTGTAATTGGCAAGCATTTGAAGAAAAAACTCATTTTTCGACAAAAAAAAACGACACTTAATTGTTTATAACAATTGTGTAAATTAACTTATCAAAAAACCCCTAAGTATTTCTGTTCAAAATTTAATTTTAGAAATGTAATAAAAAAAACCGATTGAAAATATTGAAAATTGTTTGAGTTATACTGCTTGCAGATTTCAAAAACTGTGTTTTGAGAAAAACGCGTTAAAAGAGCAACACTACTACAGCGGGCTGTAAGAAGCATTTGTTCAATAATTTTTTTTTTTAGTGTAAGGAAAGGAAATACAGTAACAATATTTTAAGTAGTTATTAACTTATATATTAAACTTAAAAATTACAAATTTTAATTAATAAATATTCCAAAATGTCCGCACTGGAGCCATTTTTGTAATGCATGTTTTATGTAAGTTAAAATTCTTCTGCGGTAAAAAAGCTTGAAATTTCAATGAAATCGATTTCAGACATGTAAAAATCCTTTTTTTCCTTATTCTAGAAGGTTCAAAAAATTTTTTAAGCTAATAAAAAAATAAAAAAAATTTTTTAATGTCTACAGTGGTGTAACCCCTTAAAGTCAGAAGAGACACTAATTAATAGTGAGCTATGAAGAACAGTTCGTTTACTATTTGTTTACATCAATGCATGACTCAATACAAGCCATTTGGTAAATTGAAAAAGAAATTCTTTCAACTAAGACTATTTTCTTATGATCAATTGCATCATAGTAATATTTTTTGCAATAAATTTAATTTAATTTAATTCAATTTAGTTTGATTTTCAATTTGCCTAAAACGGCCTTGGCAAAACCCGAATTGCCTAGGGAAATCGGGTTTTGCCTAGGCAATTCGGGTTTGGCCTATGAATCTCTAGGAAATTCGGGTATTTCCTAAAATCATAGGCAAAACCCGAATTGCCTAGGCAATTCGGGTTTTGCCGGTAACATATACACACAATTTGACAGCTAACCTATTTTGTGTTTCTAAAAATGTATTATATATTTTTTTAAAATAAATTAAAACTTCTAATAGTTAACAATCATGATGTCATGTCAATTATGATTATATATTAAATATTGTTATCACTTATATATGTGTGTTTTGTGTTTGTGAATAAAAATGTATGTGTTGTGTTGTGATAGGTATGCTTGTGTGTGTCCGTGTCCGTGTGGTTCCACATTTCGAGTTCTTCGATATTTCGATTTCAACTCGAACTCTCTTTTTTAAGAAAGGATTATTACTCAAAAGAAATTCAATTATCTTTTCAAAATTTCAATAAAAAATTCTTCGAAAAATTTATGAAAAATTACAAAAATGTTATCTTTTTAAATTATTGGTAACAGCTAAACAAACGCGCGCTAAAGCGCGCGTGTAGTTTCTCTTAGTATTAATAGATAATTAATAATAATGCCTATAAACAATAAAAACGGGATTACACATGTGTAATCACAAAAATGAATTCAAATATTAAAAAAAAACAAAATTTTGTGCGAAAATTATGATTATAAAATAGAAATTATCAAATTATGCCTACTTTTTCGTTTAGTAAGAAAAATGAATTTCGTTAAAAATTAAAATTTACAAAATTTATCACTGCTTTGCAAACTTTGCATAAAATTATATAAGTGCCTTACTTGTGCCTTCAAAAAATGAATTAATTAAATAATAGAGTTAAAATTATCGATCACCCCGAGTCAGGTTGTTGACTCGGGGTGAAAAAGTAAATTATTTAAAGTTTTTTGAAATGTTACTTCAGTAATTTACGACAAATTCCTGTTACAAATAACAAAAAAACTAAAAAAATTTGTGAGCAAAAATTTTGAATGCTTTGCTAACTTTGCACAAAATTTCATTTTTAAGCCTCCCAATAATAAATTGAATTTTTGAAAATTTATAACTATGATTGCATAAATGCAATTATTTTTAAAAGTAATAAAATTTTTCGCAGAAATTCAATTATGTTCAAGAATTTTTTAATATTCTCGTCAAAATGTCAATTATTTTTAAAAAATTTAAGAAGAAATCTATTATTTACAATATTTTTATAAATTTCTTCGCAATAATTTAATTATTTTTATAAATAATTAAATTTCTTTTAGGAATTTAATTATTTTCATAAATAAAACTCATCGCAGAGTTTAAATTATTTTTAATACAATTTTAATCAAATTCATCGAAAAATGTAATTGTTCTTACAAATTTTATGAAAAATCGTTAAAAGAAATAAATGATTTAAAAATGTTTTGATAAAATTCTTTATGAGACGTCAATCTTAAAAAATTTTAAATATTAAATAAATTGAGGCATTGGATCCAATAACTCGCCCGACGCTCGAAGGCACGCGCTAATACCAGTCGGGTAGCAGTGAGTATCCCAGAGGCGCTCACTGCTCACTGACTGGCAGTTGCGCGTTCCTCCGAGCGTCGGGCGAGTTATTGGATCCAAGGCCTCAATTATTTATTTTTGCATTCAAATCAGGGACCGTCACGGAATTAAAACAAAATTAAAAAATACTTTTGTTTTGATTCGGATATGGGTATCAGAATCAAAATTCCACTCTATTTAGTTCTGATTCCAAAATCAAAATTCCACTCTATTTCGTTTTGGTTCCAATATCAAAATCAAAATTCCACTCTATTTCGTTTTGGTTCCAATATCAAAATCAAAATTCCATTCTATTTCGTTTTGGTTCCAATATCAAAATCCAAATTCCATTCTATTTAGTTTTGATTCCAATATCAAAATCAAAATTCTTTTTTGTTTTAATTTTGATAAAATACTATTGCGCATGTATTAGTCTCATTGAAGCTAAATTTTGTTGCAAATGTCAAATATATCAGAAGATAATATCGTTTTTACATACGAAAATCTGAAGTAGAATTCGAATCGACTTCTGTTTCTTAAGAAAACCGAATTGCAGTATTACAGTATCAGAATCAAAATAGGAAGTGAATTTTGTTTCGTTACCGAATCAAAATACATTAATAATTTTGTTTTGTTTTGGAATATCGTAACGAAATCAAAATTTGATTTCCGTGACGGTCCCTGATTTAAATTATTAAATTATCTAATAAAAACTTATTTCAAAATGAATTTCAGTTAAAGTTTTACATACACGGAGAGAAATGTGTTACGAATAACGCTAGAGACATTTTGATTCGCTTTTCGCATAGACGTCTGTACCTAATTTTGCAAAGGTCGGTGCTAACTTTGCACAGCTTTTTTCCACTTGTGCCACAGTTGCTCAAATCCATGAAAAATTAGCATGGATTTCTTGCAACTTACGCATGGTGGTGTGTATGCGCTTTTAGTACGGCCTGCTCATGCGCTAAGAGCAACAGATTTCTCTCCGTGTAATAATTGAATATTAAAAGCATTATAGCATGAATTTTAAGAAATAATTAAATTTTAAAATGGTTTCAAATCAAATTCTTTAAAAATTTGTATTTTTCATACTTATAACTAACAATTCTGTAGAATTAATTATTTTAATAAAGTTTAATTGAATTTTATCCTGAAATTATTTAAAGTGTTTATTTTTTAATTCGTATTTAATTGAAGAATTTCTGAATAATTTAAATTTCGTAAAATTGATTTGCAAACAAATCGATTTTAAAATTCTCAAAGAACTTTTCTCAAAAATTATTAAAAATAATTTATTCCTGTGAGAGAATAATAATGATTAAAATTTATTTAGAAAAGAAGTTATTGATGTTTTCAAATAATTTCAGAAATTGGTAAATAAATGTAATAGAACATTTTTTGAGTGTCTAATCATTTTTAGAGTGTATCAGAATTTTCTTTAGGGTTAGGGAAGAAGTCAAAATTTTGTCAAGTAATTAAGTTTTTCATATAAAAAAAAAGAAAATATTTTGCAGGATTTATTTTTTAGAAACATAAGGAAATAATGAATTATATAATAACATTAATAATTTTTTTAAATTAATAAAAATATTTTTGAATTATTTGAGAAATAAAAATAATATTATTAAATTTAAAAATTAGTGAAAAAATAATGACGTATAATATTATCTATCAGAATATATCAAAAAAACAAAAGCATGCACAATAGTCTAACTTCAAGTGTGGACAGACTGGACAGAATGGACAGAATACAACGATTATTATAGTTAATTTTTTAAAACCAACAATTTCTTTCAATAATAAAAAATTAGTTATTTCTAAAAATTACGACTGTAATTCTAAAATTCAATTAATTTCTAGATTTTTCAACTATAAATTTATACAAAAGTTTAATAATTTTTTAAAATAAGTTGAAGTCTTCAAATAATTTTTATTTAAAATCTACTAAAGTTTAATTATTTCTAAACACTGTTATTGTAACTTCTCCAAAATTCAATTATTTTAAAGAATTTTCAAATAAAATTTTTCTCTAAATCAATTATTTTTCATAAATTTTAGAAAGTTCTTCATGGGTTTTAGTTTAAAAAATAGAAAGTTCACTTAAAATTCGTCTAAAATTTAATTGTTTTCTATTCAATATTGCGTAATTTCATTTATTCTAAAGCTGTGCAGCCGTACCGATATTTCCCGACGGCAGTGTAAGTTTTTATAATTTTTAAGTAAATTTACTCGAAATTTAGGTTTCCAAAAATTTTAATCTTTTAAAATTTAATTATTTCTAAAAATGTTTACTGTAATTTTCAATATTCAACTATTTTCTACAAATTTTAACTAAACTTCTTTTCTAAATTAATTATTTTTAATAATTTTCAGAAAGTTCTTCGAGAATTCAATGATTTAAAATCAAACATTTAATTTTTTTGTTTAATTTCAAAAAAGTCTAACTCAAAAATAAATTTTTTAAAATATTAAATATATTAAAGTTTTTAAATTTGTTTCAATGAGTTAATAATTTACAATTATCACTGTGAAAAATTGTCAAATAAGAACAAAGGAGTTTTGAATCAAAGCCGTTTTTTGGTATTATAATAAAATAAATAAAGGTTTAGTACCTACCTAAAATTGATTCCAAAATAATACCAATTTATTGTTGTAATTTGCCAATTTTTTTACAGTGAGGACAAAAATCTGTATTTTGCGCATAAAGACTTGCAAAAAAAAGTAAGAGTCTTTACAGAAAAATATTTGACTATGGTTGCATTTTATACTAAAAGAAGGTATTCTGTTGCATTATTAAAAAAGTCGGAAAAATTGCATTTTATCAAAATAAATCGAAGAAAGTCGCAATGTTTGAAGATAGTCAAAAAAGATTGTCCGAGGCCTGTAAAAATAATTTTTTGATAATTTATACTACAATCTATAAAGAGGGATCCATATTGAATGGCAATTTTATGCAAAAATTTTTATCTCCCTTATTTATTTAACGAAAATTTTTTCTAGAGAATTTTTCCAGATCGCTGAAACTGCATTTATAATAATTTTAAATTTTTTTTAAATTTCAATTTTGCTAAATTATAATATATTACAATTTAGCATTTATAATTATATTATAATATATTAATATATTATAATATATAATATATATAATTATAATAATATATTATATTATAATAATTATAATATATTACAATTGGCAAAATTGAAACTTTAAAAAAAAATATTTGAATACGGTTAAATCAAAATTAAATAAATCAATCAATAATTTAGAAAATCTGACCACCGTAGAAATTTTTAAAACTTCGTTTAATTGAAAAATTCTATATTGGAAAATTACTGTTAAATGTTAATTCTAATTTTTTTTATAAAATTTAACTAAATAGAAGTTCGGGCCCTGTAAAATTCGAAATAATGAGTTTTTTTAGGGAATATTCATGCTCTCTGTTAAATCCCTAGCTCCCTTTGACAATCTCCGATAAATCTATTTCTAGTCTATAATGTTAGATGAGTCAGTCTTCAAATTTAGGATGTAGCTCAAGTTTGGCAATGTTAATCCTTTCCTAACACAAAGTTGTCTCATTTGCCCCTATTTTTGTACACAGTGTAAGAAATAAATATACTTAGTTTTACAATCATTCAAAACATAACAATTTCGACACTCAATTTTCTCAAGAAATCCAAATAAAAATTTTAATCATTGAAATTTATTAGTGTAATATTGATCTCTCATTTATAATAATTACAAAAGTCAGTAACAATAAAAAAATGTTAATGATAAAATAGAATTTTAATCCGTTTAATGTAAGTAAATTTAAATTTAAAATAATAACAATATTTACAGTAAATTAATATTTAATAAAAATGATAAATTACTTAATTTCAGACTTGGATTTTTTCAATATTATCAATAAACAAAGGTTTGAAAAACAGTTTTTGATTTTGTATATTTTTTTCGATTTTAAAACATTGTAAACTTGAACTGCATCAAAATTAAGCAAAGTGATGTGTTTAAAATAAAAGTTTATTGTTTAACGATTGTTTCAAAGCTTATTTACAAGTGCCAAATATCCCTTCGAATTTTACGTGTAATAAACCGCACCGATATTAATAACCTTGTAGATGTCAACTGAAACGGAAATTATATTTCGTTTCCAAACTCTGGAACGGAATTAAAAATGTTATTTGATTCCATTTCAAACCCGGAAAAAAACAAAAAAAAATTAAAAATGTCATTTGATTCTATTTCAAAGTAATAGAACTCAATATTATGTATCAGTTCGTAATAATAATTCGTAATTAATAATAATTAATAATTAATAATTAATAATTAATAATTAATAATTAATAATTAATAATTAATAATTAATAATTAATAATTAATAATAATAATAATTAATAATTAATAATTAATAATAATTAATAATAATTAATAATTAATAATAATTATATAAATAATAATAAAAAAAATAATAAAATAAAATAAATAATAATAATAATTAAATTAATAATTAATTAGTAATTAATAATTCGTAATTCAATAATAAATCATTAATAAGGGATAATGAAAAATCATGAGATAATTTTTTTATCGACACCGGAATTCGATTTTTAATTCCAGTTCGGTTTTGAAGAGGAATCGAGTTTTTTTTAATTCAGTTCCGTTTTCTTTTTTGTGAAAATATGGAAAATATAAACAAATACGTACATGATCATTGTTCGATACGGCTTTGAGTCTTTCTTGTAAGACCCGAACTCTTCGTTCAGCTCCATTTAATTCAGTTTGTAATGACGCGATGCTGTTGGAGTTTCCAGCTCCGACTTTGGCTAGTTCACTGCGAAGTTTGTCTACATAGCTTTGCTCCTTTTCCAACATTAATTGAATTGTATGCACTTTTGCAGTCTCTAGTTCACGCTTCTTTTCGTGCTGTAAAAAAGAAATACAATATTCAATTATTCAATTCAATCAAAAATCTTTTAAAATCCGATAAAATAAAATTTTCCTAAAGTTCTGAACGTTGAAATGAAAGACATTTTCCTTCTATTCAAATATTTTGAAAAATTAAAATTTTGTAGGGGAGAGGGCCCCAAGGTGGTTAGGGCCCTAAGGTGGTCACCCTAAGAAAATTTTTGTATATTAGTTAGTATCTTCAAATGTTTTTTGTTATTGTTATTATTTGAGAAGACAAACATTTTAGTAAAGTTTTGAGGTAAATAGTCGTATGAGTCTCTTTGTAACGTGAACGTCGTAAAATTTCTGTTTTTAAATGATCGAGAAATTTTTTTTCTCACGGTGTTAAAATCATCGAAATTAACCATTTTAAATTAGTAAAAATCGTTATAATTATCTTTATATATCGTACAATAATATTCCAAATGAATATAATTAATATTGTGCTTTAAAAAATTATTTCATTAACGTTTAAAAAATTGTGTCTTGGCCCTAAGGTGGACACTTTTTTGGCCACAAGGTGGCCACTTTTGATTTTTTATGAAAATTTGTTTATACGCTATATTTATCAACATTTATCACTGAGAATGTGAATTTTATCAATTTTTAAGTTTTATGATGAATAATAATGAAATAGAATTATTTTCAAAATTTTACCTGTCTAATAAATACACAAAAAGTATCATTTTTGACGAAAGGACAAAGTGCAAAAAAAATATGTAATATGTTTTTGTGATTCTGAAAAACAATTAATATTAAATAAACAACTTAATAATACGTTTTTTACATTTTTTTAAAACTTTTCTAGTGAATTTTTGTATGGTGACCACCTTGGGGCCACTTTTTTAAAAGTCGAATTTTCAACTTTTTTTTAAAAAGTGCCATAACTTTTTTTTAATTAATGAAATGAAAAAAATTTTATAATAGGAAGTTAGGTAATAAGATAAAGTTTCACACGCCGTATTATTGACCTTTATATATAATTCCATTTGAAAACTACAGTCGTTCAAAAGATGGGTGACCACCTTAGGGCCCTCTCCCCTACCAAATTTATATTTAAATAAATAAAAAATAAAAAAATTAACGTAAATTAAACAATTTTATTTACTTAAGAAATAATTTTGTTAATGAACAAAATAATTTTTTCCATTAAAATTTAAAATACAAATGAAGTAACAAACAGTCGTTCATTTAAACGTTAAAATTTTTAGGAATATAAAATAAGTGCGCTTGAAATAAATATGAAATAGTTCTACAATTAGCAATTCGAAAAGAAAAACAATATAAGAAACTATTGATTAATTCAAATTGATCGATAAATTTATTACTTAATAGAGTTCGCAAATGGAACTTGATTAAGAGAATTAAGCACTTTAAAAAAATTAAGCAATTAAGATATAAGATTGTTTATTATCAATTTGAAAAGAATTACAGAAAAGATTTCGGAAATTTTATTATCAAAGATCATTTTCAATATCGAATTGATTATTCAACGTCTAATTAAAATTATCAACTTTCTACTTTAAGGATTTCTAGATTTTGTTTGTTTACATTACCTTTTGCAAAGAAATACTTTATTGCCAATAAATGCAACGTCCTTTCAAGAATAAAAAAGCATAATATATATTAAAGAAAACAGCAAATAAAGAATAAGAAAGTTTTATTATATGTGGACGTCCGCATGAAAAGGGACCACTTTGGCACTATTGGACTTATCTATATAGGCGAATTCCTGACAAAATTTGGAAAATTTTGAGTGGTCTTACAACCTTTTTGGTGAAAAATTCGATGAGTTACAGAATTTTAAAGTTTGGAGTATCAAATACGTCATTTCGAGAAAAACGAAATCAAAGATTGTAATATGAATATCTGTGGTTCTTCTGGGAAGTTATTCAGATAATAGTTGTTTTAAGTCTAGTACACCCTTAAGATTGAAAATCAATAGGTTTCGAATTCCCCCCCCCCCTCATTTTTTAACAATGACAAAATAATGGATCTCCGACAAAGTGGTCCCTTTTCTAAAAATACGGTTATTAATTAATAAAGTGGAATATTTAACGAATTTAAAGGTTTGGTGTTATTTTTTAAAGTTATTTCAAGAAAAGAAAAGAAAAGTAGCCTAAAAAATTTGTTAAGCGACTTTATTATAAAAAATCTTAAAAAAAATTAAAAATTCCTTTTCCAAAAACACGAAATTAAAAATTGTAACGCGAATTTCTCCGGCTCTTCTGGGAAGTTATTCAGATAAGAGTTGTTTTAAGTCTAGTACACCCTTAAGATTGAAAATCAATAGGTTTCGAATTTTTCCCTCCCTTCGTTTTGAAACAATGAAAAAATAACAGATTTCCGACAAAGTGGTCCCTTTTCTAAAAATACGGTTATTAATTAATAAAGTGGAATATTTAACGAATTTAAAGGTTCGGTGTTATTTTTTAGAGTTATTTAAAGCAAAGAAAAGAAAAGTAACCTAAAAAAAATTTTTTAAGCGACTTTATTATAAAAAATCTTAGAAAAAATTAAAAATTTCATTTCTAAAAACACGAAATTAAAAATTGTAACGCGAATTTCTCTGGCTCTTCTGGGAAGTTATTCAGATAAGAGTTGTTTTAAATCTAGTACACCCTTAAGATTGAAAATCAATAGGTTTCGAATTTTTCCCTCCCTTCGTTTTGAAACAATGAAAAAATAACAGATTTCCGACAAAGTGGTCCCTTTTCATTTTTTTTTCTAACAACGAAATAAAATACTTAGAGTGTCAATAAATTAATAAAAACTGCATGAATCGACGTGGTGGACCCTGTAGATTAAGAAAAAAAGATAAAAAAATTTCGATATTTTTCTTCAAAATTAGTAAATTGCGAATATCTCGGAATCTAGAACCGACAAAGTGGTCCCTTTTCATGCGGACGTCCACATATAGTAAAACACATGCGTAAAATATTAATTTCCATATACTTTTCTTTCACTCTATAAAAATTTATCTTTACTTATCTAAATAAAAAAAAAGTAATGAACAACCAAATTTTACTCTGAAAATATTTTTCTTTTCATTGAAAAATTAAATTGAAAGCTAAAAATTAAATTTTTAAGACTATAATTAAAAAAATGTTTAATTAACATAAAACTCTACAAAAATGCCCATAAGGAGAAAAAAATATAAAAATGATAATTTCAAATATGAAAAAGTGTAAGAAGCAGAAGAATAATTTTTATCAGTAAATACCCTTAAATAAACAAGTCTGTTGTACTGGATACGTCATTTCATTAATGTCTTTGAGTACTACGCATCTACTGAAAAACTACTAACGACAAAAATATTATTCTTTTCCAAAAACTGATTTACAATTTATTGATTTTAAAAAAAATCTATATATGTTTGTAGGAAAAAATCATATAGTCGTGAATTTTAAGATTCAAAAAAGTGTTAAACAGAAATAATATCCAATTTTAAAGAGATATTAATGTATAAAAAGTTATGAAAATTGTAAAGAATTTTCAAAAATACATATTTCTCGTTCATTTATATTTCTGTTTACTAATGGCTCTGACTGACAGTGAAAAGTTTACTTCTATAAAGAAAAATATTTTAAACAAACGAAAATATATTTTTACGAATTAAAAAAAGCGTAGGCATTCATTTTTTCTGCGTAAATTAAAAATAAATTTTAGAAATTGAAAAAAAAGTTTTCATTTAGAAAAATTTCTGATAAACCGAATGCCCATTTTGAAGAATTTCTATTAAAACCGAATTTCTATTACATCGAATTTTCAATGAGAAAAATTGTTACTAATCCGAATTTCCATTTGGAAAAATTTCTATTAAATCGAATTTTCATTTACAAGAATTTGTTGCTAAATCAAATTTTTACTAAATAAAATTTTTACTAAATAAAATTTCTATACCTATTTAATTGAATTTCCATTTCACAAAATATTTTATATGCATAAATGTCTATTTAAGGAAATTTTTATTACGCAGAATATTATTTACTAAAGAAAATAAAAATAAATTTAACTTAATTTTTTTATTTAATACAATTTCCATCAAATTGAATTTGTTTAACAAGATTTTAATAAAATTTTTAAAAATTTATTTTACGCACTGTATCTACTATTATGTAAATCTATCAACTCAATATAAATTTTTACTTAGACAGATTTATATTCTAACTGAATTTTTATCCAACAAAATCTGTATTCAATATTCTTCTTTATTTTGCAAAATTTTACTAAAAAATATTTATCGAAACTTTGATTTAATCAATTCTTTCTCGAAATTTGGCCAAATATATAAATTCTGTCAATTGCGTCTTCAAATAAATAAATAATTTAAGATAAATAGAGATTTGGAAAAATATAAATTCTTCTCTGCAGAAATTTAGTTTAAAAGAATTCTTTTCAATAGAACTTTTATTAAATAAAATTAATAAAAAAGTTACTTAAGTGTAAATTTTTTTAAAGCATTTATTTTTAATTAGAAATACTGTTAAATAAAAATCCAGCTAAATAAAATTTATATATTTCTCTAAACACATTCAGTTATTATAAAACATTTTGTAAAATGTTAATTCAGCCAAATAGAAATTTTCATGAACTGAAATTCATCAAGCATGAAAATTGTAACAAATAGAGACTTCGAAAGAATGGAAAAAAAATCAAAATTCCAAGTCGAAATTTTGAAAAATACAAATTGTAGTAAACGAATAATTACACTGAATAAAAATTGTATCGAACGGAAAATTGGTACCATTTTTCCAAATAACTTATCCAACTTTAAAAAAAATAACGGAAAATTTGCTTCATTTCCCGTTTCTAAAATTTGTTAGAAAATTATTACATTATTTTTTTAAGCATATTTACGTTGATGGGATTCCATTTAAACAAAGAATTAAAAAACAATGTAAAATAGATGAAATAGTAGCTAAATAAAATTGCGATTGCAAGATAAATTTTATTATTTATGAAAATAATTAAATTCTTGGGAAGAATTTTATAAAGATTTTTTAGAATAATTGATTTTTTTGCGAAAATTTTATGAAAATTGTATTTCATTGAAAACTTTATAATTTATGAAAATAATTGAATTTCATCGAAGAATTTTATTAAAATTATATTCAAAATATTTGAATTCCCGCGAAGAATTTCATAAAAATTCTCTTAAATAATTGATTTTTTTCGAAAAAATTTAATGAACATTTTATTTTAAATAATTAAATGTGTGAAGCCTGAATTCTTTTAAAAAATACACTTTTCCCGATCGTCTTACGGACTTTACGGACCAAAAATGAAAAATTACAGACCATTTTGAGACAAAAATATAACCAATCCAAGTCAAATAAGAAAACATTTTACTTAAAACTATAAATTAAATTTTTTATAACTATAATACATAAAGATATCGATAACTCCGAGTCGAAGTCTCGGAGTGATCGATTTCTTCATGTTTTATAATAATAAAATTAAAGATGACCGAGTTATAAAATCATTACCAATTCAATTATTATTTTTAAGAATTTTTAACTAAAATTCTTTAAATCGATTATTTTTAATAATTATCCAAAAAGTTTTTTGACCATTTTCAAATCCATTTATTTACAATATTCAATTTTACGAAATTTCAATTACATGTAAATTCTTCAATTAAATATATATTAGAAAATAAAAACTTGAAATAATTTTTTAAAAAAATCAGCAATTAAACTTTTTCAGAAAAACTGTTTCCACAGAATTCAATGATTAAAAATTCAAGCTCTAATACTTTTAATATTCAATTATAATCTAAAATTTTAACTAACATCCATTTTTAGAAACAAATTTTTGAACAATTGCATGTTTCTTAAAATTTAATTCTCATAAAGAATTCGATTAAAATTGTATTAAAAATAATTGAAATTCTACAATGAGTATTTTATGAAAATAATTGAATTCCTAAAAAGAATTTTATTATTTACGAAAATAATTGAATCCCTGTAAAAATTTCATTATTTATGAAAATAATTGAATGATTGCGAAGAAATTTATAAAAAATTTATAAATAATTGAATTCCTCTAAAAGTTTTTATTATTTTATGAAAATATTTAAAGGTTTGCGTACAATTTTATTAAATTTGTTTTAAATAATTGAATTCTTTTGGAAAATTTTATTAAAAAAGTAGATATGTATTAAAAATCATTGAATTGAGGAAAAAGTTTTAAAATCAATTGGAGTTTTGCCAAGAATTTTATTAAAATTTTTGGAAATAATTGAATTTCGGAGAAGAATTTAATTATTTCTAAAGATAATTGAAATTTTGACGATAATTTAAAAAAAATTTTGAAAATAATTGAATTTTTGCGAAGAATTTTATTACTTCTGAAAATAATTGAATTTCTGCAATCATTTGTAACTTCTCTAAAGTTCTCCAAATTATATCGTACAATTAACTTTTCGTCTTTTCTCAATGAAATTATGGACTTTATGGACCTTTTTTAAAAAACTGACTTTTATGGACTTGAAGCAAATTTACGGACCTAGTTCGATTCCTGCAATTATTAAAAAATGTTTAAAATAAGATATAGCACCTCATATACAGCTGTAAAAAAATATATAGGAAAAAAAATAATAAAAAAACAAGCTTACATTAACAACTGGTGTACTGGCAAAAAGCCTCCAAGTTCTCGGATTTCGTAACAAACGTGAAGGTGAATCAGGCGAGAATGAAGAAGCAGGGGAAAAATAAGAATCTAAGCGTGGAGATTTAGAAGTATTGTGATGATTATTATTATTATTTTCGTTGCTGTAGATATGAAAAGCAATGCCAGAATTCGTGCGGTGATGATGGTGATAGGGACTTACGTCGACGGGTTGTGGCCCAGTAATGCGATCGGTACACGATACACTTCCAGCCGGTGCGGTAAATGCCCTGTGGAGGGATGTGGCAGGTTGCGAAGGTGATACCATTGTACCCACTGTGGTGATACCAACTGGATGATGATAATGATGCTGCTGTTGTTGTTGTTGCTGTTGTCCCGAATGATCGCCTGGTAAACCCGATGCTCCAGAACTCACTGGTTTTTGTTGTACTGTCAAAACCACTTCTGTCGAGGCTGCAAAAATTACAAAAGTTATTTTAATAAATATCAAAAATACATATTTAAGTATTTACGTAAACTTCCTAAAAAGCTGAGGACTTTTAAAACACGTTTTCTCTAATACTTCTAGGAGATAAGAAAAAATGTACTCCATGAACTTTATTTCTCAATTCCTTGAGAATCAATTTATTTCTTTATTAAGCGCGAATTTTGATTTTTAAACAAGCTTTTCAGGAAAAGATATCAAGTTATTTTTTATTTGAAGACCAGTATTCTTTAATCAATTATTTTTAATAATTATTCAAAAAGTTCTTTGAGAATTTTCAAATGCATTTGTTTACAATTCAATTTTACGAATAATTTAAAAAAAATTTAAATTAACTTTTTCAAACAAATTAATTCTACAGAATTGTCAGTTAAAAGTATGAAAAATTAAAATTTTTAAAGATTTTAATTTGAAACCTTTTCAAAATTCTATTATTTATAAAACTTCACGTTATAATGCTTTTAATATTCAATTATTATTTAAAATGTTAACTGAAATTCATTTTTAAATCAATTTTTATTAGAAAAATCTACGAGAATTCAATTATTTAAATATCTACCAAAATAAATAATTTATTGAATAATTGAATTTTTCTAAATATTAAATTCTCATAAAGAATTTTATCAATAAATTTTTAAATAATTAAAATCTTTCGACGAATTTTTATTTTTCATTTATTAATAATTTTAATAAAATTTTTAAGAATAATTACATTTTTCGAGAAATTTGATTAATATTGTATTAAAAATAATTGAAATTCTTGGATGATTTTTATTATTTATGAAAATAATTTAATTCCTAAAAAGAATTTTATTATTTGTGAAAATAATGGGATTATTTTTAATAATTAATTAAATAAACACTTAAAAATGTAACTAATTTCAGAAGAATTTGAATTATTAGAATTTTTCAAAAATCTAAGTTCTTTGAAATTTTTAATTTAGTTCATTGAAAATCGAAATTTTATAAAATATTTCAAGTTGAAACCTTTAGATGTTCATCTTTTAATGGAAAGTAGAGACACAACTCTTAAAATTCAATTAATTTTGAAATATTTAAGTAAAATTATTCATTAAATAATTTCTAACGTCTAAATAATAATTGTATGATAGTTCTTTAAGAGTTATGTTAAAATTTAAAAATAAATTATTATCAGAAATAGAAAAAATTGAAGGTTCTGTATTAGAATTCATGGTGATTTCTTAGTTTATGAGGCAAACAAAAAAGACACAAAATTTCAGGATTTTATTATAAAATCTAAAAATTTTACTTTTTCTAGTACTTTTAATAAAAATCCCCGACTTCCCTGAACAATTCAACTTTTCCTGACTTTTCCCTGAATTCTCTGACCTGTGGCAACCCTAAAAAATTAATAAAATAAAAAAATGAACTAAAATTAAAAAAAATCTAAAATTTTCGTTACAACATTTCTTTCGTTCTTGTAATATTTGCTCACCAAATTTATTAATAATAATCATTGAAATAATAAAAAAACGAGCTTAATAATAATTATTACATCCGTGTTGTTATTTTCTGAAGGACAAAAATTTCAAAAAAAAATTACATGAAATAAATTAGTAAATTTTCACACAATTTTCATTTTAATTATTATTGTAATTTCAACATTGCTTCTCTCACACAATACACGTGGGAAAGAAAATTATTAATTTACAAGAGAAAAATGACAAAAAATAACCTTAATTAATAAAATTAATTAATTTAGACGAAAAAAAATTCGAGGCCAAAATAATTTCCTATATAATGTAACCAAGTCACTAACTTTTATTAATCACATTCCGCTCTATTACTGATAATTTAATTAGTGATTTGAAAACACAATTATTCGTCTTTGTATCTCGATAAATTATCGTCGCACACTGCGTTTAGAAGATGAGTATTGAAAAATATTTCAAGTACTCTATGTAGTGAAAATAGAAAACGAATTTTTAATTTTACATTTTTTCTTCCTTTCTTCAGGAACAAAATAATTATTTTTAGACAAAAATTACGATTTTTTCAAAGTACCCAAAAATCAATGGTTATTTTTTTACTCTTTCGGCCAGTGTCAATTTTTAATTTTTAATTTAAATAATAAAAATGTATTTTCGTTAAAACAAGAAGAATTTAAAATTAATTAAAATTGAATGAACCATAAATTAAAGAAATTTTAAAACTGTTTTTTCGATGCAACAAAAGGAATGCATATTCATGTATATATTTGCTGGAATCATATCACCATAATATATATAAAATTGCGCATATATGTATAAAGTTTCATGCCCTAAATACCGGGTTGAGTAATTTTCGCGAGATTTCGACTATACGAACCAATGCATTTCAACGGGAATGTTGAATTTACCTCGAGAGACTAAAAACCTTTACGAATACACAGAGTGGTGCAGATTTAAGTCGTCGGCAGCGGCAGTGACACAGCTGCACACGTTATTATTATTGTAGGATTATTTCGAATAACTGCAATGAATTTTCCTAAAGTCAGCAAAATTTTATTCACATGTGTATACATATGAAATGTCTTGCCACTTATGAAGAAAGTAAAATAAAACAGTACTCGAGGCATTCACTTCAAAAAGAAACTCATCGCTTCCTATTGAAATAGATATAATATGTATTTTTCTTCAACAATTGTCTTTCAGGTTGTTGTCGCCAGCGACATTCTCTCTTTCAAACTTTAAATTATTTATTTGCTAGCCAAATTATCTGCGCGCAAGCGCGCGGGAATGTTGTATTGCAATGTTTATTGTAAACAATTTCAAGTCATTTTAATTTATGTAATTTTTAAAGAAATACTTATTATGACACATAACTAAAAAACTAATAATTAGAATTAAATTTTCAAATTATATTATATTTTTAAACTTTAAAGTACATAAAAAAAATTTAACAAATTTTGATACTAATTTCAAATTTTACATCAGATTTTCAAAATTAAAAACTTCTTGTACGAGGTAAATTGAATTTCGCAAAAATTGATATTTAATACCTAAATTAAAAATAATCTTCAACTTTCTGAACAAACAATATAAATAATATTTTTTTTAGAAAATTTTTACTTATTTAAATTCGCTAATTTTCAAAAAAATTTTGTAAAAATCAATTATTTAACAAAATTTTATGCAATTTATTTTTCACAATAATTTAATTACTGTCACTAATAATAAAATTTTTCATGAAAAGTCAATTTTTAAAACAAATTTTTGATTAAATTCTAAGCAAGAATTTAATTATTTTCATAAATAATTAAACTCATCGAAGAATTTCAATTATTTTCATTACTATTTTAAATTAATAATCGAAAAATTCAGTTATTTTCACAAGTAAAGTTTTTACACAAGAATTCAATTATTTAAAATAATAAAATTTTCATAATATTTATTATATTTCGAAAAAAATAATTATTTAAAACAATGTTTATAAAATTCTAATGAAGAATTCACTTACTTTCAAAAATAATAAAATTCTTCTCTGTAATTCAATTATTTTTGAGAATTATAATAAAATTCTTAGCAACTATTCAATTATTTTCATAAATAATAAAATTCATAGCAGGATTTCATGTATGTGAAGTTGGCCCCCCACTTTCAAAAAAATTAAATTTTCTTTAGAGTTCTGACTTCCTCTACAATAGTTCTAGAGTTCCTGATAGTTTTTAGAAATAGTTCCGTCGAATAAATGATAAAAAATAGGTTTTTTCATAATGGGGGGCTAACTTCACGCAGCCCCCACTTTTGAAAAAATGGATTTATTATTAGAGTTCTGAGTAGCTATAAGAGAGTTCTAGAGTTCCTTACAGTTTATTTCAATAGTTCTCATAATCCAAAATCATAAAAAAATAATTGAAAATTCGAGAATTTTTCAAAAAAATTAAAATGTTACGAAAAAAAAGGTTCTGCTCAGAGTTCTGTTAGCCTCCGATAGTGTTTGACAAAAAACCTTAATAACAAGTTTTTCAAAACCCAAAAACTACTGAACTACAAGACTTTGAAGTTTCAAAAAAAATTTGATTTTTTATATATTGAGAGTTCTATGAGTTCTGATTAGAGTTCTGTTAGCCCCAGATAGTGTTCGACAAAAAACCTACATAACAATTTTTTCACAACCCAAGAACTACTGAACTACGAGACTTTAAAATTTTTAAAAAAATTTGATTTTTTATATATTGAGAGTTCCATGAGTTCTGATCAGAGTTCTGTTAACCTCCGATAGTATTGGACAAAAAACCTTCATAACAATTTTTTAAAACACAAAAATTACTGAACTACAAGACTTTGAAGTTAGTCATGTAAAGTTGGCACTACTTTTTTTAAAAATCAAAAATTTTACGAGAGTTCTGAGCACTTTAGCAATAGTTCTAGAGTTCTCTAACGATTATTTAAATAGTTCTGATAATTAACAATAAAAAAAGCGACAATGAAAAATCATAGTGCTAACTTTGCATAGCACTATGATTTTTGCAAAAAAGTTCTGACCTAATATAATGAAAAAGAATTAAGAGTTCTAGAGTTCTCTACCAAAAAAACAAGAGTTCTTCAAAATTTCAAAAGTTTTAAAAAAATTAAAAAAAGTTATGAAACTTATATTTTGCGAGTTCTGAATAGAGTTCTGGCATCGTTGCGAAGAGTTCTATAAGTATATCTAACAACATTTTGTTCTAAATCCAAAATCAAAAAAAGTTACGGGACTTTGATATTTTCTAAAATTTTCAAAAATTAAAAATTTAGAGTTCTGATTAGAGTTCTGACATCATTGCGAATAGTTCTAGTAGTAATACTAATGACATTTTTCTCTATACCAGAAATCCAATAAGTTGCAGGACTTTATAAATTGCAAAAAAATAAAAAAATTTTAGGACTTTAAATTTTTCAAAAAATTTCAAAATTCAGAGTTTTAAGAGTTCTGATTAAAGTTTTGGCATCATTGCGAAGAGTTCTAGAAGTATTTCTAATGATATTTTGCTTTAAATCGAAAATAAAAAAAAGTTACGGGACTTTGAAATTCTCTAAAAAATTTTAAGTTCTGAGTTCTAAGAGTTCTGAAAAGAGTTCTGGCATCGTCATAAAGAGTTCTATAAGTATTTCTAATAACATTTTGTTTTAAATCTAAAATCAAAAAGTTACAGGACTTTGAAGTTTTCAAAAAATTTTATAATTCAGAGTTCTGAGAGTTCTGATTAGAGTTCTAGCAAAATTGCGAAGAGTTCTAGAAGTAATTCTAATAACATTTTTCTCTAAGCACAAAATCAAAAAAATTACGGGACTTTGAAATTTTTTTAAATTTTCAAATATTAAAAATTTAGAGATCTGAGAGTTCTGATTAGAGTTCTGGCATTAGTGCGAATAGTTCTAGAAGTTATTCTAATAACATTTTTCTCTAAGCACAAAATCAAAAAAATTACGGGACTTTTAAATTTTCTGAAATTTTCAAAAATTAAAAATTTAGAGTTCTGAGAGTTCTGATTATAGTTCTGGCATTATTGCGAATAGTTCTAGAAGTAATTCTTATAACATTTTTCTCTAAGCACAAAATCAAAAAAATTACGGGACTTTGAAATTTTTTGAAATTTTCAAAAATTAATAGTTTAGAGTTCTGAGAGTTCTGATTAGAGTTCTGGCCTCATTGCGAATAGTTCTAGAAGTAATTCTAATGATGTTTTTTTTATACCATATATCCAATAAATTGCAGGACTTTGAAAATTTCAAAAAATCTAACAAATTTAAAAATTCTGAGTTCTGAGAGTTCTGAAAAGAGTTCTGACATTGTCATAAAGAGTTCTATCAGTATTTCGAAAGACATTTTGTTTCAAATCAAAAATCAAAAAAGTTATAGGACTTTAAAATTTTCAAAAAATTTCAAATTTCTAAAATTCAGAGTTCTGAAAGTTCTGATTAGAGTTCTGGCATCATTGCGAAGAGTTCTAGAAGTAATTTTAATGACATTTTTCTCTAAGCACAAAATCCAAATAGTCACAAGCGTACTCAAATTTTCAAGGTTTTAAAATTCAGTATTCTAAAAGTTCTAATCATGGTTCCGACATTGGCATAAAGAGATTTTCAAATAATCCTAATGAAGTTTTGATAGATACTTTAATGCCAAAAAGTACAGTATTTATAATTTGTTTTAAATTTCGAAATATTGCCTTTAGTCGATCTTTTATGTCTTTTTTGTTGTCTGGTCTTTAATATTCCTTAGCTCAGTTAACTATTTATAAATAAATTTTGTTCACGTTAAAATTATTGCTTTATCTTATTTTATTTAGTTAATAGTATAAGTGGATTTTGCTTTGTTAATGTGAACAATATTTTTTATAGATATATGTCTTGAAAAATGATAAGGCGAATAGGGTAAACAAAAAAAATGTTAAAAATTTAACTACATTTTTTAAAAAATTATTATTTTGGAAGTGAACAAAATGTATTTTATATTTAATGGAACAATACATCTTTTTGTTACAATTCTAACGTTTACCATTGACCAATACTATTTAGGAACATTCTTTTTTGTTCACCCTTAGAATTAAAAGTTACATTTTAAAAATGACGTAATAAAACCAAAACACCGCTTCCATTTTTTTAGCTTTATAAACACACTAGAGTTTTTGCATTAGCAAAAACTCACTTAGGTCTACAAATTCAAAAAATTTATTAAAAAATGTTTGAATTAATTAATTTAATGATATATATTTATAAATTTACATATTTTCATGTTTCTAGAAAATTGTTATTTTATTGTATTAATTAAAAAAATTGTTATATAAAATCCAATTTTTCAGAACTCTGAATTTTTAATTTCTAACATTTTTGAAAATTTTCCAATCCTGTAATTTTTTGGATTTTGTGCTTAGAGAAAAATGTTATTAGAATTACTTCAAGAACTCTTCGCAATGATGCCAAAACTCTAATCAGAACTCTCAGAACTCAGAATTTAAAAATTTTGAAAATTTTAGAGAATTTCAAAGTCCCGTAACTTTTTTATTTTCGATTTAAAACAAAATGTCATTAGAAATACTTCTAGATTGCGAACTCTACGCAATGATTCCAGAACTCTAATCAGAACTCTTACAACTCTGAATTTTAAAATTTTTTGAAAATTTTAAAGTCCTACACTGAGAGAAGTCCGGGAACTAATACGTCCCGTGCGAGCCTTGAGTTGTACTTTTGAATGTTTTTATGTGAACCCTCGAATCGGAATGTCTCAAGCCCCGATGCGAAACGTGGAACGTCCTGAAGCGAGATTACGCAGAACTTTCAGTGTTTGCCACCAGTTGTTTTCTCACATGCGAGAACAATGTTTGACTGGATCGGGGAGTCTCAGCACCCAATTCGGAACAACTCAAACACGACAAGCAGAGTAGCTCATAGCGACGTCTAGCGGGAACTATTACGTATCGGTCTTCTCTCAGTGTATAACTTATTTGATATTTTTGTAATTTTCAAAGTCCTGTAACTTATTGGATTTTTGGTATAGATAAAAATGTCATTAGCATTACTTCTAGAACTATTCGCAATGATGCCAGAACTCTAATCAGAACTCTAAATTTTTAATTTTTGAAAATTCCAAAGTCTTGTAATTTTGTTGATTTTGGATTTAAAACAAAATGTCATTAGAAATACTTATAGAACTCTTTATGACGATGCCAGAACTCTGATCAGAACTCATGGAACTCTCAATATATAAAAAATTAAATTTTTTTTGAAACTTCAGTCTTTTGTAGTTCAGTAGTTTTTAGGTTTTGAAAAAATTCTTATAAGAGTTTTTTGTTAAACTCGATGGGTGGCTTACAGAACTCTGATCATAACTCTTTTAATGGAACATAATTGAATTTTCGAAAAATTATCGCGTTTTTTCAATTTTTATTTTTTACTTTGGATTATCAGAACTATATAAATAAACTGTAGGGAACTCTAGAACTCTCTTAAAACTACCCAGAACTCTAATTATAAATCCATTTTTGCAATAGTGGGGGGCTGCGTGAAGTTGGCCCCCCATTATGAAAAAACCTATTTTTTACCATTTAATCGCCGGAACTATTTCTAAAAACTATCAGGAACTGTAGAACTATTGTAGAGGATGTCAGAACTCTAAAGAAAATTTAATTTTTTTGAAAGTGGGGGGCCAACTTCACATACATCAGGATTTCAATTATTTTTAATACAATTTTACAGTAATTATTTTTAAAAACTTAATTTCAATTCCACGAAAAAATCAATTACTTAAAATAATGTTTTTTTAATATTTTTTGAAAGGATTGAATAATTATTTTCAAAAATTTAATAAAATTGTTTTAAAGAAATTAATTGTTTTAAATACAATTTTAATTAATTAATTCAATTATTTTTAAAAATTTTAACAATATTTTTTCTAAGAATTCAATTATGTCGATAAATAAGAACATTACTCCCGAAAATTCAATTGAGGCCTTGGATCCAATAACTCGCCCGACGCTCGGAGGAACGCGCAACTGCCAGTCAGTGAGCAGTGAGCGCCTCTGGGCCACTCACTGCTACCCGACTGGTATTAGCGCGTTCCTCCCGAGCGTCGGGCGAGTTATTGGATCCAAGGTCTCAATTATTTTGAGGTATTTTTTTTAATAAAATTCTTTTCAGAATTCAATTATTTTCATAAATAAAAATATTCATCACAATAATTTAATTATTTTTAAAAATAATAATTTTCTTCTTGGAATTACATTATTTTAAAAAAATTCTAATAAATCGTTCACAAGAATTCAATTATTTTCAAAAAAGTTTAATAAAATTTCCAAACATTCAATTATTAACAAATTTTTTAATAGAATTCTTTGTAAAATTTAATTATCATTAAAAACTTTTCGCAATTCAATGATTTTCAATATCTACTATTATCATAAAATTTCCAAACAGAATTCAATTATTTAAAAAATGGTTTGTAAAAATTTTCGTAAGAAGTCAATTCAATTTTTATAAATATTAAAATTCTTTGATGAGTAATAAAATTCGTTGCAGGAATTCAATTTATTGAAAGGATGAGAAAAAAGTAAATATTTTTGATGAAAATTAGGAAAAAGTCAGGAAAATAAAAAATATGGAATGGAATTTTTTTCAATTTTGTGAAGTGAATAAAACGAGTTTTTTTTTGACATTGAAAAAAAAATGACAATAACCCACAAAAATTAATTTTCAAGACAAACAAATGAATGCAGATAATTTGCTAACGGAAAGGAAACTTACGATTATTATAATGTATTATTATTATTATTTTCTACTATTTTTTTCTATTATTTATTTACTTCCTTTATTTTCATTTCCTATTTATTTTTCATTTTATTATTTTTCCTTTGTTACTTACTAATTTTCACAATTTTTTTTCCTACTTTTCAATTCATTTATTTTCTATTATTCAACAAAGTTTATTTTTTTTATTTAATAACAAAAAATTCTCAATTAATGCAATAATAATTGAAGGTCCCCATACAAAAACGGGTTATAATTTTTTCAGCTAAAAAACATTGTCAAGTAAATCAAAAAATAAAAAATTTTAAATCATAGTCATTATGGAGGAGCTTCGTCGTAGTCTTTATAAAATAAAAATTTTATATCCTTTTTTAATTTTGAAGGGGAAAAATCATGACGTCACTAACGAACATGGCGGTCGACAACGGGGTCAAATTTTAACAAACACACATGTTTCAGACTTCTTTTTAATTATTTTTTATATAAAAAGTTGAATAAAGTTAATTGGGGGGCTAAAAATTGTTTCAGTTTGTTTATACGCAAGTTTTAAAAAATTATAAAATGCAATTCGCTCCAAATATTTAATATATTCAGTAAAATAAATCACATAAGTAAATGCAACTGTCAATAAAAGAATTGTTTTCATATCGAAAAACATTATTTACTTCATTAAAATGTTAAAAAATATCTACTTTAAATATTTAATTAAAATTTGAAGTGGAAATACAGTTTCCTTTTCAAGAAAAGTTAGGAGTTAATCGCGTTAAAAAATAGTTCGAATAGTTTTAAGGTTATGTTTTAGGTTATGTTGTGTTTCTTGTTTACCAATCTGAAAATGTTAAATAAATATTTTGTAGGAGACACACTGCAACGAAAAAATAATATTTATAAACTACTTTTAATTTCAAATCTTGATTAACTGAAAATACAATTAATTAAACATGTTTTAATTAAATATTTAGTGTGACAAAATAGAGTTAAATTATTGCTTTCACACTTTGCTTTTGAATATTTCATAATATTAATCAATATTATTTATTGTACTGAATGTGACTGGTTTGTAGTATTTTCTTTTTTACAAATTAATTTAATTATTAATTATCAAGCTATATTTTAGGATTTTTAATTATAAAACTTGCGAGTTTAGAAATTATTCCATGTAAAATGTCAAAATCGACCCCGTTGTATTAGTTAAATTTTCTGCCACCAGAATGCGTATCGCAGTATTTCAGATCCCTATACAAATAACAAATTTCTATTAGTAAATATTAAATAAATTCAGAATTACGTCTAAACTGTAAATTCTACAATAATGTTATTTACTTTTATTTCAATTTAAAATTAAATTCAAAATTGAATCAATTCATATGTTCCTAATGACGATAAAAATTAAATTCAAAATGAAGTTAATTTAAAATTGAAAATTACATTTAAGGTCAGATTCTATAACATTCAAAATTTAACTATAAACGAAATCACTACTAAGGAAAAAAACGGAAAAAAACTAAGAAAAATTTTGTTTACAAAAAAGAGAAAAAAAATTATTTAAGACAAAAAAAATGAAATAAAAATTTGCCCGTAGGAAAATAATTTTTCCTCTACATTGTTAATTAGAAACAAAATTTGAACAAAATAAAAAAAATTTAATTTAATTTAAAATATTCAAAAATATATTCAGACGGAGAAAAATAAAAAATTTTGCTGACAAAAAAGAAGAGAAAATTTTTTTTAGAAAAAGTTAGATAAATTGGCTGAATCTAATAATTAAGCCATAATAAATACAAAATTATGTTTAAAATTAAATAAAATTGAAAGTAAATGAGTTGGAAATCAATTAATTCTTCAAAATTAAGCTATAAGTCAGAGAGCAACTGAATTACACGAAAACTATGTAAAGATAATCCTGACTTTCTAATTGTTTCTAAATGATCTTGCAAAATTTTGTTAAAATGGTCAATGTAAGAACTATAAAAAAAACTACTTTCGGTGAATTCATTAACAAACTTTCACATTCATGATATTTGCTATTTTCAGCGCAACCGTGACCTTGTCAAGTGTAACAAGTCCTTTTTTAAAGTATTTTCTTAATACATTTTTTACAATATTTCAACTTAAGAAAAAATATTTATAATTTTAATAAATTATTAAAATTAATAAAAATTAAAAAATTAATTAATAACTTCAATTCTAAATTTTTCAAAAAATTCAAATATTTTACAAATTTTTAGTTAAAATTCATCAAAAATATAATTACATTTAAAAATAATTCTGAAAATTAAAAAACTTTAATTACAATTTTTCAAAAGACTAATTTTTTTAGTTAAATTAGGTATTCCATAATTTTTGTAAAATAAATATTTTAATTAAAATTTCAAATAGTTTTGATATAAAAGCTTTTTGAAATTTAACTATTTAGAAAAAATTAGAACTGAAATTCTTCAAAAATTCCATTTTTTTGGGAGGGGGGATTTTTAAATAAAATTATTCAATACTTTAATAACTTTTTAGAGAAATAATAAATTAATAAATTTTTGAAACAATCTTTAAATATTATTCCAGTTTTACAAAAATTAAAAATTTTAAAGATTTCAATTTAAAAAACTTATGAAATTAAATTATTTCTAAAAATTCATACAACTCTACTAACCCGTGCAGAAAAATGGTGAGGGCCCCCGGCGGGGCCCTCGTGGATTGCCCTCTTGCCATGTGGAACCCGCAGGGGCAATCCACGCGGAGCCCTCGAAGGCGTGACATGCTTTCCCTCATGGGTGCCCTCGAGGAAAATCCTCATGGATTCCATATGGATTTTCCACGCGGTGCCCTCGTGGATTTCATAAAATGCCCTCAACTTAATTTTCAATTAAATTAATAAATTAATTATTTATTAATAACAAATTAGTCCAATTACTGACAAATAACATTCTTATTTAACAATTTTTACTTTTTTAATTAAATCGTGACCAAAAAAAAAAAAAAAAATCTGACGCACGCGGGAATTGAGCCTACGACCTAGTGACTACCAGACAACACTCTTACTGCTATGCTACGGGACCTACTTGAAAATTATTGCTTTAATGTAGGTGACTTGCTGACTTGCTTTTGATGATTCAATAAATTATTTATTAACACTAATACACCATGACAAATAAATAAATAGTTTAATAATAATAATAACAATATCAATAATATAATAATAGACCATACATATTTATAAATTAATATTTTTATAATTTCAAAAAAAAAATGTCAAAACATTTGTGTTAAAAACGCGTTTTTCATAGTTTAAAATCATTATAAACATTAATTTTTTTATGTAAAAAAAATTTTTTTTTTTTGGACTTAGAAATTTTTTCTAGTTAATGATGTGGGCAATCCATGAGGGCCCTCGCGTGGGCCCTCATGGATTTGCCCTTAGGTAAGTTCAATATTTTCAAAAAAAGTAACATTAAACATTTGTTAAAAACGTGTTTTTCATTGTTTAAAATGATAGTAAACAATAATTTTTTGTTGGAAAAAAAATTTTTCGTTTGGACTTAGAAAAATTGTTGAGCAGGGCATTCATAATGGCTAAGAGCAGGGGCCCTGCTGGTGCCCTCGTAAATTTCCATAACTTTGTGATAGGATTTCTGGAAAAATGTCACTTAATGTTTATTTCAGGTGCTTTGAAACGTAATTTAATGCATTCTGAACTAAAATTTTTCAACAAAAAATTTTTTTTTTTAAACTTAGATAAATTTTTGAGCAGGACAACCGTAAGGGCAAAGAACGGGGCCCCTGCTGGTGCCCTCGTGGATTTCTCCTCATGGATTTTCCACGAGGGCCCCCGACGGGGGCCCCGGAGCTGTGGGGCTCGAACGTGGCTTTTTCCACACGGGAAAATATTCAATTATTAACTAAAATATTAAATGAAATTCATTTTCAAATCAACTCTTATTAGAAAGATCTACGAGAATTCAATTAATTAAGTACAAAAATAAATAATTGATAGAATAATTGAGGGTCCCAATCAAAGAACCGGTTACAAGTTTTTGACACTCAAAATTCTCGACCTCTAAATAAAAAAAGGATTTAAAATTTCAATTTCTTGAAAACATTTCATATTTGTATAAAGATTACCAAAATGTTTCTCAAAAAATTGGGATTAAAAACAGTTTAATTTTTTACTTACAGGGCAATGATTTTAAGCTTAAAAAATTATAACCGGTTCTTTGATTGAGACCCCTTAATTGATTATTTCATAAAACTGAAATTTGATAAAGAATTTTATCAAAATTTTTTACAAAATTTTTAAGAAATATTTACAATTTTTTGAGTAATTCATTTAAAATTGTAATAATAATAATTAAAATCCTGAGCGAAGAATTTTATTATTTATGTATATAATTGAATTCTTGCAACGAATTTTATTACATTTTTTTTAATAATTGAATTTATGAAGAATTTTATTAAAATTTTTGAAAATAATAAATTGAATTCTTTCGAGAAATTCAATAAAAATTTTATTAAAAAAAAATTAAATTCTTATCCTAAACGAATTTCATCAAAGTTTTTGAAAATAATTAATTTCTTTCAAAGAATTTTATTAAAATATTTTAAGTAATGGATTTCTTTCAAATTTTTTTTTTTTTAATTGTACGTTAAATAATTGAATTTTTGTGAAAATTGTATTATTTACAAAAATAATTGAAATCTTGAGAAAAAAATTTTTTTATAAGAAAAATTTCTAACAATTAAAAAAATGTTTGAGAATAATTCTTTTATTTCACCTATTAGCGGGTAAATTTTCACGAAAAAACAAGAGAAAATTAGTTTTAGTGGTACAAATCTAAAAAAAAGTATCCAAGCGCAGTAACAAATTGTAAAAAAAGTAGTTTTACAGTAGGTTTTAGTAGATGAGTGCAAAGTCTTATTTTCATTTCAGTTTAGAATAATGTAAATTGGAAAATCGAATAAAATGAATTTCCGACTTTCATTATTGTATTCGGAGCGAAAAATGGAATTTTTCTCTCAAGCACGTCGCTCTCGTTACGCTTGATTGTTTATTTTGCTTTCCCTATTGTCCAAAGAATTATTTTGGTATTCGATTCCTCATTTTCTATTTTTTAAGTGTATGATTCACGGTCATCGATGTAAAATTTTTGGTAGGTCATTGGCGTTCTGAAACTTCCTCTTGAACTCTTTTACATTTTTCTCTCTTTCTCTCCGAATGTATAATTATTATTGACAACCAGATTCGTCCTTTTGAAAATAAAATTATTACTCTTTCGATTTCTGCTTTATTGTGTCCAGGCGTTTTATGTCATCGTAATAAATTATTGCAGGCGAACAGGAATCCGGAAATCTCCATTACACACTTTCAAACAAACAACTCGAATCCAAGAAAATTAATAATTGAACATTTTTATATGAGAGTTGGAATTTTTTTTATCCTTTCTAGGAAATATATAATCAAGAGTTTTTCCCCAGTATTTATATAAATAATTAAATATTTCAGAATTAAACCTTTTATGAAAAATGTTTCACTCACTTGAATACGAAATTTCCCGCAATTAATTGATACGATAAATAAAGAAACGAAAAATTGATAAATTTTTAGTCTAAATTTATCAATTTTTCGTTCAATTTTTTTCTATAATTTCAGTCAACTACTCGTTTTCTAATTGCTAAATTTTAATTTCAATGCTCAATCGTACGATTTAAATAAATATTAATAAATAATAAAATAAATAGTATTGAAAATTTTAGAAAAGTTGTGAATTCTTTTTTGTATAAAAACGCTTAAAATTAATGATTTAAATTACATTACACTTACATTTGTTTTTCGAAAAAGGTAGAAAATTTCATAATAAGTGTAAAACTGGGACAGTTTACTTTTTGCCAGAAAAATGTCAACATAACTTTTCAGAAATTTTTCTAATTATTACTTGGAAATGCCGGGTGACAATATCAACCTTGCAAATGTACAGGGCAATTTCTGAATTCGTGCCAAAAGCCTTTCCTTAAGATGACTAATGCTCAATTTATTTTCAAGAAACTCAAAGAAATACTTGAGGACAAATTTTACATCTAAAAATTCAAATATACAATTTTTCAACCAATAAAGAACTGCAAAGATCAATAGTTTAGTTTATTTAGTTTAGTTTATTCAAACTTGTTTACAACCCTAAAGGGCAATACAAGCGGAGATTCGCCTTATGTACTAACAAAAATAAAACAAATTAAATGCAATTTCAAAAAAACAAATGTAAAAATAAATAAAATAGAGGTAAATGCTCAAAAAAAAAAAAAAAAAATCAAACAAACAAACAAACAAACCAAAGAATAAGAACAAAAATATTATGCAAATGTTAGTAATAATTCTGACTCCCGTTCTTAACCTCTCTGCGCTCAAACAGAATCTTATACAAAAGTTTAATAAATCTTTTAATGCCACGCAGATCATTCGACGACAAAAATTCCCACCATCCATCCAAACCAGACGACAGAGAAGTAATATCCCCAAAGTTTTCAACCCACAGATGTTGACAAGCCGGACACAACACTAAAATATGTGGCAAACTATCCTCCTCCCAACTGCAACCAGGGCATACAGCACCCGATTGGAAAGAATACGTAAAGTCCCCAAAATTAATTCTAGTTACGAATTTATTTAAGAGTCTGATCTGAGCCCAAATTCTCTTGAAAAACAGCGGTAGGCGCGAACACAAATAAGTCTGAGTACCCCCATCGAGCGAAAGACAAGGGTATATCAAAAGGCTCTTAGACGCCGCAAGACAACCGATATCTTGAGCCACAATGAACCTTTTATGACTCTCCAAAATGCCATATTTAAGACGCTCCACGGAATCCAGATCCAAAGCCTCCCAAAATTCAGTTAAACCCCTTGAAACAAAGAACAATTTCAATTGAACACACCAGTTCGACCTATTGTCGGGAGAGGACTCCGCCAAAGCCATTAACCTCTCAAAACACAATCTAGGGAATCTAGAATTATCCATCTTCGAGATCTTAATGATCCAGTTGATTATGAAATTTAAGACTCTGTGCTCAAGGCGGAGCCTCCCCGACTCCAATCTCACTGCCCAATTTGGCGTGTTCAAAGGTAACATCAAAATCCTCTTCACAAACGAGAGCTGTACTCTTTCAATCGAGTCCAGGTGACCCAACCCCCAGACCTGGATGCCGTAGAAAAGCGCACTCAAAGCCAAGCCCTCAAAAAGTTTATTATAAGATTTCCAGGATATCTCCCCAAGAAAACGTGCAACCTTCAAAATACCTCCCACCGTCACATTTCCTGCGCTAACAGCCCTAGAAGCAGTTGACAAGAAGGACCCCGAGCCCGTGAACAAAATACCCAAATATTCGTATTGACTTACAACCTCAATGTGCTCCCTATCAAATGCAAAAGATTTAAACTTATTTGCTCTAGAACGAGCCGATCTCGTAAATATCACAATTTTCGTCTTCTGCACATTGACCGTCAGCTTATTCTTCATACAGTAATCATTCAATGCCACAAGCTTTCTCGAGAGCTCAACAGGGGTGTCCGAAAGAAAAACCAGATCATCCGCATAACCCAGGACCAATATCTCTTTGGAAGAATTAATCGCAAGCCCCCTACAGCCCCTCCCAATAAAAAACGTTTCCAAGTCTGCGATAAATAACAGAAATAAGTAGGGACTTAAAACATCTCCCTGGAGAACTCCTTGAGAAACTTTAACGAAATCAGTCATCCCATCCATAGTCTTAATACATGTTACAGCAACGGAGTAAAAGCTCTTTAAAACATTAATAATTTTTGAGCTAAGTCCCAAACCATGCAATTTTTCCCAGAGTAGACGATGGTTCACAGACGGGAAAGCCCCTTTGAAGTCGACGAATGTAGCATAAACTACAGCCCCCGGATTCCTTAAATGAATTTGAATAACTGCTTGAAGTGTAAAAAGATTGTCAAGACAACTCCTTTTTTTTCTAAACCCTGACTGAGACTCACTAATCAAATTATTTTCCTCGGCCCAGTGCGTTAAGCGACTGCATAGAACCTGAGAAAAAATTTTTGTAATGCAATTAAGCAATGTAATAGGTCTATAGTTTGATATAATATCTGTATTACCTTTTTTTGGAAGCATAAATGTCATTAATTTACCCCAATCACCAGGGACTGTTTCAGTTGTTAAAATTAAATTAAACAAATGTTGCATATATAAAAACCAATTTTGAGGAAAATTTTTAAAAAATTCAAAGCCAATACCGTCGACTCCCGGGGCCTTGCCGTTCTTACAATGGGACAACGCTAGCAAAATTTCATCCGAAGTTATACAACTGTCTAAGATAGGGTGCGCTATTCTTAAAAAGGATGCAGTGGACGGGGAAACCAGAGGAAGAGGGTAGTTTTCCCGTAGGTATTTCTGCCAAGACGCAAGATCAATTTTTGAAAAATTCTTAGGAGAACTATTTACCGCTCTTACAGTTCGCCAAAAAAAAAGCAGCGTCCCTGCAATCTTCCAATTTCACTAGAACAGCGCGACGATAATTCTTTTTTTTATTGCGTAATAACTCGCGGAAAATACGTTTTTTCTCTAAAAAGACTTCTTTAAAAGCCTGTGTAAAACCATTACTTTTTGCCCGTTTCAAAGCGAACCTTAATTTATGCTTTGCCGTTTTACATTCTTGGTCAAACCAAGGCCTCTGCTTTCTTCCTGTAAAATTCAAAGATAATTTAATCATGCCCAATTCTCTCGACACATTCCACACCACCGAGCACAGTGTACGATTCAAAGTGTTGACGTCTCCTTCCAAATCCGCTACCTCTCCCCTCCAAGCCATAGAACACCTAAACGTTTCCGCCTTCTCGTAATTAAACCACAACCTTACCCCTTCCTGTGAACGTTCCCTGGCAGCATTACCACCTCTCTGACGGATAACCAAAGATACGGAGACTGGGAGATGGTCAGATAGAGTGGGGATTTGCAGGACACGTAAATCATGACACAGAGCCAAACCGTTCAGGGAACACCAAATCAAATCCACCACGCTGCAACCTTGAGGACCCACAAATGTAAAATTTGCTGGGCAGTCATTTTGTGCCCTACCATTCAAAAGCACCAAATTACAAGCCTCCATATAATTATTTAGAAGTCTGCCCCTAAAATTTGAAATTTTATCCACTGATTGTCTATCACACTTAAACTCGGTTGAATAAAAAATCTGAGAGTTCAACTGATTTAAAAGGCCGATCCTACTATTAAAATCCCCCCCCACAATCAATGGAAGGTCGGGATACTGTTCCATAGTCCCATTCAAAATACCGATGAATTCGTCCAAGCAGAACTCAAAGTCAATACTTGGAGAAAAATAAGTCAACCCCACTATAAAATTATCAACACCACAATTCACTTTAATTAATATGTGCGAGTCGGAAGAAGACAAGGTAACCACCTTAAAAAGCCTAGAATTATAAGCTATCATAAGTCCCCCCTTAGCCCTCCCAAAACGATTACTCCTTATTGCAGGAGCAACAATCGAAGCAAAGCAGGGGGAACGTTGAAAACTTAGATTCACATTGGTTGACCAGGTCTCACTAACGGCCAAAATATCACTGTCCTTTAACACCTCCTCGATGTCAGAGATATTTGCAACCCCATGGACATTCCAAAAAATTATGTTGAACCGAAAAGGAGAGACAGACAAAGGCCCCACACACTTATTCTGACGCCTAGAACGAATCTCCTTTATCCGCTAATCCTTCATCTCCTCCTCCACCGCCGGCGAGCAACTCATTTGCTCCGAATTAGCAGGTCCCTGCGAGCCTGAAGAATCAAACTTTACAAAAGAGTCGAGCAATCTGTAATTCTGTGCCCACTTAGCATCTGAAGTAGAAGTTTTAGTAGGACGACCAACTGTGTTGCCGGTTGACCTTTTACGTTTCTGAGAAGGTGTGTCCTTCGAAGAAACCAATCCGCTAGCCTCTGACCTCTCCTTCAAAGGCAACTGCTTTAACAAAGCATCAATTTCGTTCAGAGAAACTGCAATATCGTCCACAAAAACTTTAGAGCCCCTTAAAGATGCATCGTAACCAACTTCTCTAAGCTTATGCACTTTGACCAGCAGATCACGCCTTAAATCCCGTTCCTCCTTTGAGCGATCATTGACAATAATCAACTTTAAATTCTTAAGCTCTTTAATTTTAGAAAAAACAATTTTAACCCATCTTGTGGCTATGAATTTAATTAACACCGGTCGTTTACCCAAGTTTTTACCCAATCGAAAAACATCATCCAGTGCAACATCTGGAATATGGAGATCAACTTTGGCAAAAATATTCAAAATTGACTCTAAAAGATTATTGTTTATAATCTCTGAATCCTCCAGATTGAATAAGATAATATTTTTAGCGCGTTGAAGATTTTCTGTCAACAATAATCTCCTATCGTACGCATTCATTCTACTTTCAAAGCCACACAGCTGATGACCCAACAATTCAAGCTTGTTAGTGTTAGAACGAATTTCCACACGTAATTCCTTATTAGAATCTGTGAGCTTATCAATTGAGGAAAGCAAACTGTTCCATCTCTGTTCATCCAAGGGGGGAGCACTGGGTAAAGACATTATAAATTATAGGTAAACAAACTTCGACACTCGAAACCGTTAAAATTATAATCAATACAGGAAATAAAATTGCTTCACAACCAAATCACTAGCAATAAAAGTCACACAATTAAATAAAAAAAACACAATTAAAATATAAAAGTCAATGTAAAGAGAACAAAAATTGGGGTGTAAATTAGAATAGTCACAAAAAGAAAGTTCAAAAAAACACGACCCCCCGCCGACACAAACACAAGGACCAGCCTGATAAATATGCCTGGGTCAAAAAAAAGGCACCACAAAAAAAAGAAAATAAATATGATAAACTGTGAGTGAAATAAAAATTGTCCGTATTAAACAATAAACAAAACGAGTTTCCAAAGTTCAAAACAATACGAGGCCCAAAATCAAGAGCGTACGAGACAACAACCTCACTCGACAAAGGTTCGAGCGAAACTCCGAACTGCAAAGATCAATATTTTTTTAAGTATTCAAATTCCAGTCCACAAATTTATAAGATGTTAAAAATATAAACACGCACTTTAGTATATTATTAAAACAACAAAATAAAGTTAAAGTTATGCAAAAAATTTCATCAAGTGTTATCAAAAACATGCCTTTCTTTCCCACTATTGATTGAATATTTATTTTCTTTTATTTATTTATTTATTTGTTTATTTAAACATAATGCAAAATTAAAATAATAATGGACTAGTAAATTTTACGGAAGCACATTTTTAAAAAGTATATATTTTTCACTACTCGCTTCAAGAGAAAAATTTAATAATATTTATATTATATTATGTAATATGTTGGTTAATTTTCAATTAAAAAACTCTAAAAAGTATAAAACAAATAACTCAGAGCACACAAAAAAGCAAAAGATAATAGAGCAGATCACAACACGTGTTTACTACCAAGCGCCTGCTTGGTTCAAAATTGTTGCGATGTATCGTTTTAATAAATTTTTTTGTCATAATTTAATATTGTCGGAGTGGACATTTTTATGAAATGTCTCAAACTCGCTTGACAACAACTTTGGGTCCAACTTCACGGAAACAAAGAGAGACTCAGAGATTTAGACGAATTTCTCGATACTTATATACCAGGGAGTAAGACTAAGGAGACTGAACTAATGCTATGGAAGTGAAACCATTCGTCGCATTGAAACTATACGTAAGACCGAAAATTATGGTTTTCGCGCATGCGCACACGCAATATATTTGTCTCTGTCTTTCTCAGTAACTCAGATGACTAAGAAAATCATGACTGGCTACAAGTTGAGAAGGTTATGTTTAATGTTTTTGAATGTTGTGCGTTTCAGGAATATTATTAATAATAACTATTAATAAATTGAAAAAAAATTAATTTAATAAATATATATGTGTATACAAAAATATATACTAAAGAGGGTATATTTTTCAGTGATAAGTAATATATTAATAATATAATGAAATATTTATAAATGTTCAGAATAAATTTTTGTGGTATATAACTACAAAGTGTTTTATTCTTTGTGGAAACAATTGAACAATTTATAAATAAATAATATATTTACGAAATTTGTATTTTACTTTAATTATATACTTTATAAATAAACAACTTTAAATGTCACATAAGACTTATCAATAAGTTAATTTATTCGTTTGTCGATCATTGTAATATGATGTTTTGCATCCTGGGATACAACAAACCATAATTTTGTAATTTTATTTTAAGAATCATGTGTCAAAACACAACCATAACCTATTGATATGTTTTTGTTTTCTCACTTGCTCATATTTTACGATATAAAAAGAGAGGGCAATATGCGCATATACTGCGCATGCGCGCAGAGCATAAGTTTTGTCATTCTGCGAGTATAGTTCCCCTACAGAAAAAGGTTTCATTTTTGAGAGACTTCACACACTCAGTTCAGTCTCCTTAGTCTTACTCCCTGTTATATACACTGGAGTCGCCGTGTCAGTTGCGAGAACGGTTACAGCGTCCCTCTTGCGGCAGAGATAAGGATTGTCACGTAAACTGCTAAATCGCTTTACCGACCGCCTTATTATACCCGCAGTTTACGTGACAATTCTTATCTCCGCCGAAAGAGGGACGCTGTAACCGTTCTCGCAACTGACACGGCGACTCCAGTGTATATAAGTATCGAGAGATTCGTCGCGAGACCAGAGTATATCTGCGAATCCGTTTAATGACGCGGATATCTCTTGTCTATCATCTGCGAACCTATTTAAAGACGCGGATTTCTCTCGCCTATCATTGATTTTTCAATGATAGAATTTTTTTGCAGAATGCTATTTTCTAATAGCTGCTGCATTTTTAAATAATTATAATTTATAAATAATAAATTATTTATTATTTACATGAATTATTAAAAATAAATAATTAAACAAATAAATATATTAAACAAAAATTATAAACATTAATTTTTTATTATTATTATTTAATTAAAAAAAATTTATTTAAAAAATTTTTTTTCTCTTGGTTGCCAATATTCGGCCAATATTGGACCAATATTAACAACCGATGCTTGGCGATCCCGTTACATCCCAAGCATCAGCCCATATTGGTCCAATATTGGGAGCCTTTATTGGACCGATGATCAGTCTCTTGGCTCCCAATATTGGACCGATATTGGACCGGTGAGAAATTTCTCACTGGGTGTTTTAAAATTTTAAATTACATTCATTACATTTATTTTATTAAAAAGTTTAGAGTCATGAATTTGATGCCGATTACAAATTTTCTAAAATCAATTAACGTGAGAGTCTGCAAACAATTTCTATATTGATATTTTCAGGTTTTAAGTTTGTAAATTTCATAGTATGTATTGTCATATTTAACGTAGAAAATAAAATATTTATGTTCAATATAAAGGGTATACAGTAAAAGTATCAATAATACTGAAATTTGACTTCAGCGGGCACTGGGACACAGAAAGTCCTTAAGATGCCATTAGGGCAAATTGGGATTTATGAATCAAAATTTTCTTTTTTTTGAATTCAAGAAATGTTTTAGAAATGACTTTGAAAATAAATAACAAATTCCTATTTATGAATTAAAATTGTTCTTCTTGAATTTTAGAAATGTTAAGGGTATGTTGTTGCTTTCCAAAATTCTATCCGGGCATTACGCAAAAACGGGTAAAATGTAAAATCCCATGTGGAAATTTTTAATAGTGATATGGAAAAATTATACCATACGGTTTTACATAGGAATCAATATGGTTTCCTTCATAAAAGTGGATCCCATGTAGATTTCTCATGTGGGAATCAAAAACGTGTTATAATTTCTACTAATACATTTAACAGAGTGTCTATTAATCGCAAAGGTATCCCGAGAAATAGAAACTGACAAATACTGTTCTGTAAATCTGAATTAGTTGAAAATAGTATTTGATAGAAAAAGTCATTTACTGATTCAAATGGTAATATTTTGCTAATGAAATAGTGAATGGTAACTAATTATTAGTTTTTCCCAGTCAAATTTAATTCCCAATTGGTAGACACCTGTTCAAATATATTAGTAGAAACTAAAACCCGTCGAAGACAGGTACGACAACTAGTAAAATATAAAATAACGATTTTTTTTACAAAATTCATGCTTTTGTTTTTTATATGTTTTGATAGATAATATTACATTTCTTTATTTTGTTATTTTTTTTTAATTTAATAATATTATTTTTATTTCTCAAATAATTCAAAAATATTTTCATTAATATAAAAAATTATTAATATTATTAGGGGAGACTGGGGCGAAAAGTTAAATTGTGAAAACAGTTAAAATTCATTATCTTTCGAACAAAAATAGTAAGAGCATTGCAATTTTAATAATAGAAGGGTGTTATCACCCTAAATAAATGTCCAAAGTTATGTGACATTTTGCTAATTTTTGTGGTGTCCATATTAAAATTTTTTTTTCACCCGACTTTTGAAATTTTTTCGAAAATATCAACTTTTAAGTATATTTTTTTGCATTTATTCTCACCGCGATTTTTTTACTTCATTATTTTGGTCCCCTGAAGAGATACCTAAAGGTATTTGCTAAATATCTTTAGTCAGATTTTTTATATTTGTTGTTAAAGCCAAAAACGTACCCTGGGGCGAAAAGTTAAATAATGGGTGGGGCGAAAAGTTAAATGTAGGGGAGACTGGGGCGAAAAGTTAAACTGCCAAAACCGTTAAAATTCATTATCTTTCGAACGAAAATAGTTAGAGCATTGCAATTTTAATTATAGAAGGGTGTTATCACCCTAAATAAATGTCCGGAGTTGTGTGCAATTCTGTTTATTTTTGTGGTGTCAATATTGAAAGTTTTTTTCAACCTACTTTTGAAAATTTTTTCGAAAAAGAAAATATCAACTTTTAAGTATATTTTTTGCATTTATTCTCACCGCGATTTTTTACTTCATTATTTGGGTCCCCTGAAGAGATACCTAAAGGTATTTGCTAAATATCTTTAGTCAGATTTTTTATATTTGTTGTTAAAGCCAAAAACGCACCCTGGGGCGAAAAGTTAAATAATGGGTGGGGCGAAAAGTTAAATGTATTTTTACATGTTGTTAAAAATTTTTTTTTTATTTTTCGTTTTTTTGGGTTTATTTGTTCAAAAATGATTTATTTGACATTAGGCAAGTACTCTATCAAAAAACAAGACCGCTCACGTGAAATAAACCAAAAAATTTTTTTTTTTGAAATTTCAATTTATTAACTTTATAACTATTCTAAAGCTTTTGTTAAGTAAACAAAGATCTTTTATTAACTAAATTACTTGTTTACGTATACTTTAACTTATCTACTACTTAACACCTATCAGAAAATAGTTTTAGTAGGCTAAAAGTTAAAAAAAACAAAATTTTAAAAAAAGGAAAAAACATGTATTTTTTGCGAAAATATCAAGAACATTTTTATTGAAAGTTGTAGAAGACAAGTTGCCCTACAATATTGATATACAAATATTTGCATCTAAGCGGCTTATATTGCCAAAAAAAAAATCATTTATGCAAAATTTAACTTTTCGCCCCAGTCTTCCCTATTTTTATATGTTATTAAATTTTTTTTTTATTTTTCGTTTTTTTGGGTTTATTTGTTTAAAAATGATTTATTTGACATTAGGCAAGTACTCTATCAAAAAAAAGACCGCTCACGTGAAATAAACCAAAAATTTTTTTTTTGAAATTTCAATTTATTAACTTTATAACTATTCTAAAGCTTTTGTTAAGTAAACAAAGATCATTTATTAACTAAATTACTTGTTTACGTATACTTTAACTTATCTACTACTTAACACCTATCAGAAAATAGTTTTAGTAGGCTAAAAATAGAATTTAACTTTTTGCCCCAGCATGGGGCGAAAACTTAAAAAAACAAAATTTTCAAAAAAAGGACTAAACATGTATTGTATGCGAAAATATCAGAAACTTTTTTATTGAAAGTTGTAGGGGACAAGTTGCCCTACAATATTGATGTATAAATATTTGCATCTAAGCGGATTATATTGTCTAAAAAAATCATTTATGCAAAATTTAACTTTTCGCCCCAGTCTCCCCTATATTATTCATTATTTCCTTTGTTTATAAAAAATTAGCATTTTGTAACAAACATTTTAGAAAATTAACAAATGTAAATCCTGTGAAATATTTTCTTTTTTTTAATATAAAAAACTTTATTACTTGACAAAAGTTGGACTTCTTCCTTGACTCTAAAGAATATTTTGATTCACTCTAAAAATGATTAGATACTCCAAAAAATGTTCCGTTACATTTATTTACGAACTTCTTTCATTCTATGTAAAATTATTTGAAAACATCAATAACTTCTTTTCTAAATAAATTTTAATCATTATTATTTTCCCACAAGAATAAATTATTTTTAATAATTTTTGAAAAAAGTTCTTTGAGAATTTTAAAATCCATTTGTTTACGAAATTTATATTATTCAGAAATTCTTCAACTAAATACGAATTAAAAAATAAATACTTCAAATAATTTCAGAAAAAAATTCAATTAAACTTTTTTAAAAAAATTAATTCTACAGAATTATTAGTTATAAGTGTAAGGGTTCTCCCTAATATATGACGTGTCAGCACGATTATAATCGAGGAACGACGAGGCTGTAATCAGTCTTACGCGAACCACCAAAATGTTAAGAAGTATTTTATAATAAACGTATTAAATTGTAACTATGTTGTGTTTCTCTGAATTATCCTCACAATTCAGAAGTGGGATCGACTAATCTTTCGCCCCAGTGAACGGCCGCTAAATTTTTAAACTTTTTAACACCCTTTTTCTATTTTTATCGCTTTAATTCGATCGCGATTCCAAATGATTGTAAATCGCAATGCGGTCAACTGGAAATTCGTAGATTTCCTGTGAATCGTGTTCGAGTGTGAAACATGAGTGTTCAAATCGACTTTAGAAACAACTGTCGATTTTTGTGGTTCGAAAAAATGGCCTTTTATATGTTTAATTAGTGAAGTTTCATGTATTCGTTGGCAAGATTCCATATTGGAAAATGTGTTAAAATGGCGATGTGGAAAGCGTCGCTTAATAGTTCATGAAGAAGAACGACGAGAGTCGCTGTGGTTCGCGGTAAATATTCGATTAAGTGGGAGATGTTTACGGTGATTGCGCAGATTATACTTTAAGTTCTTGCAATCGTGTGTCCTCTTCTGTGTCGGACAATTAAATTTCCTACTGTGTGGTGAAGTGTTCAGATTTGCTTCTGTGAATAAATCTGAAACTTAAAATTAAACTTTCGGGTGATTAACTTCTGTCGAACAACCATCGTTGTCTTCATCATAAGAGAACTTTCTGAAAAGTGTTGAGAAATCGTGGACGTGAAAAAAAATAATATGCCAGTCATGGAGACCGTGGATCCAAATCGATTTACAGTGTGTACTCTGAAAGAGGTGTGCAAGTTAAACGCATTGCCGACTTCAGGTAACAAAGCAGAGATCATCAGGCGTCTTCAGGAAATGAATCCAACAGATACTTGGATAGAAGAAGCCAGGAAGATCCAGGCATTGGATCCAGAACTTACTGACGGCAATCATACGACGACCAACGATGGCCCTAACACCCATACAACCCAACGCGAATCTGACCCCCCTATCCCCACCAACGGACACATTGAGCGGGAGATGGAACTTCTGCGACGAGAGAGGGACTTGATGGCGAGAGAACTCGAACTTGCACGAAGAGAATTAGAAATCGCACAAAGTACCCCCACACTTTCCGAAATTCAGCAGCCTGCTCGACAGCCGAATATCAATGCCTTGAAGGATTTGTTGAGTGACTTCGAGGGCACCGGCGGAGAACTACGAAGATGGAAGGAACAATTTCAGCTCATACGTACTACGTACAAACTTGATGACGATTACGGACGGTTGCTGATGGGAGCGAAACTCAAAGAAAAAGCTGCCAAATGGTTTCACTCTAAGCCGGAGTTCATCGGGATGTCCGTGAACGATCTACTTAAGGAGCTAACAGGGATGTTCGATCACCATCAAGATAGGCTGACCTTAAGAAAAAAATTCGAAAGTCGCACATGGAAACCTTCCGAGTCGTTTAGCGACTATTATCATGATAAGCTAATTCTAGCAAATTTAGTGCCCATTGACGAGTCGGATCATATTGATTATCTCATCGATGGAATTCCAGAGGTTACGCTCCGCAATCAAGCTCGAATACAATGCTTTAAGCAGAAAAATAGCTTATTACTGGCATTCGAGAAAATCTCCTTAAGAAACGATTTAAAGATTAATTCTGAAACTATAAAAAATACTTCTGTACCAAGTTCGACTTCTGAAGGCGACCCAAAGGATTCCAGGACAATTAAGAGGGGTTCAACGATCCGATGTTACAATTGCAGCAAGTTAGGACATTTATCTTCTGAATGTAGGCTGCCAGTTCGACCTAAAGGCGGTTGCTTCAAATGCTTCGAAGTTGGGCACAACTGGAAGGATTGTCCCAACAAAAAACCAGCGCAGTCAGAGAGACAACAAGTAAGCAACGTAGCAGCAGAACAACATAGGTGTCAATTTAATGGAGAGGACATCGTCGAGAATTCAATTGATTCCGAGGTTGTCAAAACTGCAGCGTACGAGTTCGACCTTGACAGTAATGGACCACGCTTCCTCGATACGCTTCTAGATACTGGAAGCCCGATCAGCTTCGTCAAGGAGTTCATCGTCCCAAAGAGAAGTATCTCGCCGTATGAAGGTAACGAATATAAAGGTATTAATAATAGCGTGTTAAATTTTATAGGTGTGACTGTCGCGCGAGTGACGTTAGATAATGTCAATCATGATGTAAAATTATTAGTTGTTTCGGACAATACGATGAATTCTTCCGTTGTTTTGGGCCGGGATGCATTGCAAATTTTTAACTTGGGACTGAAAGCTATGCCAGAAGCTGAGGCGCAAGCCGTCAGAGAAATTTTTAATATCGATATTAATTGGAAAAATATTTTCGATTTCCTTGAAATTAATCCGGAAATTGATGAGGAAACAAGGCGTGAATTAAAAAGAATATTTTTAACTGAATATGTTAATCGTGAGCGACCGGAATCCCCGGAAGTAAATATTGAATTCAGTTTACGTTTAACGAATTATAGTCCGATATATTTCGCACCTCGCCGATTGTCATTTGAGGAAAGGGAACACTTGACGGAAATTATCGATGATTTACGTGAACGTCGTATTCTTCGCGAAAGTAATTCCGATTTCACTGCACCAATAGTTATGACAAAAAAAAGAAATCTTGAATATAGAGTGTGCGCCGATTACCGTAAAATAAACAAAGTGACAGTACGTGACAATTTTCCTCTTCCCCTAATAGAGGACCTATTGGACAAATTACGGGAAAAAAAATATTTTACCTTACTTGACTTGAAGGATGGCTTTCACAATTTAAAAGTTTCAGAAGACTCGATAAAATACACGGCAATTATTACACCAATTGGTCAATTCGAGTACATGAGAGTTCCTTACGGTTTAAAGACAGCCCCTGCCGCGTTTCAGAGGTTTATAAACAAAATATTCGAAGAATTAATTAAAGAGGGAAAAGTAGTAAATTACTTGGACGATATTTTAATCCTTTCAGAAACCCTCAAAGAACATTTAGAAATTTCAAAACGCGTATTTGATTTGATGGTGAGAAACAAGTTGGAATTACGACCCGACAAATGTAAATTTTTACAGACGAAAATTGAATACCTGGGATATAATGTTTCTGCAGAGGGTATCAGTCCAACAAACCGTGGAATAGAAGCAGTCACTAATTTCCCCACTCCGAAAAATGTACGCGAAGTTCAGAGTTTTCTTGGACTTAGTTCATATTTTAGAAAATTTATTCAGGGATTTTCCGTCATCGCCAAACCACTTTATGATCTTCTAAAAAAAATTCTCTGTTTAAATTCGGTCCAGACGAACTCCAATCATTCGAAACGCTAAAAAAAATTAATAAGTTTTCCAGTTTTGAGCATTTATAACCCACACGACGAGACTGAACTCCACTGCGACGCAAGCAAGCTTGGATATGGCGCGGTGTTGTTGTAGCGAAAATCGGACGGGTTATTTCATCCAGTGTTCTATTTCTCAAAGAGAACTTCAGAAACCGAAAGTAAATACCACAGCTTCGAATTGGAAGCCCTAGCAATAATTTACGCATTGAGACGTTTTAGTATTTATCTTCGGGGGATAAAATTCAGGATTGTGACTGATTGCAACGCGCTTAAATTGACCTTAGATAAAAAATATATAAATATGCGTATTTCTCGTTGGGCTCTTGAAATGGAAAATTTCGACAAAACTTTTGAGCATAGGGCGGGAAAAAAAATGAAGCACGCTGACGCATTTAGTCGCTCCGTAAATGTAATGGTAATAGAAGATAATTCTTTCGAATCTAATCTAGCAGTCAGTCATGAATCTTGATTAGAAAATTGTGGAATTGCGAAAGAGTCTTGAGAAGGCAGAGGATAAGTTGTATGAAATGAGGAATGGATTAGTGTACCGAAAACGCGATAGTAATATTTTATTTTATGTACCCGAAAAAATGGAGAACCACATTCTACGAAAATACCACGATGACTTAGGTCATTTTAGACCTGAAAAAACTGTTGAATCGATTTTGCGAAATTACTGGTTCCCATCGATGCGTGAAAAAGCAAAGTTGTACATCGCAAATTGTCTCAAGTGTATAGCATTCTCTCCTTCAACCGGGAAGGGGGAAGGGCAACTCAATCCGATTCCAAAAGGCACTTTGCCTTTTCAAACGTTACATATTGACCATCTCGGACCGCTAGATAAACGAATCTCTTGTAAGAAGCATATATTTTTAATAATAGACGGATTTACGAAGTTTATAAAACTGTATGCGGTTAAAACGACAGAAAGCAAAGAAGCTATAAATTGTATGAACGACTATTTCCGGCATTACAGTAGACCTCGGACTATTGTCTCCGATCGCGGTACGTGCTTTACCTCCCTCGAATTTAAAACATTTTTGGAAGAAAATGGTGTAAATCACGTACTTATTGCAACTGCTTCGCCCAAAGCGAATGGGCAAGTAGAAAGGACAAATCGAGTTTTAAGTTCAATGCTGGCAAAGCTTTCCGAACCCATCACCGGTAAATTTTGGTATAAAATATTGTCGGATGCTGAGTTCGCTCTCAATAATACCGTACACAGTACGACGGGAATTAGCCCCAGTAAATTATTATTTGGAATTGAACAAAAGGGTAAACAAATCGATTTAGTGGCGGAATTGTTGGAGCGAGCTGAGCATAATCAAGACGCTCGCGACCTTGAGAAAATAAGATCCGATGCAAGTGAAAAAATTAGTAAAGCTTAAAGCTACAATAAAGACTATTTCGACAAAAAGCACAAAGAACCTCGAAAGTATGAAACGGGTGATTATGTCATGGTCAAAAATTACGATGCGACTCCTGGAGTTCCAAAGAAGCTCATACCTCGGTTTAAGGGTCCTTATGAAGTAAAAAAAGTATTGCGCAATGATAGATATGTTCTTGAAGACGTAGAGAACTTTCAACTCACGCAGAAACCTTATTCTGGAACCTGGGAATCTTGTAATATGAGACCATGGCATGTCAATGTTGTGAGTATGATTTCAAGCATTTATCGTGAACATTTTGTCGCAAAGTAAATCAATGCATATCTACGAATGTATTTCGCGCCGAAATATTAGTCAGGATGGTCGAGTTTGTAAGGGTTCTCCCTAATATATGACGTGTCAGCACGATTATAATCGAGGAACGACGTGGCTGTAATCAGTCTTACGCGAACCACCAAAATGTTAAGAAGTATTTTATAATAAACGTATTAAATTGTAACTATGTTGTGTTTCTCTGAATTATCCTCACATAAGTATGAAAAATACAAATTTTCAAAGAATTTGATTTGGAACCATTTTAAAATTTAATTATTTCTTACAATTCATGCTATAATGCTTTTAATATTCAATTATTATGTACTAGCTGTCGTACCCGTCTTCGACGGGTTTTAGTTTCTACTAATATATTTGAAGAGGTGTCTACCAATCGGGAATTTAATTTGATTGGGAAAAACTAATAATTAGTTACATTAACTACTTCATTAAAAAAATATTAATTTCGCGGTTGATAGACGACACTCTGTTAAATGGATTGGTAGAAACTATAATACATTTTCGATTCCTACATGGGAATCTACATGGGATCCACTTTCATAAAGGAAACCATTTGGATTCCCATGTAAAACCGTATATAGTAAATTGCGACATGATTTTGAGTGATAACTATACCTTAAATAAACCCGAAAAGCCTATATCAAGAAGACTAGAGACAGGAGGACTAACTGCAGTAGTGGGGGTAGGACAAATATAGGGGGATTATGAAGGCGTGGTTAGATTGCGCCAAGTATCGTGTTTTGATTCTGCACTTCCACTCATACACGCGTGTCACGTATTCAAATATATAATGTAAGAGTGTTGAGATGTGCAGAACCGAAAACAAGATATTTGGCGCAATCTAACTACGCCTTCAGAACCCCACTAATACTGACTCACTGCTGTGAGTGAGAAAACAACCGAGGCCTTCCTGTCTCTAGTCTTCTTGGCCTATATTTATTTAAGAAAAAATCCCATGTAAAATCTATTTTTATTTTTCATGTAGGTATAATTTTTCCATATCCCTGTTGAAAATTTCCACATGGGATTTTACATTTTACCCGTTTTTGCTTAATGCCCAGATAGAATTTTGGAAAGCAACAACATACCCCAAACATTTCTAAAATTAATGAAACAAAATTTTAATTCATAAATAGGAATTTGTTATTTATTTTTATAGTCATTTTTAATACATTTCTAGAATTCAAAAATAAGAAAATTTTGATTTATAAATCCCAATTTGCCCTAATGGCGTTTTAAGGACATATAAATGTTACCGTACCCGCTGAAGTTAAATTTCAGTTTTATTGATGCTTTTACTGTACCCTTTATATTGAACATATATATATATATATATATATATATATATATATATATATATATATATATATATATATATATATATATATATATATATATATATATATATATATATATATTTTATTTTCTACGTTAAATGAAATATGAAAATACATGCTATGAAATTTCAAAACTTAAAACATTAAAATAACAATTCACAAATTATTTGCAAACTCACGTTAATTGATTTTAGACAATTTGTAATAGACATTAAAATCATGACTCTAAACTTGTTAATAAAATAAATGTAATGAATGTAATTTAAAAATTTTAAAACATCAACCGATATCAATACCAACTTCATAAAAAATTAAACAATATTGAAAAAAACAAATTAAAAATTTGGTCGAAAATCAAAAATATGATTTTGGCTTAAAAATTCGGATTAATTATTTATATTTTTTATTTTTATAGTGAAAATTAGTTGTACTTATATTAAAAAGTAGCTACAAAAAGTGTCACATCAATTTGACAAAAATTTAAAAAATTTGCATTTTTTCAATTTTTTGAAATTTGTGAAAAAAGCTATAACTTTCGTTCAGCTTAATATTTTTCAATCTGCGTTTCTAATTTATTTGTTACTATTTTTAATTGTTAATGTCAATTTAAGCTACATTTCTAAACTGAAATTATTTTAAAAAATTTAATTCCCTCTGTATTTGCTAGTTTTTCTAAATGGAAAATATATATTTAAATAAAAATTAAATTAAATCGATTTCGTTATAAAAATTGCGATTCCGAGTTTTTTCTTACAAAATCAAGCAATATTTTACTTTTTAACCATTACAAATGTTTTTTGTACAAAATAATAGTCGAAATTAGCAAACAACAAAAATATTTGTTCAATAAAAAATTGGAAGAATTATGACACATATCTTAAAATTCTAAAAAAGACTAAGAATAAAAAACCGAAAATGTATGGGAGTAAATTTCCATTTTTGCTTTGCTGACAGAAATTATTTTACCACTAAATCTCGACACAATTTCCTATACTCTTTAAAGGAAAAAATGTAATTTTTCCTGCAAAATTGAAAGAAATCTCGAGAAGGTGAAAACTAGTGGCTACCCAAATAAAGCTCCACGGGAGCTTGATCCCAGGCCCGTTTCAGGTGGTATGTGGTAGGTGTTCTCATGTAGAGGATCGTGTTTCGACGAATCAAGCAATAATCGCACATTCAGAATACTAAAAAGAAAAAATCCCTCAATATTTTGACACTAATTTTTCTTTCCACTTTATTATTATTTTTCTCAACCCGCCACACTTTTGTATGTTTCGGAATCAAAGACTAAACTGCGTAAAAGCGAGAGCCAAAGCAAAAGTATCTAGCATATAGTAGCGCGGGCGTTTCGTTGGTAATATTCGTACCAAGAACCTCGGCCCAGGTGTATATTAATATGAATGACGAGGTCCAGTGTTTACACTCTCTAACATGCGACCTAACCAAAGAGACACATCACTGGACCGCGCACGAAAAAAATACATACAAATTCTTTCTTCTCTTCTATAGTCCGGCTGATTATTAAATGGTTTCGGAGCAGCCTCACCGAATCATGAAACTTGGTACCTACTATTACATTTATTCGTATAAAATTTCAAACTTTAAAAAAGTGTTTTTTAGATACAACAATTGCTCAAAATTGTTTAAATGCTCTTTTCTTTCAAATGATTAGAGATAAATAAGTTTTCTTTTTTGCATTCAACTCAGGAAATAAGACACTTCAAATAAGTAATGAATGTGTTTATATACAATTGACAAAGTTATTTAGGGTAATTGTAAACAGTTGATGTTTGAGACTAATTTAATGATTTAAAATTAAGCCAATACATTATTTTGACAATTGACAATGCCGCACTCCAAGTTAACTCTTAAATAAAATATTGAAAATCAAAGTTTCACAGTCCTAGTATTTTTATACTCACATTTGTATAAAAATAAACTAAAAATTCAAACAAAAATTTATAATTATTCCTAATTAATGCTATTGATTTTGATTTTTTAATTTTGTCAATTTAGTTTGAAAACTCGGGGTAAGGTAAACATAACTTCAACTGCTTTTTAAAAAGAATATAATTCAATGAATTTGGTTCTATTTCACAACTACACTTCTTTGACAATAAAAATTACATAGAAAAGGAGATTGTGTCTTCTTTCATACCTTATAGTTCATGCGAGTCAATTGCAAGTCTAAACCTGCAAAGTATTTTCCAAATAAGCAGCGAAATTTAATCAAATTTTATTAATTATAAAAAAACCTCATTCACCATTTTGAAATTTTTAAATCTGATTTCATATTCGCATTCAGTGATCTCAAAAACCCTCATAGCGAGATTCAAGCAAATTTAATCAATTTATAAGAAAAAATTTAGGTTCGTCCGACATTTTCAATTTCGAACATCTGGTTTCAGATTCTTATTCTTTAAATCAATTATCTATATCAATAATAATCGTTGTATTTTTAATAATTTTTAAATCCATTTGTTTACAATTCAATTTTACGAAATTTCGATTATTTGCAAATTCTTCAATTAAATATATATTAGAAAATAAAAACTTAAAATAATTTTTAAAAAAAATTCAATTTGTTAAACTTTTTCAAAAAAATTCATTCTTTTACAGAATTGTTAGTTAAAAGTATGAAAAATTCATATCATCAAAGATTTTAATTTGAAACCTTTTCTAAATTCAATTATATCTAAAAATTCATGCTACAATGCTTTTTATATTAAAATATTATCTGAAATTTTAACTAAAATTCATTTCTGTATCAATTTTCATTAGAAAATTATAGGAGAATTCAATTATTTAAATAAAATAAATAATTTATTAAAAAATTGAATGTTTCTTAAAATTGAATTCTTTTGACGATTTTTAATAAAATTTTTGAGAATAATTACACTTTTCAAGGAATTTTATTAAAATGTTATTAAAAATAATTGAAATCTCTGTAAAAATTTTTATTATTTATGAAAATAATGGAATTGTTGTGAGGAAATTTATAAAAAAAATTTGTAAAAATGAATTCCTGTGAAGTTTTTATTATTTATGAAAATAATCAAATGTTTGCGTAGAATTTAATTAATTTTTTTAAAAATTATAAATTGGGATTCTTTCGAAAAATATTTAAAAATAATAAAAATTTTTGAAAATAATTGAATTTTGAAGAATTTTATTATTTATATGAAGATAATTGAAACTTTTACAAGAATTTAAAAAAAATTTTGAACATAATTGAATTTTTGCAATGATTTGTGACTTCTCCGAAATTCAACTTTTTTTAAAGTGTTTTTAACTAAAATTCTTCGAAACCATTTAATAATCTGCTGGACTAGCACCTATACTTGAAAATCTCTCCGAATAAGAGAGACGAAAGAATGATTTTCGTTTCCTAGATAGAAGATGAGACACACGGCCAATGAGAGATAGAGAATACGTATTTTATTTGGTACTGAAGATCAATTCTCGAACCCTGTGGACTTTAACAACGTTTCATATATTATATATTATACAGATACTTGTAAATGTTAATAATTTAAATCAAACAAACCAATAAATGAGGAGCTGTATCGAAGAACTCGCTCGCCGCTCGGCGGACCTCTTTGAAGTCAGTCAGTGGCCCAAAAATTGAAAAAAATTCAAATTCAAATTTTTGAATTTTGAAAAGTCCTACCTTATAGGAAATGATGAGGCGCATCTTTTTTTCCTTTGGCGTTTTTTCGTAAAATTATTATTTTCAATGATAAAGAACAAAAACTGAAAAATTTTAATTGACAAATTCAATTAAGTTTTAAAACATAAATCATCATATCTCCGAAAGTTATTAACTAATTCCATTGCAATTTGGTATGTAAACTTATTAGGGCCTATTAATGGCGAAAATACAATAAAAAGTTGAAAAATCATTGATTGTTTAATAATTTGTTAATAATAATGAAGGCATGTCGAAAATCACGATTTCTCATTTTCGATGACAAAAAGTCTGCAGGGAACTTTAGAATTGAGAGAACTTCCAGTGAGAGATTTGTTCAATAGTATGTGAGGAAGTTTTCTGTAAAATTTGATATTAATTCATTAAAAACTTTGGCAGATACAGAAGTTTTAGAAAAGCGCGGCTAGCGCGTAAGTACGTCCTCTCGTTACTCGCACTGCTAAGATACATTCTGTACATGAGAAATATATTTTGATCAATTTTTGGCAACTTTTAATTACAAATTTTATGAATAGTATTAATGGTAAACAATGTCAGTTTATTTACAATTTATTTACATATTAATTACATACTATAATGAACTATTCATGTATTAAATTATTATTAATTAATAATATTATTATATTAGGGTCAATTGGGGTAAATGTAAACGGAATATGTATCTTTCACCAAAAACATTAGTTTTTTTTTGTTAAAAGGTAAAACAAACGGATTTCTTTTGCATGAACTTGTTGCTAGTGTTCCCTAGAAAAATTTTATGAGGTACAAAGAAATATTGATGCACCTGAATCGCCTAAAACTGACTGTTTACATTTACCCCGAGATTTTTAAATTTTCCTAAAATTCGGGGTAAATGTAAACACCACTGTAGTTAAGCGAGGTTTAAGAAACAAGTTATTTCAAGTATACTACTGTTTTAAGGGATGGAAAAACTGAAAAAAAAATTCTTCGTAGATGTATAGTAAATCAACCAGTTGACTGATAATGTATCATATAAATAAACAAATAAGCATTACAAAACTAGTAATGTGAAAACTTGAATAACTTGAAGAAATTTTAATAGATTTTCATTCAACTTGGTAAAAAGAATTTTTTTTTTATTTTGCTGAATAAAATTCTAAAATCGAATTTTTAAATTTCAAAATGGTGGATCCAATATGGCGGATGAACCTAAAAATAATATTTTTAAAAATTGATCAAATTTGCTTGAATCTGGCTACCAGGGGGTTTTTGAGGTAGCTGAATGCGAATTTGAAGTCAAATTTTAAATTTTCAAAATGGCAGATGAACCTAAAAATATTTTTAAAAATTGATCAAATTTTCAAAAAAAAAATTTTTTTTTTTTTCAAATTTTTTTTTCAAAGAGGACCTAATTTCCTTTTTTGTGTAACATTTACATTGCCAAATTAATAAAATTGTGAAATAGAAGCAAATTTATTCAATTATTTTCTTTTAAAATGTAGTTCAAGTTCTGTTTACATTTACCCCGAGTTTTCGAATTCTCGGGGTAAATGTAAACACTTAATTATTTATTAACTAAATTGACGAAAATCAAAAATCAAAGTCAATTTTTGTTAGGGCATTAATAAGGAAGAATTACATATTTTTGTTTGATTTTTAAATTTATTTTTATGCAAATACGAGACAAAATACTGAAACAGTAAAACTTTGATTTTCAATCTTTTTTGCATTAAATGATAACTTACACTATGGCATTGCCAATTGTCAAAATAAAATATTGGCAATGCTCAGAACATCTTGTAGGTGAGCTGAGGTAAAAATATTGACGTCGTACTTATTTTTAAATTTGTAAATTTAGCTGAAACATCTACTGTTTACATTTACCCCAAATGACCCTATATTATTATTATTATTATATTATTATTATTAATTATTATTAATTATAATTATTTATGTATTATTTATTATTATTAATATTCGTGGTATTAAAAAAAAGTAATTTTAAAAAATAATATATTCTAATAAAATAAAATAATTTAAATCATAAAATATAAATATAATATAAATAACAAAATTAATATAGTCAATTAAAAATATTCTACAAATCTATATTTTATTTCGTATTCAATAAATGAAATACGTTTATTTCTTTTTGAATAAATTTAAATCTTATATTTATGAAAATGAAAACTTTTAATTCTATTGTTCATTTAGACAAATAATTTACTATTTCCTTATTATCTGACTTGTTTATAAACTTAATGACAGTTTGGCTGTACACGTCTTGTGGACAACAGTGGAAAATTAATATTATATATTTGTCTAAAGTTTTTGTTGCAAAAAATGGTTGAAACAATTAAATTAAAATCTATTAAAAAAAAATCGGGAATAAAAAAATGTGGAAAACAAATATAAGAAAGTTAGCGAAAAATGAAGTAAGTTTATTATTATTATTATTTACGATTATTATTTTGAAATGTCTTACTCTAAAAAGACAGTTTTGATTATATCACTAAAAATTGTATTTCTGTCAAATAAAATTTTTATTCATAACAAGTAAAACATTTAGAAAGTTCTATGTGAATATACTCTTTTATTTAACTTAAATAAATTTTAGTTCGTTGAAACAAAATTGTTTTCTGGGTGTATTAATGTTATTATTTCGGAATTTATTATTTTAGGGACGAGAATTTATTTCAACATCAAATAAATTAGTTGTGGAAAAGAAATTTGTTCCTGTCGAAAATTGTTGTTTTAAGGAATGTTTTAAATCAGTGACTACTTTTGAACAAAAGGAATTATTTGATTTCTTCTGGAACTCTGCTGGAGACTATAAGTCTCAAAATTTTTTATTGCACGGTTTGATGAAGATAAAAAAATTTTCTGAACATCAAGAAATTGTTGCATGGGATTATTTTTTTTATTGTAATTCACAACCAACAAATCATCTGACTGTTTGTCAAAAGTTTTTATGTATTTTACTAAAAATAAACAGAGGCAGGTTTTCGACAATTCAAAAGAAAATTTTAAACAATGACACACTTGACGACAAACGAGGTACTCATAATAATCGTAAGATTATATTAACGGATTCATTGAAAAAAATGATACTGGATCATTGCTTGTTGTTACCACATTCGGCATCACATTATTCGTTAGAAAAATCAAATTTATTATATTTCGAAAATTCGGAACTTACAATGACTACGTTGTACAAATTGTTCATTGAATATTACTCGATTAAAACCGGCGATTATCCAAATCATAAAAAACTTGTCGACGATCACAAAATTTTAAAAAAAGCTTTATTACTTGAAAAAGATACATTGTGTTTGGAATTCGATTTCGGTCAAAATCTGTCCCTACCCAAACTGCCAGTAAATGAACAGTATTATAAACGGTTAATTGCTTTAAATGTTTTAAATATTCATACACTCTCTGAAACGCAAAACAGCTATATGTATTTTTTTATAGAAAATCGGTTAAAGAAAGGTGCGAATACTATATGCAATTTTTTGTTTGATGCTATTAATCGTGAGCTGAAACTTAATTCGTATAACAAAATTTACTTGTTTTCCGATAATTGCGGAGGACAAAATAAAAATTATATACTACTTTGTTTTCTTTCATTACTTTCTCAAAAATTGCAAATAGAAATTCAACATTTATACCCTGTTCGTGGGCATAGTTACTGTTCCTGTGACCGTAATTTTGGACTTTATGGTCAAAAAAAGAAAAAAATTGAGGTTTTTGAGACAGATGAGGATTATTATCGATTAATCAAAAGTGCGAAAAGCCCACCCTTCATTATAATTAAAGAAAATGATGTGATTGTTCATGATTTCGAGGTATTAATTCCTAAGAAATTAAGTTTTCCAAAGAATGTAAATATTAGGGATGCGGTTAGAATCACCTATTTTCCAAATAATCATGTCAGTGTTTATAGAAATTATAACGAAACACCATACGATTATACTATAACTTCCGAAATAGATTTTAATGATTTACTACAAACGCCACCTGCATCATCTACTCCAATAAGCAAAGCAAAAATTGACGATGTTACAGCCTTAATTAAATATTTGAGTCCTGAAGGAAAGATATTTTATAACAATTAATTTGAAAAAAATTTACCAAAAATGTAAAATATTGATATAAAGTTTTCGTAGAATATTAGGCAAATAATTTATGAAATTATTTATTATTAAATGCATTTAAATGCATAATAGAAACAAAATACTGTTTTATTTATTTAATTATTTATAAAATAAAACAACGTGATCTGCTTTAAGCATACAGTGAGAATATAATTAAAAACATTTAATTGAAATGGTAATATATTATTATTAAATGAGACAATTTTTGTATTAAGAACATTTTATAAGTATTAAAAAAATATTGTATTTATAAATAAACAGTTAATCTTTTTGTTAATAAATATTGACTTATGTTTAATAATGTGTTTATTATGTTACACTTATTTTTAATAATGTTAAGCATTGCTCTTGAAGTAACTATCAGCGTAGCGCGAGTAACGAGAGGACGTACTTACGCGCTAGCCGCGCTTTTCTAAAACTTCTGTATCTGCCAAAGTTTTTAATGAATTAATATCAAATTTTACAGAAAACTTCCTCACATACTATTGAACAAATCTCTCACTGGAAGTTCTCTCAATTCTAAAGTTCCCTGCAGACTTTTTGTCATCGAAAATGAGAAATCGTGATTTTCGACATGCCTTCATTATTATTAACAAATTATTAAACAATCAATGATTTTTCAACTTTTTATTGTATTTTCGCCATTAATAGGCCCTAATAAGTTTACATACCAAATTGCAATGGAATTAGTTAATAACTTTCGGAGATATGATGATTTATGTTTTAAAACTTAATTGAATTTGTCAATTAAAATTTTTCAGTTTTTGTTCTTTATCATTGAAAATAATAATTTTACGAAAAAACGCCAAAGGAAAAAAAGATGCGCCTCATCATTTCCTATAAGGTAGGACTTTTCAAAATTCAAAAATTTGAATTTGAATTTTTTTCAATTTTTGGGCCACTGACTGACTTCAAAGAGGTCCGCCGAGCGGCGAGCGAGTTCTTCGATACAGCTCCTCAAATATAAACGTATATGGGTGATTCTCCTGAAAGTGGGCAATTTCATGTCTTTGACTTATATCTTCTAACCAACTTAACATTTAAATATTAACATTGGACAAACATATTATTTAAACATCACTTATTATACCCTTTATAAAAAACGATAATTTTTTAACACAAATTTAGTGGAAAACAACATTTAACAGCTGGAAAACAGCAATTCAATATGTCTTTACCTCTGAGTACCAAACTTTAAAGTACTATTACTTATAAAAAAAGAACTATCTTTAATTATTCAATAAATATTATGAAAGATTAACTCAAAAGCTTCAATTTTTATCGATGAAATTTTTTAATACATCAATATAGTTATTGATAATTATTAAAATATAAGTGTCTTTAAAAATCTCCATGCTGGCACGACAAAGGATAAACGTGTATAAATGAACTATAAGACGTGCACTTTTTATATCAAAATCAATTGGAAATTAAAGAAAAAACATGTCACTTTTCAAATCTCCAAGAGAAATTGGAAAATAAATTATATTTTTCATATTTTTAAGAAAAAACACTAGAAAAACACTGCGTATTTTTATTCATTCCTTTGTCGTGCGCTGTCATAACTTTAATATTTTAATATAAATATCAATAAAAAACGGATGAAAACTTACAGTTTGGTAGGGCAAAAGTGTATACCTAGCCATTTTTTTATTTACTTTTGTTTAAAATATGTATTAATGGATTTTGTACAAATTTCCATTGTCGTGGAGTCCTTTGTCGTGTCAAAACATTTGCACGTGGTAGGTGCGAAACAAGTAAAAAGTGTGCCCGTGCCTAAAACTTTTTTTAAAATAGGTAATAAAGTTGAAATTTTTCTAATCTTTTTAAATATTTTTAAATATAATTTTAAAAATAATAAAAATAAGTCATTTAATTCAATTAATAATACCTATATAGAAGAAATATAAATTTCAGTGCCCCTCGATGATACGCCTCTGATGAGGTTAGTTTTCATGTTTACTTTTCACATCTCATTTCAATTACGCGAAAAGTGCTAATTATACGAAAACTAATGTTTATTAATAAATATAATTTAAAATAAATATAGTTGATATGGATTGTCTAACATAAAAGAATAATTAAACAAACAGAAAAAAGCAAATGTCGAAAAAGAGCGACGTGAAAAAATTCAAAATGATCCTGGTGAAATTTAAATAATTTTAATATTTTTAAACTTTAAATAGTTTTGTAGCGTACCTACTTCAAATATAGTTTATTTAAATACCAATGAATAGTAATTAATAAAAGAAAGTTCAATTTTTAAACATTAAAAAAAAAAATTTTATCAACTTAAAAGTGACCGGTTTTTGGAGAATCACCCATATACACCGAAAAAAATCTCGATGGTATTATTAACTATGACTCTATAGTTAATCTTAATCTAGTAAAAGTAATAAGGATTCCTAATCATTATGGTTAGGATCGCTAGGTTGATTCAACAACTTCAAGCCTGGCAAAAACAACCCTGCAAATCCTAGTCAAATTGACTAGGATTTTAGTAATTTTGCCTATTTCCATAATGCGCACGCGTCTGCTTCTGTTCTGACAGTGTTTACCTCTATATCTTTCGCGTCATTTATCGTGATTTCGTAAAACGATTTTTTATCATTACTCGCGTCTATTTTTTGTACATAAAATGGAGTTCTTACATACATCAAAATTGCTGGTTTCTCGGAACCTCTGGAAATATAGATAGTCCATGTTTCAGAAAGTAAACTATTTAATTATATTAGTCAATTCTTTCAGAATTCTTGGTTAGGTTTCAGTATAAATCGTCGAAATTTTTATGCACGTGGTGACAACATTTTTACTATTTTAATCGCGCAGTGTGTTTGAAAATTTACCTTTGCAATAATTTGTGTATTTAAATTTATTTTCATTTGAATGGCATAAATGATTAAAAATAAATAGTTTTTGACAAGTGTATAAAATTGTGTACTTGAAATGTGTAAAACATCATCTGATTAAGTATTGTATTTTGACTCGAAAATCTAGTGTCTATTAAAAAATTAAAATACCAAGTCGTGTTTAGTGTAGTGGTTATCGTTCCGGGTTTCAAAGTGCGTATTCGTTAGGTTCAGGTGTTCGCGTCCCCCCTGCGTCAAATATTTATTTCATAAGTTTAAATTAATTCTAAGGTATATAAATACAAAGTCAAATATATAAATATGTTCAAATACAATAATTAATTTTTTTCTTTTAATTAGTTTTTCTCTTTTATTTGATAATAAGAATTTGATTAGCAATTTCAAATAATTATGATACACAGTGTAAATCTAATATTATTCTCCTAGTCAATTTGACTATTTTTTCCTGATTACATCGACTAATTTTCCTGGTCACTATAACTATGCTTGAATCTTATTACTTTGACCAGGATTCTATAGTTGGCTCCTCTCGTAACTAGGAAACCTAGACAATTCCTGGTATACGGGTCCTAGGCATTTTTTTCGGTGTATGAATGAAACAGGATTTCTCGTATGTTTGAAAAGTGAATGGACCTTTTGAAAGTTATAATTTTATTTACTCTACATGAATACGAATATTATTTCAATCATCTCCTAACGACAATTTTCTAAATGATATACAAATTACTAAAATTGATATTATTGATTAAATTCATTATTCTCATCGATATTACGATTGAAAATCTTTGTCACGTTTAATTGACTGTTATTTTTCCATTATGCGATTAATCAATGTCCAATTATCCGGTATTTACTTGCTAATAGATTTTAGCATAATACATTAAAAAAACACATTGTAGGAAAGAAATTGAAAATTTTTACTAAATTTAAGATAAGCAAAAAAATATTTAAGAATTGGAAAAATAGTAAAAAAAACTGGTAAAGATTCTTTTGAATCAAAAATAATAAAACAATTTTACTGAAAAATAGTAAAAAAATATTTGTAATAAAATAGTATATTTCGTTAATCATTCAACAAACTTTTGATTATCTATACAGAGTGACGAAACAAAAAAATTCAAAGGGAGTTCAATTATAAAAAAGATTATTTTTAGAAGCAAAAATTTGACTTCAAACTTTAAGGGTGTCTCCCTATTTTAAAAATGAAATTTATTACTGTGGCTAACTTCCCTCAATTATTTTCAAAAATTTCAATAAAATTCTTCAAAAAATTCAATTATTTTTGAAAAACATTTTGGCAAATTAAAAAAAATGTCAAATACGTGTTAATAAAAACTCAATTATTATCTTTAAAAAATAGAAATTAAATATATAAAAATCTAATTTTTGAAAATTTTAAATAAAACTTCGAAGGTTCAATTTTTAAGAAAAATTATTTGAAAAAAGATTTACAAAATAAATAAATTAAAAAAGAAGAAATAAAGAAATAAAAAAATCTAAAAAGAATAAATAAAATAAAAAATATTTAAAAACAAAAAATAGAATAAAAAATATGCAAAAATATTAAATAAACCAAAAAACAATCAAAACAGCAAAGTCACTATTAAATTGAAAAAAATAGAAAAAAAGAAGAAAAAGAATCTAAAATACCAGGAGAGACAAAATCAATAAAATCAAGAGGAATAAAGTGGAGAGTATTTAAATAAATTAACTGTATACAACAACCCAGGCGCGAAAGACCAATGCTGACGATAGATTAAAGGTTGATTGAGTCTTGAACGCTCAGTGTGGGTAACTCACAGTAGAAGCAGTCTTTACATCACTGTCAATCAATATTAGTTCAATATTGGTTCAACATTGGACCCAATGCTCGTCCCATGCTCGATTCAAGACTCGGTCAATCTTTATGAGTGAAGCTCGAACATCTAATCTTGATTCAAGCTTGAATCAATCTTTACTCAATATTCAGTTTATCTTTATTTATTACCGTGTTCACTTAATTAAATAATATTATAATAATTATAATTATAATAATTGTTTCAAATAATAATAATAATAATTAACATTAAGTTATCAATTGATTAATAAATATTTATATTTATTTAGTATAAATATATTATTATTTGTAACATTCATATTTAAAGAAAGTTAAATGGAAAATTTTTTTTATAAATGTTTTCAAAATTATTATAGATAATTAATAAATAATAATTAAAATGTGCAATAAAATATTCCTGACACTGCATCATATTTAATAATTTTATTAATTATGTTAACTTTTAATATTAATTTAATTAATTATTATTTATTTATTAATTAATTATTATAGTTATTAATAATTATTATTGAATTAATAAATATTATTATAATTAATAATAATTATAATATTTAACATTATAATTCATTATTATTCCAAATTATATTTATTTAAATAATATATTATTAATATATCTAATAATAAATGTTAATAATTTTGTTACTGAATAATAAAAAATATCAATTATTTATCGATGTTTATTAAATTATCTATTAAATATTTTTAATTGTAAAATGTTTTAAAAGTTGAATTTTGTAATGATTACAATTTTATTATGAATTATTTAATATTCATTTTTAATAATTAAAATAATTCAGGATTAGTATGTGTAAAATTTTAGTCATAGTTTTCACTTTGCCCTTATAAGTAACAAAGTATACAGCACTGGCATTAATATATTACATTAGCCCGAGGTCTCATCGAGACTCAGTGGCCGTGCGGTTTAAGTGGTTGCGTCTAGGACTTCCGGAATGCGTCTGGAGCGGGGGGACGTGAGTTCGATCCCACATGCGAGCGGATTTTTTCATTATAAGCGTTACATAAAATAATAAAATTACTATTTAATCTGTATAATTAATAAGTGTTGTGAATAAAAACTTGTGAACTTGTTTGTAAATAATAATAAAAGTCTGTCAAAAATGAAGTTAAAAAATGTACAAATTATCACAAATTGTGTTTTTTTTTGCTAAAATTATTTTTCAATATTATTATGTTAAATGACATTTATTGTTAGTCATATAATATTTATATGAAAATAATATAATTATTATAATAATAACTTATTATTATTAAATATGTAGATACATATATATTAATAACAATACTGTTTATTATTAATAATAATAATTAATATATTCACGTTATATTGAATGAACGCGTGAGAAGCGTGTAAATTTGGGAACAGTGGAAGCAGTCTTGTTCAGTCCTGCTTTCGGCTTCCGCAGCATTGATTGAAGATTGAACGCCAGTCTTCAACAAAGACTGAGCGTCAGGTTTACATCGATGTTACTATTCCGGACTCAAGCAGCCTTGCTTTCGCTGTCCCACCAATCTTCAACCAATACTGACCAACCCTCAATCAAGCTCCGTAAAGCCTGAACTCACTGTCAGCTCGCGCCTGGGAAGCTCTTATTAATCAGCGAACGGTAGTTTTGTTTTAAAAAAAGTAATTTCTATAAATGGAACTAGTACGTCATCTGGCAACATTCAACAACATATTTATATATTAACTACATATATGTATACATATTTTCTACTAGTTTCTAGAAAATTCTATACATGAACATTAAGAAAAAAACTACATAAAAAGTAAAAATAACATATACATATATATGTGTACAATTGTTAGAAATAAAATATAAAAGTTGAGAACCTCGGCAATAAGGAAAGACCAGAAAAAAACTTATTGACTCAGCAGCAGTACGACGATTACTTCAATCCTGCGTGACTTCAACCATAACTTCTCAAGCTTTCTTTACCAAGGAGAATCTTCCTTGTTTTATGGAGAAAAAAATGTACATTACAACTATTAATTAGAATTCTAAGTGACTTTTATTACATCTCAATCGAAAATTTCCAAATAATCATATTCATTTCATTACTCTTCACAAACAATCAAAACATTTTCCTTTAGAAATCAAGTAAATAGAGAAATTTTCTTTATAGTTTTATGCAATTTTTTACAATTTTTTCTCCAAGTTTACAGTTCTTTAAAAAAATATTTCTTCTACAATAAATTTTTTAATTTATTAATTTTTCTTAATAAAAAAAATAAATAGAAGAAATTTTCTTTAGTTTTTTTCGATTCTTTCTTTATTTTCATTCTTTTTAGACATTTAATTAGTTTCTTCGTCTTTATTTCTCTATTTAGTTCCAAATTCTCAATGACTAATCGATTTTTCATTTTGAACAAAAAAAATTTTTCTCTACAGTTTTATACTTTATTTACAAAAAAAAAGACTTCCTTTAGAATAAATACCCTCTTAAGGAGCAAAAAAGTTCAAAAACAGTCGGAAAAATCGTTTATTTTATTTAAAATTTTATTTATAAACTAATTATTTTTTTGATGAATTTTAATTAAAAATAATTCTAAAATGTTATAGGGTCATTTGGGGTAAATGTAAACAAGGGGTAAATGTAAACAGTAGATGTTTCAGTTAAATTTACAAATTAAAAAATAAGTACGACGTCAATATTTTTACCTCAGCTCACCTACAAGATGTTCTGAGTATTGCCAATATTTTATTTTGACAATTGGCAATGCAATAGTGTAAGTTATCTTTTAATGCAAAACAGATTGAAAATCAAAATTTTACTGTTTCAGTATTTTGTCTCGCATTTGCATAAAAATAAATTAAAAAATCAAACAAAAATATGTAATTCTTCCTTATTAATGCCCTAACAAAAATTGACTTTGATTTTTGATTTTCGTCAATTTAGTTAATAAATAATTAAGTGTTTACATTTACCCCGAGAAATCGAAAACTCGGGGTAAATGTAAACAGAACTTGAACTACATTTAAAAAGAAAATAATTGAATAAATCTACTTCTATTTCACAATTTCATTAATTTGGCAATGTAAAATTACATAGAAAAGAAAATTAGGTCCTCTTTGGAAAAAAAAATTTGATAAAAAAAAAAATTTTTTTTTGAAAATTTGATCAATTTTTAAAAATATTTTTAGGTTCATCTGCCATTTTAAAAATTTAAAATTTGACTTCAAATTCGTATTCAGCGACCTCAAAAACCCCCTAGTAGCCAGATTCAAGCAAATTTGATCAATTTTTATAAATATTATTTTTAGGTTCATCCGCCATATTGGATCCACCATTTTGAAATTTAAAAATTCGATTTTAGATTCTTATTGAGCAACCTTAAAAACTTCTTTTTACCAAGTTGAATGAAAATCTATTAAAATTTGTTCAAGTTATTCAAGTTTTTACATTACTAGTTTTGTAATGGTTATTTGTTTATTTATATGATACATTATCAGTCAACTGGTTGATTTACTATACATCTACGAAGAATTTTTATCAGTTTTTCCATCCCTTAAAATAGCAGTATACTTGAAATAACTTGTTTTTAAACCTCGCTTAACTACAGTGGTGTTTACATTTACCCCGAATTTTAGGAAAATTTCAAAATCTCGGGGTAAATGTAAACCAGGATCAGTCAGTTTTAGGCGATTCAAGTGCATCAATATTTTTTTGAATTTCATAAAATTTTTCTAGGGAACTCTAGCTAATTTTCATTTTCAAATTTACATTTAAAGATTTTTCATTAAAATTTTTGATAATTCAATTATTTTCAAAATTTGCAATTAAAATTCTTCAAAAGTTGATTTTCAAAAATTGTAACAAAATAGATACTTGAAAAAAATTAATTATTTTCATGAAAATAATGCAAATTAAATTAAATTGCAGTTAAATTTTACAAAATTTCAATTATTGAAAAAGATTTTTATTATACTTAGACAGGGTTACCACAAAAAGTTTATTTTGTTTTCCATGACTTTTTTCTGATTTCCAATCAAAATTTTGAATTCAATTATATTTCACAAACAATGTTCTTCACTGAAATTAAAATATTTTTAAAATCAACTAGGTATGTATTTTAATAAAATTTCTCAAAAGAAGTCATTTATTTAAAAAAAATATAATAAAATTCGTTGAATAAATTCAATTATTTTCATGAATAATAAATCGATAATTCGGAAATTCATTAATTAAATATATTATATCATAAGTGTCATATTTTATAATATAATATTAATATAATAATAATAATATAATATTAATATATAATAATAATAATAATAATAATATATAATATATAATAATATAATATTAATATAATATTTTATAATATACAAAAAGTATCAATACAGTCGCGTGAGTCCGAAACCTGGGATAATGAAAAAAGTTTAAAATTTTTTGGATACAACAGAAAAGTTAGGGAAATAGAAAATCAAATTTTTGTGGCAACCCTGAATGAAAGAAACGACATTTTTGACTTCTTTGTGCCTTAAAGTTGATTCAAGGCCTGGAGAGTCATTTAACAAATAGAGTTTTAAACACATTAACGATACACACTCTATTGAAATTGTGCAACAGTGTAATGGAGCGTTAAGTTTTTAACACTTGTCATCTCATCTTCTAAACCACACTAGGCATCACTAGGGAAATCTGATTAGTTTTCGTCACGTTCAATTAGCATCAGAAAGGAAAAAAAAGAAAAAAATCCTCCGAGATAATTCTCAAATGTATGAGAATTGAGAAAATAAATTTTCAAGTTTATATATATGTATATTTATATGTATGTGTACATGTGACAATTTTTTTGTATATTTGGCTCTTCTTCAAAGATTCGGAATTTCTCGTTCATTCAATTGTATATTAATTCCTCGTAATTGGAGCGGAAGTACATTCACTGATCTCATCACGAAAGAAGCACTTGGCGTTATTCAACGCCATGTTTTCAAATATACATGTCACGTGTTTTTTCAATCAAAAGAAATATAAAAGAAAGATATGTGTCGAGATGAGTGTATTGAATAAGAATCGAGAAATTATTTAGAAATTAATTCAATAGTCATTGATTAGATCATATTTTTGTTTGCAATGAACACTCAAGTTTCCAAGAGTTTTGAATTAATGAAAGAGTTTCGTTTTAATAATATTAAAAAAAGAAGAAAGACACACGAATTATTGAACAATATAGTTGCGATACGGTATTTAAAAATTTTTTTTTTATAATTTTTCTAAATTTTATTTATTTTCTCTAAAAGTAATAGATTTTTTACTTATTCTTTAAATTTATTAGTCTTTTCATACCTCAGGCACAAAATAGGCGCTTTTAGATAGCAGCCGACAGGAACTAAAAGCCATTCATTTGTCAACTTGAATGAAAATGGCGACCTTTTTTTCCCATGGGCAAAAAAAAAACAGCTGGTCCCATGCGTTATTTTGCTCATGGGAAAAAAAGGCCGCCATTTTCATGCAAGTCGAACAAGTGAATGACTTTTACTCCCTGTCGTCTGCTATCTGAAATCGCCACTTTTGTGCCTTTGGAATAAAAAATATCGTAAGTAACACGGGACTTAAAGGCTGCCAATTTATTTACGTACCTTGTTGCTTAATATACTATTTGATATCATAATTTTTCTATTAAGTAAGAAATACTTACTAATAGAAAATTATTAAAGAATAAACAAAAATAGAATTAAATTCCCAGTCTTAATTTAAATTACCTTGAAGTATTTGGTTAATGAAGTTGTACAATTGATTTGAATTTAAATTAATTTTATAATTCTAATCAACATTAAATTCAGTGAATCGTAAATTTATTACCAATTTTAAGCTATTGAAATTTTAATTTAATCCAAATTTTAGTCTATTAAAATAATTTTTCCAAATTGCAGTCTAATCAAATTTTATTCGATTTAAAATTACATGTTAATTCAAATTTATTACTTTGTCCATTAAAATAATTTGTTTTAGTTAAGTATGTATAAGTTTCAAATTCTAAAGAGAATTTATTAATTATTGAATATTATATATATTTATGTTTAGGTATTTATTAAAATTCACTTGGCGAAAAATTAAATAAAATAATTAAGAACTGAGAGGAAAGAAAAAGGTATAAAAAATTTGATTTTTAAATTTGATTCTTATTGCTTTGGAAAGTTGGCAAAGTCCTTCAAGATAGTTGATAACTCGAGACGCAGATGTGTCAATTGGAATGTACAGTAGTTTTAAAAATGAAAAAAATCTCAGTGTTTGTTGTTTCATTATTATCGTTTTGTGATTATAAAGTAGGTCTTAGTTTATAAGCATCGTCAGTATACGTTCCAAGACGTTTTTTGTTGTAAAATATAGTATTCCAGAGTGAGGGAGAATACGAGAGAAAATTGTTATCATTTTACAATAATTACATTATGTGTATGCGTAATCTTCACTCTCTATTAAATACTACTTTGCATTCCTCACTTACATACATCTATAAATTAATGAAGATGACATCAGACTTTTAATTATCCGACGTCAAGTCGTTTTCCCCATTTTTGGTACTTAATCATTCTCGAAAATTATTTTTCAACAGAGTTAGTTTGCGAATATTATTAAAAAAATTGAATTTTTTTTTTAATTAAATAATTAATTTAATAATTTAACTTCTTAAGTTTACAACATTTGAAACAATTGTTTGAATTTTTACGGTTTTGTGAAAGAAAATATTTTTCGATGCTTAGCGTCGACACCAACTTCATAGACCAAGAAATAATTAAATTTCAAAAAGTTTGACATTAAAAAGTTTAAAAATTTTAATTTTGAGCAACTTTAATTCAAACTTCAAAAAAACTTAATTTTTTAAAAAAATTTATGTCAATTTTTTTAAAAATTCGTAAATTAAATTAATTATTTTTTTAAAATAAGCAGCAGTTAAAGTTTAACTTAGAAAAACCCTTGTAACTTTTTTAAATATTAATATTTTTTAATCAAGTTAGGCTTATTTTCTTTATCGTGGATCACAGTATCAAAATAAAAAACATACAAGTAATGAAAATTTTTTTTTAATAATTCTTTATATAAGTAATAACAAACTCCCCAAACACAGAAAAAATAATCTAAGTTTTCTAAATATAGCAACAATAAGTATAAATAAGTGACACATGTTTGTAAGGGTTTTCGAGGCCGCTGATTACGAATATGATGTTAAATTGACAATTTGACAGTTGACATCTGTCAACTTCTCTAAAAAGTGATCGTTTTTTATAAAAAGACAGAAATAAGGTTTTTGAGGTCGCTGATTACGAATATAATATCAAATTTTAATTTTAACTGTTGACAGTTGTCAAAGAAACTGTCAACTTTTCTAAATAATAAAAAATTATCGTCTTCGTTATTTTAATTCTTTTGACTTTAAAAATTTTTTTAAAAAACTTCTTATCAATTTATGACTTTTTGGTTTTCACCATCTTAAAGAGCGTTTCAAACTCTATCCTAATCAACAAAAAAGTAAAAAATTATTTTTTGACACGTAAGGTCCCTTTTCATAGACCAGGTCACATATATATGTTTGAAATTAAAATTGTGTAAAGACTTTAATAGATAATATTTAATAAACATATTTAAATAGTCATTTAAAAAAATTCTTCAACTTTTGAATAAATTTAGTTAAAAATTCTAGAAAATAATTGAATTTTAGAAGAATAATTACAATTATAATTTTTAGAAATAATCGAATTTTTTTGAAGGACTTTTATTAAATATTTTGAAAATAATTAAATCGTATCAAAGAAATTTATTAAAATTTAAACAACTAATTGTTAATTATTTTGAATAATTCCATTAAAGTTGTATTAAAAATAATTGAATTGAATAATTGAATTAAAATAACATGAAAAATAATTGAATTCTTGCGTTGAGTTTTATTATTTATGAAAATAATTGAATTCTTGCGGTGAATTTGATTATTTATGAAAGTTAAATTTTTATAAACAAATTTTTGAAAAACTCATTTCTTTCCAAGAATTTAATTTAATTTTTTTAAATAGGGTAAAAGTGGGTATTATCACAGTATTTTGTATTTTAATGAATATTTCAAATAATATATAAAAAAATGTTGACTTTAAAAAATCACTCCTAATCCTTGAACCTGACACCTATAAGACATTATAATTTGTATTATATTTTTGATTATTTTTCTGTTAATTAATTTATTAATAATGTTTTAAAATTTGTTGGTCTGGAAAAGGTTCAGGCCTCGGATCAACTTTAAGGTGAAAAAAAGTCGCTTTAGTCGATTTAAAATAGAAAAAAAGTCGAAATAGTCGTTTATATTCAGTGTCGCACAGTGGTCGGAGAGACCCTATATTTTATGCGAAAAATTAGAAAGACTGCACCGATTGCAACGAAACTTTAGGATATTCTTAATTTCGTCATACTAAATAAGAATATATCATAAAATTTAAAATTTGACAGTTGACAGCTGTCAAAGTAACTATCAACTTTATCAAAAATGAGTAAATCTGCACAAAAATAACTTCTATTAGGTTTTGAGACCTTCTGAATCCAAATTCTATGTCAAATTTTCAATTTGATAGTTGACAGCTGTCAAAGTGACTGTCAATTTTTTAAAAAATGAGTAAATCTATATAAAAATTTTACCTATAAGATTTTTAGGCTCACTGATCTCGAATTTCACGTAAAATTTATAATTTGACAGTTGACAGCTGTCAAAGTGACTGTAAATTTTATCAAAAATGAGTAAATCTGCACAAAAATAACTTCCATCAGGCTTTGAGACCTCCTGAAACCAAATTTTATGTCAAATTTAAAATGTGATAGTTGACAGCTGTCAAATTGACTGTCAATTTTATAAAAAATGAGTAAATCTACATAAAAATTTTACCTATAAGATTTTTAGACTCACTGATCTCGAATTTCACGTAAAATTTATAATTTAACAGTTGACAGCTGTCAAAGTGACTGTCAGCTTTATAAAAATTAAGAAAATGTTTATGAATATAACTATTACATTTGCAGATTGAGTAGTCACAATATTGATATCGAACTTAAACTTTGACAGTTACCTTCTATCACTGTATATGTCATAATATAAAAATATCTTTATTTATTAAAATTAATTATTTAATTTACTTGAAGAGAATTTCCTTTTTAAAATAAATTAACAATTAAAATGGAAGAAAGTAATTTAATAATAACATATTTTTATAGTGACTGAGATACAAAAAATAACAAAACGTTAAGTACATTTTTGAATCATCAAAATAATTGAAATAACTATAATAATAATATTGACAATTCTTGATAATTCTTTATCAACTTTATTGGTTAAAATATGAAAGAAATTTAATAATTTAATATAAATAGAAGCTAATAAACTTACTTTTAGAAATAAAAAAATATTTTACAGGACTAAAATGTAAGAAATTGTTTTCATATTACTTTCTATCCTTTAGATTCATCAACAGATTTATATGAAAAACCTTTGAATACCAAATTTCTTAGAAACTGAACAATTTTTAAAAATATTTGACGCCATATTGGAACAGCCATTTTGAAATTTTGAAAATTGATTTCACATTTATCAAGACACACAATAAAAATCACTTGTAAAAAATACCTACCATGAATTAATTGAATATTTAATGTTATAATCCACTTTTTGTCATTTTGAACTACTGTTGTAATCGGACTCATGAAACAAAAATGTCAAAAAATTTTTTTGGCGCAAGTTTGCGCAGATGTTTTTTTCGTAGGTCATTAAAGGATACTTTGGACTACTCTTCTAAAAAAGAATTAGGATCGTACTCGGTCGTACTTTTTTTGTATACCTTTTTAAAAAAAATTATTCAAATACACTGAAAAAAAAAGTTCATTGAATCAAGTAAATGCATTTTCTTGACCTGATTTACTTGAAACAAACCCATATTTTCTTATTGGAAGAAATTTATTTTCTTGTGTCAAGTAATTTTGAGCATTGATCAAAGTTATTGGAATAAGAAAATATGGGTTTGACATAAGTAAATATCTTACTGTTTCAAACGAACTGTTTTACATGCGCCAAGTCTCGAAAAAGTATTGAATCAAGAATATCATGTTCTCACGTCAAGTAATTTACCTTGAGTCATTTGGTATCTTGAGTCAAATAATTTTTTTATTTCCTTTAAAGCAACTATTTATTTCATCCAACACCCATAGTCTTGAGCCAAGAAAATGGGAAGATTAATACAAGTTAATAATTGTATCAACTCAATTAAAAATTATTTTGTTTCAAAGAAATATTAATTAATCTAAGCATTTCTTTTACTTGAAGCATTTCTATATTCTCATGTTTCAAAATCATTAATTTCTTGCGAGAATGTTATATTTTCTGGAATGAAATATTTTATTTATTCAATTCAATTAAGTGTAAGATCTTAATATAAGTAAATATTTGTTTCAAGTCGATTAAAAATTATATTCAATTAATCCCATATTTATTTGAAGAAAGAAATTCATTTTCTTGTGTCAAGTAATTATTAGCATTGAACAGAATTCTTGAATTAAGAATGTAGTATTTGGCGGAACTAAATATGTAATTATTTCAACCAAATATTTTACTTTTCCGAAGTACCAAAAAGTATTGAATCTAGAATATATGTTCTTAAGCGAAATAATAAAGTATTGTCTGGAGAATTCATGTTTCTTGAATCGAATCATTTTATTTATTTGCTTTGAAACTTTTTTTTACTTAACACAATGCCGGTGTTCTTGATCCAAGAAAATATTTTTCTTCAAATGTATATGCAACTTAAATATCAGTTTTTGAAAACTGTCCATTGAGGCTAGGATGGCATAGTGGTAGCGTGACGGCTTCTGGTGCGTGCAACCCGAGTTCAATTCCTCCGACCGTGGAAAATTTTCTTTCAAGGTATATTTGTTGTATTTGTGTTAAGTATTAATTAAATGTAAATATATATGTAAAATAATAATTATTTAATTATTTAAATAAAAAATATAAATGTTAATTAATTAAATAATAAAAATGTTTGACCTAAGTATTAGAAAAGATGGGATGGAGGTAAGGGGGGGGTAATTTAAGTAAATAATTTACTTGTATTGAGAAAGTATTTTTTTGATTGAAAACTATAAATTTTCTCAAATCAAGAAAATATTTTCTCGGACAGAGAACATACTTTCTTGATTTGATACATAAATGATTTTGAATTAATATATTCTGCATTTCTTACATGCTACTTAATTTCTTGGTAGAATTCCATATTTTCTTGGATCAAGAATATCTGTTCTTCTCACAAAATAAATAAAATAATTCAATCATCTATATATATTCTTAGAACAAGAAAATATTTTATTCATTTAATACATTTTATATTTCGTATAAGAAGATTAACTTCTTGGTCGAATTCCATATTTTCTTGGATCAAGAATATATGTTCTTCTCCCAAATATCCTATGTCAAGAAAATCGTTTTCTTGAATCAATACTTTAATAGTCTTGGCCGTATTCAATCCCACGATTTGCTTCAACCAAGAAAAATTTTCTTGGTTCAATACTTTTTTTTTCAGTGTAAAAAGCTATATTATAAAGCAATTGATATTTTATTAACAAATTTTTTTTTAGTTATAATTATTTAAGAAAACATCTTTTTTTAAGCGTGAGAAATGACATAAAATCGTTAAACATTTTTAATATTGACTCCTGGAATACAAAAACTTGTTAAGAAAACTCATATTATAAAGGGTAAAAAATTTCACTTATAAAATTCGCATTTTAAACATGTATATCGCCTTTCCCAATCAATTTCATTGTAAATACCGATCAGTTTTGAAATCTAGGGACACTTATGAGTAAGAATCGCTTTATCTAATTTAATTTAACGCAATTTAAAAATTACCATTTTTCGCATAAAATAGTGTACCTCCGACCACTGTGTGTCGTCACAAAAATTTTATTTTTTATTCTTCTGATCTTTCACTGATTTTTAAATTTAATTATTATTTAAAACTTGAATAATTTCGTTAATTAATATTTAAATACTTCTTGTTTGTTTTTATACGGAAATAAAATTTAAAAAATTTCTATTTAAAACCTTCTGAAATTTAATAACTTCTAAAAATTACAACTTTAATTCTCTTAAAATTCAATAATTTTCTACAATTTTTAATCAAACTTCTTCTCGAAATCAATTATTTTTAATAATTACCGGAAGTTCTTAGAGAATTCAATTATTTAAATACAACTTAGAATATTTTCAGGACCTTAATTTTTGTCAAATAAATCTGTTTATATTGTGACCTTGGGTCCAAAGGCCACAATATAATCAGATTTATTATTTAAATACAAAAATTCAGTTCTTTATAATGATTCTAACTGTCCATGTTTCTTAAGTTATTAATTAATTTTCAAAAAATTATAATAAAAAAATTCTTAAAATTAATTTTTCAAAAATATTTTTAAATTAATTTATGAAAGATAATAGTTTTTCAATTATATAGAATTGAAAAATTTCCAAACAATTGAGATTTGGTAAATTCTATTAAAAAAATAATTGAATTTTTAAAGAATTTTAATTATTAATATAAACACGATTTCTCCAAAATTTTAATAAATCTAAAAAAGTCATATGTTGCTAAAATGTTAAAAATAATTGTAAAAAATTTTAATGTTATTATTTTTTGTACTTATTTGAATTTTTGGAAATTTGTATTTGAAAATATTGAAAATAATTGAATTTAAAAAAAAATTAGAATGCAAAAAATTCTAAGAATTATTTTTTTTATAAATATTTGAATATAATTTTTTTGAAGCTAATTTTCATTAATTACCATTTTTAAATTTACACTTGAAGATTTTTCATTAAAATTTTTGAGAAATCAATTATTTTCAAAATTTACAATTAAAATTCTTTTAAAGTTTATTTTCAAAAATTTGTATCAAACTCTTTGAATAAAATCAATTATTTTCAATTAAATTTTACAAAATTTCAATTATTGAAACTTTTTTTTATTGTAAATTTTGAAAATTTATTTAGTATTCATAAAAATAGTTGAATTGTGTCGAAGAAATTATTAAAAATTTTAGGAAATAATTGAATTTTATGGAAATATTTGAAAATATTTGAATTCTTCTGAGAAATTCAATTAAATATGTTTTGAAAATAATTGAATTGTTTCGAAGGATTTATTAACATTTTAGAAAATAATTGAATCTATTCGAAATATACACTACCGTCGGGAATTATCGGTACGGCTGCACACCCACGGCCCAAAAACATACCAATCTTTAAATCACGATTTTTTTGTAAATACAAATGTCAGAAAATTAACAAATATACCATTCGAAAGATTATTAAATTCTACGATTAATGGTACATAACTGAAAATTTTAATAATTTATACAAAGATTGCAGCAATCGACAAATTTTACAAAAAACTTTTAAAAATACAATTTTTTTGGAAATTTTTTCAACCCCTGGGGCTGTCCATAAATTATGTAAGACATTTTTTGGGTAAATTTGACCCCCCCTCCCCCCTTCGTAAGATTTTTTACATACATTAGCGCCATTTTTCCTATTGTTCGTAAGATCTTGCTGACCCCCCCTCCCCCCTAAATGTCTTACGTAATTTATGGACGGCCCCCCTGCACATTTTTTAAAAATTGTAGAAAAAATTTGAAACTTACATAAGTGTGATCATTCAAGTCTCATCTTTAATTTAAGACCAAAAGAGTTTAAAAATCTTATTCGGTTCGTGAGATATCATTATAAACGTCCGAGGAGCATGTTTTTTGACAAATGCATTGAATTAGTCGATTTTGAACGGTTTTTGGCTGAAAATGCTCGTCCGTTTATAATGATATCTCGCTAACCGATTAAGATTTTTGAATTTCTTATTATTTAAAAAAGTTACAAGGGTTTTTCGCACGTAAGGTCCCTTTTCATAGACCAGGTCACATATATTCATTTATAACTTTTAAACCACTTGGAAGTATGACTTATACAAAATTACACGATAAGACCCGATTTTTTGCAAAGAATTTCATTAAAATTTTTTTTAAATAATTATATTTTTTTGAAAAATTTGGTATTAAATTAGTAATTATTGAAAATAATAGAATTTCAACGAAGAATTTCATTACACAGGTCAACAAAAACAGACTTACTTTTTTTTATGAGTTATCGGAATGGTTTCCGATGTATTTTTGGACGCTGAACACGATCCCGAATTCCAAAATTGCCCATCACGTCAGGATTTTGAGAAAAGTGGGGGTAAAGACCCCAAAAACGCTTTTTTGAGGATTTTCAACATTTTTTTTCTCTTTAACCTGACGTGCTAGAGACTTTCACAAGGTCTTAAATTAAAGCTTGTACACAGAGAAAAATTATTTTTAATGATTACAATAGTCTACATTACAGCGCGGATTTGTGACCACTTTTTGGAATGATTACGAAGACTATGTAATGTGTTAAGAATTTAGTAGGAACGATTACTATAGCTGTTGTAAGGGATACCTTCATGTTTGTACTCCTTACAACAGCTATAGTAATCATAACAAAAAGTGGTCACATATCCGAGCAGTAATATAGACTATTGTAATCAGTACGAATAAATTTTTCTCCATGTAATGTGCACTACAAGACCCATATCCATAAAATAAAAAAATTAAGATATCTTTCAAAAAATGGGGTTGAAGACACTAAAAAAATTTGTGTTTTTGGATTGCTTAAATAGACTTCTTGCAATTGCTTGGATTCGATTGAAAATGGTTACTTAGGGTTTTTGGGGTCACTGATTACGAATCCGATATTAGTTTTCAAAAATTCAAAATGGCGAATTCGTAATCAGCGACCCCAAAAACCCTGGAGTAACAAACGTTCAAGCGAATCCAAGCAATTCTTAATTTTTACATCTGCCATCTTGGTTTCGACATTTAAAATTTTTGAAAATTAATTTCGGATTCGTAATCAACGACTCCAAAAACCCCGAGTAACAATTTTCAAGCGAATCCAAGCAATTGCATGAAGTCTATTAAAGCAATCCAAAAACACATCTTTTTGGTGTCTTCAACCCATAAAAAAAGTAAGTCTTTTTTTGTTGACCTGTGTTATTTGTGAAAAAAATGAATTCTTGCGAAAAATTTTCATAAAATTTTTGAAAATAATTGAACTGTAAAAAAGTTGTCAAATTAGAACAAAGGAGTTTCGAATCAAAGTCGTTGTTAGGTATTCAAATAAAACAAATGAAATTTTAGTACCTAAAATAGATTCTAAATTAATATTGTTGAAATTTTACCATATTTTTTACAGTGAGAAGAAAAGTTTGTTTTATGCGCTAAAAGACTTGCAAAAAAAGACCCTATACAAAAAAATATTTGACTACAGTTAATTTTCACACTATAAAAATAGAAAAAATTGCATTTTATACCAAAAAAGTGTTATTTTGTCGAAATATTTGGAAGAAAAGTAGAATAAATGACTGAATGACTCTATGATCTTTACCTGTTGTACAGAGTTTCAAAGTGTCAAAGAGAGGACATAAAGTTGAAACAAGTCATTGCTATAAACTCACGTGATTACATCACACTACATGGGATGCCTCGAGGGGCCTGCCTGGTACATTCGCGCACGCCGCTTTTAAAGACGTGTATGCTTAAATCAAAATGTCATAACAAAGTTTCAATCCTGTTAATAAGGCCTTCAATGAAATTATAATTGGAAAAAAATTGCGAGGACGAAACGCAATGGAGAAAAAAAAAGTCACGCAGAAAATCCATATAAGAAAAATATAGAAAATAATATTGCGATCGACAAAAAATAAACAATTTTTTTCATAATACAATCGTTACTATAATGATAATTAGAAGCAATTACTATCCACATTGTACATATTATTTATCATCCATACATTGACCATTAATGTTAATTTTTCCTGTTATCGTTCTTTGAAAATTGTCATATTTCGGTCCAGTTCTATATTTACATTTCGCAGCGTATTTTTGCTAATAATTTAGCCATTTCTTCGCTATTCATTTTTTATTAGTATTTATTAATTAATTAATTAATTTTTTTTTCTGTACTATTTATTTTGTAATTCAAAAAATAAAAATTTTTAAATTTCATCTTTTTTGAGTTTGCTTAAATGTACAACATTGATCTAATTTTTTAAATATGATTTAATTTTTTTAATTTAAGGAAAAAGGACGAAGTTAAAATCCACAACGTTTATCAACGAAAAAAATTTATTTAATGCATTCAAGTATTATTTTTAATTTAATATTTAATTGTAAAATAATTATTATTAAAATATAAACATCAATCTTTTTTTTCTAAATATTTTTGTGTCAATATTGCTGCGTCATTTTTGATTAATTTACTAATTGAACAATTTTTTTTCGTTGATCTACGTTGTGGACTTCAACTTGGTGAAAAAGGTTTAAAAACTCACCTTTTATAAGTTTCACAACGTCCTCATGTGTCGAGTGCATTACATCCTCTCCATTCACCTAAAAGTTAAAAAACAAAATCAAAAAACTATTTTTACACCTCAATTATTATCAATTAATTAAATTATCAATCAACTAGTTTATAAAATATTATTTCTCATGATTTTTTCCATTTCAAAATAATAGAATCCATTTGATTTGATCATAAAATAAAAGAGGGAATTCCAGCAAAAGTTTAAAAATATTTTCAGGCCTCAGACCGACTTTGAGCCGCAAAAAAAGTCGCTTTAGTCGATTAAAAAAATGCAAAAAGTCGAAAAAGTTGTTTATTTAATTCAGTGTTGTCACAAAAATTTTATTTTGCATTTTCCTGACCTTTCACAAATTTCTATTAAATGCAATTATTCAAAACTTAAATAATTTTGTTAAATAAATATTTAATTTGTTTTTCCACGGGAAATAAAAATCAATTATTTTCCATAATTTTTAAGCAAACTTCGACTCTAAATCAATTATTTTTAAACATTTTTCGACGAAAGCTATTCGAGAATTTAATTATTTAAATACAAAAATTCAATTTTTTATAATAATTGTAACTGTAACTGTCCTTTTTTTAAAGTTATTAAGGTATAATATTTTTAAAAAATTATAATAAAGCAGTTCTTAAAATAAGTTTTTCAAAAATATTTTTAATTAATTTGTGAAAGATAATAGTTTTTCAATTATATACGTACAATTAACAAAATTTCCAATTACTTAAAATTTCGTAAAATATTTTACAAGTATAGGTATGTAATTGAATTTTTGAAAAATATTGTGACGGAAAAGTCATTCTGACGTTATTTCAAGCCATATATTGATCAAATATTAGAGCTGTGCAAAATAATTCGAACCGAACTGTTCGAATTTTTTCGCCTAGTTCGGATGTCGAAAAACCGACATTCGAACTAGCCCAGTTCGGATGTCGAATATTCGACATTCGAGTTACTACAAAATTCGAACCGAACCGAGTTGTGTTCGGTTTTAGTACGCTAAAATGTCGAATTCTAAAATTCGACATTTCAGTCGCCTAGTTCGGATGTCGAATATTCGACATTCGACATTTCGGCGCCCCAAAACCGAACTAAACTCGGTTCGGTTCGAATTTTGCATAGCTCTATCAAATATCTTTTTAACTGTCGAATTGCCAATCTCAATTCTCTCAATGATAATATTTTTTACCCAAATACTTTTTTCTCTGCCAATCGTTTGTCAACTGATAATTTTATTGACTCAAGAGGAAGAACTTTAACACTATTTATGGAAACCAACGACTTTTTTATATGTAATGGAAGATCTCGCAGTGACTCCCCTGCCCAGTTTACATTTAACTCCATTTTGGGAAAAAGTGTAATAGACCATGTTTGGTGTTCCTTTAGCGGTTTACCCATTATTTGCGATTTTAAAGTTTTGCAAATTGCCACTCGCTCTGACCATCTTCCAATTGTAACTTACTTCGATATCTTTAAATTAGAACCAACATCTTCTAGTTGTAGGGAATCACAAGGTGGCATGTCTAAACTTCGATTTAAAGATTCAGATTTAGTAAACTATAGAAATATTTTAAGATGGAAAGATGAAGTGTCACAAGTTGATGAGGAGATCAGTGATATGAATGATATTTTAATTTCTACAATTAGAAGTGCCGCATTTGAATTAAACATGTATTCTCCTGCTGTTTCCGTTTCAAGAATTGTTTCTCATAACAAACCCTGGTTTGATACTGAATGTCGCAAAATGAAAAAAAATACTCGTCTATTATATCATCTGTATAGAATCTCTAACTTTGACAATGTTGCGGGTGAGAATTACAGAGTAGCAGAAGCGGATTATAAATGTATGATTCTCTCAAAAAAAAGATTGTACGCGAAATCCCAAACCGATGAGCTGGCAGCGGCCAGGTGTTCTTCAAGATTTTGGTCTTTGATTAACAAATTTCGACGCTTTCCGAAATCTTCAAATAGCATTGACAGCAACGCTTGGCAGGACTACCTCCATGCCGCCTTTTCTCTCTCCTCGGAAACTTTCTCTCCCTTACCGAACGAAGTTTTGACTCACCCCCTGCTTGATGGTTGTGTAACTTCGAACGAAATTCTTTTAAGTTTAAAAAAATGTAAAGACGCGAAATCAGCAGGGTGTGACGGTGTTGGCTACGATTTTCTTAAAAGACTTCCGGAAAACTGGTTGATATATCTAGAAGAAATGTTCAATAAAATTTTATGTAAAGAAGAGGTACCAAAATCATGGGGAAAGATAAGAATTTTAATGTTGCATAAAAAGGGAGATGAATCCTTGGTTGACAATTACAGGCCTATTGCCTTGATTAACTGCATAGCTAAAGTTTTTACGCAAATTCTTTCTCAAAGACTTTTTCTTTGGTACGAGGAGTATAATGCATTACCTGAGTTTCAATCGGGATTTCGAAAGGGAAGGGGATGCCTCGACAATTTGTTCACTCTCTCATCCTTATTGCAAATCCACCTTAGATTTCCTAGGCAGGCTGTTTACGCGGTCTTCATTGATTTTAAAAGTGCTTTCCCGTCAGTATCTCATCATTTACTTTGGTTAAAATTAAAAAAATTAGGCCTCAGTTCTAAGTTTTTGAAAATAATTAAGAACTTTTATGAAATTGCTTCCGCCTGCATCTTCTGTGCCAATGGACAAACAGATTTTGTTAGAGTTACGAGGGGGGTTTTGCAGGGGGAAGTATTAAGTCCACAACTTTTTTCCCTATTTTTGAGTGATCTGGAAAATTTTCTAATTGAACATGATTGTCGGGGCATATCTATTAACAGTGCTTTGGAGGTCCTCCTGCTAGCATATGCTGACGATTTGGTATTATTATCTGATACACCCGTAGAATTATCGAGAAAACTAAATGCCTTACATTTATATTGTCAACGCAATTTATTAAATGTCAATGTACAAAAAACTAAAATTGTTATATTCCATAGGGGTAACAACTCATCGGTGAAGCGCTTTAAATCTTTTAAGTTTGGAGACAGTAGGATTGAGGTCGTCGATCAATATTTGTATCTCGGTGTCATTTTCAAAAATAATTGTACTTTCTGGGAAGCTGCAAAGAAAAATATAGATTCGGCTACCGCAGCAATAGGTGCGACTCTAAGGGTAATTCATGGTTCCGGGGCTGATTCGTGGTCTACTTTTTTAAGGTTGTTCATTAGTCTAATTTGCAGTAACCTTTTTTATGGGATGGAAACTTGGGGCTTGGGTCTTGATGACCTCTTGGAGCGGGTGCAGCTATCCTTCTTGAAGGGCTTGCTTCAGTTGCCTAAAAATACTCCTAACTACGCTCTACGTCTGGAAACAGGCAGATTGCCCTTGTCGTATTCGGTCCTCAGAGCAGCATTGTATTGGTTAAAAAAAATTTCTCGGATGTCTATTTCTCGGTACCCAATGCAATGCTCTTTGAGGCTGATCGAGATAGCCAGGGTGGATGCAATTGGGGCGGGCTTTAATTGGTTTGAGCAACTGCGGCAATATTTTGTTAAGGGGAACATGGAGAGATACTGGGATCCTGACAATTTACTTACATTAGGTAATAACGCTGAGGAGATTCTTTTGCAATATTCACAAAATTTATTAAGGGAGGATGAGAATTCGCGTGCCCGCTCTACGAGTCTTCAGGTCTGGCCCTACGTGCCGTTACATAACTCGGTTCAGCCTTACTTAAGAGGTCGATTAAACTTAAGATGGATGAGGGCTTTCGCGCAAATTCGCATGGTCAATAATTTTTATTCCTATTTTGTTTTTGGTCGGTCTAGTTATAAGCTTCCCTCATCTAACAACTGTACTCACTGTGAAGAAACACGTGAAGACTTTCACCATTTCTTAGTGGAATGTCCATTTTATTTTACAATAAAATGCGAAAGCTTCCCGGAAATTCAGTTCTTGGACAACCATGAGTTATTCTGGGGTGAAATTTTGTCAACCCCTGATACGGCGACTTTAAAGAAATTTGTTAATATGATTCACAAGATGCTAATTGTACGAGTACCAGGAGGTTGATTGATGTGTATGTGTGCTATGTTTACCGTATGATATGTGAGATCTGCTTTAATTTATAGATATTGTCCGCTTCTGAGGGACCGAGCATTTCTTCGTTTTTGTTTTTTTTTGTATTTATCATATTGTCAGTTTTTTTTTTCTCTTCGTCGATTTTTTCTGTCTATCGTTAATATTCGTTATTTTATGTATATGGACTGTAAGATCCAATAAAGAATTATAATATTTTACTGAACGCATACCTACGTTGATGGTAACAAACAATAAACAAAATACTATCCAGAGTTTGACGAAACAAATGACAAGCGTAAAAAAGACAAGTTCTAATTCAGCATTATTTAACTGAAGCATACCTGCGTTGATGGTAACACACAATAAACAAAACACTATTCATAAATTGACAAAACAAATGACAATCGCAAAAAAGACAAGTAATAAATCAGCAATATTTGACTGAACGCATATTAACGTTGATTATAACAAACAATAAACAATACACTGTTGAGAGTTCAAAGACACTAAAATACTAACTGGACTAAAGCAAATAAATTTTGCTGAAAGCGAATTGCTTCGCTGCTTACCACTGCTGCAAATAAAATTCAATTATTGTTCAAAGCAAGACACATCAAAACATTATAATAGCAATTAAAATCCGCTGATTTTAATTAATTAGTTAATTTTATTAGGAAATAAACAGCTTAATTTGATTATTATAAAGTTTTGAACAGTATTTACCAAACTGCCCTTTTCAGGGCTAAACGATGTACAAAACCCGATCGTGCAACCTCCCCGCGGTGTACATCGGGTAACGCAAATGCCGACGGTACAATTATTTAATAAATTAAAGTTTATTTATTAAAAGTAATTTCAGATTCGTAATCAGCGACCCCGAAAACCCCCGAGTAACGATTTTCAAGCGATTTCGATCAATTCTAAAAAATTTCGTCAGCCATATTGGATCCGCCATTTTGAATTTTGGAACTGGACTTCAGATTCGTGATCAGCGACCCCGAAAACCCCCGAGTAACTATTTTTAAGCGATTTCGATCAATTCTAAAAAAATTCGTCCGCCATACTAGATCCGCCATTTTGAATTTTGGAAAACGGACTTCAGATTCGTGATCAGCGACCCCGAAAACCCCCGAGTAATTATTTTTAAGCGATTTCGATCAATTCTAAAAAAATTCGTCCGCCATATTGAATCCGCCATCTTAAATTTTGGAAAACGGACTTCAGATTCGCAATCAGCGACTCTGAAAACCCTCATAAGCATTTGTGATTTTTAAATTAATGTCATAATGTTATGCATGCCGCAAAGGGTTAAAATCGCCTCCGATGAAAAAAGGGAAATGTGGAAAGGACGAACGAATAGAGTTGATTACAATGAAAAGATCATCGAGGAAACACGATAAGTCGCTGTCGGGAGTAATGTATACTGTACAAATGACGAAAGACATATGATTTGTGGTTACCTGTAGAATGATATACTCTTGCTTCGCTGCTATTAAATTAGTTGAATAAAATTTCCCACTTAACACAATCGCAAGTCCCCCACCAGCTCTTCCCCTCTTCTCTCTCCTAACAGCTGGGGAACAGAACACCAGCAAATCCTTGGAAAATCTCCCCGAAAAACCGCTGGTAGACTCCGCCCAGGTTTCGCATAGGCACAGAATATCCCCCTCTTTGAAGGTAGTCTTGATGTCTTCCAGATTCTCAGCACCATGCAGATTCCAAAAAATTAGCCTTTCGAGATTTATTGAATGAGATGAATGATAAGTATTACTGAGCCCGGGATTAGCATATGGACTAAATAATTGTTAAGCCTTCTGAGATCGAAGCTCTCTCACCGTCTTCGTGGTTTTGGGCGTGTCTTCTGCGTTCCTGAGAAAATAATCCATTGACCTATTAGGAGTCTCATCTGCTAGGGATAACTTTTTTTGACGGCCCGGTTTATTCGCCTTCTTCGGAGGAAAATCATCTCGTGGTTTATCCTGCTCTGCTGTGAAATCAGTTTCTTTCGAAATTTTGTTGAATCTGGGGTCATCATCCAATAAACGAACTCCATCCACAAAGATACTCGAGTTTTTCATTGTGGCTGTGATTCCTGCTTCCTTAAGGGTATGGATACGACTTAGCATTTCCTTCCTCTTTTTTCTTTCCTGGGGGGAACGATCATTTGCGATAGAAATATTAAGATTGCGGAAATTAGTCACCTTTGTAAATACAGTTTTGACCCACCGAGAAGAAATAAATTTAACTAAAATGGGACGATTACTCATTGTCTTTCCCAGTCTATAGACCTCATTCAAGGCCAAGTCTGGTATTGTTAAACCAACACTTTTAAAGGTCGAGGAAACAACTGAGAACAAATCACTATTATTTTCATCGTTGTCGATTAAATTAAAAATTAAAATGTTTTTCGCTCTTTCCTTTCGCATGAAAAATTCAAGATCACTTTCCATAGAATTAATCTTGTCCGTAAAAGAACCCAGGTTTTTTGCTACATCAGCCGATGCAGCACAAGATGCATTCACGTCCAAAATCAACTTTGCTTGTGAAGCCGTTAATGCTTTAATCTCGGTCGATAGTTGAGTGATGACACTAGCAAGATTGGACTCCATGATCAAGTGATATTCTGCCACTCCGCACAAACAGAAAGGAACACTCACAAACAAGACCAGACACAATTAAAAAAAAACAAAAACCACGAAAACTGCGTAAAAATGTATACAGAATAAAACGAATCATTAAATTTACAGAGCGTTTATAAACACGTCAGTCCATGACCGTGGCTCAAGCCAAACTCCGTTCAGTAAAATAATGTTGAATTAGAACTTGTCTTTTTTGCGCTTCTCATTTGTTTTGTCAAACTCTGAATAATGTTTTGTTTATTGTTTGTTATCATCAACGTAGGTATGCATGACACATCAAAACTTTATAATAGCAATTAAAATCCGCTGATTTTAATTAATTTGTTAATTTTATTAGAAAATAAACAGCTCAATTTGATTATTATAAAGTTTTGAACAGTATTTACTAAACTGCCCTTTTCAGAGCTAAACGATGTACAAAATCCGATCGTGCAACCTCCCCGCGGTGTACATCGGGTAACGCAAATGCCGACGGTACAATTATTTAATAAATTAACGTTTATTTATTAAAAGTAATTTCAGAATCGTAATCAGCGACCCCGAAAACCCCCGAGTAACGATTTTCAAGCGATTTCGATCAATTCTAAAAAAATTCGTCCGCCATACTAGATCCGCCATTTTGAATTTTGGAAAACGGACTTCAGATTCGTGATCAGCGACCCCGAAAACCCCCGAGTAACTATTTTTAAGCGATTTCAATCAATTATAAAAAAATTCGTCCGCCATATTGGATCCGCCATTTTGAATTTTGGGAAACGGACTTCAGATTCGTAATCAGCGACCCCAAAAACCCCAGAGTGAAGACTTTCAATCAATTTCGCTTAAATTTAAAAAAAAAAAATTTTTTTGTTTTTTAATTTATTTATAGTTGTTTTTAATTTCACGTAACCTCATTTACTATCAATTTTTCGACATTTAACAATATTTTGATGATTAATAAACAAAGATTTTTTTATTTTACTTGAAAAAGACTGTATATAAACAGATATTTTCAGAATATAAAAGGTGGTAATCTGGGTTACCACTATGCCGCAAAGGGTTAATAAAGGTAAGGGTTGTAAGGTTGACTTGCATTATAGGTTAAAAAGTAATTCGGATGTTTGAAAATTATGTCAAATGGAATTTCGGACAAACAAATTTTATGTTAAATGATTATTCGAATAAATGAAAATTATGACAAATAAAATTTCTATAAATTAAAATTTCTAAAATATGACATTTCGTAGATTTAAAGGTTATGTCTCATGAGAATTCGAGTAAATGCGTTTTATGTCACTTGATAATTCGAGTAATGAACATTATGACAAATAAAATTTCGATAAATGAAATTTCTTAAATATGACATTTCGAAGATTTAAAGGTTATGTCACATGAGAATTCGAGTAAATGCGCTTTATGTCACTTGATAATTCAAGTAAATGAACATTATGACAAATAAAATTTCGATAAATGAAATTTATGTAACATAATATTTCGAAGGTTTGAAAATTATGTCAAATGTCAATTCGGAGGATTAATAATTATGACAAATAGTCATTCGGAAAAACAAAATGTATTTCAAAAAAATTTTCGACATATTAAAAATTATATTAAAAAACAATTCGACTATTTAAATAATAGGATAAAGAATAAATCGATAAATTAAAAATTATGTTGAATGAAATTTCGAAAACTGAAAATTATGCGAAATGAAGTTTCGATGATAAGAATTTCGAGACGCATGCTTATTCCCGAAATCTTTTTTAACCAAATAGTTATTTGATATAAAACTACTTAATTTAAAATTCACATAATATGCACATTATTTGACATAAATTTCATTGCACACAAAAAACTATTTAACATAAATATCATTTGTCATAAAATTCATTAAACACACTGAGAGAAGTTAAGCGCAGATGCTGAATAGAGCACAGTACATATGTTGAACCTAACCTTCGAGCAACATCGGTTCCACTTTGGAATAGATTCTGCGTTTTTGGTGGACAAATTCTGTACTAAAACGTTCGTCCTCCAAGGAAAGACAGAGTCCGTACTTTTTTTGGCGCTGCTGATGTTCGATTTAAATACAGCATTTGCACAACTTCAAAGTACAGTATCTGTCCCTCATTATGTGCCGCTGCTGTACGTCAAAGTACAGATGCTGCGCTTAACTTCTCTCAGTGCAGAAATATTATGTTACATAAAACTCAGATAACTTAATTCCCATTTGACATAAAAATTATGTAACATAAATTTCTATTGACATAAAATTTACTTGACATAAATTTCTTTTGACATAAAACTCATTTAACGTAAATTTTATTTGTTATAAAATTCATTTGACATCAATTTCATTTGGCATAAATGTCATTTAACGTAATTCTCATTTGATATAAATATAATTAGACATAAAATTAGCTTGACATAAATTTTATTTGACGTGAATATCATTTAACGTAATTATTATTTAACGTAAAATTAAAATATAAATTTCATTTAGCATAAATGCCATTTAACCTAATTCTCATTTGACATAAAATTTACTTGACATAAATTTCATTTGGTATAAATCCCATTTAACATAATTTTCATTTGACATAAAGTTCACTTGATATCAATTTCATTTGACGGATAAGTCATTACACATAATTCTCATTTGACATAAAATTCAGATGTCATAGATTTCATTTTACATAAAGATCATTTGACATAGAAATATAGGCACGAATTTCAAAATTGGCGAATCACAATGTTGTTGATAATATCTAATTGGTTACTTTTAAAATTGGCGCCGATATTTTTATGTAAAATGTAATTTGTGTAAAATGATTTTTATGTCAAATGAGAATTTTGTAAAATGACTTTTATGACAAATGAGAATTGTGTTAAATGTCTTTTATATCAAATGAACTTTATATGTCAAATGAAAATTATGTTAAATGGGATTTATACCAAATGAAATTTATGTCAAGTAAATTTTATGTCAAATGAGAATTATGTTAAATGGCATTTATGCTAAATGAAATTTATATAAATTTAATTTTACGTTAAATAATAATTATGTTAAATGATATTCACGTCAAATGAAATTTATGTCAAGCTAATTTTATGTCTAATGATATTTATGTCAAATGAGAATTACGTTAAATGACATTTATGCCAAATGAAATTGATGTCAAATGAATTTTATAACAAATAAAATTTACGTTAAATGAGTTTTATGTCAAAAGAAATTTATGTTAAATGATTTTTATGTCAATAGAAATTTATGTTACATATCTTGTATGTCAAATGGGAATTAAGTTATCTGAGTTTTATGTAACATATTTCTGTTTAATGAATTCTATGACAAATGATATTTATGTTAAATGGTTTTTGTGTGCAATGAAATTTATGTCGAATAATGTGCATATTATGTAAATTTTAAGTTAAGTAGTTTTATATCAAATAACTATTTGGTCAAAAAAGATTTCGGGAATAAGTATGCGTCTCAGAATTTCGATGTTTTGAACGTTAGGAAATTGAAATTTGGGGAATAATCATGCGTTTTTGTAAAATATTGTAATGACATTTTTCGAAAATAATTGAATATTTTAAAAGAATTTTTGTATAATTTAAAAAAAAAATAATTAATTTTTTTAATAATTGCAATTAAAAATGTTGAACAAGATTATTTTTTCCAAAATGTTAAAAATAATTCTGAAAAATTTTAATTTTCGGAAATATGTAATTAAAAATATTGAAAATAATTGAATTTAAAAAAATTAGAATACAAAAAATTCTATTATCTTAAAAAAATTATTCTAAAATAATTTTTTAAAGATTTGTCTATAGTTATTTTTCACACTATAAAAATCGAAATAAAAGTTGAATTTATGTATTATGTTTCAATATTTGGAAAAAAAAGTCGAATTTTTGATAATCAGATATAATCAATTTTGAAAAAATAATTTTTTGAAACTCTTTTTTAAAAACCAAGTAGATTATTTTGTTGTAAAGCTTAAAAGACGACACTTTTAAACTTTTTTAAAAACCAAGTATAATACATTTTTTTTTGTAGAAAAACACTTCGGAATAGAATTAGAATATTAACGACAAAATTTACATATAAATTTTGATTTTCCTAGTAAAGAACTTAAAATTCAAAGAAGTGAAAAAAATTTAGAATGAAGTAGAATAGAAAGAATTTAGACAGAATGAAAAAAACAAAGTTAGACAGAATAAAGTGGAAAAAGAAGTTAAACAGAGTGAAGTAGAAAAAAGCATTGGACACAGTAAACTGGAAAAAAAGAATTGGTACAAAAAAAGTGGAAAAAATTGGACAGAATGAAATGTAAAAAAAAGAATAAAGAATAAAACAGGGAAAAAGAAATTAAACAGAATAAAGTAAAAAAGAAGTGAACAAAATTAAAAAATCGAGAGAGAATACAAAAATGACAATTAAAAAATAGCAATGAGTCATTGTCTATAAAGTAAATATTCAACTAAATAAAACTCACTTTGATTATTTTGTCTCCAGCATGAGCTCCGGCTCTGGCTGCAGCACCGCCTACAGGAAAATAAAGATGCATTAAAAAATTGCAATAAATATATATTTATCGAAAACAAGTTTTCTAAGTTTCTCTAAATACATATATAAACACTGATAGAAACTTTGCAAAGAGGTATAAATATATAAACTTTTTAAACGGATCTAGCCTATTAATAATTTTCTTAACAATACAACACTCTATCATTCGACAACATTTACAATTCAACTGATTTATCTTCATTGATAATACTACGTTTGAGAATAAGACTTGATTAAAATCGCACTTGTAAGATTCACTTTATTTCAATATTATGTCAAATTTAAGTTTTCTTTTCTTTTTAATTACATTTGCCGCAGTAATGTCACGCGACTATGTACTTCCTTTTGAAATGGAAAACACTTCTCATATAAACGTAGCTCATTAAATCATCGATAAATAATTGTATAAAAATCTAAAAAAAACACTGCGAAAAATTTTCTAAACAAACGCAGTTGTTTTTTGTTTGTAAATTGATAACTGTGTTATTTCAAATCTTATTTTAGATAAAAAGAGTAGGGTAGAGGGCCCCAAGGTGGTCAGGGCCCTAAGGTGGTCACCCTAAGAAAATTTTTGTATATTAGTTAGTATCTTCAAATGTTTTTTGTTATTGTTATTATTTGAGAAGACAAAGATTTTAGTAAAGTTTTGAGGTAAATAGTCGTATGAGTCTCTTTGTAACGTGAACGTCGTAAAATTTATGTTTTTAAATGATCGAGAAATTTTTTTCTCAGGGTGTTAAAATCATCGAAATTAACCATTTTAAATTAGTAAAAATCGTTATAATTATCTTTATATATCGTACAATAATATTCCAAATGAATATAATTAGTATTTGTGCTTTAAAAAATTTTTTCATTAACGTTTAAAAAATTGTGTCTTGGCCCTAAGGTGGACACTTTTTTGGCCACAAGGTGGTCACTTTTGATTTTTTATGAAAATGTGTTTATACGCTATATTTATTAACATTTATCACTGTGAATGTGAATTTGATCAATTTTTAAGTTTTATGATGAATAATAATGAAATAGAATTATTTTCAAAATTTCACCTGTCTAATACATACACAAAAAGTATCATTTTTGACGTAAGGATAAAGTGCAAAAAAAATATGTAATATGTTTCTGTGATCCTGAAAAACAATTAATATTAAATAAACAACTTAATAATACGTTTTTTACATTTTTTTAAAACTTTTTTAGTGAATTTTTGTATGGTGACCACCTTGGGGCCACTTTTTTAAAAGTCGAATTTTCAACTTTTTACATTCTCATCATATGAGAAAGTATTAGTTTTGGTCGAAAATTGACTTTCGCTAATTTCATGAAATCTCGACGTTTTGGGGTCCCCTGAACCCAAAAAACATGGTCCGGCGATGGTGTCTGTCTGTCTGTAGACCAAAAATTTTGTTCCCACGATAACTCTTGAAAAACATATCCGATCGTTTTTAAATTTAACGATCGGAGTTATAGGCTCTTAAATGGTCAAAAAAACTAAAAAATCCCAAAATAACTCTAAAAATCAAAATATTTTCAAAGAATTAAAAGTAACTTCAACTATTTTTACATAATCTCACCCGAATACACCCAAAAAACATATTTATAGACATAAAACTCTTAATTTTTTTTTTAGTTTTTGGGTCAGTCAGCTTAGGGAGCTTTCACAAATGATGTCACGTTTTTGGGGGCAGGGGGGGTCTCTACTAAACGTGAAACAATGTATTTTTGCAAGTGAAATTACATGAAATTGCTGGACAGGGTAGGGGGGGGGTCTAAAATCCCAAGTGCGAAAACCAACGCGGCCCAACACTGGCCCAGTATTGGCAAAGCTGGCATCGAGACTTGGCAGACAATATTGGCCCGACTTTGCGCCGACTCTTGTGGTGTTAACAGCGGTTGGACGTCGGCAGCCAGATCTCGGCAGACATTAATGGCCCAATATTGGCAGCCAGATCTCGGCAGACATTAATGGCCCATTATTGGCAGCCAGATCTCAACAGACATTAATGGCCCAATATTGGCTGCCATTACTCCCCCAGAGTTGACAAAATTAGAAAAAAATAAAAATCAATTTTTTTTTATTCAATTAACTAATTAATTTATAACATTTCTACGGCTTATTTCCCTAAATTAAACGCAAACTTACAAATATTTGAAAAATTCTTACCTCTCGCGGGGATCGATACCTGAACCTGACGCACCACAGCCTAACACTCTGACCACTCCTGCTACTCTGACTTGAAGTCGAGGAATCAAAAGGGTTTTTATAAGCTACACTACACTGGCCGATACTGTGCCATTATTGGGCCGAGCTACGTCCCAATATTGGCAATTATAATTTGCCATCATAGATACAAAATTTTTGCCATTAAAGTGACACTAATGAGCCATTAATGGACCGATCTTCGTCACATCACTGGCAATTGAATTTTGCCATTAAAGATTGATCAACTTTACCAATATTTTGCCGTTATTGAGCCAAGCTACATCCGAATACAGGCAATTATAATTTGCCATGAAAGATACAAATTTTTTGCCATTAAAGTGCCAATAATGAGCCATTAATGAGCCGATCTTCGTCACATCACTGTCAATTGTCTTTTGCAATTAAAGATTGATCAACTTTGCCGTGAATGTGCCGTTATTGGGCCAAGCAACGCCCCAATTCTGGCAATTATATTTTGCCATTAAAGATACAACATTTTTGCCATTAAAGTGCCATTAATGTGCCTTTAATGGGCCAATCTTCGTCACATCATTGGCAATTGAATTTAAAAAAATTTTAATATCAAAATTCATGCTATGTTTTTAATATTTAATTATTATCTAAAAACTTGACTAGAATCCATTTTGAAATCAATTTTTACTACAAAATTCTACGAGAATTTAATTATTTAAATGCAAAAATAAATAATTTATTGAATAAATTGAAAATTTCTTAATTTTTAGATAACAAAATAAAAATTTTACTCAAAAAAAGGTTTCTGTTACATTTATTTACGAATTTCTTTAATCGTAAAATTATTTGAAAACATTAATAACTTTTTTTTAAAATTAATACTTAATTAAACTTTTTCAAAAAAATTAATTCTTTAAAATTGACAGTAAAAAATATAGAAAATTCAAAGTTTCGAATATTTTAATTTGAATCTTTTGCAAGCTTATTCAATTATTTAAATACAAAATAAATAATTTATTGAATAACTGAATGTTTCTTAAAATTAAATTCTTATAAAAAATTTTACCAAATTAAAATGCCATTAATGTACCTTTAATGGGCCGATCTTCGTCACATCACTGGCAATTGTCTTTTACCATTAAAGATTGATGAACTTTGCCGTGAATGTGCCATTATTGAGCCAAGCTGCGCCTTAATACTGGCAATTATAATTTGCCTTCAAAGATACAAAATTTTTGCCATTAAAGTGCCACTAATGAGCCATTAATGGGCCGATCTTCGTCACATCACTGTCAATTGTCTTTTGCAATTAAAGATTGATCAACTTTGCCGTGAATGTGCCGTTATTGGGCCAAGCTACGCACCAATACTGGCAATTATAATTTGCCATCAAAGATACAAAATGTTTGCCATGAAAGTGCCATTAATGGGCCGATCTTCGTGATATCACTGGCATTTGAATTTTGCCATTAAAGATTGATCAACTTTGCCATGAATGTGCCATTATTGGGCCGAGAGCTGGCCCAGTCTTAAAAAATTTGAAATTCTGACCATCGGCGCCATCATTGGCCCAGTAATGAGACGTTTTGAACACCAATAATGGCCCAGTAACTACTGCCAATTCTCGGCAGACATTACTGCACCAATGATGGGCCGTATTTGCAGTCATGGCATTTCGCACTTAAGATCCCGAAAAATTGCGTGACATCATTTGTGAACGCTCCCTTAACTGTGTTAAAGAATTTGTTATTGATTTTGTAAAATGTTATAACTTTTATAAAAATCCGTTTTTATCAACAATTTGATAATAATACTTTAAAAATATTTTAGCTGCTTCTGCAAATCATGTTTCTGCTAAGAGAGTTAGTATAATTAAAAATAACTTCACAATTTTAATCATCAAGACCAAAAATTAGAGTTGTGCAAAAAGCTTGAAGCTTGATCGAGCTTTTTGAGCTTTTCATTTTTCGAGCCGAGCCGAGCCTAATCAGTTCGAGCCGAGCCGAGCTGTGTAAAAAGCTCGAATAGTTTTGAGTACTCGAATTCACTCTAGTGCTCAAATTTAATCGAGTCCTCGAATTTACCCGAGAACTCGAATTTTTCGTGTTCTTGAAGTCACTCAAGTACTCGAAAATGTCGAGTACTTGATACATCAAGCCGGCTTGGGCTTGGCTCGGATCGACATTTCGAGCTTTTTGCACATCTCTACCAAAAATATACATTTTAATCCACTTAATCTTGCAATCATCAGCAAACAAAAACATGTGATTTTTTTTACAAGTAATGTAACAATAGGCCTGTAGCCTTTCTTACATGAGTGATTCTTACAAAAATTAATAGTACGAACTTTTTATATTCTAAAGAATTTAAAAACTGTAAGTTTGTCTCATGGAAAATTTTGAATTAAAAAAATAAGATTAAAATTGAATTATTTTTTATTTTTGTAAAGATTTGATTTTTTGTAAATAATTATTGTTTTCAATTTTTTGAAGTTAAGTAGAAAGATCCTTTCTTAAAAAAGACATGGAGTGGAAAGGTCGAATGTATCGAAAAGTATCGAAGTAAAGAATGGGCAATGAGAATGTAAAATCTTAATAGAAGGGTGTTTTTAAAATTGTTTGTACATGTGAAGGTGGCGCTGCAGTCGTATGTTATTTAAAAAGAGCGCGAATATATAAATTTTATTTTTGTTAAGAGAAAGTACTCATAATAAATCTTATTTTGCATTGTAAAAAAAACGTCAACATTTCAAATATAAATAAGCAAATTATTAACTGAAAAAATTTGAATATTATTATTAATGAAATAATGGACTTGGACAATGGACATATAAAAACTAGCACCGTAGACGGCCGCTTGCGGCCGTCGGAGGAGCTAGTAAAAGAAAACATTCATTTACTTTTTTTATAAGATTATTTTAAGGTAGACTGATTTTCCATCTCATCATCACGTTTCTTTAATTAAAAGTTCAAAATATAAAACAATTTCAAAATTAAAATCTATAAAATTTTTTAAAAAATGTTTTTAAACAATTTACTTAATTAAATTGTGTTACATCTCAATAAAAAAAAATGAAATTTAAAAATTACAAATCAGAAAAATGTTGTTTAACTATTTTTTTCATTTTTATTTTTATTTCTATTCAGTCAAACTGAATGCGCTGGTGAAAAAAGTGTCTTATGAAAAAAGTTAATGAGTATTTTTTTCATCTTTCTACATATCTTCCAAAAAATTGAAAAAACTAATTATTTTCTATATTAATAATCGTTCTTCATTATGTTTTCATCATTTCAATTTAATTATTGTTTCCTAGAATTTTTAACTAAAAATGAACCTCCCAATTCTATAACTCGATCTGCGCTCGAACGATCAGCGTAAAGACAGTCAGTCGGGCCAAAGTATGAAAAAAATTAAAAGTTAAAAATAAATATTTTTAAAAACACTATCTTTTATAGAATGAAAATGCGCAACTTTTTTCTTTTTAAAATTTTTTTGTAAAGTGAATATTGTTGACAGTAGAGACAAAAAACTAGAAATTTTTTGTTACACAATTTCATTGAATTTTAAAACATAAATCGTCATAACTCGGACAAATATTGACGGATTTCGTCCAAAATTAATATGCAATCCCGTTAAGGTCTACTGATGAAGATAAAATAATAAAAGCATGAAAAGTGACTTTTTTAAAACAATATTTAATTATAAATAGGGGAATATCGGTAACAACGCATCCTATGTTTCGACGACAAAAAGTCTGCGGGGAACATTTGAGTTTAATAAACTTTCAGTGACAAAGTTTCTCATTATGAATCAAGGAAGTTTTCTAAAAAGGTTTTAGACCGATTGTTTGAAAATTAACAAAAATATAGCCAGATTAAAAAATCATGCGGCGCAACGACGCGCCGCGCCGTTTGACATGTGTTTGGTATTGGAAGGAAATACGTTTGTAACGTGTGATACACATAGGACGAGAACACATGTCAAACGGCGCGGCGCGTTGTTGCGCCGCATGATTTTTTAATCTGGCTATATTTTTGTTAATTTTCAAACAATCGGTCTAAAACCTTTTTAGAAAACTTCCTTGATTCATAATGAGAAACTTTGTCACTGAAAGTTTATTAAACTCAAATGTTCCCCGCAGACTTTTTGTCGTCGAAACATAGGATGCGTTGTTACCGATATTCCCCTATTTATAATTAAATATTGTTTTAAAAAAGTCACTTTTCATGCTTTTATTATTTTATCTTCATCAGTAGACCTTAACGGGATTGCATATTAATTTTGGACGAAATCCGTCAATATTTGTCCGAGTTATGACGATTTATGTTTTAAAATTCAATGAAATTGTGTAACAAAAAATTTCTAGTTTTTTGTCTCTACTGTCAACAATATTCACTTTACACAAAAATTTTAAAGAGAAAAAAGTTGCGCATTTTCATTTTATAAAAGATAGTGTTTTTAAAAATATTTATTTTTAACTTTTAATTTTTTTCATACTTTGGCCCGACTGACTGTCTTTACGCTGATCGTTCGAGCGCAGATCGAGTTATAGAATTGGGAGGTTCAAATCTTCTTTAAGTCAATTACTTTTAATAATTTTTGAAAAAGTTCTTTGAGAATTTTCAAATCCATTTGATTACAATTATATTTTACAAAAATTCGATTTTCGGAAATTCTCCATATGAGCAAGAGTAAATCGCAGGTCATAATAATTAATTTAAAAGGAAGTAAACTGGTAAAACGTATTTATTATAAACGAGTAATTAAAAGATATACACGATTTGTGTGCTGCTTATGAAAGACAGAAAAGATATGATTTAGAAATAAAAGACGATAGAATATATTCACACGAATATATAAACAGATCAGAACAAAAGTTTAAAAAGTGAACCCGCGTATTGTAAAACATTTTTGATTTACAACACTTCAAGTAAATAAATATTAGAAAATAAAAACTTGAAATAATTTCGAAAAAAATTCAATTAAACTTTTTCAAAAAAATTAATTCTACAGGACTGTTAGTTAAAAGGATGAAAAATTCAAAAATTTAAAGATTTTAATTTGAAACTTTTTCAAAAGTCAATTATTTCTAAAAATTCAAGCTATAATACTTTTAATAGGTATTCAATTGTGACACGTCGCGAAGAAAAGCACCTTAGAAGCATATCGAAAATTTTACAGGTGGAGTAAAAAAGGAAAGAGAAAATCAACTTTTAGCACGAATTTCTGTTTTGTAAATCATTATTATATTACGAAAGTATTTCAGATAAGTTTTTGATAAAAATTCATTTTTAGTTCAGATAGTTAAAAAGTAATCTTTAATTTATCTGAAACAATCATAATCCGAAAATCGGTTTTTTGCTTCTTAGGTGCTTTTCTTCGCGACGCGTCACAATTATTATCTAAAATTTTAACTGAAATTCATGTTTAAATCAATAGGCCAGTCGGTGAGTGCAAAAACTGCCCAAAAATCCGAACAGCAAAGTCTAAACGGTTTCTGGTAGTTTGGGGGCTCCTTATAAGAGCCCCACAGTTTGCTCTCGATTTCCGGTTGCGAAAAAGAGTGTAAACAATCGCCAAAGTTTGGAAAACATGGTTTTTTCGATGCTCGTTGCTTCCGGTTAAGTTTTAGGGGAAAAAGTTGTTATTGAAAGTTATAGAGCTTGGAAATACCTTTCAAATGATGGATCATACGTTAAAAAAGGTTAATTAGTTTAGTTGCAAATGAATTTAAACCATTAAAAATAGCACTTCTTTAATTGTTTAATAACATTGTTAATAATTATCGAATTTGTTCATAACTTACCAGGAATGTTCTCCTTGCGTAGCTGAATAAATCCCAAAAAAAATTAACTAGATCGGAGAAATAGTTTATGCATAATTCCATTTGTTAACTAAAAACATGTAATTTTTCAACGGAATTTCCCCACTTTTGGTCCATCGAATTTCGATTTTTTTTTTGGAAAGTACACTTAAGAAGTCAAACTTTCATCCTATTTAAATGGCCAATTGATTTTTTTTATCTAAGTGCATAATAAGAAGGGTTAAAAAAGGGTGTTTTTTTTACATAAACAAATGGAATAACTCAGTCAATTTTCACTTTATCAATTTAGTGTAAACGGCATTTAATTTTATTTGTTTTCACAAAACTTTTTCAAAAAAAAAATCCAACCTAGTTTCAAGGGGGGGAGAGTTAGTTTTTATTTTTCAAAAAATTCCTGACTAGATAATAATTAATATTTTTAATTGAAAATTGTGCCACTTATAGTTCAATACATGTATTTTACGAAAAAAAATTGAACATAAGGTTTTGTGCATTTATTTTTCATTTACATCAAGTAAAAGTAAATACATCCTTTTTTCAACCTCTAAACGTCGGAGTGGGGGTACTCGGAGGAGCGTGATTCTCGCCGCCACAACTCAATTCAGCCGTTCAAATTTGCAAAAATTGTCATAACTTCGTTAATTATTTACCGATTTTAATCATTCTTTTTTTAATTTGATGTATTTTTTTACGCTGAATCCAAAAATGATTTTATATTTTTTTAAAATACAATATTTTTAAAAATAAAAGAGAAAATTTTTTTAACAAAAAATTTTTAATTATTATTTATAACATTTGACAAAAAATTCTTTTCGTACATATAATTTCATTGCATTCAGAATAATATTATGACATAAAAAAATTCAAATTATTTTTATATAAGTGTGTAGCATCGTTGTATTAATAGTTGGACAGGTGTGCATATGTGAACCTAATGCTACAAGCTTATAAATAATTCATTTGAATTTTTTTATGTCATAATATTATTCTGAATGCAATGGAATTATATGTACGAAAAGAATTTTTTGTCAAATGTTATAAATAATAATTAAAAATTTTTTGTTAAAAAAATTTTCTCTTTTATTTTTAAAAATATTGTATTTTGAAAAAATATAAAATCATTTTTGCATTCAGCGTAAAAAAATACATCAAATTAAAAAAAGAATGATTAAAATCGGTAAATAATTAACGAAGTTATGACAATTTTTGCAAATTTGAACGGCTGAATTGAGTTGTGGCGGCGAGAATCACGCTCCTCCGAGTACCCCCACTCCGACGTTTAGAGGTTGAAAAAAGGATGTATTTACTTTTACTTGATGTAAATGAAAAATAAATGCACAAAACCTTATGTTCAATTTTTTTTCGTAAAATACATGTATTGAACTATAAGTGGCACAATTTTCAATTAAAAATATTAATTATTATCTAGTCAGGAATTTTTTGAAAAATAAAAACTAACTCTCCCCCCCTTGAAACTAGGTTGGATTTTTTTTTTGAAAAAGTTTTGTGAAAACAAATAAAATTAAATGCCGTTTACACTAAATTGATAAAGTGAAAATTGACTGAGTTATTCCATTTGTTTATGTAAAAAAAACACACCCTTTTTTAACCCTTCTTATTATGCACTTAGATAAAAAAAATCAATTGGCCATTTAAATAGGATGAAAGTTTGACTTCTTAAGTGTACTTTCCAAAAAAAAAATCGAAATTCGATGGACCAAAAGTGGGGAAATTCCGTTGAAAAATTACATGTTTTTAGTTAACAAATGGAATTATGCATAAACTATTTCTCCGATCTAGTTAATTTTTTTTGGGATTTATTCAGCTACGCAAGGAGAACATTCCTGGTAAGTTATGAACAAATTCGATAATTATTAACAAAGTTAATAAACAATTAAAGAAGTGCTATTTTTAGTGGTTTAAATTCATTTGCAACTAAACTAATTAACCTTTTTTAACGTATGATCCATCATTTGAAAGGTATTTCCAAGCTCTATAACTTTCAATAACAACTTTTTCCCCTAAAACTTAACCGGAAGCAACGAGCATCGAAAAACCATGTTTTCCAAACTTTGGCGATTGTTTACACTCTTTTTCGCACCCGGAAATCGAGAGCAAACTGTGGGGCTCTTATAAGGAGCCCCCAAACTACCAGAAACCGTTTAGACTTTGCTGTTCGGATTTTTGGGCAGTTTTTGCACTCACCGACTGGCCTACAAGTTTTATTAGAAAATTCTACGAAAATTCAATTATTTAAATACAAAAATAAATAACTTATCGACTAACTGAATGTTTCTTAAAATTGAATTCTCATAAACAATTTTAACAACAAATTTTTAAATAATTGAATTCTTTCGACGAATTTTAATAAAATTTTTAAGAATAATAAATAACACTTTTCGAGGAATTTGATTAAAATTGTTTAAAAAATATAATTTTAATTCTGCCATGAGTTTTATATGAATCTGAAGTTACCAACGTTGATTCAACGAAAAACTTAAAAAAAAAATTTTTCAGGATATAAATTTTTCTGGTATATTTTTAACCCAAGTAAACTCTCCAAACCCTAAAATAAAAAAAAACGTGGGAAAAAAAAGTGATTTTTATTTTTTTTTTTTGGCAAATTTTTTCCAAAAATCACGAAATTTCAATTAAATTCATAATTCCTTGCCTCGGTAGTCATGTTTTTCTTTTGATAATTGTTTATTCTAATGTCGAGTGCCATATAAAAAAATTCCAAGTAGTTCCAAGTCGAGGAAAGCAGTGATTTTGGTTTTTTTGTCACGGATTTTTGAAAAATCCGAGCATTTCAAGTAATTTAATAATTCCTCGCCTCGGTAGTTACTTTTTTCTTTTGATAATTGTTTATTTTGCCATTAGACGTTATTTTAAAAACATTTCAAGTGATTCCAAGTCGGGGAAAGTAGTGATTTTTATTTTTTTTTGTCGAATTTTTTCCAAAAATCACGAAATTTTAAGTAAATTAACAATTCCTCGCCTCGGTAGTCATTTTTTTCTTTTGATAATTGTTTATTCTAATGTCGTGTGCCATTTAAAAAAAATTCCAAGTAGTTCCAAGTCGGGGAAAGCAATGATTTTGATTTTTTTAATGAAATTCTAGGATTTTTGGAAAAAATTCGCAAAAAAAAATAAATATCACTGTTTTCCCCGACTTGGAATCACTTGAAATTTTTTTAAAATAACGTCTAATGTCAAAATAAATAATTATCAAAAGAAAAAAGTGACTACTGAGGCGAGGAATTTTGAATTTAAATGAAATTTCGGAATTTTTGGAAAATTCGTGACACAAAAAAATTCAAAATCACTGCTTTCCCCGACTTGGAATTACTTAAAATTTTTTTTAAATAACGTGTAATAATAAAATAAACAATTATCAAAAGAAAAAAGTAACTACCGAGGCAAGGAATTATTAAATTACTTGAAATGCTCGGATTTTCCAAAAATCCGTGACAAAAAAAACCAAAATTACTGTTTTCCCCGATTTGGAAACGTATAAAATTTTTTTTAAATAGCGTCTAATATTAAAATAAACAATTATCAAAAGAAAAAAAATGACAACCGGGTCGAGGAACTATGAATTTATTTAAAATTTCGTGATTTTTGGAAAAAATTAAAAAAAAAAAAAGAATAAAAATCACTGCTTTTCCCACTTTTTTTTTATTTTAGGGTTTGGAGGGTTTACTTGGGTTAAAAATATACAAGGAAAATTTGTATCCTGAGAAAATTTTTTTTTAAGTTTTTCGTTGAATCAACGTTGGTAACTTCAGTTTCATAGTTTTATTATTCAGGAAAATAATTGAATTCCTTTGGATTTTTTATTATTTCTGAAAATAATTAAACATTTGTGTAGAATTTGATTCATTAAATTTTTTGTAAATAATTGAATCCTTTGGAAAATTATATTAAAATAATAAATATTGAAAATCATTGAACTGAGGAACTTTTAATAAAAAAATCCCTAACTTTTTCCTGACTTCCCTCGCCTGAGTCAACCCAGATGAATTTAAAAAAAAATTTTTTTAAATCTGAAATCATTGAAAAATTAAAGTTGATATTTGAAAATAATTGAAACTTGCAGAATTATAATAAAATGAAATACCGCGTTTAGTGCGCGTAACATTTGCCAGTTTAATAATATTTGTGAAAGGAAAAATATTTAATACGTTTTTTCCTTATACCTTTCTTGACAGATTGAATAAAGACGGGGTTGTTGCCAGACACTTTCATTCCATATCCAGCATCATCCTTATAGATGACGAGGATGGTGACGGGTATAAGTTCGCCAGGATTCCCTCCACCTGGGCTGGCGACACCACCCCCACCTCCGCCGACGCTGTGCCGAAAAGCCGCCGTTCCATTCATTCCTCCTATGTTCCAGCTTCACCTCACCTCCGCATATGACACCAGCAGTCCGCAACTCCTGCATTCAAAATTATTCCAATATTAAAATAATGCCCACATTACAAAAATTTATGATACACATGAATTTTTAGTTTTTACATTTCAAATATCTTCATATTTTTCATTTTTATATTCCAATTATCATTTTAAAATAAGCTGAATATGAAGAAATACATATAAAAATAAAAATATATATTCAATAAAAGCAAAAATTCAAAAGTAAAATAATAATAAAAAGAATAATTCTAATAATTGTCAAGGAATCAATTTTGAATTATTTTTTACTGATTGATAAATTAAAAACGATCAGTTAAAAAAAATTATTTTTAATGTTTATTACTCGTTCGATGTTTATTACTATAATAATTTTATTTATTTATTTACAAATGTATTAGTCATAAAATAAAATAGTTACGTTCTTTGCCAAAATTATTTAAATTCTTCCATGTGATTGAAATATCCGGCGAATTGTTTAAAATTTATTGACAAATCAAGAGTGTTGTCGGAAATTGAATTCTGTCGAATTTTTTAAGACGTCCAGAGGTGAAAATATGTTCTATATTTATTAATCAACATAATTTCTCCTCAAATATTTAACGTCTAAATCATATTTTAAAACTAGATTTGTACATATTTTATTAATAATAAATGTTCCACTCGGAAAAGTATTTTTATTTTACTCTCAATTTAAATTTTAATCAATTTTTTTATCAATAAATATTTAAAAATATTTAATTGCGGTTATATATTTTAGAGACATTTTTCTAATTCAAATTATTTTATAGGTACAATGTGGAACGCATGATATTCAAATTTAATTTTTCTGAATTTACCATTACATATAAGATAAAAAGACAGAAATAAACTTTTTTTAAATTATTAACTATTTTTGTAATTAAATATTGACTATTTACTATATTTTCCATTTAAAGCGAATTATTTAATTTAGCTATTACTCTAAATCTTTACTTTATTTTTACGATCAAATTTTTTTTTTCTAATGTAAAAAAATGTTTTTCTTCGACTCGGAGTGATCGATTTCTTCATGTTTTATAATAATTAAAGATGACCGACGGATAAAATCATTAACAATTCAATTATTACTTTCAAAAATTTATAACTAAAATTCTTCTATAAATGCATTATTTTTAATAATTTTTGAAAAAGTTCTTTGAGAAATTTCAAATTCATTATTTTGTTTACAATTCAATTTTACAAAATTTCAATTATTTGAAAATTCTTCAATTAAATATATTATCAAAAAATGAAAACTTCCAAAAATTTAAAAAAAAAACTCAAATAAACTTTCTCAAAAAAATTAATTCCTTAGAATTGTTAGTTAAAAATATGAAAAATTCAGATTTTTAAAGATTCTATAATATGCTTTTAATATTCAATTATAATCTAAAATTTTATTGAATAATTGAATGTTTCTTAAAATTGAATTTCCATAAAAAATTTTGTCAATAAATTTTTAAGGAGGATGGTGACTGTCTTTTCGGGGCAGGCGGCGAGAGGGGAATTCACATGCTTTTATATGGGATTAAAACTGCAAATACCAACTGTTTTAATATATATTTTTTAAGTGAAATATGCAATACTTAATATCCTTTCTTAAAAAAGACATGGAGTGGAAAGGTCGAATGTATCGAAAAGTATCGAAGTAAAGAATGGGCAATGAGAATGTAAAATCTTAATAGAAGGGTGTTTTTAAAATTGTTTGTACATGTGAAGGTGGCGCTGCAGTCGTATGTTATTTAAAAAGAGCGCGAATATATAAATTTTATTTTTGTTAAGAGAAAGTACTTATAATAAATCTTATTTTGCATTGTAAAAAAACGTCAACATTTCAAATATAAATAAGCAAATTATTAACTGAAAAAATTTGAATATTATTATTAATGAAATAATGGACTTGGACAATGGACATATAAAAACTAGCACCGTAGACGGCCGCTTGCGGCTGCCGGAGGAGCTAGTATTAGACATAAAAAATAGTATTTTTAATAATTCCAATTCATTATTCTTAAAAAATATTTTAAAAAATAATTATTTAATTGCGTAAAAAAAATTTATGAGCATGGAGATCGTGACAACAGCGCATTCCATATGCATGCTAGAAACAGTGTTGGTAACACTGAATAAGATTTCATTCGTATATGCGATTACATTGCGACGTTGCTACGTTTCTGTGTAATATGTTAGAGAGGTTAGAAAATCTGTAATTTTACGTCAGTTTTAATGTTATTTCTAAAAATCAGGACAGTCGGTTTACTCAATTATTTTTTTAAATTATTCCAAAAGTATTAAACTTTAAAAGAGTATGATTTTTAAAAAAAGTTTAACTTTTTTACACAAGTTATTATCAAAATAGTGCACTTCACATAACACTCCCCATAAGAGCCCATATAAAAACATGCAATTTCAACAATTAAATTCTCAAAAACGGGACAGTAAAAAATTTAAAAAAAAATTGTTCTATAATTTAGACATTCTTAACAACGAGTTTTTCCAAATTTCAAAAAATTCTTAACATTTTTATTTGAGTCACCATCCTCCTTAAATAATTGAATTCTTTTAACGAATATTAAAAAAATTTTTAAGAATAATTACATTTTTCGAGGAACTCAATTAAAATTGAATGAAAAATAATTGAAATTCTGTAATGAGTTTTAATATTTATGAAAATAATTGAATTTCTAAAAAGAATTTTATCATTTATGAAAATAGTTGATTCACGGAGAAAAATGGATAGTTAAAAGTAGATAGTTAGAAAATATATAATCAAATTTATTATCTGTATAGTCAGAAATATTATCTTCCTGAAATATTATATATTCCCGTTTAGTATATCTAGATAATCAAATTTATTATCCTGGATAGTCAACTTGCCGAGCGCTTGCGCAGAAGTTTGATTACCGATCACGCGCAAGAAAAATGGCACTGCCTGTTTCAAATGACGTGAAATTGGTAAACATTCATTTTCTAACAAATTTTTCTCTGTTCACAGGCACTTTTTACAGAATTTGACAACGTACATTTGTCACAAATGTTTTTAATTGTCTGAATTCAAAAGATTTTGTTAATCCATGCAGAAACGCGGTTGCAGGATTGGAAATAAAAAAGTAATGTAATGACAGGCCACTATACGTATGTTACAGCCATTTTGACAGTAGAGGGCAGAAGCATGCAGGGAGCGTAAAGTCTCAGCTATCAAAATGATTCGCATTACATTGCTATGGTAATTCCAATCCTGCAACCGCGTTTCTACATGGATTGACAAAATCTTTTCAATTCAGACAATTAAAAACATTTGTGGCAAATGTACGTTGTCATATTTTGTAAAAAGTGCCTGTGAACAGAGAAAAATTTGTTAGAAAGTGAATGTTTACCAATTACACGTCATTTAAACCGGTCAGTGCCGTATTTGTTGGGTGATAACTGTTGGTCGCACATTATCGAGAAATTTGAGAGACCATCGAACACCGTATTATTCGAAATTTAAATATTGTCAAGTTTTTTTAAACTGAATTTCAAATATAATATTGCTTAAAAAATATTGTTAAAGAATATATAAAACTTACAATTAGCAACATAACCTTTAAACCTGTCAAAAGAATTTAAACATTTCAAGGGTATCGTTAAATTAATGTATTTTGTTCTTTAAAATTTTCAGATTTCCCATAAAAAATTGTTTATCTAGGCAAAATGTTCACTAATTTCTAAAAAAATTAACTTTTATCATTAAATATTTCTTATTGATCAATTTAGATGTGTAGGTATAAATACAGCAACTTGCGTTTATTATCTAGGATAGTCAAATGTGAACATCTTGGATAATGGCAATTAGTATGTAAGTTTGATTATCCCAAGATACTAAATTTGAATATCTAGATGGTTGTCCTATAGTTGAGTATCCAAGATCATCACCCATGATTATCTAGATAATAAATTTGACTATACATTTTTCTCCGTGTTGATTGTGAAAAAATTTATAAAACAATTTGTAAATAATTATTGAATTCCTGTGGAATTTTTATTATTTGGGAACGTTCATAAACTATGTAGGACTTCAAGGGGGAGGGGGGGGGTCAAGCAATTGTCTACCATATGAGGAAAAAATGGCGCAAATACATGTAATTGCGTCTACGTGGGGGGGGGTAAAATTTCCAAAAAATTGGTCTACGTAGTTTATGAACGTTCCCTTTCTAAAAATAATGAAACGTTTGTGTAGAATTTTATTAAATTTTTTTTAAATAATATAATTCTTTTGGAAAATTTTATTAAAGTAGTAGATATTAAAAATCATTGAATTGAGGAGAATTCTATTTTTGAAAATAATTGGATTTTGCCAAAATTTTTTAAAAATAATTGAATTTCGTAGAAGAATTGAATTATTTTTGTAAATAATTGAAATTTTGACGAAAATTTACGGACCTAGTTCGAGCCCTACAAAAATACATAAAATTGAATTCAACTTGAACATATTGCAAAAGCGTGAAAAAATATCAAGTTGAAGTCCACAACGTTGATAAACGAAAAAAATTGTTCACTTAGTAAATTAGGGGCTGTTCAAAAAATACGTAACGCGATTTTTCGGAAATTTGGACCCCCTCCCCCCGTAACGCAATGTTGTATACATTAGCGCCATTTTTTCTGCTGACCGTAACAAATAGCTTGACCCCCCCTCCCCCCTAAAGCGTTACGTATTTTTTGAACGGCCCCTTAATTAAAAATGACGCAGCAATATTGACAAAAAAATATTTAGAAAAAAAGCTTGATGTTTATATTTTGATAATAATTACTTTACAATTAAATATTAAATTAAAAATAATACATGAATGCATTAAATAAATTTTTTTTCGTTGATAAACGTTGTGGACTCCAATTTCGTAAAAAAATCTTTAAAGTTACACTACCGTCGGGAATTATCGGTACGGCTGCACACCCACGGCCCAAAAACATATCAATCTTTAAATCACGATTTTTTTGTAAATACAAATGTCAGAAAATTAACAAATATACCATTCGAAAGATTATTAAATACTACGATTAATGGCACATAACTGAAAATTTTAATAATTTATACAAAGATTGCAGCAATCGACAAATTTTACAAAAAAATTTTAAAAATACAATTTTTTTGGAAATTTTTTCAACCCCTGCACATTTTTTAAAAATTGTAGAAAAAATTTGAAACTTACATAAGTGTGATCATTCAAGTCTCATCTTTAATTTAAGACCAAAAGAGTTTAAAAATCTTATTCGGTTCGTGAGATATCATTATAAACGTCCGAGGAGCATGTTTTTTGACAAATGCATTGAATTAGTCGATTTTGAACGGTATTTGGCTGAAAATGCTCGTCCGTTTATAATGATATCTCGCTAACCGATTAAGATTTTTGAATTTCTTTGGTCTTAAATTAAAGATGAGACTTAAATGATCACACCTATATAAGTTTCAAATTTTTTCTGCAATTTTTAAAAAATGTGCAGGGGTTGAAAAAATTTCCAAAAAAATTGTATTTTAAAAATTTTTTTGTCAGATTTGTCGATTGCTGCAATCTTTGTATAAATTATTAAAATTTTCAGTTATGTACCATTAATCGTAGAATTTAATAATCTTTCGAATGGTATATTTGTTAATTTTCTGACATTTGTATTTACAAAAAAATCGCGATTTAAAGATTGGTATGTTTTTGGGCTGTGCGTGTGCAGCCGTACCGATAATTCCCGACGGTAGTGTAAATATAGCACCTTCGTCCCTATAAAGCGATAATAATCACAGGGACAGAAAATAAATTCATTGCGAGAGAAAAATTTCAAGGGTTGTGAGAGCAAAGGACGATTTGATAATTGATTCGCATATATATAGAAAGAAGAGGAGAGACGAAAAAAAAAATAAAAAAGATTGGCAAAACAACAAGGCGGTTTATAAAGTAGTGACAATAGAAAGTGGTTCAGGTATATACTATCGGGTCAAAAAGTATAGGCCCCTGTGTTTGAATACTCATAACTTAGATATAAAAATTCACACGTTAATCGGACAAATTGGATTTAGAAGAAACACTATTTCTACGTTAGTATACGGAAATGCAAGAAATAAAAAAATTTTTTGCGTTATTTATGGATTTTCGAAAGTGAAAAATACATGGTTTTTTGAAGCATTTTGACAAGGGCCTACTTTGAAAGCTTGTAGCTTATTCAATAAGTATCGCATCGTTATGCTGAATTTTTTCTATAAAGTTTAAACCCTACTAAAACAATATATATAAAAATATTTGAATTATTGCATTAATTTTTTGTTATTATTTAAAACAAAGATAAAAAGTCATCTCCTATGCAAATAATGATACAGATTTGAGACAAACTGTAAACTACGTAACATATAGTAATGAAAATAATGCAATAAAAATACATTGTTTAAAAAATTTTTTTAAAGAATTATTTAGAAAAAAGTTTTGAGTTTTTTGCTTTATTACTCCATTAAAGCAAGGTGCAGGCAGTCATGAACCCTTTTGTCAGTGGCAGAAAATTCAATAGCAGCGGTTCCAAGCGGTCCACTACTGTACATTTTTTTGGAAAGATTTTTCTATTATAGTGAGATATTTACAACTTTAAAACCTTCGTCGACTGATCGGCACAAAAGATGTTAGCAAAAGGGGGCTCAAACTGAAAAAAAGTTTAGAATAAAATCTGCACCTTGCTTTAATGGGGTAATAAAGCAAAAAACTGAACACTTTTTTCTAAATAATTCTTTAAAAAAATTTTTTAAACAAATTATTTTTATTGTATTATTTTCAATACCAAATTTTACGTAATTTACAGTTTGTCTCAAATCTGTATCATTACTTGCATAGGAGATGACTTTTTATCTTTGTTTTAAATAATAACAAAAACTTAATGCAATAATTCAAATATTTTTATATATATTGATTTAGTAGGGTTTAAACTTAATAGAAAAAATTCAGTATAACAGTGGGATACTTATTGAATAAGCTACAAGCTTTCAAAGTAGGCCCTTGTCAAAATGCTTCAAAAAACCATGTATTTTTCACTTTCGAAAATCCATAAATAACGCAAAAAATTTTTTTATTTCTTGCATTTCCGTATACTAACGTAGAAATAGTGTCTCTCCTAAATCCAATTTGTCCGATTAACGTGTGAATTTTTTTACCTGAATTATGAGCATTCAAACACAGGGGCCTATACTTTTTGACCCGATAGTAGTGGTTATTGCTGGCAGGTGTTTAGAGCGATAACTACATTCCCCTACAAATGAACCAAAATGCAAATATCGTCATGGTGCCTCCTGGGCAAAAACCCTTCATCACCAGAATGAACAGAGTGTGCCATTGTGAAACCGGAAGTCTGGTAAATTTAACGAACTGTGTAAAAGCAACTATCGTACTACTCTAAAAGCCACTATCACTCATGTAATATCACTGAAAATCACTGAACTGCAGAAACTGTGCAGATTTAGAGTGAGGCAGATTACTCTTGGGTTAAATTAAGTTCCACAAGTGGAGAGTGCCAATTAGAGTTTCAAATGAAAGATATATACATTTTAAATTCTCACAACAATAAAAAACTTCAATTTTATTCTCTCTCTATCTCTATCTCTTTCTCTCTCCAAACACCGTCGAGTTTTAAATTTACAAAAATTTACTGACAACTATTTAAACAAAAATAAACAAAATCTTTTTGTTTATCATTTTTTTTATCCAAAAACTTTGAAAAATGCTTTTTCAATAGAAAAATTTGTAATTACAACAAGAATTAATGTAGTTCAAACATGAGAAACTATTTTTTTCCTTCAATATCATTAACTTCAATGTTAGTTCTTTCGCGCAGGAATCAAAATTTGTTAAATTTTAATTTCAAACCTCCCAAACTTTAATTACTTTCTACTAAAATTACAACTGTAATGTTCTTAAAGTTTCGAACGTTCAAATGAACGGTGATATTTTTTTTAAATTTGTATTTCATTGAGTATAGTAATTATTTTGTTTAATAAAAAATTAATTATTAGAACTAAATATTTAATTTATCCTATTTTCCATTTTAGTACAGAAATTTCTGGACCTATTTGAATATGAAAATAAATATAATAATTGAATTTCAAAAAAAATATTATAAAGAAAATTTTAGAAATAGTTTTTTAAAAATTTTATAATGTAATTTTTCGAAAACAATTAAATTCTTTTAAAGAATTTTCGGCCCATTTCGGACAATTTATAAGAAACTAATCAATTTTTTGAAGAATCTGAATTTTATTAAAAATTACGAGAATGATTGTTTTCTTAAAAACTATATTAACAATTCTAAAAAATTAGATTTTTAAAAAATTTTATTTGTAATTATTGTTATAGATATTTGAATTCACAGCCAAATCTAATAGAAAATATTAAATTTTTAACCTAATTATAATGAGAAAATTCTTAGAATTGCTGTTTTCAAAGAAAATTTTTAATTAATTTTTTGATGCTAATTTTGATTTGAAGATTTTTTATTAAAATTTTTAAGAATTCAATCATTTATCATTTTCAGAATTTGATATTCATATTCTTCGAAATATGATTTTTAGTAAAATTTTAATTATTGAAAATTTTTATAATTTTCTATTTCAAAAATTTAATTACATTAAACAAATTATTAAAAAATAATTTTTGAAAGATTATACTATACTGCCGTCCTTTTTAAAAAAGACACTATCTACATTTTAGCTCAATCGGAGATATTGTAGGAAACGCGTTTGCATCTGGATCTCTTAATAAAATTAAAAATTTTCTAAACAAACTTATGTTCTTGACTAATTCGGACACGCTCTTTTCATTGGTGCAAAAAAAAATTATTAATTTTAATTATTTATTAATAAAACTGTAGATAGTGCACATTTTTTATCCAAAAATTATGGAGAATACATGAAAAGTGCACTATGTGGTAGATAGTACGTTTAAAATTGCTTTGTCGGTCCACTTTCCTGTTTAAAGCGTCACCATCTACATTATTTTCCTTTATTTCTGTTATATTTTTATTATTATTTTATATTTTATTTTATTTATAATTATATTATATTTTTTAATATTGAAAATACCAGGGCTGCCAGTGATTCACTTTTCTCACTTTTACTCACTTTTTTCCAGGTCACTCACTATTACTCACTTTTTTAAAAAAAACTCACTTTTCTCACTATTTTTTGTAAAATATCTTATTTCTCAATTTTAAAAAAATAATTTTTATTTAAGGGCAAGTCCAAGTTGAAAAATGTAAACAAACAAAAAAGTAAACAAACCAAACACTAAAATCGCAATTGTTTGGGAGCCTTTATTCGCATAAAAATTAACATTTTTACACTTTCTATACAAAAATGGTAAATTAGAGTGTCAAAGTTTGCAATGAAACCACATTTGACTATGAGTAGAGAAAGGTAGATTATGCGATTGCATAATTTTTTAAAATCGAGTAGAAACATTATAATATTATGTTAATTCATGTTTTAAACATTTAAAAAAATAAAATATTAGTAACAAATGTTACCAATAATTTAGATAATATTTTTATAAACTATACTTTTAGCTTTTATTGTTGGTTGTGATTGTTATACGATTCAATCATAAGTAGAATATCAGAAAAATATGAAATATAAAATTTTCAGGAAAGTTTTACGCTACATTTTCGCTTATAATAGAGTTGTCGAAAATGTAATTTAAATCATCAGGAAAGTTTGAAGCTAAATTTTTGGTAAAAGTAAAATTTGACTATAAACATTTATTGAAGTGATGGGACATTTAAGGGGACTTTCTGGTTTAGAATAGACAAAAAAATACACTTTTTTAAACTTTTATTGTGAAAAAAGTATTACAGTTTTTGCCAAAATTCTTTTTGGACATTGTTACAGATTGCGTGGAAAGAATATTAAAAATTTTTTGAAGTAAATTTAGTTA